>CM062818.1:350931822-351531822 GCA_031772625.1 Pinus tabuliformis | reverse complement strand
TGGTTTGGGGAAATTCCATCTGGTTAGAGAGATATTAAAATAATTAATAAATTAAATGGATTCCTAAGTCTAAACTTAGGAAAATAAAAATATTAATGGGTATTAATATAAAACTGGGTGAGAAGGTTTTAAATGACATGGATCGAGCCAAATCTAATCTTAGCCGTTGATTAGAGATTTAATCTCAGTCGTTGAAGACTCAACATAAAAAGTATAAGAGGAGGCTTGAGGGTCAGTTGGAGACACACCAAGTTGACCAGTCAGTTCGATTTTCTGGAGCGGGGTTTGCTGCGAGAAATTGAACCAGTGATTAGAGTTGCAACGAGGGGTAGTGAGTGCATAATAGAGAGGCAGAGATAATACCAGAAGAACAGTGTAGAGGTAGAGAAGGCTACGCAGAGTTAGAAGGAGCCACGCAAAGGGCCAGAGTGATTGCGCAGAGGGCCAGAGGGCCTGCATGAGTGATGTAGAGGGCCAGAGAGCCGACACAAAGCATTTGTAAGCTGACGCAGAGGTCTGTAGGCTGCCGCAGAGGACAGGAGGGCTGACGTAGAGCCTCAGAGAGACGTTGGGGAGATTTTCATGGAGCAGACTTGCCGAATATCTGCTTCCGAAGAGAGGTATTACTGCCAGATTGATTTCTTTGTCCGGTGAGCCAGTTTGGCACCCAATTGTACTCAAGAAAGCTGCGTAATAAGAAAATCCTCAGAATTGCTGCATCGGTTTTCCCAAGTTGGGTTTTTCCAGTGATGATTGTCCAAAAGTAACGGTGTCCCTTGTGTGTTTGTCTATTTCTTTCAGTTGATGATCTGTAGATGGTTGAGACTGCATCTGTGTTTAGTTCAGTATTTATATGGTTAAATAACTTGTTCAGTAATTAAACAAGTAGGTGAAATAAACTGGATAGTGCAGGAAAATTTCGAAGTCTAAATTTCAACACGCAAACGATAAGCATGCACACTCTTTTGGCTGTGACACGAAAAAACATGAAAAAGAAATAAAACTTACGTTTTGCAAGAGTGCTCGTTGTGTATGATTCCTCCAATGCATGAGCGATGGGATCATGTGATTCAGGTGGAGGATGTGAAATCTATGAACTAGATTGATCTTCAATGTAAACAAGAGAGTGATGAGGAGCCTTGGGTGTTTCAACAAATTTATGATCTGAAGTGGAATCGACCTCAAGATAGCGAGGACCTGACATAACCATCAGCTCGGGCTGAAGTGCCTTGACAACTTGCGGGGTTTCCACTTCATCAGCAGGTAGATCATCAAAGATCGGTGGCTTAGAAAGATCAATAGCAAATGAATCAACATCGTGATCGAATGAAGGAGTAAAGAGATCACGATAGCCACGATAAAAAAATTCGATATGTTCATCGGCATCCTCATGATCTGACGAATCATACAGAGGGGTTGATGAGAAACAAGAATGTTCACCCTTTGCGTTTCCGCAAAGAAAAGATGATAGATTGGGAGGATTTGGAAAGAAAGATTTGTCTTGTCGGCAATGCAATGACAGATTGATTTTCGGTGTGTTCTGTGAATGATTGGAAGTAAAAACATATGGGAATGAATTTTCACCAGAAAAATCAGAAATAGTAGAATTGCAAAATATGTTAGGAAATAATGGATGAGGTGCGGACAAAAGGAAAGTCATCCTTCGTCGCGGGTTCTTCTTTAGATTCCCACACATATTCATCATAAATGACAACGCAGGTTGGTTGCTCAACACCAACTCTGTCGACAACTTGATCCTTGTGAACAACGAATGTGGAGTCCAGAACGTGAGAACGCAACACGTCACAATCTGTTGATTTGGGGTAGCATCAGATGTGCTCCAAGACTTAAATTTTGCAGGGAGGCCTGGGCACATGTATTCCAAAGAACCAAGAAAGCGTTTTGGGAAATTCCACCCAGAAGTGGTTTTATTAAAATAATTAATATTTTTAATGGGGTTACTAAGTCTAAACATAGGAAAATTAAAATATTAATGGGTATTAATCTAAACATGGGTGAAACTTCTAGAAAAAGCCACAGATCAAGCCAAAAATATTTGAGCCTTTGATTATGATTTAATCTAGGCCGTTGGTTGTCCAATAGAAAGATATAAGAAGGGGCTTGAGGGTCATTTGGAAAACAGACTAAGAGATCAAAGAAATTGATTTTCTGAAGTGAGAAGTTCTCAGGAGGAAAATTGATCGAGGAGATTTCGAGTGGTAGAGGGGCAATGAGAATCTGAAAGGAGGAATTTCCAGAGTACGAAGCAGAGGGAGAACAGAAAGACGTCCAGAGGAAGGCTGATGCTGACCCATGCAGTGCTGACACATAGGCAACGCAATCCTTGAGGGGAAGTTGAGTTTCCTACTGAGGGAAGTCGAAATTCAGTTGCCGGAAGCTGGGGTGTGAGTTCGGGACGCAGAAGGTCGATTTCTTAGCCAGCAGAGGATCCAGAGGAGAGGCAACGTAATACCTAGGACGAGTGATACAAAAACTGCCTAGATTGATGCAGAGCCTCTAGAGCAGCATGATCAGTCACTGATTCTCCAGTGACAGGGTGAGATCATTTCACCAGTCTTTTGTTCAGTATTCTCTCTGTATTGGATTGCTAGTTGAGCATCCTAGAATTGTACTCAGATTTTCTCCTGCATAATAATAAAACCCTCAGAGTTGCTGCACTGGTTTTCCTGCATTGGGTTTTTCCGGGGACTATTGTCCAAAAATAACGATGTCCTATGTGTTTCTATTTTCCTTGCTCAGTTTCTATGTTTCAGAATCATATTTAATTTGGTGTAGGCTGCTTCAGTAATTTACTTCAATGTTTCAAGAAGAAATCTGAAATAAGCTTGTAACATAATTTACAATCTAGGAGAAGTAGATTCAATTGGTTGCAGTAGGATTCCTGAGATTGTTAGATCTAGGAATTTTCACACAATCTGGAGGATCAAAGGAACCAGGGGACGAAGGTTGAGAAGACAACACAACGTGACAACCAACAGGCTTGCAAGCCAAATCTACGCGGATATCCAGAGTAGGTGGGGTGGGAGGATGTGATAGTTCAATAGCTGTGTTCGCAACTTCTCCCACCTTGCACTGCGGAGCTAGAGCAATTTGATGAGATGTAGACGGAGGGTCACTTGTGACAGTAACCTTGTCCATCTGAATTTTAGCTGCTTTAGCACCGAGGTATGCTGGGACGAGTTCAAATGATTCTAAGATATGCAGATTTTTAGATATGTGAAGAAGATACTAAAATCTTTCATCGAGAAATTTCCAATCAATTTCATCTTCAGGAATTTGAAATGCAAGATTACGAAAGCGTTTGTGAAATTGCTCAACGGATTCATCAGGTGCTTTTCGTAATTTCAGAATTTTTTTATTGAGTGCTCTATGATTGTATCGATAGAAAGCACATGCCAACTCTTCGATCAATTGATCAAAAGAGTGAATAGATGTTGCAGGCAATGTGACACACCATTACAGTGCGTGACCTTGAAATGTGAATGCAAACAACGAGCATGCAATGTGATTGTCATTGATTTCATTCCTTTCATAGAAACCCATGAAGGCAACATCGTGACTAAGCAAGGTTGCTTCGCCTTCACCGTCATATGTGAAACGTGACAAGTCATTCTAGAGATCCTTTGACACTTCAAAATCATGTCCGTGAGACACACATGTCAGAGGTTGAATTGTAATGTTAGTCATGAAAGATGTGCAGAGATTCAAAATAGACTTTGAGGACTCAGCTTGTCATCTGGCTCTCCTAGCGCCAGAAATGTTGACGGTGCTGGACTCGCCAACATGTCAGGGGATCTCCCCAGTAAGAAGTCCCAACTAGACCTCAGATCGTTTGGAGGAGTCCCAACAGTGGATAATAATGCTATGCCTTGACTGCGATAGCGCGCAGAGGTAAGCAATATACCTTTGTCGGAAGCAAGTGTGTGACCTTGCAACAAGTCAAGAGAGATGCATGGGGAGGTTCTAACACACGAAGGGGAAAATGAAGTGTGTCCCTTAGAACCCTGTAATAGTACGCAACCTGAAAGGAACACACGAGCTGAATGATATCACAAGCTGGAAAGAAGAATAGTCGACAATCCAAAGTGACGGGTTAAACCAACAACACGACTTCAACAAGATTCATACAATCGTATACGAAATAGTTCATACACAAATGCGTAAGTTAAACAACATACATTGCTAAAGTAACTAGAATAGTCGAACTATAATAACAACATATGCATGAAGACGTGCTGGCTTTGTTATATTATATAAAGTGAAAGTTCCATCCATACATACAACCATGACAACCACTAGCCCCAATAGTGGAACATTACAGTCAACACCGCCTACTCCTCCAAAGAGATGTGTTTGCTCTGCACTATGGAGAAGCCAAGGTTCGTCACAATACTCTCCAAGCCTCCTCTAAGCAATGCCTAGCCAAAAGCTTGGCTCCCAAAAGCCTTTTCTATGAGTTATGAAGTTCTATTTATAACTAAGGGTGGGGTGACCCTTGACATTCCCCTTTGTAACTCTTGGACTACCCTCACAACTCTTCAACTTCATTACATAACTTTTTACATTACATAAGACTGTTTGCATTCCACTAATGACACTTGGAATTTCACTTTACATCATGTTTACAATAATAATACATTTTCTACATATACCCATGTGGGACAAAAATAGGCTTGAGTCAACCAGATAAGACAACACTAAGACTCGGATGGCTGTGGAAAGACCAACTCATCAACCTCCTCTCCGTGATCTTCGGTGACGAACTGATGCCAAGCTTGGTATTGCGCAATGGTGTTCGCGTATTGTTTGATGATGTCTTTCTGGAAACGAACTCTTGCCTCCATCGCTTCTGGGTATACTGATATGGAACCTCTATCCAACTCGTCATGTAACATGCACAACTTAGTCCTGAGCACGACCAGATTGACGACATATCTCTACATGTTCTCTGCGCTAATTTGCAAATTTGCACTGGTGGCCATGTGCATCAACTGATCCAATTGACGGGGTGCCATACTTTCTCACCACAACATCTAAACCCCTGAACAACCGTGCGTACGAAGCCTCAACATTGGTGATGAGCGGCGAGAGTTCCTCATAGTTCTGGATCAGACTCCAAATGCGTGTTTTGTCCAACTTTTCTTGCGGCTTCATCATCTTGTGCAAGTGAAGCGGGGCTCCCTTGTACCTCATTGTCCATGTCTGTACATGATCAACAATGACATGTATGTCTGTGAGTGTGCGTGCTATCTTGATGCAGCGTTGTTGATGACCATGTAGATGGACAACTGCCTTGTGCACGGTGATGAACCTGTCATACAGTCTCCGCATGACTGTCTCAAGAGCTGACACTTCAACAAGTATCGCTTTCTTCATCTCTGCTTTGGCGGATCTTGTTGATTGTTCCTCTCTCTGCCTGGCTACTTGCAATTCCTTAGCCATGCGCTCATTTTCTGCTATCAAGAACTTCACACTTGAGCTCGTGGCTTCGACATAAGCCTTCGTAGCATCAGCCAAGGCAGTTGGATGTCTTCGCACATCTGACACAATCACCCGTTCTTCAAAGTGCGCAGGTGATGCATGCTCATCCGGGATGTGCGCTCTGCGTGCCTATACAACTCTATGCTGTGACTCATCAAAGGCTATGTTGTACACATCTGCTCTCGGATCATCCTCAAGGAGAACAATATCCCCTTGTTCACTTGGGACTTGCTCTGCTGTTGGAGCTGGTGAAGCTTGTGGGGTGACCTCGGTTGCTTTTGGCATGAGGTCAGTGTCCTGATCCTGTTCCGGCTGTTCCATCTCCGCATCCATCTGTTCATCCATCGGTTCATCCTGCTGAGCAAGTTCTTGTTCCTGCGGCTGCTCACCTTGTTCATCATTTGCTGCTGGTGGATCTGAGTCTTCAACTTGTATCGGCGCAGTTTGCGCTGTCTGTGCGCCTTGCACTTCCTCTTGTTCCTGTTCCTGTTCCTGTTCCTGCTGCGCTTCCTTCTCTCTTCTGCACAACTCTTGTTCTTCTTTGAGCTTCTGCTCTACTTCTTGCAACTTCCTCTCTGTCTCTTCCAGTCTTTGCTTATCTCTTCTTTTCTGCGCTCCTCTCCTGTCGCGCTGTCGCCTCTTTGCTTCTATCTCCAAAGCTACTCTCTCAACAAGTGGATCTTCCTTAAACTTGTAGCTTTGCTTCGCCTTTGCGCTTTCGACAATCTTCCTCTTGCCTTTGTCTTGTGCAGGTTTGCTGCTTGCTGTTGCTGTTGTTGCTGCTCCTTGTGGTGCTGCTGCCTTGAGTGCTGCTAGCCACTCTACTGCCATGTTGACTAGTTCATTGAGCCTAGAGGAGTTATAGCAATATCTCCAAGGGTCTTCCTCTAGCCAATGACACACCCCGTGGATCCAAGGATAGTACACTCTTGTACAGTGGTCCCTGCATAAGCCATGCAGATCGTACGGATTGAAACTCTTGGTGCCGAACTTAAACTTCTTGAAGTCCTCGACCTCAACATCCACTTCTTTCAAACTCTGGATCATGTACAACCCAATTTGTAAAGGAAGCATAAGCCATGGTGCCTTCTTCTTCCTATGCAGTCCAATTGATAACCCTGTCGAGATGTGGTATGCAACCTCTTGCATGACCAGCTTGTGCGTGGAAAACTTCACAAACAAATGTGGAGCCTTCTCCGCGCTGTACATTCTGATGAAGGTGCCATCGAGTTGTGAAAATTCCTAGTCCAAGGAACCCCTACTACAGCAAATCTGAATCTACTTCACCTACTTGATTTTAATTACATTCATCAAGTTATTCTTCTGAATATTGAAGAAAATTACTTCTGCAACCTACACTACTTAATTTTGATTACATGAAACAAGGAAATTGAGCAAAGAACAAGATACATAGGACACAATTATTTTTGGACAAAATAGTTGTCGGAAAAACCCAATGCGGGAAAATGGTGCAGCAACTCTGAGGGTTTATTATTATGCAGGAAAAAATTCTGAATACAAATCTAGGATGCTCAACTAGCAATCCCTTACAGAGAAAATACTGGACGAAAGACTAGTGAAATAATCTCACCCTGCCACTGGAGAATCAGTGATTGATCCTTAGCTCTGGAGGCTCTATGTCACCTTCTGATGGCCTCTGCGTCAAACTGCGTCACCTTGGGTAGCTTCTGCGTCACCCCTCTTGGGTATTACGTTGCCTCTCTGCTCTGGATCCTCTGCTGGTTGAGAAATCGACTTTCTTGCCTCCAATCTCACACCCTGGCTTCCGACAACTGAACTTCGAATTCCCTCAGCAAAAACTTGACTTCTCCTCACTGACTGCGTTGCCTCTGCGTCAGCACTGCGTAGGCCAACGTCAACCCTCCTCTGGACGTCTTTCTGTCCTCTCTCTGCCTTGTATTCTCTGGAAATTCCTTCTCCCAGATTCTCACTGCCCCTTTGCTGCAAGATCTCCCTAATCGATTTTCCTCCTGAGAACTTCTCACCTCAGAAAATCGATTTCCTCAATCTCTTTGTGTGTTTCTAACTGAACCCCAAGCCTCCTTCTTATACTTTTCTCGTTGAGACTTCAACAACTGAGATTAAGTCTCTAATCAACGGCTAAGATTAAAACTTGACTTGATCTGCCTTCTAGATCATTCTCACCCATATTTTGATTAAAACCCATTAATATTTTAATTTTTCTAAGTTAGACTTAGGGACCCCATTAAAAATATTAATTATTTTAATAAAATACAATGCGGGTGGAATTTCACCAAACGATTTCTGGGCTCTTTAGAACTCATGTGCCTTAGCCTCTCCACCAATTTTCATGGCTAGAGCACATCTGATGCTACCAAAAACTAACATGGGTGAGGCGTACCTATCTGCAATGTTCAACAACGCCTCCAGTGTTGCCTAGGACATGCAAGGCGGATCTTGTTCAAAGTTCATTGTGTATAGAGGAGCAACGAAGTGGTCAGATAGTCTAGCCATGACTCCTCGGTAGCTGCACTCTGAGAGCAACTTACAATATACGTTCACAACATTCTCTGAAGGTGTCCATGCCCAACCCATGTCAGGAAACTCTTGATGGGCACAGATTGCATCGAGCAGGTAGGCGAACATGAAAAATCTTGATTTTGATACATGCACTTTCAGTTGAAGAGTCAACATGTCGGACTAGTTGAAAGGCTTTCCTTCACTTGCTAACTGATTCAACATAACAACCCAACTCTGTGGGAAGGTCTCCATACTCTCTTGGCCATACAGGTGACATGCAAAGATGACCAAGAGTTGGTAAGACTTCTTGAGTGTCTTTGTCTTGTATATCTGGTTGGGTGCCATCTTGAACTTTGATGGCTCCCTTACCCAATGCTTCAAGATGTCTTTTGTGTTTGTGCTGCTGTTGGCGGTGTAGAACGATGCATCCATCTTGTTCACTGGTTGTGGCAAATGATACATCTACTGATAATCTTCCGCCTTGAAGGTATAGGAAGCTCTACTCCACTGACACTGCTCGGTATCATCGTCTCAGGATTAGTGTATGAGACAATCCAGTGGATCACGTCTGCGCACAGAAAGTTGGGATACTTGCATGCAACCTTGTACAACCCTGACTTATGAATATTGACATAGACATGATGGTCCTCCAGATTCTCCTCGAAGTTGCATGCGAATATAGTGTTGATGTCTTGACATGTGATCTTGATGTCTTTGTCAATGAACATGTGTGTCTCTGTATAAACGGGCAAGCTCATAGACAATTGTTCAACCACATCTCTAGTACTGCTTTCAACTGTGTCCTTTGATCCAGCTCTCTTAGAGGCCATGTTACCTATACTGTTGAGAAGTTTCTCAACCCTTGTTGTATCTAGAGACAGAGAAGACACTCATGGCAAGCCAACGTCAGCTGAAAAACATAAAGCAACTCGAGAATCAATCATGCGGCAAACTGGGTGACTGCTGGGCGAGATTGCGCATCATTGACTCTGAGAGGTTGGGAGATTGTCAATGGCTATGTTGCGGGGGAGCGTCCCCCCCCCCCACACACACCCCCCCCCTCGATCCCGCTCCCAATCCGCGCTCCGAGCGGGAGCGGATCGGGAGTGCGCTCCCTAAATTTTTTTTCGCTCACTGCCTTTTCGGGAGTGTTTTGCCTTTTTCGCAATTTTTTTTTTTGTAGTAATGTTTGAAATGCAATTTTTTTTGAAAGAAACAAATAATTTTTGAGTGGGGCAGCGTAATGATCAAGTCTAGGCCCTAGTATTGATATGCTATTCATGGTAATGTTAAATTCTTAAAGTAAAAGTGACATTCTCCTTAATATTCATTTTCATCTTTTTACTTAAATTTTTAACATTACCATGAAATGACTCAGGATGTTTGAGAGTGGTTCCAGCCTCATTGGATTTCATATGGAGAAAGTAGAATTTTAGATTTCATTCAAAATCCAGCAAACTTATCAATTTTTCAGGATTTCAGGATTGGGGGATTGCAATGTTTCCATTAACTTTTGTCATGTATTAGGGTATGGAACTCGTATTTAATCAAGAACACCAATCCCTCTATGTACCTTGATGTTAGTGACATTGTTTGTCGAACTCCTCTATCATGACCCTCCTAAAAATGTACGCATCACTCAAACAAAATCTTGACTTGACATGCTATGCTTGTTCTATCTTATGTTAATGCTTAGAGGGTGATATTAATGACAAAGATCCCTACAGATACAGAGGTAATGACAAAGATACCTCTGGATATTAATGCTTAGAGGGTGATATTAATGACAAAGATCCTGATTTTCCAACAAGACTAAAATATTAGACATTTCTCGTGGTGACAAGAGGCCCAAGCATAAGAATTAGATAATAGATTTACTTCTCTTTTCTAGTTTCTAGTAGCTTTTATAACTATTGACTCTTTCATATTTATTATGATATTTTTTTAAACAATATATGACAATTTAGGTTTGAAGTTGGCAATTATAACTCATTAGTAATGAATTATGAATATGATGCTTCATGAAAGTTGAAAGTTGTTTCATTTCATTTCATTTTATAACATTTCATTTCATGTTAGATATTATTTGTTGTAATGGTTACACTTAGCTTACAAGTACAACTTTGGTGGTCAATGATGATAAATGTTATATATTGAATTTTGAAAGCTTGAAACTTTAAGATTGATGAATCATGAGACTCGATATGTTGTATGTTACTATGTTACTAACTTGTGGACGTGGTTGATGAAGATTATAACTTCTAGATGATTGTTGTTGTATGGTTCAATCTATGTTTTTTTATGTTTTTTATATCTAATTCATTATTCTACATGTTTTTGTTGACATATATGTATCAAAATATAAAAAATATATATATTATATAAAAAACGCTTTGGGATTCGCTCCCAAACCGGGAGCTTCTGAAAATGTCGCTCCTGCTCCCGTTTTCGCTCCCACTCCCCGCTTTCGCTCCCGCTCCCAAGTAACATTGGTCAGCGGGAACTGCGCAATGCGTAGTTCCAGCTGCAAGTGAGGCCTGCTGCTGGCTGACTGCGGATTGGAACTGTGCAATGTGCAGTTCAGTCAAGCTGGGTTGCTGGCTGGAACTGTGCATTGCGCAGTTCCAGTGGGCAGGACTGGGACACTGCCTCCCAGGATTGCATAGAGCACAACTGGGAGCCAGTGTGGGCAGCCTCTACGCAATTCTTGGAGGCAAGGCAGAGCCTTGACTTCTGGGAATGCGCAGTGCATGCCGGGAGAAGCAAGATCTGGTCCAAGGCAACCCAGATCTGCCCAAGGGCAACCTAAAAACGAGAGGGACTGAGTGAATGTGCCAAGATGGTACAAATCAGAGTGAATAAACATGCATGAAATCCAAGCAAGTGCAGAAATCAGTCAAACGACAAAACAATGAAGCTCATGAAGAGAGTCGCCGCAACAACGACTGTCAGTGTAGAAACATGGTCATGAATGCGGCACTAATGAAATGCAATGCAAAACTAGAAACAACACTTCTACAGGTTAAAACACATTGAAACGCTAGTGGGCGCTTAATAAAACAAGGAAAACAACACTCACACAAGCCAAAAAATCAAAAGTGACAGAAAAAGCAGCAAAAGACATGAAAAGCAAAGCTTACCTGGAAAGGCTGTGCCGACTGTGTTGAAGTTTCCTAGATGGCTCGGGAATGCTAAAGCTCTAAGATTGAATGTGAAGAATGAGCTCTGGGGCGTCGTTTAAATAGATTTAGAAGCTTTAGGGTTTATGATGCTCATGCCACAAATCTAGGAAAAAGCAACACTTGGTGGGAAGTTTCTAAAATCGACTTTGCATGTAACTCCCAGTTGCTAAAAATGGGTCCCTCAAATCTAGGGATGTTTTTTCATTTTTTTTCTTTTTGTTTTTTCGGGAAAAGCTACTATGCATGCAAGGAAGAATTGCACTGTTCTGGAGGGGACCGGGCAACCTATCGGCACATGCAACAGACAACAACTAAGGGGAAGCTTCTACGCTGTTTCTAGGTTGAGTGGCCCACACTGTCTCACTAGTTTTGCGCAATTTCCAGAGCAAGGCTGGTTGGCTTGAACTGCGCATTTCTGGAGAGAAGTGTTGACAGACTGCTCTGCGCAATTTTCCAGAGCAAGGCTGGCTGGCCTGCTCTGCTCAATTTTCCAGAGCAAGGCTGGCTGGCCTGCTTTGTGCAATTTTCCAGAGCAAGGCTAGCTGGCCTGCTCTGCGTAATTCTTGAGTGCAAGGCAGCTGACCTCTAGGATGGCGTAGTTTTCCCAGACATCACAAGACTGGTTGTGAACCAAGTGCTGGGTCAGCTTGCAATTAGTCGACAAAACGAGTAAGTGAACACAAGTTGTTAAGCGAAAGATAAAATCGAGAGGAACACAAGTACCTGAGCAATGCAGGATGGCTGCTAAGATTTTGAGGAGGGAGACTCCAAAATGCTTCGAAGGCAAAATTTTGGAGGGTGGTTGTAGCTTCTACAACACATAGGTAGTACAACCACTATGGCATCCTCCATGAAGTAAACCGCTACCATGTCATTAACCACTTACACCTACTGATTGATGGGCCGACCTAGGATTTGTTCTTCCCCTTAGGGTTGGAAGCACCTACTAGGACCTTTTGATAACCCTCCTATATCTAAGAATGGTAACTTGTTTGCAAATCATAAACCAAAAAGACATTTGAATGTGATGCTTGTGTGGAGTATTTTGATGCATTTTGCATTAAATATGGCCCACTTTGATACCTTTATGGTTTTTGCACATATGATGTTGATCTCACTTGATTTTGAGAATGTCTTAGATCCTTGAGCCCAGGTAGACCTAGCATCTGTTGAGGGATTGCGTGATGTTGTCCAACTCTTCAGAGAGGACGTCCAACCCCATTCGATGAATGTTCTAGTCATTAGAGCCAAGATATTGACCACCTATTGAAGAGTGTTGACCTTGGGATATGTCTAGCATTGTTGATGACCCTTTCCTCTCCCTCAGAGCCTGAAATGCTCCACATCTAAGCCAAGGCATTGCCTAGAGAAACTAATGTACCCCAGAGACCATAGGGCACCCTAGGTTGGCATTCCACCTTCTTGATGGACGTTGCTTTGTTTTTTAACGGATTTGACAATAATGATGACTTGAGACCCATTTGAAGCATATGGTACACTTCTGTAGATGATGATGCCATGCCATAACCTTGCGACATCCCCTTCATGTGGCTTGGAGTGATGATGTGAGCTTGGTTGATGATGGCGTATTGATCAAGAGGGTTTTGCTTGATGATTGGACACCTTGTTGGTGAGAAGATGGGCTATTGATTGAGGAGCACCTTTTTGAAGCATCCATGGCATATTTGATGGAGACATGCACTTTTAGAATCTGACATCACCCATGGAGGACTTTTTTCTCGCACATGTGGGTTAAAAGGAGGCTTTTGTTTTATCATTGAGATAGCTATCTTTGAGGTCAGCATGTAACCTACTTAATATTTAATCACATGTTATATTATTTTTAGGGATTTTGGTCAATTTTAAGGCTAAGTTGACTTTGTTTCCCTCCCATAAATAGCGGGAAGTCTAATTAACAAAGAATCATTGTAACGTATTCATTCATTAGAAAGCGCACACTAGTGTCTATTTTCTCTTGGATGCAATGGAGCATTGATTGAGCAAATTGTCTTGGGGAGGATATTTTGATTGGAAGGAATTTTCTCTTGGATGATAAAGTGATTCTATGGTGATTTTGTGCAAGTTTATTGTGAATCTTTTCTTCCATTTTGTAATTGTTGTAGAATTAGGTTTTCACTGAAATTTTCATCATATGTATTGAATCTTTTATGGCTCTAACATCTCCTTTTGCAAAAGTATTGCCAAGTTTCCATCGAGAAACCTTGGTATAGCTTCATTGCCCATTTATCTTCAATTGATTGAAAGTTGGTAAGATTTTGATGGAGAGAAACTTCATTGTAGCATTTTCTCTCTTATAACTCTTGTTCTATTGGTCCTCTACCATCGATATCACCTTTGACTCCATTAGCCCAAGATTGATATTGGCTCTTGTCTATTAGTGTGTAATCCTATAAAAATTAAAGCCCTAATTTTTTTAAATTTTTTGTGCTTTATATGGGAAATTCGGGTAAGTTTATGGCAAAATCTGCATTTAATAACATTAAGTACCTTGAACCTTATAGTCCTAGGGTTAGGCCTTGCATATGTTAAATTGGAAAAGTAAAAATATCATTTTTATGCATTTTTCAGCCACTTTTTAGGGCTGATGTCTAGGGTTTCATTTTGTTTGTGTTTTCAGCCATTAAAATATTGCTGCAACGTATTTCCTTGTTTACTCGTTAAATAGTCTTTGTTTATTTCTTGCTTATTATCAATTTTAGGTTGCTTTGTTCTCGCTGTCATAAATTTTGCATATTGTAAATTGTGCTACTTAAAAACCCTAATTTATAACAACAATTGGTAATTTAAAGGTAGCATGTGTTTGGGAACCTATTTGAGCCTCTCCAAGACTTATTAAAGCCCTCTAGATTTAGCCATAGGGTCCTTTGAACTTGTTACCTTGAAATTACATCTCAGTGCTCCCAAAAGATTACTTATTGAAGATTATCCTTTGGGTGATTTTATTACCAGAAGCCTTAGAGGTTATTTATCCTAGGAGTACTTGGATTATCTAATCTCTAAGATCTGTTGGGGAAGCCTCCCTTGTGGGGATAATATCCAACCACAAAATAGTAGGGGAACAATCTTGTTGCCCTTAACCTAGAGTACTTAGTGAGACATTGCACGAAGGTGCTATATTTTGCAGTAAAAGGGACCTTTTCATTTGAACTCAAATGCTAAATTAACCTAAAGAACCATAGCAATCCTATCTTTCACCTTAAACCCTAATTGTCCAAATCAATGTTGCACGACTCATACTCGGCAAAGACATAGCTGGCATATCACTTGCCGACTTGGGAAGACTTGGGAAAGAATCGACAAATAGCAAAAAACTAGAAAATATTTCATTTTTTTGCATAAAAGATGAATTAATGGCATTTCTAATGCATACAAGTTATAAAACTGTGCTTTGCACAAGAATTCATAACATCATCTCATAAAATACGATCATATAACATAACACAATTGATATTTGTATTCAAAATTTTTAAAAGGAAACTGAAAAATGATTTCATAAACAAAATCACATATCGTAGCAACTTGTAAGTTCTCCATGTGAAGGCCCCTGCAAAAGCTTGTTGCAGGCTTCTGCGGCCCTGATGCTAGAGGTGAGCTTGATTCCAAGTGAAGTGAGTGTGAGCAAGCAGAGAAGAGGCTGGCCCGAGTACCAGCCGAGTGTCCATGAGTTCGTAGAGTGCTCTTGAGTTTCATTGAGTTTGGTGAGTGGCGAGTCTGTGGGTTGAGTATGGCCGAGTCACTTGTTTCATAGTCGACTCGGCCATACCTGACCCACTCGGTGAGTACTTGTCGTGTCATGCTACATTGGTCCAAATCCTTTAACTGGTGGTATTTGAAGTAAAATCCTTAGGAGGCTCTTGACTTGGTTTGATGGGGCAATTAGATTCCTAAGATCTAATAAGGTGACCCCCCTTGAGTTAGAGGAGAGCTAGCACGAAACAAGAGGAGGGTTGGTGAGGTGACAGCATCCCCACTCTTGATGACAATGGATCTCGCACTTGAGCTTTTGGACTTTATCTCTAGGAATGCGAGATTTTGCTGTAAGAGGTTTGAGAGAGAGGGATCTCAAGCATATGGTGGAGAGGGTTGCATGTAGAAATGAGGTTATGAGTGAGGATGAAGTTATGTGTAGGTAGGGTCCATGGGCATTTGGCATGGAAATACGAGCAAGGACAATAGAAGAACTGGAGAAACAACAAAACAATTTCACAGAAGAACCAGAATGAATTTTGTGGGGGTGTGGAAGTGAAGATGGCGAACCAGCCAAAGGAAAAGGAGCCAAATCAGAGTAATGTGCATTTAAGGAAATATGAGCAGGGAGGGCTAGAGAACTAGAAAAACAATAGTTGGATGGGAGAAACACGATCAACTTCATGTGGGCATGGAGAAACAGGCCAGGGAAAAAAGGTTTTGTTTTATGGAGAAAGAGAGGAATTAGATTATTAGAATATGGTTTTCAGCAAACATGAGCAGGGAGGGTGGGAATGCTAGAGAAATAATAGTTGCATGGGTGGTCGTGTGGGAACTAGAATTAATTATGTGTGGGCATGGAGAATCAGACCAAAAAAAAGAGGTTGCCTTTCATGGAAAAACAGAGGGATTGGATCATAGGGATATTATGGTTCCAAGGAAATGCAAGCAGGAAATGTGGGAGAAGCAGAGGAACAATATTCATTCAGGTGGATGCGTTGAAGAATTTGAATCAAGTCCATGCAGGAATGGGCACGGGCAGCGAAATAACAGAAACACTGATAACAAGTGGACTATTGCTGATAGGTAGATTTCACTAATGATGTTTTGGCATACATATTTTTCGGCACAGTTCTCTTTTGGATTTGAACGTTTTATTTATTTAATTTAGAATTCGACGCCTGCTTTAAATTGCGGGAGCCTTTGCTTTGTGCACTTTCAATATAGTTGTATATTGTCATACAATGTATATTTCCACTGAAGTACAAAAAAAATCATGCAAATTTCTATATCGTTGTTCTGAATAGTTTAGACAAACCTTTTCATTTTTGGATTGTCTTCAAGGGTAGCTATGGTTTCATTTTAATTTTCCTTCTTTACTTCACACACTCCGGTTTACAGGATCATATCACACAAAGAACCCTGTATTTGGTTATGTTCTAATAGCATTATTATTTCTGAATTGCAGGATCAGAAAAGTCTACAAGAAACACTGACAACATGCAAATAGGTGGGCCTAATACAGTGCATCCTGTCACGCCTGCTTGGGCAAGTTGTAACATGGAAGGCATATGCCATGAGAGCATAGACACAGGGAGTACTTCCAAGGATGCTGCCGGATTTGAAATAAAACCAAAGGGTAGTCCTTCACTTGGTGCTAGCAGCCTGTTTTCTTCACCCTCAAAAAGATGCTCGTCATTTGTATTTGACTCTCTAGGAGATTTTGCAGACGAAGACTCTGATTCAGTTTTGCTTTTTGATGTCCCTTCAAACCTGTCCTTTCCACAGGCAGAACTTTTGCACACCCCTGTTTTGAAATGTAAAGCCCCCAAGGACATTGTTAGTGATGCCAGCAACCTTGAGAATTCAAACAGTGGTGGACCAGTTGTCAACTCAGAGGAAAGTCCCGATTGGGGTAGTCTTTTATGGAACTCTTCATTTGTTGGATCTGGCCAAACACTATCTGGTGGAACTGTACTGAACGCGGATAAAACACACCTCTGAATAGTTCGAACAATCGGCGTTGCAAGTGATATGCTATAGTGTCTATTTTGAAGTTCTTGTTTCTTTCTGAGAGAGTCCTCAAACCCCAATTTGGCTATATAGAGGGGTAAATGTTTCATCGAGTTGTGGTCAAGAGTGTATGATAGCTAGTTCGGATCCTTGTGCAACTGTGTTTGTTGAGTTGAAAGTATACCTGTGATGTAATCAGACAGAGCAGCCTTGCTTTGATATTTCTATGTAGAAAATACAAAAATAAAAGAGCTTCCCTGTATTTCCAGACAAACCCTTCATAAAAATCTCTTGTGGGCTACATTTATTTTGCTCATGAATTATTGGGTTTTATTTGTAATCTCATGCATTGATTCTATGTTCACTGTTCCAGCAACAACTGGACCTCGTAAGATTCATCCATGGTGTTTCATTAATTGATCAAGTTTCTTGTTATACCTCTGAGATCGAGCCTAACCTTGTTGAAATCTTATCTGTTTATCTCAGATCCTCTTTTTCCCCTTTTTTTGCAAACAGTACATTGCTGTTCATTAACAGCTAGCTGACAAAATGTTCAGGGGTTTCGTAGAGAAAACTTGGTCAAGTTCATCATATGTTTTTGGTGGTTTTCCATGTTGAAGGTTTTATTGTGAGAAAGGAAAGATGGTGGTCTGAAGTGTTCCTGTCATGGTGCCGGGCGATTGTGGAAGGTGATATTTATGGATCAGATAAGATTCTTGTAATCAAGGATATGAGATGACTGATGCTATGAGACAACTTCTAAACAGAATTAGACATGTTTATGTCGAAAATGTACAGCGCTTGTTGTGAAGGTGATCATGAGATCATAAAAGGTCAATAAGAGAAAGACCAATGCGAGGCAGAGTGCAAAGTTTCCAGCTAGGAGTGGTTGGTGTCTTGTCCGTGCACTGGAATATTATTGATACATTGCCAGACATTTAAAAAGAGTCATTAATGATAACCGAGGGCACCAATCCACCAGCATGGAAATTTTGCTGGAACTGCTGTAAATGCATTGTCATTGATGAAGCATATTCTCAATGGAAACCAAAACAAAATCTAAAGCCACACTTCGGCAAATCGAAAGACCTTATGTATGCTCAAAATATCGTGCCCATGCTAGAGGTATTGTGCCATTTGGTTCTATTCAAAACTAGGTAAATGCAAATTCTTTTATCATCTAGAATAGAGTATGCATGTGAGGAAAGTACAATGCCGCACAGTTAATAAGAAATCAAGCATTTCTATAGTGGTGAGGTTAAGTTTTTCCATAGCAGTTTAAGTAGGTTGTTTGGGAGTATATAATTATCCCACGTACGAATAAATGAACGTATAATATAAACATTGCTTAACTAGAATAAGAGTATACTATTATTTCAGGTATATTTCTTAAATTTCTTTCCAGAAAATTCTCTGCAACATGAACTATGAAAATTTACACTCTCATATGCTTAGCTTTTCAAAATGTATGTAGTATCATAGGGATACAGGCTTGGATCATTTGATCCTTCGAAGACAGAAGATCCAAGATAATTGAAGTTGTTCAGTTAGAGGAGAGAGAAGGCATAAAGCCAAGGTAAGAAATTATTTGACTTTTGTATGTTTAAAGCCTTGAATGATTTTTAGTCATATCCAAATTTAATTGCAAAGCTTAAAGGGTGTTGGATTCCCACAGCAAATGTGGGATAAATTGAAATAAATCAAAAGAATATAAGACAAGAATGTTAACACCCATGAACAAGAAGGTCGCAAGTCTGAATCGCAACCACAACATGATTGAGAAGAAGTGACGAAAGCCAAAGTGGGATAGTGTTTAAATGCTGCAAGGGCATGTTCTATGTGAAAGCTGGTGTAGTCCAGCAAAACAATTGTTTTTTGTAGATTAAAGACCAGATTGTATGCCTTCAAAATACCAGGGCATCTAATATGTTGGCTCCCCATGCCTCGGAGAGATTAAAGACTGCTCCGATATGTTTTCCGATAATAAATGCTCTGAATCATTTTTTCCTTTCCGATAATAAATGCTCTGAATCATTTTTTCCTTGAACAATGAAAAGATTTGAGGACTCTAATAAATGACTGAACTTTAGATGAAACTTAATAAAGAATGGTACACGAGATATAGAGTACTTGGCGATGGAGTGTTCTGTTAAGGTGTCCATGGTGAAAAAGTCACCAATTCGAAACCCCTGAGCACAAATCCAGCCATGAGTACAAGTTGGTGTGATCCAGACTGGTTGCCCTAGCTTGCTGTTTCTCAAGACACAAGTTAATCCTACCAATTTATAGACAAACAAACCCCCCCAAAAGAAACAAAACAAACTAAATAAAAAACAAATACACATAAATAAAAGTTATCACTTATATGAAATTGTCATTGAACAACATGAGGCATGACTATTAAAGAATATAAACATAGGTTTATTCTTAACTTTTCCTATTATCTCCTAACTCTTCTATCTATGAGCATATCCTTCTTTTTTTTAACTAGCACCTTTATATAATATCTCCTAAATCCTTTATCTATTAGCATATATTTTTTCCCGAACCAGCACCTTTATATATCCTAGAGACTTTGATAAGTGTACTGCTTATTTTGAGTTTTAGATGGGACTTAAGGTAAAAGCGGCATTGGGAAGCAAGAAGCCCACTTTTATGGGGTGTTTGCTTTTTCCTTAAAAGCTTCTTACCATTTTCTTTATCAATCAGGGTATCCTTTTTCAGTGGTTCCTTTTACAAAGTTAAGGGGAATGTTTGATAATTTGTGTTCAAACTAAATTTAGTAGCTATTCTATTCTTATTGAGGTAAATGAGTTGAAGCATTGTCTAGTTGTTTGTTTTTGTGTCTTTAAATTATGAATCTTAATCTATTTATTCTATAGTTATGAATGGATAGACATTAGCATGGGATATGTGGCATTCACATATCCATATAACATAAATACACATATCATAGAGTTGCAATGAGATTATTTAATTGGTATGTATTTTTCTTTTCGAGGTTGGTTTTTATTTTTATCTTCTTTGTGTAATATGTCAAACAACAATATTTTTTATCCTTGTTGTTTGATTTTCTCATTGCTTTTGATGTTCATTTTGGTGTTGTTTTATTTTTTGTTGTTGTGTATTTCAGATTTTCTTTCTACTATTGATATACCAAAAAATATTTGTAAAGCACCATTAATATTTTGCTCTCTCAATTTCCCTACACTTGTGTTTTTTTACTATGTTCATTTGTTCATCTTCTAATTCCCATTGTATTGTTGCTCTATTGCAATCATGTATGACTATGTTTTTTGTATTACTTCATATGTTACATGTATTTTCTGTTCATTAAACACATTTGTTATATGATAACCAACTTTGATGTTGATTATTTTACATTTCTACCTTATTAGTTTACACATCATCTTATAACAAAGGTCCAAATGTTAAGTACATCATCACCAAGATTTCCATTACATACATTCAAGTTCACTTCTTGCCATTGATTACATCACCAACCTTTCCATTACATATATCATAATAATGAAAGGTATCTTGAGAATCCCATTTAACTATCTACTTAACACTACCCTTCATGAGTTCCTATTTGCCACTTCTATGAATTTAGACCATTATCACCTTGAAAAGATCAAATCAAACTCTTTAGTTCTTCCTAGTTAACAATTCTAGTGAGAAAACACATATCCATGTAAATCGTACTTGTTTATCTTTCACTATTGACGATCTTTATCCTTGAAGTATTTAGTTTGACTTGGTTTGTAGAGCAGTTTATAAACTTTTTGTTTTTGTGATATCTTTATGTTCAATCAAGAGAACAAAGGTCACATCAAATAAAAAATGGATGAGATATTACAAATATGCTAAGATAGAACGTGAGATCAAAATCAAAATTCATTTTTTAATATTTTGCTTACTGTTTCTCTTTTTAAAAGTCTACTCTACACTCTAATCATAGTCACAAACAAATCGAATAATGCATATCTTTTCATGGGCCGATATTCCATGCCATTTTTAACTCTACTATAGCAAAATAGTCGACACTAAAACCATGAAGTTTACTTCCTCAAGCATAGCCTAATGATGTTAACAACTCACATTCCTTACTCATCAAGTGACTTGCCTTTCATGGGTTTCCCTTTTGGCAATCCTGTTGAAATTTGTATGTCTAACACGTTAGAAATCCCTACTGCATCTTTTGGTTTAAATTCTCCTACTTGTTTATTACATTAACAAGTTATTTATAAATATAAATACTGAAAATAAACACAGATGCAACCTTAACTCATATACAGATCGGCCATTGAAATAATGAGACAAACACACAAGGGACACCGTTATTTTTGGACAATCGTCCTCGGAAAAACCTAATGAGGGAAAATCGATGCAACAGTTCTGAGGGTTTTATTATTAAACAACTTTTGAGAACAACTAGAGTGCCAGAAATGGCTCACCCAACATAGATTGTTACACGACAGTAATACCTCTTATCAGAGACAGATATTTAGCTACTTTGCCCCACGGAAATCCTTCCGATGCTTCCTCTTGGCTTTGCGTCAGCCTTCCTAGCTTCAACTCAACTCCTGAAGCCACTGCGTCAACCTTCTAGCTCTCCGCGTAAGCTCTCTAGCCCTCTGCGTCACACACACAGACCCCTCAGCCTTTGCGCAGTCCCCAACTGCCTCTACGTCAGCCTCTTTGGTCTCTGCGTTGACCCTCTGGCACTATCTTTGCCTCTCTGCTATGCAGTCACTGCCCCTCGTTGCAGCAAATCACTAGCTCGATTCTCTCAGTGAAACCCCGCTCCAGAAAATTGAATTGACTGATCAATTTGGTGTGTCTCCAACTGACCTTCAAGCCCCTTTTTATATTTTTATCGTTGAGTCTTCAACGGTTGAGATTAAGTCCCTAATCAACAACTAAGATTAGATTTGGCTTGATCCATGTCATTTAGAGAATTTTCACCCAGTTTTATATTAGTACCCATTAATATTTTAATTTTTTTAAGTTTAGGTTTAGGAACCCCATTAAAAATATTAATTATTTTAATATCTCTCCAACTGGGTGGAATTTTCCCAAACCATTTCTGGGTCTTGGAGATCTTATGTGCCTTAGCGCCTCCACCAATTTTCATGGCTAGAGCACATCTGATGCTACCACAAATGAACAAATCCTGACACTATCAACAAATTTGGAGGTTAACAAAATTCTAGGAAATATTGTTTTATCATAGTTAACAACACCCTAGCTACTTTGTGTGTTAAGTTACCATTCAAAGACATATGGATTTTATTATCCCCAACACATTGCTATGATTAGGCAAGTGTGACACTATTCGTTTAGGAGTTGGCTTGGTAAAGGAGGATCTACTTATACTTTCAATTCTTTCAAGATGTGGGTGGAGAGCCTATGAGACCTTCCTCTCTTGTCCTTTGATACTAAATATAAAATGCGTCTACATAGTCGTGATGTGTTAAAGAGATTAAGATAATATTGAAGGACTGTTGAGAGGATATGATTAAAGCACAAGAACATGTGGATTTCAATAAAATAAATATTTATCAAATTACAAACATGGCTGTCCTTTTTTTTTTTTTTTTTCATGGTTCACAGATCCTAAACATCAGTGATTGCTACATCCACATAATATTTGTACTAGGAAGATTGACCTTAAGGGATCAAATTTTATCGGCTCAACCATGAAGCTTGACTTTGAGAGTGTCGAGAGTATTGAACTCGTGGCCTCTCAATAGCAAAGGTGGTTTAATGATGGGGACTTGATCAATTGAGCTAAGCCTCAAGGCTACAAACATGGTTTTCCTTATCAAGTTGTAGAGACTATCCAAATTAAGTGGAAGAGCTTAGAAAGGTTGGTAATCAATGAAGAAATATAGTGATTGATTTAGATTTAACAAGCACACAACTATTTCAAGCACCTATAAATGTAGATAATCAATTTATAAATTATCTTCTTTTTAGATGAATGCAATTGATTGAAATAATTTATGGCTTTTTCCATGAAGGAAAAAATATTGCTATCATAGAACCTTTCTAAGTTTTGTTGATATGAAAAACATGTTTACAACTTCAACAAGATACTTGAAAGTGTTATAGAAAATTTTCATGACAAGGATATTAGAGATTGATGCCAATATAGAATTTTACAAAATTGATAAAATTACGACAAAAAACAAGACAAAATGTGTTAAAATGTACATACAAAGCTTACCACTAAGAGAAGAACAATGATGTTAGATGTAATCAACAAAGCAATAATGAAAACAAAACAAAGTCAAACAAGGCACAGTGAAAGAATATCATTTAGGACGAAGATAATTTATACAACATTTAATGAAGTGATGGACTGAATTCAATGAAGCTCCTTGTAGTGGCAATATTAAGGATGTGAGACAATCCAAATAAATCTTACTTAGAAAGAAAAGAAGAAGAGGAGACATTTTAAATACTAAGTAGATATTGTAAATTAAACTAGAAAATTCAAAATATAGTGGTCAATATAACCACTAAAGAAGAGGTCATTCATTATGGAACACATTTCTCATATTTTGAAGCAACAACTTAAAGCTACATAATATCCAAGTAACAAGCAGCTCATCATGCCATATCAATAAGGATTTCAACAATTTTAGTGAAGTCATTAGTTGATCATAGATCACAACTAAAAATAGAAGTAATCACTCAATCACTAACACTTTGCTACTTTCATCATAGAAAATTTTGTATTGTGGTAAAGGGGTCACTCAACTAAGACTGTATAAGTGATCTTAGTAGTGGTTGAAACTTAATGCAACAATACTAACAATCTATTTGCTACAATTTACAGTTACCTTGTTTGCTCTACAATTTTAATTTAAATATTCTATTAGATATTCCATTGGAACAATTCATTTACAATATTATGAAATCTCTTATTATGTTGTGTTTTACTTAGATTCTATATTTAATGTCTCTAGCTTAATGCATGAAATACTGAACAAATTGACACTAAAATGAAATATACGGGTAAATAACATACCATCCACACAATGAACATAAGATGTACGCTAGATGGGAACAACCCAACAAGAAAGTGAGGCACATGTTTTGCTCTTTTCTTTTTAGTTATGAAATGAAAATACAAAGAGAAGGGCACTCACTACGTAGTTTCCATAGACATTGTGCTAGTAAGGCTGCTATAACATCTTCTACTCCCTTTGTTCTACTTTAATATCCCACTACTAGATGCTCTGATCAACTATGAAACAATGAACAATACAATAAGAATGGAACCCCCTTCCTTTTCTAGTGTTCTAGTATTTAAAATAACTAGATAGTTGTCTAGGGTTAGTGTTAGGTTTTTGTATGCCTCAATCCCAATTAATGTTTAGGTTTTGGACCATCTATATTTTTCTCGAAATTCCACATGAAATAGCTCCATATGTGTATTTATGGTGGTCAATAACATTGATCAACTTGTCAAAGGCATAACTTTTGTATATAAACTTCTATCGAGGTCATTTTCATGCTATTGGAGTTATCTCAAAGTGTAGAACAATGCCAAAAGATTGTGAGCTAATTATGACCCCCAAAATGATTGCTTAAGGTTTCAAATAGGCTCCAGAAGGTTTTGGATCCTAAATCACTAAAGTGTGATGTGCCCATAAAATGGGCTCTACAATCCAATAACTCAAAATTTTCCACCTAGAAAGTACCAAAATAGATGAAAAATTATATGATGATCCATTCTAGAATGGGGAGGCTTTTGGGTCCAAAATATTTTATTAAAGGAGGTGAGGAATTTTTTCTTCTTGTCTTCTCCCCATAGTACCATTTGACCTTGCTTGGGAGTTGTTCTTTCAACCCAACTTGCCAGAGTTTACATTGCCCCTGTTTGGTCATTTAGGACTCCTTCCGTCACGCTATTCTTATGCTCAATTTTCATGGGATTTTGGTACTAAATCTGCTATAGTAGGTAACAGTTTCTCATTAATTTCCTTGTCCAACCATGGAAGGATCATAACCTTTTAGTTTTCTAGAGTTAGGGTTAGGGATTTTGCATGCTTCAACCCCCAATTAATGTTTAGGTTCTAGACCATCTATAATTTTCTTGAAATCCACACAAACTAGCACCACATGTGTAAGTAATGGATGTTGATGTGGCACTGACTTGGAAAAATAGTGATCAAAAGCATAGGTCAACTTTCCAAAGGCATAAATTTTGAATATAAACTTTGATTGAGGTGATCTTCATGCTATTGGAATTATATCAAATTGGAAAACAACATCAAGAGATTGTGAGCTAATTGTGACCCCAAAAATGGTTGCTTAAGCCTTCAAATTGGCTTTAGAAAGTTTTGGATCCTAAATCACCGAAGTGTGACATGCCCATAAAATGGTCTCTATAATACAATAGCTCTAATTTTTCCACCTAAAAAGTACCAAAATAGATGACAAATTATATGATCATCCATTCTAATCATACCTCCCCATTTAGGAAGATTTTTGGTCCTAAAGTATTTTACCGAAGGAGGTGTTGAATTTTTTCCTCTACCTTCTCCCTGGACTACCATTTAGCCTTGCTTGGAAGTTGTCCTTTCAACCCAACTTGCCAGAGTTTATATTGCCCTCATTTGGTTGTTTAGGACTTCTTTTGTCACTTAATATCTTATGCTTACTTTTTCTTGATATTTTGGTGCTAAGTCCTCTATAATAGGTAATAATTGTTCTTTAATTACCTAGTCCAACCATGGAAGGCTTATAACCTAATAGTTGTCTAGGTTTATGGTTAGGGTTTTTGCATGCCTGAACCCCTAATTAATGTTTAGGTTCGGAACCATCTATAATTTTCTTGAAGTCCACACAAACTAGCTCCACATGTGTAAGTAATGGACATTGATATGACACCCACTTGGTACCATGGTGGTCAATAACATAGGTTAACTTGTCAAGGGCATAACTTTTGTTTATAAATTCTGATTGAGGTGATTTTCATGCTCTTGGAATTATCTCAAAATGTAGAAAAACATCAAGAGAGATTGAGCTAATTATGGCCCCAAAAATGATTACTTTAAGGCTTCAAATAGGCTCCAAAAGGTTTTGGATCCTAAATTACCAAAGTGTGACATGACCATTAAATGGGCTCTACAATCCAATAATGCCAATTTTTACACCTAGGAAGTACCAAAATAGATAAAAAATGATATGATGATCCATTCTAAATCATACCTCCCCATTTAGAGGGTATTTTGGTCCCAAAATATTTTACTAAAGGACAACTTGAGGAATTTTTTCCTCTACGTTCTCCCTAGAGTACCATTTGGCCTTACTTGGAAGTTGTCCTTTCAACCGACTCGTCCAGAGTTTATATCATCCTCGTTGTTGTTTAGGAATTCTTCTCCCACATTGTATCTTCTACGTACTTTGGCTAATATTTTGGTGCTAAGTCCTCTACAACAGGTAATAGTTGCTCATTAATTTGCTAGCCCAACCATGAAAGGCTTGTACAAATCTAGATTCTCTACATTCAATACTAAGTAAATGTGTACATGGGGGTAGATGGAGTTTATATCCATTATCACCCACCTTCTTTGACACTTTAAACATACCATATCATAAAGCCTTGATCTAATTACTAAGATTGTGTAGTTCTTCTTTGTTTAGATACAACCAAACTCTATCTCCAATATTGAATGTTTTCTCATTTTTCTATTGATTATGTTGGGCCTTGTACCTTTTCTGTGGTTTCTCATTAGAGAAATTTTGAGGTAAAAAATGGGCCTCAAAGCAAAAATGTACAACCAAAATCAACTTTATAAGAACCAATAAGATTCAAGATGATGATGTTAGCCATGTGGGATGATTCACCATTTTTGGAGTAAAAAAATAAAAAGATTTAAAAATAAAAAAACCATATTTTCAAACTGTATTTTCAACTTATCTCCCTATGATTTTACTCAAATTTTAAGCGGGAGCACTCGTTGGATGCAGAATTTAATTCCTCATCTAAGAAGTACCCATGTTTCATACTTTTGATGGACCTCGCTACACGAAAAATGAGAAATACATGAAAAACATGATTGCAATAATGTTTTTCATGTATTTCTCATTTTTCGTGTAGCAGGGTTCATCGAAAGTATGCAACATGGGTACTCCTTCGATGAGAAATTAAATTCCAAATCCAATGAGTGCTTCTGCTCAAAATTTGAGTAGAACCGTAGAGAGATAAGTTGAAAATACAAGTTGAAAAAATAGTCTTTTCATTTTTCCCTCTAAAATTTTATGATGAAATCTAATATTCTTTTATAGTTTCCATTATTATTTTATAATATTCCTTGGGAGACCCATTTTAGTCATCAAAATTTTTAGTGTCTCTCATACTTGGAAATGGATCTTCTTGATATAATCAATAATTTTCTATCTTTCAATTCTTCTCTTTTGGTGTCTTCTATCACGCCTCCTTGATGTCCATATACAAAGTCTAATGGAAAAGTGGTAAATCCCTAAGGAAAGTTTCAAAAGGGGACATGTTGTAGAGTATGGATTGCTCTATTATAGGAGATTTAAACATAAATCAAATTTTCATTCCAAGCCCTTTGATTCTTTTGATAGTAACCCCTCAAAATTTGAACCAATATCTTGTTGACTACTTTAGCCTACCCATATGTCTATGGATGGAAAGTTGTGGATATTTTCAACTTGATGTCCATCTTTCCCAAAGTGTAGCCCAAAATGCTATAAGAAATCTAGTATCTCTATATGAGATAATTCTTTTGGTATTCCATAGTGCACCTAGACCTTTTCAATGGATATATTTGAAGCATATTGTTCCCCGATGGTCTTTTTAGAGGGCATGAGAATGTGCATCTTTCAAAACTAGTCAACTAGTACCATAGATAGATTGTCACATTCCTTCCATGTTCTTGGAAAAATACCTGTGAAATCCATGGATATGCTCTCCTAGAGTCTAGTAGGTACAAGGAGGGGAGAGTATAAACCTTGCTTTTCATTATTGGTCTTGGTGGTGTAGCAAAATATGCATCCACTAAAAAACTAAGCTAGTACATATTCTTGCATTTTAGGCCAATAAACATACCTATTTAGGTTGGAAATTATCTTCCCACACTAAAGTGTCGTACAACTTTGGAGCTGTGAGTTGTTATTTTTTGTAGCATCGGATGTGTTCTAGCATTGAAATTTTGTGGAGAGGCTAGAATACATGAGATCTCCAAAACCCAAAAATCGTTTATGAAAATTCCACCTAGAAATGGCTTAATTAGATTATTAGTCAGTTTTTAAATATTTCCTAAGTCTAAACTTAGGGAATATGACTAATAAATCAAAACTAATTAAGTTATGGTGCGAATGTTCTATAAACTCACACAGATCAACTTCAATTTAATCTTAGCCATCGATTAAGAACTAATCTTGGCCGTTGAAGTCTCAACAGAGGATTATAAGAAGAAGTCAATGGGGCTTGGAGAAATCACTTGAGCAATTTGATTTTGTGAGAAGATTGATTTCCTGAGTAGCAACATTCAGTTGCCGAAGAGACAGGGACAGTGAAGCCAAAGGAAAGATTCCAGTTCTGGTGAGTGCATTTGCAGAGAGGCAGAGAAGCCACAATGAGGTTGACGCAGAACAATGTAGTAGCCTCTAGAGGCAAAGTCGAATTGCTGGGGAGAAGCAAAATTTCAGTGTCAGAAGCTGGGCAAATGTTCCGGAGGCCAAGAGAGACATTTTCCTAGACAACAACTGTTTAGTCAATTTAGTGTCATAAATTGCTTGCATGAATTATTAATCGAGGTTTGTAAGCTGATGAAGTGTAGTGCACTATATGTGCTTAGTTAGCCCTTCCTACTTCGTTGTTTTGTATTTTTATATTGTTTTGGGGGTTTGTGTTCTTTGATTCCTAATGATGTACAAACTGAATTATGAGAAACTGAATCTAAACTTCCTAATGTGAACCAAGAGCTTA
Organism: Pinus tabuliformis; assembly: GCA_031772625.1. Taxonomy (NCBI): domain Eukaryota; kingdom Viridiplantae; phylum Streptophyta; class Pinopsida; order Pinales; family Pinaceae; genus Pinus; species Pinus tabuliformis. The sequence continues at coordinate 351,502,938 of CM062818.1, read as the reverse complement.
AAACTAGTCAAAATCTAAGTTAAAAGAAGGAAAACAGAGCATCTGTCCTATCTTGTCATTAATCCTAAGTCATGAATCTAATTCTTAGAATTAAGAGGTGAAGTCGTGAGGAATGCTGAAATAAATACAGAGAATGAAATTAACTGAAGTACTTCTAGTTATTCTATCCTTCAATTTTGAAAGATAACTTTCTTGAGATGGAATACAAACAGCTTTCTGTACTTCATGATCTATAGAACTAAATAAAAACATGCAGAAGGTAACTGATTGGTTTCAACCATTGTGTAAAGTGAATGTTAACCATTAGTTTAGGAATGGTGATAAAAAACATTCGTTAACACAGTGCATTGACAATTTGAACTAGAAAATAAATAACAAAAACAGTGACTAGACTAGTCAACAATGCATTCTCATTACTTTTAACCTTACTCTGCTTAAAAATAAAGTTGTTTCCTTTATGAAATGGGTTGGAGAAACAAGACTGCACAATTGAATTCTAACATTATGCTATTGATCAAAACTAAAAGAAATCAAACTACAAGAAATCAACCTAAATTAGAAACACTGCTATAAGCAAATGATGAAATTAACACTGAACATAAAACAAATGAAAAGAAAACCTCCTTCAGTGTAGGGGCCCTCTGCAACTGACTGGGTTGAGCTGCTAACTGGTTGAAAATACTCTTTCAAACGATCATTGGTCAACACACGGCTTTATATTATAAACAGGAACAAAAGTTAAAAATTACAGAGCTGCAAGTTTGAGCTTAATACATCAAAAACTTCAAACCCTTCTCGGTTCCGTACAACTGATATTTAAAAGAAAATATTCATAACTGTCTTTGAGGAAAACTAGCTACAGGTGGTCTACACGTATCACAACAAGACTGCGTAAATGTTTGATCAGCGACAGGTGACTTGAATTCGAGCAAGATGGTTGCACAGAACCGTTAACACAGGTGGCTGATTCGAGTTAATGCTGCAACAGAATTGTTGGATTTATTAATTAACCACGAAAGAGTAGACAAAGAGTCCTATTGGTCTTGAGCTGGCTTTCTTATCGATCTGGGCTGAGTGACTAGGATAGGATTCATGTGGAGTCGATTCCAGAGATGCCCATGTGGTCGGTTTCTTCGTTTGACACCTGGAACCTGCCAGACCATGGAAATAGCTACGGAATACATAGTTAGCTACAGAATAGGTTGCGTTCTATAGCTAATTTGCAAAAACTTATTCAAATAGCAAAAACATAAAAATATAACATGTCAATCATTTAATGCTCTCCTTAAGACAAAATCTATCATTTATCATTGATGGGGATCTGTAATCTTATGGAAAAGCAAGGAAAAGAAGTGAGAAAAGTTGTCAGGGAGAGGGTAATTCTGAGGTTCAACATACCCCCACTACAAAATCATTGCATGTCCCCATGCAATTTGTCAAAAATGTGAATTCTTCTTTCCTATTGCATTTGTTCAGACACTTCTGCTAATACATCTAGTTTTCTTCTTTTGCTCCTCTTTGAAGTGACTGCCATCCTGGGTTTCTTCATAAGAAGCCTGTATTTAAGGTTGATGACTGTTCTGTTCAAGCTTCTATTCTTCCTCTTCAACTTCCTATTCTTCTTGTACCATAGCCCTAGGTGCAATATTTTATTATCATGAATAGATTTATCCAATTTACTTTGTTCCTTCAGAGTTTCATTTTCTTTCTTGACGCGTCTGTTCAATATCTCTAACTCATAGATTTCTTGTTTGAGAGAGTCAGTTAGAGGTTCTTGTGGATTGATAGAGAGTTCTGGATTAGCTGAGGATTCTGGATCCATTGAGGCACTTTTCTTCTCCAATGATTCTATATAATCATAAATTTGTTGCTGCACTGGGTCTATGCCTGGAGATCCTCTGCTGGGGCTGCCTTCGAAATACTGTTTAGGAGAGTTTTGAGGACTATGTGTAAATGGAACATTATCAGGAGATGGTACTGGGGTTTCTTCTTCTAGATTTATGAACTCTTTTCCCTTTGATGATATCTTCTTTACCATACCTCGGAGTCTAGAGCTCCTTCTAAGTTGTAGAGGGCTTATGTTCTCCTCCTTTGTACCCTTTTTCTCCTTTCCTATCTTTTCTTTTCTCTTGATTTGTTTTCTAATCTTTGTCAATTTTTCAGAGACTAGCTCTTCATCATTTTTCTGTGTGGAGGACTCAAGTTTGCTTTGAATGGTTATATCGATCTTCTTCCTCCTACTCCTTCTGACATTACCCTCTTCAGGTGATTCTGGTTCCTCTTGGAAATAGTTTCTTATCAGGAAATTTTCCCAAGTATCTCCTATTCTTTTCAAATGAAACTCAACCAATATTTTTACCAACCCATGATGGTACATGGTTGTGTCTAGGAATTCTATTTTCTTTTGTACATTTGAAGCCATCCTTCTTAAACTGTTTAGTAGGAAGAAAGGGAGGTTGATGTCTCCATTTTCTAGAAAGTTCATCAATAAATGTATATGATAGACATACATGCACCCGAATCTCCCCTCATAGGTAATGAATTTCTGTAATATCAAAAGCATGCTTCTCCATTTATTTTTAAGTGCTGAAATAGGAATTCCTTTTCTAAACACAGAGACATCCATACCTGGGTTCCTGAGGATCACTTTCCATGATTCACTGTGGAATTCCTTGTTTTTGAACCATCTCTCACCATGTCTTGGCAGTTCTGTAGCCTCTGCTATGTAGGATTCTGTTACTGCAAACTTAATGTCTCCAATTTCCACTTCTGTACCATCAAATGATCTAGCAAAATATTTTGTGATATCTTTGTGGAAGCCATCAAATTTTTCAATGAAATTGAGCCATCCAGCATTCTGCAACATCTCCTTGAGTTGTGCGAATCCATCCATATATTTTGCTCCTATTGGCTCTGTCCTGACAATGAGTCCCATGGCTTTTGTTTCGCAGATTTTTTTTTTTTTAACCTTCAGAATTACTCTCCTGGTTTATGAAATGGACTGACTGCGGGTATGGTGAAAAAGAACTATGGGTTTGTGTGGAATAAGTAGACGGTGAGGGTTTGGAGAGGCGTGTATACGTTGGTCACATCGTAGTCTTGACCGTTAACAGATGGAGTTATTAGGGACCGTTTAGGTACAAAGTATGGAGAGTGTAGCGGAGATGTGGTATGATGAAATTATTATGGACCATTTGGTACCGAGTATGGAAGATGTGGCAGAGATGTGGTATAATGAAGTGGCAGTCAAATCAAATGATGACTTGTTAAGGAGACATACGATTATTCATATTATATATGACTTATGTTTTTAACTTTCTATTTGAAATAAATTTTGCATTTTACCTTTAGAACTTAACCTTTTTCTTGATAACTCCTTTGGTGTTGATCCGCAGGTACTTTTAGCATGGTTGGTATCTAAAACTTGATTCTTCAATTTCCTACATTCATGATTTATTTGTGAGCTGTACAATTGTGCCAGAGCTAATAAGTTGTAGCTGCAGAATTAGATTAGCTACAGAATGGAATCAACTGCAGAATGTGAAAAGAAGGAAAAGTGAAGTATGGCTATGGAATATGAGTGTGAAAATGAAATGGAAATGGGTTATGACAGTGAGATGAAATGAGATGTAAAATAAAATGAAAACAGAATGAGACTATGAATTTGCAGACTCTAAACTGCAAATAAATGTAGCTTTTTGTCACTACTTATTAAAGAAAGGAAATGGAAAATATAGGATGTCAGAAATCTCTGACTTTCACCTTGTATTTTCTGTATGAGTGTTCCAATCAACGATTGGTTTTCAAACTCATACAATTTATTATTATTATTATTATTAATAATATTTTTTTTTGGAAAAATAATGACTAAGTTAGTGGAGAAGAAGAATTCTTCTTCACTAGCTTCATTTCAAGGTTATTTTGGAAAATCTTAATGAACTCCTCTCTTGAAATTGGTTTTTGATATATATTCAATCGATGACCATTCACAAGAAGAGGTATTTTGCTTCCATCTATTGTCCTAATGGCCCAAGCCAATGAGTTTGAAACTTCCCTTGAAAATATTTGAACTTTGAATCGAACAACAGTGCCCAATCTCCTGCTTGAAACTTCTTCTCCTTGATATATTTATCATGCCATTTAGCCCTCTGCTGTTGGACTATACTGGTTCTTTGAACTGCATCTTGCCTGATTTCATCAAGCTCATTGAGTTGCTCCAATCTATGTTTCTGTGCCTCTGATAAATCCAGTCCCAATTGGACTACCATCTTGAAGGTTTTGATTTGAAACTCTATAGGGAACATGACTTGTTTCCCATAAACAAGTTCATAGGGTGTATGTCCCGTTGTGTTCCTCCATGTAGTTCTATAAGCCCATAAGGCTTCAGGAAGCCTTTCTGCCCAATCTCTTCTATGTAGATGCACAGTCTTAGTGAGAATTCCTTCAATCACCTTATTTGTAGATTCAATTTGACCATTTTCTTGTGGATGATAGGGAGTAGATTTCCTATGTTTGATCTTGTAATCTTCCACAAGACCCTTCACCATTTTAGATGTAAATTGAGATCCTTGATCTGTCACAATTTCTCTTGGAACACCAAAACGAGTGAAGATGTCCTCAAAAAGAAAATTAACTACAGATTTTTCATTAGAAAAAGGTAATGCTTTAGCCTCTACCCATTTAGTGACATAATTAGTGCATACCAATATATACTTATTTTGCTTAGATGGGGGATTAATTGGTCCAATAAAATCCAAGGCCAATTTTTCAAAAGGTTCAATGAGTACCTGAATTTGTAGTGGCATTTCATTTGAAGGAGCAGGTTTCCCTACCCTTTGGCAGCTGTCACACCTCCTGACATATTCTTTGGCATCTTTGAAGATGGATGGCCAATAATATCCTAAAGAAAGGATTTTATAGGCTGTCCTCTTGTCAGCAAAGTGTCCACCACACGGTTCATCATGACATGCCTTAAGAATCTCAGGCATTTCATCTTCCCTCACACATCTTCTGATCATGAGATTTGGACCTGTTTTATACAATTCATTAGTGATCCATGAGTATCTTGCACTTATTTGAATGATTTTTCTTTTCTCTCTAGGAAACAAATGTGAAGGAAATTTCCTTGTGACTAAGTAATTGGCAATATCTGCAAACCAAGGGGTCTAAGTAGTCACTGCAAAAAGATATTCATCAGGAAACTTATCTTCAACCGGAGTGTCATCTTTGATATTTTGAATTTTGGACAAGAAATCAACAACTGTGTTTTGTTTTCCAGGTCTATCTAGCACAGTAATATTGAATTCTTGCAAGAGTAATAGCCATCTTGTAACTCTACCATTAGTAATAGGTTTATTCATTAAGTATCTAATTGCAGAGTGATCTGTATGAACAAAGGTTTCATAACCTGTTATATAATGTCTAAACTTGTTGATTGCATGAACAACAGCTAAAAATTCCTTTTCAGTTACAGTATAATTTAACTCAGTGGGAGTCAAATTCTTACTTGTATAGTAGATGGCATAGGGAATCAAATCTTTTTGTCCCAATACAGCTCCCAGAGTTGTATCTGAAGCATCTGTTGAAATGTGAAAAAGTAGTTTCCAATTTGGACCTCTCAAGATGGGTGCTTCAGAAATTTTTGTTTTTAAAGTCTCAAATGCTAACTGGCAATCAGGATTCCAATTGAATTCACAATCCTTGGTGAGTAATTTGAAGAGTGGGGATGCTATTTTAGTGAAATTTTCTATAAATCGTCTATAGTATCCTGTAAATCCTAGAAAACTTCTTACATCCTTTTGGCAATTTGGAATTGATAATTTAGAGATGACTTCAACTTTAGATTTATCAACTTTAATTCCATCTCCTGAAATGTGATGTCCTAAAACAATCCCTTCTGTAAACATCATAAAATATTTTTCATGGCTTAGTGAAAGGTTTTCTTCCTTACATCTTTTAAGAACTTTTTCCAAATTTTCCAAAGCTTCTTCAAAGGTATTCTCATAGACTGTAAAGTCATCCATATATACCTCTACACAATCATGTATTAGATCAGAAAAAATTCCTAGTACTGCTCTTTGGAATGTTGCAGGTGCATTACATAATCCAAAAGGAAGTACTTGGTAAGCATAGGTTCCCTATGGACAAGTAAATGTGGTTTTATCTTGATCTTCAGGTGCCACCTGAATCTGATTATAACCACTAAAACTATCCAAAAATGAGAAATACTTCTTACCTGCTAATGTATCTAACAATTGATCTATAAAGGGTAAAGGAAAATGATATTTAAGAGTAGCTTTATTCAATTCTCGATAATCAATGCACACCCTCCATTTACCATTCTTTTTAGGCACAATCACTAAAGGGGAAACCCATTCGCTGTCTGAAATTGGGTAAATGAAGTTTACATTCAACAATTTTTGTAGCTCTACAATTTTCCTCAATGTAGATGTGATGTATACAAGTCTTAGGACTAATTCCTTTGATGTCAGTATATTCCCATGCATATGTAGCAAAACGTTGTTGTAATGTCTTGATTAGATTTTCCTGTTGTAATTTCTCCAAGTTATTATTTATGTTCAATGTTCTCCCTGGAAAGATTTCAATTGTAGAGCTACCAAATTCTACCATAGAATAAAGAGACATCTGCCTAGATAACAAATATTCAATATTGGATTTTTCTTGGAATTGATCATGTTCATATTCTAGAGATGATTCAAAATTTTCCATTGTATTCAAGATTTGACTATCTTCACTAATGTTTGAAATAGTAAAGAGAGGCTGAATGCAATTTTCATCATCAATCCATTCTTTGTCATCTATTTCTGTGATTGTTCTTATTGGAGGATATAGAGTGAATTTCTTTATTGAATTCCCATCAGAAATATACATGTCACCAGATCTACAACTAATGAAAGCATCAGCTGTGGCCAGCCAAGGTCTCCCTAATATGAGTGGATGTCCTCCTTGATTGTTCTTGGGGATTAAGATCATAAAATCAACAGGATATTCCAAATAATCTAAGGATACTGAAATATATTCTAACACACCATCTGGTTTGATTACAGATTTGTCTGCTAATTGCAGTAATGTAGGTGTGTAAAGAAGATTAGGAAGCTTGAGCTGTTCCATGGTTTGTTTGCTCATGATGTTTATTGCTGCTCCTAAATCAATCAATGTATTTGGAATTTCAACTCCATTGATATGTGTTTTCACAATTGGACTTCTTGGATCTACATATTTTTGTATGACAATTTTTCCCATCATTATATCTGCTATTTTTCCTACCAGGTAAATTCTTTTTGTTTATTTTGCTTTTCTTACTGGTTTCTTTATGCTCAACTCCTTTATTGTTTTAGCTAAGATTGGAATCTCCTTAATGGCTTGTAACAAAGGGATTTTGATACATACATTTTTCAATTCATATAGAAAATCATAATTAGGCAACATAATCTGCTTTTCTACTCCTCTATCAACTTGTAATCTTTCAGGAAAAGGAGGTGAAAAAGATGATACTGGTTGTTCAATGATAGGAGTTGAGTTCACTAGTTCTTTCTATTTTCATTTTTAGTATTTTGGTTTTGAAGAGATGTTCCTTCAAAACTTTTATTGGGCTATAGAGAATCTTCCTCAGAATTGTCTTGTTCTTGAATAACTACAGAAGACCTTTCCTTTTCTAATATCCTACCAGATCTTAGTTGAAGATCATTGAGATCTAGAGGAGTGATCATATAAGTTGGAAATTGTTGTCCTTCCACCATGTAAGTATTCTGAGGATTTTTATTGTTGGGGCTAGATAATGGTTGGGCAAGTAGCTGATTTGGTCTCTGCTGAAATGGTAGGAAGAGTTAAGGATTTTGGTTTTGTTGTGGAATTTGTTATGGAAATGGTAGTGAAAGTTGAAGGTTATGATTTTGAAGTTGTGGCTGCTGATTTTGTTGTGGAATGTGTGTGGAAGGATAATTTTGATATGATGGAGGATATTGATAATATTGAGAAAATGTTCCATAAGGATTTTGTACTCCTTGAGCCCAATGTTGAGATTGAGATTGGGGTTGAGGCCAAGGTTGCTGCCAAGAATTCCAATTTGGTGGGGGCTGAAGATACATTTGATTGTTAAATCCCTGATTTTGTGATCCCTGCCATGGTCTTCTAGAGACAAAGCAAAGAGATTCTGCTAAATTTGGAACTGTTTCTTCTTGGAAAACAACCTTAAGACCTGGAATTGAAGGACAACCCTTGGTCTCGTGGTTTTCTGAACAAATCATACAAGTCTCTATGATTTTTGCATCCAAAGGACAATCTATTAAAGAGTGTTTTTTTCTACATTTGGGACAGAAAATAGTTAAAGCATCAACCTCTATTTTCTGCTTGTTTTGCAACTTAATGGTGTCTAGTTTCTCACTAAGGCTCCCTAGAATATCTGTTTTGAATTCATCAAGCATATTCCCAATTTATGCCCTACTCACTGATCCAGTTGCAGACTTATTCACTCTAACAAGAGAAGGATCTCTTGGACCTTTCCCAGTTTTGGATTTCCCTCTTGAGAGATGAACACATAATTCTCCTATGTCATTTAATGGGAGTTAAGAGATATCTCCCTTCCCCATCATGTTAAGGATATCTATCCACTCATCTCTAATGGCTTTTAATAAAAGAGCTTTTAAGGTATCTTCATCTAAATTGTCCATCTTTGCTCTTTTCAAGTTATAGTTGAATCTCTCAATTAAATCCTCCAAATTTTCATCCTCTCTTTGTATCATTTTGAACACTTCATCCTTGTGATTGGTAGGCATGCAATAATTCAAATACCTATCCAAAAACGCTTTCTTCATGTCTTTCCATGTTCTAATGGACTGAGTGACTAACCACATGAACCACTTCAAAGTAGCTCCTTTCAATGTTGAAGGAAACAACTTAAGTTTTTGAGAGTCTTCTAAGTAATCATAGGTTCTGCACAAGACTTCAAACTCAAATAAAAATGTTTCAGGATCCTCACTTTTTAACCCATGGAAATTTGGGAGGACAGAAGGTGAGATATTTTTCATTGTGGCATTTGTTTCTTCATCCACTATAGGGAATCCAAAAGAATTATCTATTTCCCTATTTCCTCTGCCTCCTCCATTATTTCCTCTACCTCCTCCTCTAAACAGTGTGAATTCTCCATCCTCTCCTTCTTCTACCATTATAGTTTCTTCAGAGTCAGTATAAGGTTCAGCCTGCAAGGTTACTTTCTCTTCCTCTGGTTCCTCTATTAATGGTATGTGGGAGAGAGGTTCTACTTCTTCTTTCTCACTAGGTATTCCTAATTCTTCAACTAAAATGTGCTCCCCTGTGGAGGTGAAAAAGGCTACTCCTTCTGTTGGAGACCCAAGATTTTTCTCCTCTAGGACTGCCTCAGTAGATGAAATAGGAGATCCTTTTGATTGGATTTCTGACCTTATAACTTCAGGAGTTCTATGGCTAGGAGTATGAGCTTGAGATGGAGGTGTATCTCTTCTTGTTCTTGGTGGAGTAGGTGGTGTTGTAGGAATTGAACTCCTGCCTCTAGCTATAAATCTACCCCTAGAGTCTCTTTCTCTATGCATATCATTTTTTTTGAATGTAAGAGATAAGGTTACCTAATTACACTTCCTCGGCAGCGGCGCCAAAATGTTTAGTCAATTTAGTGTCCTAAATTGCTTGCATGAATTATCAATCGAGGTTTGTAAGCTGATGAAGTGTAGTGCACTATATGTGCTTAGTTAACCCTTCCTACTTCGTTGTTTTGTATTTTTATATTGTTTTGGGGGTTTCTGTTCTTTGATTCCTAATGATGTACAAACTGAATTATGAGAAACTGAATCTAAACTTCCTAAAGGTGAACCAAGAGCTTAAAACTAGTCAAAATCTAAGTTAAAAGAAGGAAAACAAAGCATTTGTCCTATCTTGTCATTAATCCTAAGTCATGAATCTAATTCTTAGAATTAAGAGGTGAAGTTGTGAGGCATGCTGAAATAAATACAGAGAATGAAATTAACTGAAGTACTTCTAGTTATTCTATCCTTCAATTTTGAAAGATAACCTTCTTGAGATGGAATACAAACAACTTTCTGTACTTCATGATCTAGAGAACTAAATAAAAACATGCAAAAGGTAACTGATCGGTTTCAACCATTGTGTAAAGTGAATGTTAACCATTTAGTTTAGGATGGGTATCAACTTGAAATGGTGATAAAAAGCATTCGTTAACACAATGAATTGACAATCTGAACTAGAAAATAAATAACAAAAACAGTGAGTAGACTAGTCAACAATGCATTCTCATTACTTTCAACCTTACTCTGTTTAGAAACAAAGTTGTTTCCTTTATGAAATGGATTGGAGAAACAAGACTGCACAATTGAATTCTAACATTATGCTATTGATCAAAACTAAAAGAAATCAAACTACAAGAAATCAACCTAAGTTAGAAACACTGCTATAAGCAAATGATGAAATTAAAACTGAACAGAAAACAAATGAAAAGAAAACCTCCTTCAGTGCAGGGGCCCTCTGCAATTGACTGGGTTGAGCTACTAACTAGTTGAAAATACTCTTTCAAACGATCATTGGTCAACACACGACTTTATATTATAAACAGGAACAAAAGTTAAAAATTACAGAGCTGCAAGTCTGAGCTTAATACATCAAAAACTTTGAACCCTTCTCGGTTCTGTACAATTGGTATTTAAAAGAAAATATTCATAACTGTCTTTGAGGAAAATTAGCTATAGGTGGTCTACATGTATCACAACAGGACTGCGTAAATGTTTGATCAACTACAGGTGACTTGAATTTGAGAAAGATGGTTGCACAAAATCGTTAACATAGGTGGCTGATCCGAGTTAATGCTGCAACAGAACTGTTGGATTTATTAATAAACCACGAAAGAGTAAACAAAGAGTCCTATTGCTTCCAGGTTTCATATGTTTGATTCCACCTTTGACTGTGGTCTTGAGCTGGCTTTTTTATCAATCTGGGCTGAGTGACTAGGATAGGATTCATGTGGAGTCGATTCTAGAGATGCCCATGTGGCCGGTTTCTTTGTTTGACACCTGGAACTTGCTAGACCATGGAAATAAATACGGAATACACAGTTAGCTGCAAATAGGTTGCGTTCTGTAGATAATTTTCAAAAACTTATTCAAATAGAAAAAACATAAAAATATAACATGTCAATCATTTAATTCTCTCCTTAAGACAAAATCTATCATTTATCATTGATGGGGATCTGTAATCTTATCGAAAAGCAAGGAAAAGAAGTGAGAAAAGTTGTCAAGAGAGGGTAATTCTGAGGTTCAACAACAACTAGTTAGACAGCTTGAGGAGAAGTTGTTCCAAGCTGAGAGCAACAACAATTGTGCTAGGGTTATACATTAACAGTGTAGAGGCAGTTTGAAGGACTCAATTTGAGTTGAGGTTAGTGCCGGGATTTGCCTGTGGAGTGTGGAATTTGTCCTCACTAGATTTTATTGCTTGTATTTCTCTTTAGGGTTGCCAGTTTCGGCATCCATTTGTAATCAATTTATTGTACTGTTGCATAATAATAGAGCCCTCCGTTGCTGCACCGTTTTCCCGAGTTGGGTTTTTCCAAGGACATTGGTCCAAAAATAACTGTGTCATTTTATGTGTGTATGCTAGTATTTCTTCCAGTGTTTATTTCTTCTACAGTTTATTTGTGTAGGTTGCAGTGTGATTGATTTAGTATTTGTTGTAGCACACAATAAATAAATTGTTAAGAATTAATTTAACAATTAGGAGAATTATTTCCAATTGCTGCAATAGGAATCGGGTTTCTGATTTTTCACATGGTATCAGAGCACAGATGATTAGCCAGAGAGCTCAATAGCGAAGGAAGAGGGATTTTTGCTGTTCATTGAGGGGCAGTAGTTTGAAACCCCAGAGGCAACACAATCACCTTGGCCAAGAGGTTGAATTCTTGAGGAGAATCGATTTTTTTTTTGTTTTTTTGTTTTTTGCTTTTTGTTTTTTTGTTTTTTGTTTTTTGTTTTTTGTTTTTTGTTTTTTGTTTTTTTTGTTTTGTTTTGTTTTTTTGTTTTTTTGTTTTTTTGTTTATATATATATATATATATATATATTTTTTTTTTTTTCTGGGAGGGACAAAAAAAACCGATCTCTCCAGATCGAGGGTTTCCAGAGGCAGAGGGAGCAACTAATCGCATAGCATATCTCTAGCTAGCTTGCTAGTGCAGTGCTAGCGTTGGGAGGAGGAAGAGCACACATTGAGGGAAATTTTTTTGTAGGGAACTTCTAGTCTCAAGAAGTTCGAATTCCCTTGCAGATCAACAATTGTTGTGAGAAGTTTTTCTACTCTAGAAGGGAGTGAAAATAGCTCAGTACAACAATTGTTGTGAGAAGTTTTTCTGACTCTAGAAGGGAGTGAAAATAGCTCAGTAGTAGCTAAGCAGAAGGGAAGAGAAGATTTTCGAAATAATCTGAGATGACCACTTCCGGACTACGAGATCAGGACAGGTTGGACTGTGCTTCCAACTATGTCATTTGGAAGGAAAAGATGTTCTTCCTTCTGGATGAATATGGTATGAAGCCATATATTGATGCAGTGGTAGTTTTACCCCAGGATGTAGATCAACTGAAGGAATATAGAAAGGAAATGGCGCGGGCAAAGAGGCTGATAATTGATGGTGTTCGAGATCACATTGTGTCACACATAGTGGGCCAAGGAACGACCAAGGAGATGTGGGTCACACTTTCCACACTGTACCAAGGCACTTCCGAGCAGCCGATGATGTGTTTGGAGGAGAAGCTGAGATGCACCAGGTTGTAGAAAGGGGAATGCATAGACCCCTTCCTCACCAGGATTCAAGAGATCCGGGATCAGTTTCCAGCTGTTGGGGCAACGCCTCAAGCCACAGAGCTAGTGCGATTAACACTCAATAATGTCTCCAAGGAGTGGCAGGTATTCGTCCAAACCATATTGGGTAGAGAAACCTTGCCAAGGTGGGATAGGATGTGCGCCGATTTGCAGGAGGAGGAGTTGAGATGAGACTTAGTGAAGAGCTCCATCAGTGGTAGCAGTAGCGGGTTGAAGAAGGTAAAGGAAGAGGAAAATGTGGCCCTCACATCAAAGGGGCCCAGTCAGGGATAGGGGGAGCAGCGAAAGAAGAAGGACCTGTTAAATTCCAAGTGCTTCAGATGTGGTGAGCTCGGTCATTATAATACCCAATGTCCTTTCAAGAAGAAGGACAAGTAGGAGAAGCAAGACCAACAAGCAGCATCAACAGAGATCGATAGGCTTTCCTCTAGGCTGGAGGAAGACTTCTCCATGTTTACTGATATACCTCCAGGAGTGAGGTGGAGAGATTTGGTTTTGTAGCCCTAGAGTGCTACAGATTGGGTAGGATTTTTGAGGAGGTCCACCTCTTGAATGAATACCTTGCTACAGGGGCCCACAATATTTTGTAGCAGGATGGATTAGTGGTAGTAGACATAGTCAGATGCCAGAATGGCAGATGCAAAGTTTAGTTGCAGTTAGATGCTGGGCAGCGCAGTGTAGAGTTGGTCGCAGTGCAGAGTTGGCAGCAATGCCGAGTGACACAGTGCATAGTTGGCAATGGTGCAAATGCCTCAGTGAAAATGCATATGCTAGTAACAATCAGAAACTCGGGTGATAGATGCATCATACTGATCACATTTGATTCAATATTTAGGATTATTTTCAGTTGCAGATGTTGCAATTGTAGTAGCAATAGATGAAGAGGGAGTTGCAGTGCAGATGTAGTGTTGGCAACATTTCGGCAGGGTCAGCAACAACACATATGCAACAGATATCAGAGTTGCGCAGTAGCTGGTGGGAAATCAACCAAACATCTGTAGCGTGACAAGAGATGATGCAAAGACAGGGTGTTGCTACAGGGGTCTGCAAGACTAGAACACATTCCTCGCTAAGAGGGAGTGTTAGTTTTTGTAGCATCAGATGTGTTCTAGCCTTGAAAGTTTGTGGAGAGACTAGAATACATGAGATCTCCAAAACCCAGAAATCATTTCTGGAAATTCCACCTAGAAATGACTTAATTAGATTATTAGTCAGTTTTTAAATATTTCCTAAGTCTAAACTTAGGGAATATGACTAATTAATCATAATTAATTAAGTTATGGTGTGAATGTTGTATAAAACTCACACAAATCAACTTCAACTTAATCCTAGCCATTGATTAAGATCTAATCTTGGTCATTGAAGTCTCAACAAAGGATTATAAGAAGATGTCGATGGTGCTTGGAGAAATCACTTGAGAAATTCAATTTCATGAGTAGATCGATTTCCTGAGTAGCATCATTCAGTTTCCAGAGAGAGAGCCAAAGAAATCGAAGTAGTGGGAGAGGGGCAGGGACAATGGAGCTGGAGGAAGGATTCTAGTTTTAGTGAGTGCATTTGTAGAGAGGCAGAACAGCCACAGTGAGGTTGATGCAAAGCAGCTAGTAGCCTCTAGAGGCAAAGTTGAATTGCTGGGGAGAAAGAGAATTTCAGTGCTAGAAGCTAGGCAAAGGTTCCAGAGGCCACGAGAGACGTTTTCCCAGACAAAAACTGGTCAAACGACTTTAGGAGAAGTTATTCCAAGCTGAGAGAAACAACAACTTCTCTAGGGTGACGCAGTGACTGCACAAAGGCAGTTTGGACGACTCAATTTGAGCTGAGGTCAGTGCCGGGTTTTCCTGTGGAGTGAGGAATTTATCCTCACTAGATTTTCTTGCCAATATTTCTCTGTAGGATTTTCAGTTTCGACATCTAGTTGTACTCAATTTATTTCACTACTGAATAATAATAAAACCCTCATTTCCTGCACATGTTTTCTCGAGTTGGGTTTTTCCAAGGACATTGGTCCAAAAATAACTGTGATTTTATGTGTGTGTGCTAGTGTTTCTTCCACTGTTTATTTCTTTTTCATTTTATTTGTGTAGGTTGTAGTGTGATTTTTTCCGTATTTTCTGTAGCACATAGTAAATAAATTGTTAAGAATTAATTTAACAATTAGGAGAATTATTTCCAGTTGCTGCAATAGGAATCAAGTTTCCAATTTTTCACATGAGCCTCTTTGATAACTACAATCTTGTTAGATCTAAGACTTTTGTGATCCATAATGTAGATATCAGTCTTTCGGATTAATCACATCATTAGGATTTGGTTGATGTTTCGAACCAACCAATGTGGTTCATCCTTAGGACAAGGTGAGAAATCGATCGATCTGAGTGAGTAAATGGCAGGGATGTATCATGGCCAGAGTTAGCTGTTAGAGAAATAGTTTTTAATTAGTTGAAAAATAGCCATTAATTATTTAATAATTTAGTTACAAACTAGTTGTTATATATTATTTTAATTATTATTATTATTATTAAATAATATCAAGTTCTATATTATCAAGAATAATTAATTGTTTGTTAGGGTAAGACCAATCTAGTGGTCCCATTTTTGGAGAATACTAGCCGTTATGAAATGCATAATTATGAAATTAATTATTTACTAATAGTAATATTATCTGTAAACAATTAGAAATGTTAATATGAATTAATTATTAATGCTAATATAAAGTGGTTATTAATCCATATTATTAGTAAATAATAATATATGAGGTTTATGAAATTAATTTAAGTTAAATTAGGTTAAAGGCATAAAGCTTGGATTAAATTTGGGATAAATTATAATTAAATATTAAAATTATTAGATGAAATCCTAGTTATTTTAGATGAAATTAAAGGTTTACTGGAAAAAGGATTGGTAATTAGATTAATTAAGATTAAAATATTTAGAGGAGAACTAACCTTCCTAAGAAAAATCTAAAGGATAACGAGGAGAGAATCAAGATAATAAAAGCTCACCACCACGAAGTTAAAGAGACAAGGGGGAAAAAGAGGGGGGGGGGGGCATCATCCCCGTTAGGGTTTTTGGCATGCCTCTCAATTTCAATTGCTTCTCTGAGTTTCCTGAGTTTGCTCCTTTCGAGTCAATAGTCAGCCTTATCATCTCATTCATCTATATAAACTTGTCCCTTTAGCCGCTAAGACATATCTTTGAAGTCTTCATCTTCTGTATATGTCTCTTTGTATGCATCATGGGTGAAAGGTTCCATGTGCAAGAGAGTTCCTATTGCTTAGAGTCACGATCTTGGGTGAGGGTGTCCTTGAAAGCCCATATGCCAACTTATTAGTGTTTCCCTTGTTATATTTGATGATTAAATAAATTTGTTGTAAAAAACCCATTCACTTGTGGTGTTCTGTTTGTTAAATCTTACTCTAGGTTTATAAATATTGTAGTAGTGGGTCATCAATGTAGATGGTAGTATGCTTTCCCATCAGATGGTGCTTCTACTTCTTAACAACTTGAACTAGAGCATAGAGTTCCTTGTCATATGTAAGGTAGTCCATAATCCATCATGAAACATTTCATAATGATAACATATAAAACATCATGTAATGGACAAAACATTTATAAGTATATATTATTATTATTATTATTTTAAATTGTTACTATTATTTAATTATAATTTTATTTTTTGAGTTTTAAATTAATTATGTAGTACATAAAAAATGTAGTAGTATGTTTAATTAATTATTCATTATTATTAACAAAATATAATATAAATATACATATTTTGATACTACATTTATTGTGTGCACATGATTCTAAAATTATTATTATTTTTTATTCTCACCTCTTAACTTTATTTTCACCTAATTTAGTTGGAAAGTATCATTAATGAGACAATGTAGACTAACCTTCACTAGATAAAGCCTCTAACAGAGTGTAACATGGCATATTCTTAGTGTGATGTGGCATATGCTTTCACTATTTTAATATCTTCCTTAGGTGGTCCATTTTAGATTGAATTTTACTTTAATGTCAACTTACCTCCCTACAATTGAATCATTTCCATAGTGTATCCACTTACATATGTCTCAACTTCAGAAGGTTTATGGAAATTAAGCAATGAAACAATTGTTGTTTAACTAATATTTCATTTTAGCACATCAAAAGTTTTTTATTGATTCTTTCCCCACTAGAAACTCTGGACTCTTTTGTTAAGCCATGGAGGGATGCATCCACGGTGGAAAATGATGCTATAAACTTCCATATGTGATCCAAGTGGATATTGGTGTGACCCGTCAGTCAATTTCATCTATTTTCTTAATTGTAGCACAATTCACTATTTTTGGCAGTTTTTTGGGTCTCGAACTTCCAGAGCCATTTTGAGGCCCTAAACGATGTTTTGTTTGGAAAAATTGATTCATTGATTTTAATGGAAATTGCATCAACAATTGTTTTCCTTGGAGAGATCTTTCCAACGAGGTATCATACGCATCAAATAGAGATTATATGACCAAGTTACGACCCCGAGAAGTTGGATGCCCAACTAACCCCAACAGGGCCCATAAACTCTTGGTGTTACATCTCCTCGGGTTAGTGTTTTGGTTGTTTAGGGTTTTCTCTTATTGTTCAATAATGAAAAGGCCCTTGAGCCTCATTGTAACTTAGTTTAGAGGCATGTAGCCGCCACATCTCTTCTCAAATATAAGCTACCATCGCCCGAGCTAGTCTTATTTCCATTCTGTTTGCAAGCATACTTCAGTTCTTTGATATTAATGAAATGAAGTATTCTTTCTACTACATCTCTATTTTTATGGTTATATATATACCTTGTTGTGTTTCCATTTAAATTCGGATCAGTGGTATCGGAGCAGTCCACTCTTTCTCTGTTTTTCTTTGCATGTCCCCAACAAGGTTGGGATATAAGGAATTAGGGCTTGAACTAGTCGAACCTAAAAACACCAGCCTTGCAAATCTCAACGACCTCCCATGGCATATGAAAATAAAGACGAGGGGGTAGGAGATCCTATCAAAATCTTGCTCGAAGAAGCCCTCGAGCGACAAAGGAACACGATGATGGACAACTTTACCCAAATCCTTTAGCGACTACCCAAGGGTGACACATCTACTTCCAACATGTATTCTGGAAGCGCCACACCCATTAAGGTACAAGTTAAAGCTGACATTCCCATATTTGAGGGTTAGATAGATGCAAATGTGGTAGATAAATGGTTAAATCTGCAGAAGGATATTTTTTATTCATGGATATTTATATCTTTGAGAACCAACCTATACTAGACGAAGGTATCAAAGGTAGAAAGGATGCCTCATATCTTATGAGGGTGTCACAAATAAGAGACCAACTTCAAGAGTTGGGGGAAATAATGTCCGATAAATAAATTACCACCGTTGTGCTGAATGCACTACCTGATGAATGGGGTAATTTTGTACCAAGTATTTATGGAAAAAAGGAAGTCCATTAAGTGAACTTTGGTCATTATGTAAAATTGAAGAAACTAGGTTGAAGGCAAAAAACGATGTTGGACCAAACGAACAAGTTCAAGCATATGCTACTATGGCCAAGAAAGAAGAAAAGTTTGGAAAGTTTGGTCATCAGAAAAAGAGGAAGATCGATATGTCAAAACTGCAATGCAATGCTATGAATGTAAAAAATATGGGCAATTTAAAAGGAATTGTCCCAAACTCAAGAAAGACAACAAGAAAAGAAAGGAAATAAATGAAGCCCATGTCACTGAAGAAGTGGAAGAATCAGAAAAGAAGAAACAAAGGAAGGAGGAAGTGAAATATCTCTACTATGACTGAGATAATCTCCTTCACTTAGTTCTTTTCAGTTTTGTAGAAGATAGCATTCATGATGGTAAGAATCACTAACATCAAGATGCAATAGAGTTGAAATAGAGATGACATTTCCATAGAAGCTTGGAAGGATAGATGAAGTAAAAGTATACATGGTTGTAGCAGTCATCATGATAGATAGAAAGTAGTTCACGGCATTTGCATTAGAAGCATATAAGGACAACTATAGTAATAGTATGTATGGTTGGAAGAAAGTAATCTAGCATAGAAGATAAGGAAATCATCACACATCACCATCGTTAGGAAGGAGAATTTGATGGATGAGGATAATCAAGATTCTCCATTGGGATATTCATTAAAAGGTTCACCTCTACTTGGTAGAAGCAAGTGTCCCGCTGATAATCTATGGTCCTCCTTGTGTGGGATCCACTGGTAAGATATGATGACGAAGATGTGCATCATGTTGAGTTTTTGAAAGTGCTTTCATCTTCAATAAAGGAAAGGAAGTCGCTAGAAGGAAGTCTAGATGACCAAAAGAAGGAAAATGTATGTATATATTTGATAGATAAATTCATGTCATCATATAGTTGCAGATAACATGGTTAAAATGATCTATCTCATGAGCATGATGACAGACGAAGAATCTCTTCCCTTAGAATGATGCATGAAGGCCTGTAGACAATGTTCCCTGAACTCTTCTACATATTGATAAGATGAAATCAACATATTATGACCTCATATAGAATATGAGGTGGTTTATAATCATGGTCCTTATGTTGAAGAACCATGTAAAGAAGATCCCGAGGAAAGAAATATTTGAAGAAAGGAAGAAGAGTTGGTGAAGTATGCAACTATAGTCACATAAAATAAGATAAGTGATCAACATCCAATAACTAGAAAAATTAGCTATGACATCTCCATGGAGAAGGTATAAATAAATAAGAAGGCCCTTGATATTGAATGTCTTGGATATGGAGTCACTCATGTGCAGGATGTTGATGTTCCATAAAGTTGATGTCATGACGAAAGGCCATCATAAAAATATAATTTTGATTTGATGTTCATTTATGTTTGAAATCATTTAGTTGGGTCGAAACAAGGCTACCAAGAGAAAGTTGTAGATGTCACCTACAACTAGTACTCATGTGACTGGATGGAAGGTCTTGAAAGAAACATGACTTGGAAGAGGTAGTTGTATGAAGAAAAACCAGATGTGGACTAGAAGATGACTTTCCGATGAAGAGAAAGATGACATGACTATTGGTTCAACCCTATGGTTCGTTGAAGGAAAGTGATGAATGGTCATTTCCCTACGAAGAAGATCTAAAAGATGAAGGGTCCATGATGAAGAAGTTGAAGACCATGAAATTTAAAGGATGAGCCCTTCAAGTAGATGATAATACCATGACCTCCACCAAAGAGCAGAGAGATGCTTTTGGAAACAAGTCCCTAGTTAAGAGGGAGATTGGACAAGTCCCTGGTTAAGAGGGAGCTTGGGTATATTCCTTTTATAGGAATTAGTATATCCTCCCTAGTTGAGAGGGAGAGATAGACACATCATTCTTGCCTTCATGTTATGAAGAAGGAATGGAGGATTGGGTAAGCATCTAAGATTGATTCTGATACTCTTTGAGGATGTGGTAGGACATCCAATAGGCAAGAGTGGTAGAAGAGGAAATTCCTTGAGGATGTGTTATTCCAAGACAGGAATTGTCCTAAAAGGACATACCCTTTGAACACACGGGTGGAGTATGTGCCTTGAGAGACAATGATGATGGTGTCTATCAATCATTTGCTCGCCATCATTGTGATCTAATCTTGTGTAAGGATAGAGATGTTAGTCAAGGCCTTGCTATGTGACAATGTTGGTTGGTATGATGAGATGCAATGAGATAAGTTGAATTAATAACTTATGATATGACTTACCAATATGACTCTTCTTATGAGAATTCTTCAGTTTGAGAATGTCCAAGTACCATGTATGGATTATGAATACCTCCCTAGTTAAGAGGGATTCTTGAAATATGTAACTAGGTCTGGTATTCATATGACATATGTAATCATGATTTTATATATTAGATATAAAGAGAAAAATAATTTTATTATTTTCATTCTTGATGCATGGGTTTCATGCTCAAGGTTATTTAATTTATAGTTCAAGCACCCGTTGAGTGCTTCTAGGGATTGTCATTGAGTCAACAAGTCAATTGAGTCATTATCATGTATGGAAGACCCATTTGGGAATCATCTATAAAGTCAAAAGAATTATTGTAAGTCAAACTATGTCAAAGACACCCTCCAAGACAAGATGACCTTTGCAAGTGACAAGTCGACCTAGAAACAATGACAAGTAAACCTACAAACTGTGACAATAGGCCTATATATAAAGAACTCGACCTCATTTGTAATATCATCCATTCAAGTTCGTTGGAAGCACAAGAAGCACAAGTATATCCAGCGAAGGAGAGATAAATAAAATAGGAAGAAAGCCAAACATTTGAGGATTTTTTTAGGGTTAATTCCTTTTACATGTATGAAGAGACCAGGGAAAAATAGGTTGCAGCAGAGCCAAAGTGCAATCACCATATAGAAGCCAAATTTAGGATCAAAAGAAGGTAAATTTGGTAAGCTTAATTATTGAAGAAGAAGATGCTATCCAAGCGAAGGATAAAGGAGAGAATTTCACCCATATTCCAACTACATGCGTGATCTAGGGTTTCAACAGAAGAGGTCGAAATTGCAGTCCTGAAGTGACAACCAAATTTTTGAAGTTAGGGCTGAAACTAAAGTGTGAAAACAAGTTTGACACATATGTAATATGATTTTATGTATTTGATATAAAGAGAAAAATAATTTAATTATTTTCATTCTTGATGCATGGGTTTCATGCTCAATGTTATTTAATTTATAGTTCAAGCACCCATTGAGTGCTTCTAGGGCTTGTCATTGAGTCAACAAGTCAATTTAGTCATTATCATGTATGGAAGACCCATTTGGGAATCATCTATAAAGTCAAAAGAATTATTGTAAGTCAAAATATGTCAAAGACACCCTCCAAGACAAGCCGACCTTTTCAAGTGACAAGTCGACCTAGACATAGTGCCAAGTCAACCTACAAACTATGACAATAAGCCTATATATAAAGAACTCGACCTCATTTGTAATATCATCCATTCAAGTTCGTTGGAAGGAAAAGTATATCCAACGAAGGAGAGATAAATAAATTAGGAAGAAATACGAATATTTGAGGATTGTTTTAGGGTTAATTCTTTTTACACGTATGAAGATACTAGGGAAAAATTTGTTGTAGCAAAGTCGAAGTGAAATCACCATATAAAAGCCGAATTCAAGATCAAAAGAAGGTAAATTTGGTAAGCTTAATTATTGAAGAAGAAGATGCTATCCAAGCAATGGATAAAGGAGGAAATTTCACCCATATTCCAACTACATGTGTGATCTAGGGTTTCAACAAAAGAGGTTGAAATTGCAGTCCTGAAGTGACAACTGAATTTCTGAAGTTAGGGCTGAAACTAAAGTGTGAAAACAAGTTTGACTGGCATTGAACTTATGAAAAGGAGCTCATCAAATGAAGGTTTCACTTGGTCTTGGAGGGGTCTTGGTCAAGGGTCATAGGTATTGGAATTTATCATTTGAAGTTCTATAAGAAGAGAAGAGTTCTTGTGGGTTTTCCTCTCAAGAGGAGAGGTTTTGGCCCTGGCTGATAGCCTATATCTTGTGTCCTCTTGTGTTATTTTTCTTTCATAGTTTGGTAGATGTTTGATGATGAATAAATAATAATAATCCAATGAAAGAATAAATATAACCAAGTTAAGTTTAAAATACATCACAAGCAGTTATCAAAGTAAGAGAAATCACCTTAATCTAGCTGCCCTAGATTCCTCAATAAAATACACATATGGCTACTAGAAAAATTCAAATTTCTTAAGATTTTTTAATATTTGATGTTTTTTAAGAGTATTTACACATACATGAGGTGTGATATATTCTCTTTGAGGTAGATTTATAAATGAATATATCATCTAAGTACAATATTATAAATGAATCTATAAAGGGGCATAATACACGATTTACCAAACACATAAATATAACTAGTGCATTACAAAAACCAAAAGGCATTACTATTCATTGAATATTGGTCTTGCCTTGGGTTGATGAAAATATTCTAGGTGTGTTCCTATATAAATCATACATAGTGTTATTTTGATTTGAGATACAACTTGGTGAAGTGCTTGACATGGTGCAACCAATCTAACAACTCAATGATCTTAGGGAAAGTATGATTGATTCTTTAGTGTGATCTTTATTCAAATGTTTGTAGTCAATACACATTCTCCATGTCCCATCCTTTTTGGGTAATATGATGATAGGTGTGTTAGGATATTCCGACACAGGAAATAGTTAAGTATAACTTGGTCTAGTGTAGAGTTAAGTAAAGTGTGTTTCTTTACTATGTACAATTGTAACTTACAATCTGACGGTCACGATATGAAGTGATCGATGGTTCATTCTCTTCTCGGTATTACTGACACTTGATCCGTGACTTAACATCCGATTGGTCCATGATCTATATTTAAAGAGCATGGAGGGTCATTTGTAGGGTAACCATTCATGAGAGAAGCTTATGTAAATTTTCATTCTTTTATGAATAAATTGCCTGAAGTGGCCACGTTGGCTTAGGCCGTGGACTATTTCCCTCTTTGATGGTTTTAACCAGGTCAATAATACTGGTGTATTGATCTGTGATCTGTTTGTGAGCAACATCCTTTGGTGTTCTGTCTGAGGAACTTAGCCTATAAATTCCTACATTGTATCAGAGCTATTTGAGGGCCGCGTCCGTTGGTGATCCAAATCTGAAGCCGGTACAACTGCATCCGACTGTTGTTTCCTAGATCTATTGTTTCTGACTGATTTCAGGCCGAGAGGACTGCTCTATTATGTTAGGAGCATCTGTTCGAGTGAGGAACCCCTTTCGTTTCAAACGAAAATGTTTCCGGTGGCCCTAGCTACGTCATTTTTAAGATTTGGAGGTATACAGTGTTTGTTTGCAGTTCTAGCTATTCATCTCTTTGTTTATTTCGGTTTATTTAGCTTTCTATTTTTTATTACCGGATCTATACCTTTCATTTCTGCGTATGCTCTTTGCCCCACGACTCTGTGCGATCTGGGAAAATCATAAATAGAAAGGAAGGATTTTTCTCATGCGTATGCTCTTTTCTGTCGCGCCTTAGTGTGATCTCGGAAAATCAGAAACATTGAGGAAAATATTTAGTTTCCGGCTAAAGCTAACTTCAAGCCGTAAGGTTTGTTTTTTTTTGTATGTCCATGTTGGGTTTTGTGGTTTTTGTTTTGTAGGCAAAAAAATAGTTTTTTCAAGTAAGCATGCACCCCAAAGCTTCAGTGACTAAAAAAAAACTGCTTCCTCTTTTCCAAAAATTACTAACCTTTTAAACTAGCTCACTTGGTTCAAAGTTACTTTATGAGAATAGAGGTCTTGAGTTCAAGTCTTTCCTTTTGTTGAGTTACTTTTTCAAAAAATAAATGTAACTGATGTTTTAAAATTACTTTATGTAAAAGTGTTCTCACCCATTATAAAAAGTGAGTCACTTATAATTCTAAAGTCTCTTTATCTTTTATTTAAGTTACAATTTAGTGGGTAGCTCATAAAGTACCATTGTAAAAGTGACTTTCACTTATTTATAAAAGTGAGCCACACACACACAGACACACAGATATATATATATATATATATATATATATATATATATATATATATATATATAAAGTGAGCTAATTAGATTAAGTTTGGAAAGGGGGGGTGAGGGGGGTTTAAATATAACAGTATCATTCATTTCCGCACATTCACGCACTTCATCGGCATCTTCAACAACTTTTCTTCAAAAAGCCATAACTTCTTCATCTGGAAGCCGTTTTTTTTTTAATTAGCCTAATTTTTCGAGATCTTTTCATTGGAACACTTAGTTTCAGCATATATAGCTTCAATTTCTATTAAAATGGAAAGTCCATGTCAAGTTATTCTTGACAACACCAACTACTTCCAATAGTGGTCCTACATTGTGGATTTACTTAGAAGTAAAGGTCTTTACAGAATAGCCTCAGGCCAAGAAACCAAACCTCAAGATGAAGATAAAGCAACCAAATGGGAAAATAGGCAAGATCAAGCACGTGGGTTGATAGGGATGTCTATTTCTCAAGATATTAGATTCCATATCACAGAACTTGATACTCCTAATGAAGCAATGAAACAACTCACTAAAGTTTTTGGAATTAAAAATGAAATTAGAGCCCATCAACTCAAAAATGAGTTGCTTACATTAGACCCCAATAATTTTTCTTCCATTGAAGTTTTTTTGTCCAAGTTCAAGACCCTTATACTTCTCTTGGAAGGTATTAAGGTTAAGAAAGAAGATGGTAGCCTTATCTATTCCATTCTTACTAAGTTGGGACCAGCTTACTCTATGTTTGTTTCCACCTTCCATTCTACTAGAGAAGCCTTTATTTCTCAAAGACAAGACTACAAGTCCCTCTCTTTTGATGCCTTTTGTGATTATTTAATAAGAGAACAAGAAAATCTCTTATATCTTGGTCTTCTTAATCTTGGAAACTCTTCTATGAAAGCCTTAGCCATCCATCAGCAACCAAATTCAAAGAATGCTAAGAAGTAGTGTCCTAAAAAGAATGGTCCTAAACCAAACAAGGGTCCTAAGCAATTTCAGTCTCAAAATGGAAAATCATTTCAACAAAATGATAAGGCAAATAAAAACAAAGGGAAGAAGACTGATAGACATTGCCACTTTTGTAATCGAGATGGCCACTTAGAATCCAAATGCTTTAAGAAGATGGAAGCCTTGGAAGCAGCAATGAAAAAACATAACATCCATTTGGAGCACTCTTCAACTTCAACTTCATATTCAAGAATAACACTTTCTGCATGTGCTTTTCAAGCATCTCGGTTTGGTTATGCACTAAATGTATCTTCTTCTTCTCATTCTCATGAGTAGCTCATTGATTCTGGATCTTCTTATCAATGGCCAAAAACAAAGCCATGTCTTCTTCTTTAAATGATTGTAACACCAAAAATATATATGTTGGTGATTATAGATCTCTTAGTGTTGTAGGGACTGGAACTGTTCATCTAGAAAATGGTCAATTTAATGATGTATTATGTGTTCCAACCTTATCCTGCAACCTTCTATCTGTATATCAGATAACTCATTCAAGTGAAAGTCATTGAATTTTCACCTCACGATGTTGTAATTAAGGACCTAAGAGATCATAGACAGATTTTAGCTATTGGCATTGCTGATGATTCTACAAGGTTGTATAAGTTTAACAAATTTGGGTCATCAAATCTTCCCTCGGTATTTGTTGCTCATAATGATGAAGTGAGCAAACTTTGGCATGAGCGATTTGGTCACTTAAACTATCGCTCCCTTCAGACTCTATATAAAGAAAATATGGTGACAAGTCTTCCAATGGTATCTTGCAGAGATGGTGTTTGTTCCGAATGTGTACTCAGAAAAAATCATTAGGATAGTTTTGAAAAACGTGCCTCTTAGCACACCTCGACCCCTTTATAGCTTGTGCATAGTGATTTATGTGGTCCACTTCCAATTCTTTCATTCTCTGGCTACAAGTATTTCTTAAATTTCATTGATGATTTCTCCAAACGCACTTGGGTATACTTTTTAAAACTCAAGAGTGAAGTATTTAACATGTTCTTGCCCTTTAAGGCCTTTGTTGAAAAACAATTTGGACATTAAATTCTTAAGCTAAGATCTGATAATGGTGGAGAATATGTTAACAACAAATTCATCAACTTTTGCACTAAGAATGGAATTCAAATGCAACGTACTGTTTCATATACTCCACAAAAAAATGGTGTAGCTGAAAGGAAAAATCACACCTTAAAGGAAATGGCTAATTGTATGCTTCAATCTAAAGGACTTAGTCTTAATTTTTGGGCAGAAGCAATTAACTGTGCAAATTACATAGTAAATCACACTCCTACTAAGGTTTTAAAGAATATCACTCTAGAAGAAGCATGGAGCTCAATTAAACCAGATGTAAGTCACTTTCGTGTTTTTGGAAGTGAAGCAAGGGCCCATATTCCAGATGAGAAACATAAAGATTTAGAACCTAAGAGTGAAAAATGTATTTTTGTTGGATATTCTGAAGATGTCAAATGATATAGACTTATTCCACTTAAGCCCAAAAATGTTATCATTGGAAGAGATGTAAAATTTGTTGAAAATATATTGGCCTACGAGCCTAGTTCGGCAGATGTGCCACCTCTCTCTATCCCTTCTACTTTTGAAAATATTTCTTCTTCAGATGATGACAATGATGATGACAATCCTCCCCCACCTTCTCAAGATCCTCCTTCAGCTCCTCAGCTTCCAAAATGGGTCCGTGCTACTTGGGATGTAGCAAGTGCTCTTGCCGGTGATCCTACAGATCAATGACGTACACGTTCTCAGTTCAATAGAGCCTCTTCTTTACTGACTCAAGCTTTAGTGAATTATGATCCTGACACCTTTGCAGAAGCTTCAAGCCATCTAGATTGGGATGCAGCTATGAATGAAGAATATCGTTCATTATTGGCAAATGATACATGGGGTCTTGTTCCTCTTCTAAAGGGAAGAAAACTTGTTAGATGTAAATGGGTTTACAGAACCAATTTTGGACCAAATGGAAAAGTTGATAAACATAAAGTTCGTCTTCTTGCTAAGGGATTTTCACAAGTTGAAGGCATTGACTATACTGAAACCTTCTCCCCTGTTGCCAAAATGAACTCTATCTGCCTTGTTCTTTCCCTTGCTGCCTCTTTCAAATGGGAAGTCCATCAAATGGATGTTAAATCTGCCTTCTTGCATGGGGACTTGCATGAAGAAATCTATATGGAACAACCTACTGGATTGATACAAACAAACTCTAGCCTTGTATGTCGGCTTAAGAAATCCCTTTATGCTCTCAAGCAAGCCCCTCGGGCTTGGTATGCCAAAATGGATAGCTTTCTTTTAGATACTGGCTTTTCTAGGTGTCATTCTGACAACACTGTCTACACCAAGAAAGTAGGTAAGTCTCTTATCATTCTTGTTATTTATGTTGATGATCTTATCCTTACTGGTAGTGATCCCAACCTTATAGACCATGTGAAGTCCAGCCTTAAAAAGAAGTTTGATATGACAGACTTAGGACACTTGCATTATTTTCTTGGTCTTCAAGTCTTGCAATCCAAGGAAGGTATTTCTCTTTCCTAGTCCAAGTATGTCTGTGATCTTCTACGCCACTTTCACATGGAAGAATGTAAGCCAGCCCCTTCTCCCTTTCAGTTTGGAGTCAAATTTTTAGTCACATGTACTTCCCCTGAAGTTGATGTTACCTTATACCGTTAACTTGTAGGAAAACTTTTGTATTTGACCCATACGTGTCCTCACCTTTCCTTTGCTGTTGGCCTTATTGCTTGGTTTATGAAAAACCCACATGAAAGTCATTGCAAAGTAGCTAAAAGAATACTTCGTTATGTTCGAGGTACAGTTTAGTTTGGGATTCATTATAGTGCAGAAGCATCTCATCTATTGGTTGGTTTCACTGATTCCTATTGGGCTGGTGACCCTGATGATCAAAAGTCTATTGTAGGGTATGTCTTTACTCTTGGTTCTGGAACTATTACATGGGCTTGCAAGAAACAAAGTGCTGTTTCTCTTTCTTCAATAGAAGCAGAGTATTGTGGCACCATAGAAGCTAGTAAGGAATCCTTGTGGCTTCGTCAGATCTTGTCAAAGTTTGGCTTTCAGCAACAACATCCGACTACACTTTGGTGTGATAATCAAAGTGCCATTCAACTATGAAAAGATCCAGTCAAACATCAGCGCAACAAACACATTTAACTACGCATGCAATTCATCAAAAAGCTCACTCATGACCATGTTCTTGAAGTACAATATTGTTCAACCGATGATCAAGTTGCAGACATCTTTAAAAAGGCTCTCACAGAGTTGAAGTTTACTAAACTTCGATTTATGGTTGGAGTTAAGGAAGTTGTCACTAAGGGAGGATAGGCTCTAATGCCTCCTTCCTTCTCCTATTGTGTCATATTTGTATATCCTTCAATCCTATCGCAAGTTGTTCTTAAGAGGGGATGTTAGGATATTCCGACACATAGGAAATAGTTAAGTATAACTTGGTCTAGTGTAGAGTTAGGTAAAGTGTGTTTCTTTACTATGTACAATTGTAACTTACAATCCGACGGTCATGAGATGAAGTGATATGACAGTTTATTCTCTCCTTGGTATTACCGACACTTGATCTGCGGCTTAACACCCAATTGGTCCATGATCTCTATTTAGAGAGCATGGAGGGTCATTTGTAGGGTAACCGTTCATGAGAGAAGCTTATGTAAATTTTCATTCTTTTATTAATAAATTGCCTGAAGTGGCTGCATTGGCTCAGGCCGTGGACTGTTTCCCTGTTTGAGGGTTTTAACCACGTTAATAACACTGGTGTATTGATCTGTGATCTATTTGTGAGCGGTGTCCTTTGGTGTTTTGTCTGAGGAACTTATCCTGTAAATTCCTACAAGGTGACCCAAAATGTGACGTGATTGTCAAATCACTCCCTTTTGGAATAGATGATATAATTATTTCTTCAACTCATCTACTTCTAATATGCAATTTTTGTACAACCCGATGTTTGGCAATGGGGAGTTAAGAAATTATTGTATCTCATGCTCCACTTCCCTCTTAGGTGATAACTCCCGTTGATCAAAATTTTTGATCCACCATAAATCCTTTCAAATTCTAATGTTTCCATATCCTTTATATTCATTTTTTAGTATTCATGATCATTGTATTTGAGCAACCTTGCTAGATGTTATATTATCACCATAATTTTGGTTTGTGGTATCAAACACCTCTCTTGTGAAATACTCCATACATGGCCAATTCTACTTAGTTAGGATTACATGATGACTCACCACTCCATTTCCATATCCTCTTATTTTCACCCTACTTTAGTACTTAGTATTTTTCTAAGTCAAGATAGAGAGATGACTTAAACCCTGCTCAACCCTTTACATTGCATCCCACATCTCAACATCTTGTTTACAATATCCATTTCATACATATATTTTTTGAAGTTTTGTTAATAGAGCATCACTTTTAAGGTGAATTGAGACTCACCACCATGACATTGCTTGCACATTTCAGTTGATATAGCATGGTTCTCGATATAGGATCTATTGGCTATTATCTTGGAAAAGAAATTGCTATTAATATACCCTCATGGAATGTTATGGAAAGTGGACAATGGATTTAGTAACATTCAATGTTACTTTCCCCATTAAGATTACATTAAGAGTTTATTACCACCGAGTATCTTAACACTACCAAAACAAAAGATGGAAAATTGAAAGAGGGTGCCTAATTGCAGGATATGATTAATACACATGGGAAAGAATGTTGGAAGAATTTGTCATTGATGTCAAAAGGTGAATGGGCCAACACTTATTTGATTATATGCATGAAAAATACAACGAATTCAGGTATAATACCCCTCTAGATTAGTATCCCTCGTTGCACCGTTTCATTTGATAGGTGGTACGCCTTGTGGGTCCTCTTGATTGGAGAGATTCAAGTTTTAAATGTGATTCCATGAATGGGTGTGCCCCCATTTCATGCCCAAGAATACTTGGTCTAATAATTCAAGTTGCCCCTAGAAGAAAATCTATATTGAAATTTGTTTTGGCCCAAATATGAGTGCTCAATTCGTTCTTCATTCAATCAAGAATGGACTCATTTTCATGGTCAAAATAATTAATTAATTCCTAATCTTTATCATGTTGTCTCCTGTAATGGCGGTGTCTTTTTAAAAGGAATTTTTATGTCTTTTGATTTAGGTAAATAGGCCCCCCTTCCGAACCATATAAATAACCTACCCATGGAGCATCAAAAGCTCAAGAATTGGGTGCATATGTATATATATCTATGAACAATCTAAGGTTGAAAGAAGAAAAAATATCATGATATCAAGAACAAGGATAAAGGTTAATTGAATGCATCTTTCTGATATGAATTAAGAAACTAATATCTCCTTTAAGATAATTTTTCTAAGTGTTGGACACATCCTTCTCTTTCTTTCTGAGGTCAGAGTTCGTGAGGAATTCCAAATTTCTAAGGAAATTCGAGCACCTAAGGAAATGCATATCTGAGGCTTGTCTGAGGTTTCTTGAGGGGAAGTATGAGTATGATCAAAGGCTATTTTTTCTGAGCGAAATCCAGGTCTCCTAAAGTCTGATTAGGGGCCTTTTATTGAGCCCAAATTTAGCCCTATTGAGGCATAATTTCAGCTTCCTTCAAGTCTATTCCTAAGGAAAAATATGACCCCCATCTAAAGTAGACCTAAGCCATATCTTGAAGCAGTTCAACTTGTGATTTGTGGGACTATAAGTGCATACTTTTCTTTTGCTTTTAGAGGTAAAAATCAAGGGGAAAAGGTTGTCTAGGACTACTAAAAGGCCTTATCCAAGACAGGCTGAGGTATGTTCAGAGGCCCTATTCAAGATATAATTAAGCATGTACAAGTAGTCATTGAAGAAGAGATTGGAGCAAGGTCGAGGAAAAATTTAGGGCGTATCAGTAAGTAAGGAAGCACATACATAGTCCTAAATTTCTACTGCATTATTGATGACCTGAGGTATGAAATATAATCATTCTTTTGTTGGATTGTATATTTACGAAGATCTTTACTAATTGCATATTAAAATTCAACAACTTGAAAATTGGACATGATAAAGGCGAAGGCCTAAAGTTGTAAATGACCTAGAAGAGACAACAATGTTTGAATGCTATTGTAATTAGGTCACTATTCCTAATATGGGACCCTAATATTTTTTGTTCTATATTTGATTATAAAGGGTGGTAGGGTCATTCTAGCAAGGAAGTTGTAGCTTCCTTTAGGAGGTTGTTGCCTCCTAGTGGGAGCGGGTAAACCTGGGGTTGTAGCCCTTCAGGTTGTATGTGGTAAAGTCAGAAATTGTAGCCTCCTTCATAAGTTAAATAATTTGTTAATATAAATCTTGTATCATTTTGACGTGATGTGATTGGTCAATGTTTTGTGATACTAAATTGTAAGAAAAGTGAAATATTGATTCACCCACCCTCTCAGTATTTCCAACAATTGTTATTGGGGTAGGTTACCCTCATAAATTCTAATCATTGGAGGGAAGATCCGAATCAAGTATGGATCAAATGGAAGGTATATCTTAAAGAAAAATTTAGGAATTTGATGGAAATAATTATCCATTGCGGAGCATTTGCATGGAAAAATACTTGAAGGCCTTAAGAGTGGATGTCTAGCTCTCCATTGTTAATGGCTAGAAAGTTCCTAAAAAAACTCCAATTGATCTTGATGAGAAGAAGTTGTTTAGCTGCAATTCAAAATATCTTTATGCCATCATAGCTAGATTTTCAAGAATCATTAAGACCAAGGTGATGAAATGCACCATATTCAAAGAGGTTTGGGATAAACTTAATTTTTTTATTAAAGTGATGATAAGGTCAAGTACATCGAACTTCAAAAATATAGAGCTTAGTTTGAAAATATGAAAATAGATGAAAAAATAAGATATTGCGAACTATTTACTTAGAGTTTATGAAATTTTCAACTCCATCAGAGGATTAGGAGAATAAATTAAATATCCCTTGATCATACAAAAGGTGTTAAGATCGCTTCCTTTGAGATACAATTCCAAGGTATTTTCCATAGAAGAAACCAAGGGCTTGACCAAGATGACAATGGAATAATTATATAACACCCTTACAACATATGAAATGAGAATAGATACAAAAGATAGACATTCAAACAAAGAAGCAAATTTTAAATCCACGAAGAAGACAAGAAAAAATAAACTCAAGGTCGAAGGACCTCTAGACGATGAATCAAATGTAGGAGAAACAAATTTCATTAGTAAGCTCAAAGGGGGAACCAAAAAACACAAAGGTAAGTTACCCTTTAAATGTTTCAATTATGGTAGAATAGGTCATTACGCTAAGAGTTGTCCATTTGGGGAAAATAAAAACTTCCATAAGAAAAATATTTATTCTAAAGAAGACAACAATTCTTCATATGAGAGTTATATAGAAGAAGGGAATGCAAGAGAAGTTATCTTTATAACCCAAGAAAATAAAAATAATGATCATGATGATGAAGAGGTCATTGATTCATATGAAGAAATAGAAGAACCAAACATGAAAATAGATTCTTTTTGGGGACTCAAAAATGATTCAGATACCAAAAAAGAAGATGAAGATATTGAAGAAAAATTGAAGAACAATGAAAAAGAAAATATTGATCTCAAAAATAAAATTATAGAACCAAAAATCCTACTTGAAATACATGATGAAGAAAATATCCATTTAAAGGTCCATTTTGAAGAAGAAAAAAGAGTTGAGGAAGTAATAAATATTGAGATGAAGAAGAAAGAAGATGATTGTAAGAATATTGAAGAGGAAGTTGTGTCAATGAGGGTTGAACATAATAAGCTCAATAAGAAATTAAACAACTCGTTAGTGTTGGATAAAATTCTCAACTATCAAATACTACTAGGTGATAAAACATGTTTTAGCTATCCAAATGCATCTTTAAGCAAAGAAGACACTGTTGAATGGTGTTGTCATTAATGCCAACTTTAGTTAATGAATGCTCTTATATTTGTCTAGATTGCATCTAGTTGGAAGCTCGAATGGAAGGATGGCTGGAAACCCTAATCCTAGCTCTAGGGGTTGGTTGGAAAATGATCATACCCTGAACTTGTTTGAGGTTTTTGAAGAAGCGGATCAATGAATTTTCCTTGGATATCCTTGTCAAGTTGATTCCAGTGATATGTGGCACTCCCCGAGAGCCCTCATGGTTTGAGAAATATCTATGTTTGAAGTTGAAGCCCCCAACCTGTGGGAAAAAATCTCAATGGGTGATGATGTGGCAACTCCTATTTAGTCAAATCAAATGGTCAAGGAATGTGGCACTTCTCCATCAACTAAAAAAAATTGCAAAGGGTTATTCTTAAGGGCTTTGAAACCTATTTTAAATCTAAAGAAAAGGTTTGTGGTCCAAAAGGTAAATTGAAGTCCAAAATATTAAAAACCCACAGAGGTTTCTTCTTCAATGTTTGAATCTTAAATCACGGGTTTCCCTCCACAATGTGCATACGACTACCTCTTTGGAAGCCCCTTCTCATGTCGAAGATCTTTCAATTTAAACGATTCAATTAACCTTCCTCCATAGGAAATAAAGAAAATATATCTTGCACTAAGACATGAAATAACCTCGGCCCCTTTGGAGACATTTTTACATCTGACAAGAAGGGTAGGGTCTGGTATTTGTTGGCTCAGGTTTTCGTTGATTTATTTTAGGCAAGGAATTTTCTATGATTCATCTAAAAGGACCAACAAAGACTGTATTTGGTAGTTCAAATGTCTTTTCTGAGATTTATTTGAAAGGACCAACGAAGATCATTTGGTAGTTCAGATATCCATTTATGAACTCGATTCAGTGAGAAGTTCCATTGCATAAGTGTTTCAACCCTCATTATTGAGCTTATGCACCAGTAATCGTTGGAGATAACAACAATTCAAATTGATGAAACCTCTACGGATTGGTTATTCAGGATTGTTTGCAAATCCTAGACAAATCTAATCTCTATGATTTGAAGTTTGGAAGGTGATACATCTGCGGCTTGTTCATGGTGATAGGTAGAGTTGAAATTGCAAAATTTTATGGGATGTAAGGGACAAGAGAAGATTACTTTTGGTTCGGTCTTCTTAAGAAAGGTTTCAAATGCTGTTCTCAAATATTTTGTTTCAGTGGTATCTCAGACTAGCGAGGGTCTGTGATTTATTTATGTGCTTGACATACATCTATTGATAATATTATGACAAAATTTATCACTTTTTAAAATCAGCAAAGACTATTTTTGACTATAAGTGTCCTCAACCCTCATTAGGCCATCATTTCTTGAGCAATTTATTTGCATTGTAAAGTCAAAAGGTTAGTCACCTATGCGGCTCTTTAATTGAAGAAGAGTGCTTGAATTATAGAAGATGAAACACCATTTTAGAGCCTATGGACTTGATGCATGATGCAATTATGAAGTATGCAAACTTATGAGCATTAAATTGATGTGTGTGTGTCTATATATATATATATATATAGATATATATATATTACGTGTCATAGCTAAGCCGACGTGTGCAAGCTCTCTATAAGTTGACTTGTATGATTGAGTTCACATCAAGTGAGTTGCTAGATATAAAGTAAGGGTTCTGTCACTAGCAACAGATTCATTATTACCTTATCTGGAAGTGACAATGTAGTCATCCTTGCACTCAAAGCTACACGTGACATCTTCAGTAAATGATTACAACCTATCTAACTAGTCCTGAAGTAGACTTAAGGCAAGTGTATATATATTTTCTAAGAAAAGCTTGTGGCCTATAGTATCAAAGCAACAACTTGCTAGAGACTTAATCTGGTAGTAAGGATTGACTCTCAACATTAAGAGCTTCTATAGTTATAACACTATTTTATTTAAAAAAGCTATGGATAGGGTTTCATATTCAACAGTCAACAGTCTAGGGTTTCATAATAAAATTACTACAACAATGTTCTATTGTCATATAATCCTGTAAAGGTTTTACACCATTTCTTAAGTGGCTAAAGGTTGGTAGAAGCTTCCTTACTGGAAGGTCTCTTTGTCACTGCCTATAAGGACAAAGGTTTGTACAACAGTAAGCAACTTCATGAAGGATATTCATAGTAAGTTTTTGTTATAGTAGTTTTGACATCACTTGCAGCAAGACTAGAATCTCATCATTCTTAAAATTGGTACAGTGAAGTAGAATTGAGTTGATGACTTAGATGCTAATATGTGATTTGGTGAGTTGGGAATGTTGTTAGGATTTGATCTCATGATCTGAGTTATTGAATGTTTAATACTTGATAATATTGACTTGTGTCTATAAGTTTGATGTACAACAACTAGGGTTTTTTGAAGCGTATTAGTTCACCAACTTGTGTTACTATTTTCAGTTGGACATCAGTTAGATTGGTGGCATCTAGGTTTGTGCTCTTAGGCACAAGTAAATAGTAAGAGTAGTGACATATGACAGGTTTGTGACGCCAGAGCAGATACAATGCAAACTATTGTGTTAATGATTGGACATACTTATACTTGAGTTATTAACAGATCTCTATACAACAAGAAATGTTATTTATAATTGTGAAGCCAGGGTTTTATGTGTAGTTTGGACATAGATAGAAATGGTTGATTTTGACAGTTGGAGTTTGATGTACAGAGGAATATTTTATTAACAAAGTTTGTGTTGTAGCTCTCTTATACTGCAATTTCTTTGTATTGATTTAGAGCATAGGTGGATCTAGTTTGAAAATTGTGAAACGTGGTCCGCCAGCTGATCAGGGTGGTTGGGTGGTGCATGGATGGAGAGTGGAGTCTCCGTTAGGTTGGAGCGTCCATCTAGTTGCATATGGTACATATCCTGTGTTGGAGCACCTTCAATTTGGAGCCTGTAAACTAGGGCGTTGGAGTGTCCTCCCAGTTGTAGTTGGTAAATAGGGCATTGGAGTGTCCTACAGGTTGGAGCCTATAAATCAAGGAGTTGGATCCTCCTTCATTTGGAGCTAAAAACTTGATGTAAATCTTTGAAATACAAATATTAAGAAGCGTTCAATGGTTTTTGTCGTGGAGGGGTTTCCACCTAAATATTATTTGTGTCTATTGTCTTTATTTGTTATGGATTGTTGAATGGCGTTGATGATGTTTTTGTTTCTATGATGCTAATAACAATTAATGCTCAGTGGAATTAAAAATATACTAATTGATAAGAAATACAAATTCACCCCCTTCTCAGTATTTCCAATAGAGACAAACTCCAAGCCTTCAAAGGAAGAAACTCAAAGGGAGTTTAGAAATGTTGTTACTTCCAGAAGTTTTGTTGATCAGAAATGGTTTGAACCACCTCCAAGACAAAACAACTTTAGAAGATCATCCTACTCTCCCAGGTATACAAATATTTTTCTTTGTCATTGTTACTCTTGAAAGTTTTTTGGACATAAAGAAATTCATTGAAAAATCAATACAAGAGACAATTATGCAAGAAGCAGGAAATATTATGGATTTCAAGAAATGACCATATATTAGGAAATTTTCATGGATCTACCAACATGAACTACAATCCATTTGAACCAATAATGAATCAGAACATTGTATGCTACAAGAGAAATAATATTGGTCATAAGGCACAAGATTGTAGGATTGTGAAAGAAAATGCTCCAATCATAAAAAAGAGAATCCAACTATGATATGGGGAAAAGGAAATAAGGAAGATTGTAATATAACATTGATCATTGAAGACAAAGAAGATGAATGGTGCATGGACATTGGATGCTTAACACATATGACAGGAGATAAAAAAAAAATTCGGCATCCTAAAAAGAAAAAACGATAGTTTTTCATTTGGAGATAACTCCTCCATCAAGATACTTGGAAAAGGTGTAGTAAATCTTGGAAGTGAACATGTAAAAGCAACAAATGTTTTGTCAGTTGAAGATTTAAAAGATAATCTTCTCAGTGTCGGTAAAATGTGTGGTCAAGGGTATAATCTCTTATTTGATTCTTGAATATGTGAAATCATAGAAGAAGACTCAGGAAGATTAGTTGCAACAACTATAACAAGGCCCAACAACATATACATTCTAGACCAAGTAGAGAAAAATAAAATTTCAGCCAAGCAAAAGAACTTCAAAAACAACAAAGAAGGAAAGGGTAAGAAGACAAAAGTAGTGTTGAGTGTCATGTGTTTAGGAGGAGCATCCCTTTTCCATTGATGTCAAAGGGGGAGAGAAAGTAAGTGAAGCATGGATACTGGGGGAACATGATGACAAATGGAGCTTGATGATAGAGGGAGCATGAGATATGGGGAGAATGAGTGTTGACATCAATGACAAACGGGGAGATTGTTGGAAGAAATTATACTTTATGTCAAAGGGGGAATGGGCCAACACTTGTTTGATGATATGCATGAAAAGGACAATAATTTGGGTATAAGACCACTTTGGATTTGTAGCCCACATCATTCTGTTTCATTTGATAGGTAGTATGCCTTGTGGGTTAGGCTTGGTTGGAGAGATATTCAAGTTTAAAATTTGATTCCCCGAATGGGTATGTCCACATTTCATGCCCCAAGAATACCTGGTCTAATAATTCAAGTTGTCCCTAGAATAAATTTTGTATTGAAATTTGTTTTGGCCCAAATATGAGTGCTCAATTTGGTCTTCATTTAATCAATATTTTCCTCGTTTTCATGGTCAAAATAATTCATTAATTCATAATCCTTCTCATGTCAGCCCTTGCAATGTCAATGTCTTTTTAAAGGGATTTTTTTATGTCTTTTGGTTTAGCTTGGATCCAAAATAGGGCTCCCTTTCGAACCATATAAATAACCTACCCATGGAGCATCAAAAGCTCAAGAATTGGGTGAATCTGTATAGATATATATTTGAAGAAGTTTGAGGTTGAAAGATAAAACCTTCTGATATGAAGAACAAGGATCAAGGCTAATTGAACATGTGTATTTTTGATCTGAAGTAAGAAGCCAAGATCTCCTTCAAGGAATTTTTTCTAACCATTTTATACATCCTTCTCTTTTTCTCTGAGGAAATCTGAGTTCTTGAGGAAATCCTAATTTCTGAGGTAATATGTATCTAAGGCTTGTCTTAAGTTTTGTCATTAGAGAAATTTTGAGCTAAAAAATGGGCCCCAAAACAAAAATGTACAAAAAAATCAACTTTATAAGAACCAATAGGATTCAATATGATGATGTCAACCATGGGGGGATGATTCACCATTTTTGGAGTAAAAACGTAAGAAGATAAAAAATAAAAAAACTAAGTTTTCAACTCGTATTTTCAACTTATCTCGCTATGATTGTATTCAAATTTCGAGTGGGAGAACTTGTTGCATGAAAAATTTAATTTTACATCCAAGGAGTACCCATGTTGCATACTTTCGATGAACCCAACTACACGAAAAATGTGAAATACTGAAAAAACATCACTGCAATAACGTTTTTTCAGTATTTTACATTTTTCGTGTAGTTAGGTCCATAGAAAGTATGCAACATGGGTAATCCTTGGATGCAAAATTAAATTATGCATCCATCAAGTGCCCCCACTTGAAATTGAAGTACAATCGTAGGGAGATAAGTTGAAAATACAAGTTGAAAATGTAGTTTTTTTCTTTTTTCCCTCCAAACGTTGATGAGGTAATATAATATTATTTTATTATTTCCACTATTATTTTATATTATTCCTTAGGAGGCCCATTTTAGACTTCAAAATTTCTCTAATGTGAGGGCAAGTACGAGTCTGATCTAAGGCTATTTTTCTAAGACAAAATCATATCTCCTGAGGTATGATCAAAGGCCTTTTATTGAGCTCAAATTCGGCCCTATTGAGACATAATTTTGACCTCCTTCAAGTCCGTTTGTGAGGCATAATATCACTACCATATGAAGCATACCTAATCCATATCCTAAAGCC
The DNA here is from genome assembly GCA_031772625.1 of Pinus tabuliformis. NCBI lineage: Eukaryota > Viridiplantae > Streptophyta > Pinopsida > Pinales > Pinaceae > Pinus > Pinus tabuliformis. The sequence goes on along the minus strand of CM062818.1, from coordinate 351,463,607 downwards.
GTTTATCCTGTGATTTTTGAGATTGTAAGTGCATATTATTATTTTTCTTTTTGAGGTAAAATTCAAGGAGAAAACATTCATTGTCCAGGACTACTAAAAGGCCTTATCTGAGATAGATTGAGGTCTGTTTGAGATGCCCTATTCAATACAAAATTAAGGCTATACAAGAATACATTAAAGAGGATATTGGAGCAGAGTTTAGGAAAAATTCAAGGCATATCAGTAATTAAGGAAGCACATACACAATCCTAAATTTGTACTATAGTATTCATGACCTAAGCTATGAAATATAATCCTTCTTTTGTTGGATTGTATATTTTTGAAGATCTTTACTGATTGCATATTAAAAGTTAGCAACTTGCAAATTAGACATGACAAAGGCACATACTTGAAGTTGTAATGACCTAGAAGAGATAACAATGTTTGAGTTTTATTGTAATTGGGTCACTATCCCTGGTACGAGAGCCCAAGAGTTTTATTTATATCTTTTATTATAAATGGTGGTGAAGTCATGCTAGGCAAGGAAGTTGTAGCTTCCTTTAGGAGTTTTTTGCCTCCTTACGATGGGAGTTGGTAAACCAAGGGTTGCAGCCCTTCCAGTCATTGCTGGTAAAGACGAAAGTTGTAGATTACTTCATAAGTTAAATATATTGTTAATATAGATCTTGTCTCCTTTTGATGTGATGTGATTGGTCAATTTTTTGTGATACTAAATTGTAAGAAAAATAAATATCGATTCACCCCCCTTCTCAGTATTTCTAACAAGGAAGACCATGCCTTTCATTGGTTTGTGGCATATAAGTGGTAGGATTTCCAAATGATAAAAAAAGTACCAACCAAAATTGGATGTCTAGAATAGAAAAACAGGTTGCATGACTAAAGTATTTGAATTCGAAAATGTTGTTTATTAGCGCACAACAAAAATTGATAACCAAAAAATATGGGTCATCTTTGAAGAAATTGGCAGAAATCATGTACACCTAACACCAAACCTTTTCATAAGAATGTTACAACTACAAAATCCACACAATTTTTTAAAATTTTCTGAAGGGTCAAAGCGGATGTAGTGATTTTTTTTTTCCAAAGTGGTCTGCTGCAACTTCAATAGATGTTGCTCAAATTTAGGTAAATACATTAGTTGACCCCTAAAAATAATTTTCAAGGTTTATGGAAATAATTCTTGGTCAGGATTCCACTAAACATGTACCTAGATATGTTCTTTACATTTTCTATTATTTAGTTAATGAGGGAATTATATTTTACTAGCCTAGTATTATCTCCAACAAGATTTCCTACAAATTGAGGAATTTCAAAAACCCAAAGAGGTTTTTTCGTGGCCCCTTATTTGATTTATGCCTTGGTATATGTAAATATATTCAAATACCTACTTGTTTCTCAAAATTTGAATATAGATGAAGATATTGCTCAATTCTAATATCCAATATTGTGGAAGCATAAGGCTCCCTTTCACTATTATCAAGTTCCAAATTCTTTTGTTATATAATTCAAGATGATGGTTTTTCATCGTGATACATGCATGATTTTTGATGAAGTTCAACCATTTATTTCAAATAAAAACATTTTCATATGCTAAGAGAAGTTTTCCAATATTATATTTTTTGGTTTAAAAGAAAACCTATGTTGCTTATAAAATTTTCATTGTTGAAATATGTAAACAATACAAATATTGGCCACATTTTCTTAATTGGAGGAAAACCTATTTATTCCTACTTATTTCAAAATTGGTTATTTCAAAGTAAACTCTATTATTCATTTAGATGGAATTGCTTCATATTCTGACGCATTCAAATCGAAAGAAGTCTACGTTTGCAAATGTTTTGACCCACATGGAATATTCTTTGCTCATATGTTTTTTATTGGATGTTCCTCAAGTTCTGTTAAGTAATTAGGAGGAGATGGGGATAATCAAATCTTAGAAGAATAAAAATTTGGAAAAAATGTTGATCTCCTTAACTTCATTAATACCTTGGTAAGTACAAATGAAAAACATAAACAAAGGGGACAACCTACAACCAACACTCATCATGGTTCCCCCCATAATTCTCATAAAATCTCTTCAATTTATAAGATCCAAGGATAAGTAAATACATATAAGAAGAAAAGGACTACTGCAAAGAATGCTGGTGGTGAAAGGGGTGAAGACCCTTTAAGAAAATTGACTAAGATATCTAATATTGTTTTTGCTAGCTCAAAGAGAAAAAGGAAAGTAACAGGAAAAGATACTGAAAAATATTAGGAATAAGAAATTAATTCTCAAAATATGGAGATTGATACTATAATTGAAGTCCTTATTTGGGATGAAAAGAAAATTATAGACAATAGGATGCTTGTTGAATAACTTGCTTGTCAAGATCCTATAATTTTCTAAGAAGAATTAGTTACATTACCTTATGTTGAATTTGATAGGAAATCCAAGAAGTTACAAGTTGTAAAACCGTTGTAACCATCAATACTTTTCTATGGAAGAGAACATTGTCGAGGCATATTTGGAGGAAAAAATATCCTCCTCACTTTAGGCCATAAAATGACTCTTGGGCCAGGGTGGTTAATCCTGCAAACTACCAAATTCATAACTATTCTAAGTATCCTTAGAGTAGCCTTGTTGCACCCTCTTTTGGCAATTTTTAAAGATTATGATAAATAAATGTTGGAGAAATATGAGGCCGAAGATACTATTTAACTCGAACTAGATCAATAGACTAGACTCCCTTTGATGGACATCCTTATCCCAACACATAGGCACAATAAATTAAGTGAAAGGTGAGAAGAGAGTTTCAAGTACCAAATGAATTTCATTATTATTCTTCAGTAAGGAGGAGTTGTTGAGAGGGTTGTAGAGGGTGTAAATATTTAACCCCTCTATGATAAATGGAAACATATTATAAAATATGTAAACATACTTCAATGTATGCAAGATACGATTAAACGCTATCTACATCACAATAGCCATAGTGGAAAATGAAAAAATGTGCAAGTTTTAAATATTCTGGGAAAATAAAATATTCGTGCAAACAGGTGGTAGTAAATGTCGAGACTATCTAAAATCCATAAAATAAATTATCACTTAGAAATATGAACATCTGGTTAAGAAAAACCAGTAGACAACAAGTCCCCTGTTCAATAATTACTCGACCAACATTTCAAACAACAATAGTAAAACAAGATCAACCCTATAATTTTATTATTACTAAAATAAAACATTACATAGGCTTACGACCACAAAGAAGAAGTGTTGAGGAATAGAAGAGAGAAGGAAGCGGTCTATGTGAAAAGTGGTGAATCCATCAATGGACACAATATTTTGTTGTGTTACAATGGCCTCTTGGCCCTGAGCATTGAGTATTATACTGCCATATAAGACTCCAACAATCCTCTGTTTCATCTTTAATAGCCCCTTTTATTCTCGTTAAAATCAATTTTGGCTTACATTGTATAATCATCTTTTAAATAAAAACTCAAGGTTTAATGATTCACTCATTAGATCTTATTTTTTTTTTAAACACATTAATTACAACCTATAAAGCTTTACTTATATATGATAAATATTACACTTATTTTGAATTTTGGGAGTAATGTTGGCTTTGAGTAATTTCCTCTTAAGTTGTAATCTTCCTTTGACTTCAATCAATCAATACATTATATCTTGAAATACATGATCTAGAGCTCATTCCTGTAATTTTTTCATTTTGAGGGAATTCATTGTTCATGCACAATCCTATTTCCTTTTTATTTGGTTGTAGAATATTTGTTTTTGACTTAAATATTCTAGACACTTATTCACACTTCCACGTCCTCTGTGAATATTTATAGAAGCAAAATATCCATTCATTAATTCAAACTTTTCTAATTTTGAGTTTTATATATATATATATATATATCTAGTTCCTATGCTATTTCGTATAATAATATCTTATTGTAAATGAATAACTTTTTTTAACCCAACACTGAATATGAAGCTAAATTTAATTGGAAATATTTTTTACAAATGTGTTTTTAAACCTTTGGTTAATTAAAGCTAATGTACACTTTTTCATATAATAATATCTTATTGTAAATGAATAGATTTTTTTACCCAACACTGAATATGCAGCTAAATTTAACTGGAAATATTTTTACATACTATTACACAGTGATTTATCACCGACTATGCATTCCCTGATCCCGGATACTGCCAGTCCATGTTACTGACATTTGTGTTGTGTCATGTTGCCAATTATGTGTCATTACCTTCCTTGCAATCTCAGGAGGAATGTCTCAATTCATTATCCCTGAAGAAGACCCCTTTTTACCTAAATTTCTGGGTCGTCGCGAGTCAGAAGTTATCCCTCTTGTGAAGATGGTCGAGTTAACACTAGCCCCAGCGAAGTCTTCGCTCTGTCCCTATGTTGCACCTGCGACGAGCCAGATTTGGAAAGTCTTTCTACAACTCGTCGAAACTTCGAGATGAAATTGCTTCATGGGCGGTCCTAGGGCTGGTTGTTGGGTCAGTTGAGTTCGCCTCTCTCCTCTGGGATAGTTGTTCCACTTTTTGTGCAACCTCCCTAAGAGATAAGATCTTCCTTCCTTCTCTTATGGGACCTCTCCCTCCTATAAATATCTCCTCCATGAATGAGATCAACTAGCTTGGGTGTAACTGGATGATAGCTAGATGTAATTTTATAGTTTCAAGTTTCTAAGAGAGGAGTAGAGGTAGAGAGTGTTATTGGAGTGTGGAAGTAGCCTCATATTTATTTTGATTTGAGAGATGTTTGAGTAGAGTTGGCTTGAGAGCTTTTGAGCATCAACCCTTTTGGACAAAAGAGAGAGTCATATGTTTCCTTGGGAGACGGTTCACAAGTAAATGCTTACGGAGACATGCCGACAGGACCCTTCAAGGAGGCTTACGTTGTCAAGGCTCGGTTGTAAGTTTTACTTTGATTTATATTAATACAAATCAATAGCTTGTTTCCTATATTGTGTGTTAAATTGTATGTCGATAGCTTGAGATTCCTTGACTCTTCAAGTAGATTGCCTAGTCGTTTTCTATTGCATTTGTGGTGTTTCTCGACATGTTGTTTTGTGACACAAGTAAGTTCCCTCTGCAGATAGAGGCAACCCTTCTAGCCCTAGAATGGGTCTATTCACTGCAAAGACAATACCAAAGAAAATTTCCTTAGAAAGTTGGTGTTATGAAGGGCTACCTTCAATCTGACATTCTATGAAGTCCTCGTTGTGTTGATCCAACTCTTGTTCTTCTAGTCACTCATACCTGGAAACAACACGTAGAGAAACACCACAAATGTAATAGAAAATGACCAGGCAATCTACTTGAAGAGTCAAGGAACCTCAAGCTATCGAAATACAATTTAACACACGATATAGGAAACAAGCTATTGATTTGTATTAATATAAATCAAAGTAAAACTTACAACCGAGCCTTGACGTTGTAAGCCTCCTTGAAGGGTCTTGTCGACATGTCTCTGTAAGCATTTACTTGTGAACCGTCTCCCAAGGGAACATATGACTCTCTCTTTTGTCCAAAAGGGTTGATGCTAGAAATCTCTCAAGCCAACTCTACTCAAACATCTCTCAAATCAAAATACATATGAGGCTACTTCCACACTCCAATAACACTCTCTACCTCTAATCCTCTCTTAGAAACTTGAAACTATCAAATTATATCTAGCTATCATCCAATTACACCCAAGATAGCTGATCTCATTCATGGAGGAGATATTTATAGGAGGGAGAGGTCCCATAAGAGAAGGAAGGAAGAGCTTATCTCTTAGGGAGGTTGCACAAAAGGTGGAACAACTATCCTAGAGGAGAGAGGCGAGCTCAACTGACCCAACAAGCCCTAGGACCGCCCATGAAGCAATTTCTTCTCGAAGTTTCGACAAGTTGTTGAAAAACTTGCCAAATCTGGCTCATCGCAGGTGCAACATAGGGACAGAGCGAAGACTTTGCTAGGGCTAGTGTTAACTTGACCATCTTCGCGAGAGGGATAACTTCTGACTCGCGACGACCCAGAAATTTAGATAAAAAGGGGTCTTCTTTAGGGATAATGAATTGAGACATTCCTTCTGAGATTGCAAGGAAGGTAATGACACATAATTGGCAACATGACACAACACAGATGTTAGTAACATGGACTGATAGTATCTAGGATCAGGGAATGAGTCGGTGACAAATTACTGTGTAATAGATGCCCCCTAAAGCATGAAGGCCAAGATAGTGGGAGGGGTGAAATGCTTTACGAATCCATAACCAAAACAGAACGTCCTCGCGAAGAACCTGTAGACGCAAGTACAACTGATATCTCTGATACATGAGTACACAGTGAAAGGAAACACATGTTCATAGGGCATGGGCGCAGCCATCCAGAAGATAAACGTAAATGGTCTGTGGTATGGATGCAACCATCCAATTAGAAACCCCACAAAAAAACTTAGGTATGGTCACAACCATCCAATCAAAAGATTCATGTATAAATCAATCCACGCAACCTGGACTTGTGTAATCTGAGCCCAGGGTCTTGAATCCCAACCTGACCATTGTACAATTTCTAATATGCGAATAGATGTGTTGAAGTCGAGCACACTAGAAAATCACTTGATTACTGGCCAATGATGTGAACCATTAACAAGTGTGAGAGAGACCACCAGTAATGTCAATGATTCTCAAGGTATCGCTAGTACAATCCACACAGTGTGAAGAATGATCTGGAGTCAAACACTTATGAAATCACTTGATTGAAGACCAATAATGCAAGTTTGTCGTCGAATGCAAATAACTTTCCATTGAGGCGTGCAAGCTCCAAGGTACCAGAAAGGAGTCTCTAGGTCAACTTCCCGGATAATGAGCTGAAGTCGACAGGAAGCGACCGGTCGAAGGAGGGCCATAATGTTTCCCACATCATTGATGCGAGACAAAGGAATAAGATGATTGTGAATGAGACAGAGAATCTGAGGAAGGTGTGTAAGGCTACAAACTACAGAAGGATTAAGCTCTTGAACATATCGGCGACACGACTCCGGAATTTGGCAACATTTTGGTACCAAGGGATCAAAGGTCATGACGATGCAGCAGGGATTAGATGGAATGAGGAAAAATGAATAACCCAAAACCCAGAAGGCCAATGATAGAATGAGGATATCCCAACCCGACACGAAGCAGAAAGAGTGTCGATGTCCAAGAGCGACAAGCTGCCGTAATAACTAATACAATCAACAGAATGTTTCCAAATTTTCCCCCACCATTTCTGGCGAGTACCCCAATTATTTTTTAAACACAAGCTTGAAGGGGATAGCTTATTCTTGTAATGTAAGTTTGTCCTTCAGACAAATCTGACCTAGTGATTTTTAACAAGCCCTAGGAAGGAGAAGCTTGATCTCATCATGGTGACGAGTCTAATGTCGTCAGGGTTTAACGAGTCTGACATAGGTAAAACTCAGAGTCTTTTTCATGTTTAGAGAGTTTGAAAAAGACAGAAAAGAAAACTCCAAAGGTCCCTTTCGTAAATTTGTCCCTTGAATCCGAAAAGGTAGAAAATAATATGCAAGGGAACCTATTGACCCTGAAAGATCAACGTATACCTTTTTTGTAAACAATATATCCTTGCCCGAAAAAGGGGTAAACGTACACTGGCTAGACGACGCTTCACAACCTTTAACGAGTTCAAAGCGACAAGAGCTCGACGATCTTTTCATGTTTCGAGAGTCAGAAAAGAGCTTAAAGATGACTCCAAGAGGGACTTTTTCGTGTTTTTACCAAGTCCAAAAAAGTATAAAATATAACTCGCAAATTAGTCACCAGAGTTTGCGAAACTTGTTGTTGCACAAAAACAAGCGTAAGATCCATCTTTGATATAAAACATATGTGAAATATTCAAAAATAGACAAAACCATAATTTACAAACCCTAATTTGATAAAAAAGGCTTATAAACAAGTCATTTGGTAGAAATCAAATTACTTTTCACCATTTTACCTCACAGTGAAAAAATTTACCCTTGTGCATTTGAAATTTCAACAGTCGACTGGAGAAAGATCAACAACTTGTCAGCAAATTTGTCCAGTCCAGGTAGGTTCTAATCGATTTCCTGCATATTTACATAGATAATAATTCATTTTTAATGGTATTAGCCATCTCTAAGGAAGGTTTTAGGGCCGGCATATCCGCGACAGTCGTCGCAAGTCGCTAGCTCGGGACCACGACAACCCAAAATTTTCCACGAGGAGAAAACGGGGTCTTCGCGACTGTACATGGAAAAGTCACGAAGATCCCGATTTTTCCGAACGGTTGATTTTGGCTCGGTGCACTTGTTTGAAAAACAGGTACGCCAAGTGTCGATTCTTAATATTTCTCAAAACTGAAGCAATTTCCTTGGATTTTAAATACAAGCAAAGTAGTTATAATCCTTTATGTGTGTGTACAGGAAGAAAAATGGTGATTGAGTGGAAGGAATGAGAGCACAGTGGCGATGATGAATTAGCCATGGGAGACCAAAACTGCCTGGACGTGCTCCGGAACTGTGGTCTGCTGAAATTTTTCATGGTGCCTAGTCTGAGGGCACAACCGGACTTACTCCAATATCTGGTTGGAGCGTGGGATCCGAATGAGGGTAAGTTCAACATCCGAGGGCAAGAGCTGGAGATTGAGGCAACAAACATTTACTTCTTGACAGGGTTGTCACGGAGGGGGGAAAGGCCCCGCATGACCGGGACCCAGATCACTGGAGAAACTATGGACATGATGATGGGAAGACTGTGTCTAGAGGCAGAGAAGTCAGATAAGGGCGGAAAGCTCAAGATTGCTACTGTTAGAGACTTGTCTCTCCATGTCCTCCTCTCGACCATCACTAGAGCAGCTGGCTCACAGGCCCCACATGAGGCCACCAAAACCCAACTCCGGCTGGTAGCTGATTGTATGGATCCCACCGTCTTCAACTGGGCTGAGGCTGTGGCTGATAACATAAAACGACAATTAACAAAGTGCCGGCGAGGGGACGTAAAATAGTTCGGGTATGGGTCCATCCTGGTATCATTCATCCTTGAGCACCTTCCTATCTTCCAGAGACAGGAAGCAGTTGTAGCATGGCCGACTCCGCGGGAGCCACGAATGACTCAGTGGGCACTGCTGATGCCCCGAGGAGGCGGGGGTCAACATATGTCATGGAGACCCGAGTTTTTCCAATGGTTGGATCACCAGCTTGTCATTGTCAAGGATTGGCCATATGCTGGGATAGATTTTAGGGGTGATCCGGAGTTAGTACTCCCCCCTGGGGAACACTGGGACAACAAAGGTAACAAATTTTTATTTTTAAAGATTTTGTAATTTTTTATATATGTTCTGATCACTATGTTTCAATCTTACAGATGTTGGGCCGGAAAGGCCTGCAGGTTTGTCTTTGATTGCTTGGAGAGTTGTGCGGGAGTTTGAGATTCCTCCTCTTGGTGGAGATGTAGAGAACGAGATTGCTCGTGACCTGGAGGGGTTGACGGAGGGGATCCCTGACTACGCGAGATTCAAATATGTCCCTCGACAGTACCAACGACACACAACAGGGGTGTCGGGTAGGATTCACCGACTTCTCAGACGTGTGGTCCGAGCAGTCATGTGCTATAGAGAGCACCACACAGATTAGACTCCTAGGTTTAATTTCTGCAATTTTTGAAAGACATGTTGTCTTGTGATGTAACCCGAACACATGCTTTTTGAGCATTGCGATGTGAAATACATATTATATTGACTTATTGACTTATACACATTAATGTTGCTATATTGACTTATTATGTCTTTAATGATTTACTTTCATAAATGTCGCAAATGTCTATCTAATACATGATTTGCTAATGCATCAGTTAATGTATTTAGTCTTCTAGGAATGTGTCAATATGTAATATAATCAAAATTCCTTTCCAGTAAACGAACACGTAAATACAAACTTAAAATTTGAGGGTTTCTAACGGAATAGCGCCCGTTGAGTTGAAGAACAGCAAGCTGGGAATCTAGATTCACAATCAATGGGCGAATATTGAGGATAACAGCCTCAACCAATAATTCAATGGCTGCACTATATTCAGCGACATTGCTTGTGGTACATCCTAGAAAAACACCTTGAAGATCTACCAACTCACCGTGAGGATTGTAGATAACCCATGCTGCGGAGGAAAGATTCTGGGTACTGTGATAGGCACCATCAGTGAAACCGACATAAGGTGCAACAGACATTTGCATAAGAAGTAAAAAGGACACAATAAGCGGCAAACGCTTACACACTAAGCCAAACATGTACAAAATGAAAAACACACTTATGTACACAACAATGCACGAAAGACTCATGCATAGTATTTCTTGAGATAAAGCCCATTCTGTGTTGGCATTATGAGACAAGTGTTGTCCTTGATGGAAAATCACACAGATGACAGATCATAGTGCAGCAGGTCAGTAGCAAAGAATTGATGATCAGACTACAAAGAATGAAGAAGAAGAGTATATATGCAGGCTCAGAGTATATACGCAGGTTCACTATATACCAAGTAGGGTATACACACAGGTTATACGCAGGTTCACTATGTACCAAGTCGCGTATATACGCAGGTTCACTATATACCAAGTAGGGTATACACGCAGGTTCATATATACAAAGGAGCGTATACATGCGGGATTTTTGATCAAAAGTCGCGTATGCGTATGCACGCACTTTCATGCACAGAAAAGCGCGTACATGTGGGAAAGCTTATTTTTGGGTCCGTGGTATTTAGACCTATGGTTTTGGTCCTTGGTATTGCGTCCAAAGTGTTGAACCCAGGTATTGGGTCCCTAGTATTGGTTCTCAATGGTTTTGGACCATGGTATTGAGTAAGGCCTAAGACTATAAAAGGAGAGGAAGATCATTAGGCAAAGGCATTCAGAAAGTCTTGAATATCTGATGAAGCATGAGATCCAATATGCAGGTTATGGGTTGATGATGCATTGCTTGATCTGAGCTAAGGAGGAATCTCATCGGTTGATGGAGAACAAGATCTAAGGATAGATCGGGATCAAATGGTTTGAAATGAACTATCTCTATATGGTTGATTATGTTATTCTAGATCTGCATACTGACACATGTAATGTTCTGAACTGAGTATAATTTAAGTTTGAAATAGCTGCAAGTCATGATTGAATATTTATAGATCTGTACGCGGGTTGGCTTTGGTGAAAGCGCGTATGTACGCGGGTTTGATTCATCGTAGTAGCGTATACATTATGAAGTATGATGTTTGAAGTTGCAGTTGGGTCTGATTGTTATTGCAGAGTTTTGTTGTCTGCTCTATGTTCTGGTGACTGTGTTGTTGACAGGGTTTCAGTGTTTCAGTGATTCAGAAATTGATGATGCTAGTATTGATTGTTTTGTGCTTCAATGATATTGATGGGTCTAGTATGAAAATTGGATGAAACGTGGCCTTCAGATTATAGTGTTGTGCTTCAGGAGTATCCAGTCTGAAAATGTATGAAATGTGGTCCCTGGAGGATGAAAGGAGATTGTAGGTCGGCGCCTACGTACTAGTACATCAGCTAGTACAAGAGCAAAGGGGGTAGTAGCTCCCTTCCAGTAGTAGCTAGAGAACAAGTGAAGATTGGAGCATTCAGTAGGAAGGCACCTACGTACTAGTAAATGGATCAGCTAGTACAAGAGCTAAGGGGGTTGTAGCTCCCATCTAGGTGAGTCTGGAGAACGAGAGAAGGTTGTAGCCTTCTGCAGGTAGAAGCCTGTGTACTGGTATGAGACTGCACCAGTACAGAATTATTGTAAAATGAAGTTTCTTACTAAAGGAAGATAGAGATGACTTGCAGCAGGTGGTTTTCACCCACATTAGGTTTCCACCTTATATCATGGTGTTCATGTGTGCTTCTTGTGTGTGATGATCTGTTCTGTTTTACTGCACCTGCTTACTGTTCATATGGTTAATGAAGTTCTGATGCACTAACTAAAGGTAAACATTTAATGGATTAATTGAATCATAAGTATTCTGGATATACGCTAGTTGCATTAGACACAGTTGCGTATACACGCGGGTTCCATTAACTGAAGTAGCGTATATGTATCTAAGTATGGAAATGAAAAAGTTTTATTGATTTGATAATACTGATTCACCCCCCCCCCCCCCCCCCCTCTTAGTATTATTTCCAACATTCTGGGGCTTATATAAAGGGTTTCCTTCGTAATCAATTAGCTCATAAGCCCCTTTTTACAACACATGTTTGACAATATAGGGCCCATACCACATGGGTTCAAATTTGCCTTCCCCCAGCTTATCATTAGCTTGATCATACAACAGGACTAAATCTCCCTCCATGAAGGAACGTGGGTTGACTATTTGATCGAAGTGAGTCTTCACTCTCTTCTTTTGTGCTTCAATGACTAAAGAAGCGAGTCAACGAGTCTCGTCAAGCCATTCTAGATAAAGAAGGCGTTCTTCCACCAGAGTGGTATTCGGAAGCAATTTGATAGCTAATTTGAGAGAAGGGATTTCGCATTCAATCGGAAGGGTAGCTTCCAAACCATAAACAAGTTGAAATTGTGTGAATCCAGTTGCATCCTTAACCGAGGTATGGTAGGTCCATATGGTGGAAAAAAACATCAAATGCCAGTTGGACTTGTGCCTTCCAATGGTACGCTAAAGCATAGTAACCAACACTTTGTTTACTGCCTCGACTTGGCCATTGGCCTGAGGGTAATAAGGCGTTGAACTATCGTGATGCAAGCCTAACTGGGTTGTCAACTCAGTCATCATATAACCACAGAAATGGGAACCATGATTAGTGACTATAGCCTGAGGGACTCCGAACCGGGTAATCACATGATTGAACAGGAATTGTGCAGCTGCCTTACTGTCGTTAAACAATGTAGGCATTGGTTCAGCCCATTTCGTAAAATAATCAATGGCAACGATGATATACCCATGCCCCTTGGCCGAGTGAGGGTTACAGGTCATAAAATCAATGCCCCATTTAGAAAAAGGGCCGTAATCATAGGATGCAAAAGGGAAGGTGGCACACGCATCTTCTGTAGGTAAATTTGACACGCATGATAGGAGCGGACAACTAGAATGCAATCCTTGAAAATGGAGGGTCGAAAGTAACCAACACGAAGAATCTTTTGGGTAGTAGCATAGCCATACATATGATTGCCACAGGCGCCAGAGTGGTAGTCATTTAAGACTTTTTTAGCTTCTTTGAAAGTTAGACAACGACGGAGAACTGAATCGACACCGAGATGGTATAAAGTGTCTCCAACAATATGATAGGGCTGAGAATGGTGGCGAATCTGTCGCCGAGCATCCTTAGACAAATTAGGGCGGAATGAAGGCGTCTGGAGGTAAACAATAATGTCACCATACCAGGGATCGAGGGTACTGATCAAGAAAAGCATGTCGTTCGGAATGCAGTACTCTATCCGAGAGGGAGCGGAAGCAGATGGTAATCAGCAAATCAACTCAGTGAAGACTAGTGACTTCTTCGACTTAGTAGTGGTAAACTCCAAATCAAAATCTTGAAGGATAACAATCCATTTTGAGTATTTTCCCCCCAGAAATTGACGTGACAGAATGTATGTCATAGAGTTACAATCTGAAATCAAGGTTGTCGTGCACAACAAAATATAGTGACGAAACCGTTGGACAGCCTGAACAGCTGCCAAGGCTAGCTTCTCGACATAAGCATAGCGAGTCTCGGTGTCAAGAAGGTGGCGGCTAAGATAATATATGATGTACTCGGAACCATCGTCGTCATCTTGGACCAAAACCATACCAATGCTGCTATCAGCGACAGCTAGATAAAGCAAATAATCATGATGGTATTCGGGTGGACGCAACAGGGGAGAAGAAAGAAGAAGTGTCTTTAGTTGCTCGAATGACCTTTGGGTGATTTCATCCCAAATAAATGGAGTGTCACGCTTAAGGAGACACATGTAACCTTTAGCAATCTCGACATAGTTAGGGATAAAACGATGTAGGAAATTGGCCTTCCCTTGCAAACTCTGCAACTGATGCAAAGAAGTAGGAGGTGGGAGATTCAGAATAGCTTTGACCTTGAGGGGATCGAGACGAATACCCTCTTTAGAAACGACAAACCCAAGAAGTCTGCCGGATTCGACGTAGAAGACACACTTATGCGGATTGAGACGAATACGGTAATGTCTACAGCGAAGAAAAATTTGGCGGAGGTGGTTTGGATGGTCTATGTGTTTAGCTGAATGAGCCGGAAGATCATCCAGATAAGGCTGAACAATGTGTCGGATGTCATGAAAAGCATAGGACATTGCTCGCTGGAAAGTTGCACTGACATTTTTCAGGCCAAAAGGGAGCTTTTTGTAAGAAAAATTACCCCACAGACAGATGAAGGTAGTTTTGTGCTGATCGGCAGGCGAAATATTGATCTGGTTGTAACCAGAAAAGCCATCCATAAAAGAGAATATCTCACTCCCAGCACAGTTGTCAATAAGATGGTCAATAAAGGGAGTAGGATAGTTATCTTTTGGACATGCGCGATTGATGTCACGATAATCAACACAAACCCTAATAGTGCCTTGCTTTCTAGTCACAGGGACAATCTTAGATACCCAATATGTCAGTGGGATAGGGTATATAAACCTTGCCTTGAGAAGTTTTTCAACCTCTCCCTTAATGACATCGGCCTTTCTCGGGTGCATGGGACATAAACGTTGACGAATTGGTTTTGCACCAGGATACGTAGGTATCTCGTGTACCACAATACTCAGATCAATACTAGGAATTTCTTCATATGACCAGGCAAACATGTTGTGAAACTCTCAGAAAAGGTCGGTGTAAAGCTGGATCTCCTTAGGAGAACAAGTAACTCCAATGTGAATATTTTCAACAATCCCTGGTTTAACAGAGATGTCGATGGGCATGGTTTGCGTGATATTCCCCATATTCCCCTTAGAAAAAACCTCATGAGTCAAGATGGGCATCTGAAGTGGCTGAGAAGGAACATAGGAAGCAAACTTATCCAGACAGGCAGTCATGGCCCCATGGCCTGGGAGAAACGAGGAACGATGATGATTATTGAGCCAAGGAGGATCTTCAAAAGACATAGTCTCAAGAATCGCATCATCAGAAGGAAATGTCTCTTGTAACGGATCCGAAGAAGCAATATCTCCAAGCCAAGGGGATTGCACATACATGTTGAGAGATCTACTCGAAGGAGTAGAGTCAGAAGATGAAACTGAAGCCGAAACGATTTCAACATAGTTGAGCTCTGCAGGGCTCAACGACATAACCTCACCCCATGAATCCACCTGATTGAGGGGGGGAATCACCTAGGGATTAGGATTGATAGAGATCATATTAACCGAGGCGACATTAGGAGGTGGGAGTGAAAAAACACCCATAAGGGCAGGATCTTTAAAGAGTCCAGCACCCACACTCTCATAGGGAATACTGGTATGCTCCACAAACGGAACATTGCCATCCGAGGAAGAGGAAGCGAAGAAAGACAACTGATCGACCATAACAATTTTCCCTTGATGAGGAAAACAGAGTACATGAAATAATGACGAAGCCACGGCACGCATAGCATACGTCCAACTTCGACCCAACAAAAGGTTGTAAGTCAGATTAGCGTCAACAACTTCGACTTCGATGTTGACTATCTTCCCTTCCAAGGTGATAGGCAAGCACGGGAGAATACCAAATGGACGAGAATCTCTTCCATCAAAGGCTTCCAAGGTATTAGGATATTGACTCAAAGACGGGGAACCGATGGCCTTCCAACAAGAAATAGACATGATGCAAGTTGAGGCGCCTTCATCAATAACAGTGCGATGAATATTCTTCGATTTAATGATGACTTAAATGAGAAAAGAAATTTGATGAGGCAAACGTGGCACATGGTTTTCAAGATTGAATGTAATTAACTCAGAATCAGCCCGATCAATGCCACCAACGGCGGATAACAGAGACTTCCGTTGGGGGGGACAACTTTGGAGAACTTCCAACGTGGACATAGCTGAAGGAGCTTGGGCTAAGTCTTCGAAAATATTATAGTGCTGCGTGGCACAAACATTGGGGTTATAAGAATATTTCAGGAGAACTCCCTTAGTAGGAGGTCTAATGGTAGACTCGGTGCTGGGCCGTTCAATATGAAGAGGGCCAGAACTAGATGAAGGAACGTTAGAAGGTACTTCAGGTTCCTTGCCAGCGGATGGAGCATATTCTTTTGATTGAGTACTCACATGAATAGGGATAGTCCCAGCCATAAAAACCTGGGAGCCAAAAGTGGAAGAGGATTGAGGTTGGTCTACCACCATTTGAGTTTGTTGGGAGGGAAAAGGCTCTTTAAGTACAGCAGGAGTCCCCAAAGTCCCCTTAAGCAAACGACTAACCTCAAACCATCTAGGACAGTCTTTAGTGTAGTGATCCTCGTCACAGATAAGACAAGGATACTTAGGTTTGCGTTTAGAACCATCATCGGCAGGAGTCTTAGGAGGATCTTGCTTCGGTGCATCAACCTTATTTTTACCTTTCCCCTTCTTCTTACCTTTCGAAGTTTTCTCTACCGTGGTAGACTGAACGACATTGACTTCTGAGGTTTTCCCAGTATTAGATGCGGACTGAGAAGCATTTTCACTAGGAGCAGTAGGTTTTTTCTTTGCAGGAGTCGTGGAAGACTTTCGGGAAGATTGAGCAACGGAACCAATAACACCATCGATAGAAGGCATCGACAGGGCTTTAGAAGTTCCAGGTCACGGAGCATCAGGTAAGACATCATAAAGCGTGCCAGATTGGGAATAAACCAAATCAAGATATTGAGCATGTGCGATAGCTTTCTCTTCAGTAAGACATGCCCCCATAGAAATATCTCGAGCTATTGGACCGACAAAAGAGGTAGTAAACCAGTCAGTCAGATGCTGATCAGGAATCTAGAACTTAATCAAACAACGTCGTCTTCTCCACTCATGAATATGATTAGAGATGTGGGTATCCGTGTCCTATTTCAAAGAAGTAAGGAGATGTGTTCCCGTTTCATAGCGAATCAGTAACTGAAAATGGGTAAGAAATGCCATCGCAAGAGAATTGAAGTCTTGGAAAGTTCCACGAGTGAGTTCAATATACCATTTCGCAGCGAAACCAGTAAGAGTTCTCTGAAAAAGACGGAGGCGGATAGAATCGTCAAGCCATGAGTTAGATGAGCACCAAAGGTGATAAGTCATAACATGCGCTTAGGGATCCTCTCCAGATTTGCCGTCGAATTTAGTACAATCATCGGGAATCTTGGTCGGAACTGGTGGCCAATATGGATTATGAAGTATAGGGTCATTCGTCAACTTGGACACATCGGGCGGTTCCAAAGTCGCAAGAAAAGGTAATTAAGGGTTAAAGGACATCATGGGCCTTTGATAAGGGCCAGCGTTAGGGTTCCAACTAGAGCCTTTTTTCCCCCATGGATTTTGTCGATAAGGGTTATATTTGGGTGGATTAATGCCATAACCTAGTTGTTGACCTAGATTTTGGTCGCCAGCAAACCATTGGTTACCAGCTTGACCAACAGGGGCAACATATGGCTACTGAAAATTCTGATAAGGGTTAACTTGAGGTTGCTAAGAGTTCTGATACAGGGCACCCTGAGGTTTCCATTGGGGTTGTTGAGGTATTTGGAGACCGTATTGCGGCTGAGGTCCAAACTGTGCCTGGGGCCTAGGTTGCATCTGATAAACAGGTTGGGCTTGGAATCCAACCTGAGTTTGGGGACCGGGTCGAGCTTGGGGTCTAGCCTGAGTCTGGAGACCGGGTTGAGCTTGGAGTCCAGCCTGAGTCTGGAGACCGGGCTAAGCTTGGGAACCAGCTTGCATCTGAGTGCCTGGTTGACTAAGAGTTGGATTGACTTGACTAGATTGATGTCCTTATTGGAATTGGGGCTGACCCAACTAACCAGAAGGTTGGCCTTGTTGGAATTGAGGTTGACCTATCTGACCAGAAGGTTGGCCTTGCTGAAACTGAGGCTGTCCTACTTGACCAGAGGGTTGTCCTTGCTGGGAAATAGGTTGGCCTTGCTGAAACTGAGGCTGACCTAGCTGACCAGAAGGTTGACCTTGCTGGGCAATAGGTTGGCCTTGCTAGAATTGAGGTTGACCTGGCTGACCAGAAGGTTGCCCTGAATAAACAAAGGAGGAACCTGTGGAGGCCAAAGGTTGTCCCTGAAAGGGTTGTCCTTGCAAGCCTGAAGGTTGTCCTTGAAAAGGTTTCCCTTGCAAACCTGAAGGTTGTCCTTGAAAAGGTTGTCCTTGTGGGCCATGGTAGGTAGTGTGATTCTAGGCAACCAAAAGTGGAACGTAATTCTCAACTGGGACCCCCAGAGGAAGAGACCCAGTGTAATAAATATGAGCTCCACAGTGATCATAGTAGTGCGGAGGGTTATGCGGAACGAACAACGGTTGAGAACCTAAAGGGTTATGAGTCGGATTTTGAAGAGCAAATAGGTATTGCTCATATGACGATCTCACCGGAATGGAATTCGAAGAGATTGGTACATTACCTGTAGGTTGACCGAATCTAGAAACCAAAGGTGAAGGACCACTGCCAGCGGGTCCGGAAGATATCCTAGTAACAGTAGTAATTATTGAAGATGTGGTAACTGCACTAACAAAAGGGGTTGTGGATGCCACATACAAAGTGGGCATTGATGGAACAGACGTAACTGATGTAACCTGCGTCTGAGGTATGGAAGTTAGGGCTGACTGAGTAGACATGAAAGGTCCTGAAGTTAGAATGGTAGTACGAGACCACACAGAGCTCTGATGTAGAGATGTAGAACCAAGTATGTCAGCCAGAGCACGATAGCGAAGTGGAAATGACACGTTTGGAGCGGTGTGGAAAGGAAAACCTTCCGGGGGAAAATGACATTCCCCGGTCGACACAAGGCTTTGTTGACAGCTAATGGGACTCGACTCATCAATGTCAGAAGTGGCCATCAGAATCGAAGCACCAGGAGGAGTAGATGGGAGGTCCTCGTCTAAAAATTCCCAAATGTTGGGAGGAGTACAATTGATATCAAAAGGTTCCTCACCCAGAGCTCGAGAATCAAGAGGCTGAACACTCAGGACAATAAGAAGAGTACCAGAAATAGATGATACCTCAGAAGAGACAGGAGAAAGGGGCTCTCCGTCACCTGGTAAGGATGACGGATTCGGTGAGTCCACCAGGATGGCCTAACTCAAAAGTCTGGGAGAAAAGATATAATCAAATAGGGTTGCAAAAAATCTTCCAAGATATTATCATGATGTGGCCAAGATTAATAGGTAAAATGTTATTGCAGACAAATAAATTTTATGACACTGGAATGAAACATTGCCTTTTCATGTTTAAAGAGTTGAGAAAAAGGACAAAAGATGACTCTAGTCGCCTTCAAAGTTTAATGAGCCTGAAAGGACAAGTGCTCAGATGATCCTTTTACTTTTAAAGAGTCGAAAAGGAACGAAAGTGACTGCTCTAGAATTCTAGGCAAGAGGTTTACCAGACAAATTGTAAAACTGCATATACACCTTGGTAATAAAATGAAAGAGAAATGACCAAGGACTTCTCGTATGGCAGTCAATCTTCCCGAATGTTGTGTTCGGTGCGTTATGACTCGTAAGGTGGTAGACTCGGCTTCCTATGGATAATAGGATGATAACCTAGTGGGGTCTCCCAATATATACGTGACAGTACAGGGAGCACAAATCCGTACTAGCATCTATTGGATCACAAAAGGAGGAATCACCCAACCTTAGTGAGAACAATATGGACTAGGCTTAACGACGCCGGAACACGTCTCTAGCCTAGACCTCTAGATATGTGAGTGTTAGGGTCCAATGCATTTTTAAGTTCATTCAATAAATTTTAACAGTTAATCTTTAATTAAGTATTGGTTTTAAGGCCCTATCGAATGTATCCTTAACACTCATAGAATGCAACTAAATGAGCAAAAAGACCATTCTCGTTGGATGAACAACTAGCTAAAGAAGAGTGAGAGGTTCAATGCATAACAGCTGAATGGAAAACAAGCAAACCAATCAAAGAAAAAGGAACACTTCTACCATTTACTCAAACTTGCAAGCAATCTGAACAAGAAAGAATGAGAAACACACTTTTTGCTTTTCAATGTCTTAATCTCAAGAATCTACTAATGCAAAAATTGTCTTTCAAACCTTAATACAAGATGAATGCAATTTTTTGATTTTCTCAAATAAGTGATAAGCAACTACATGCAAAAATGAATCAAAGACTCAAAACTAAAGAAATAATCCTTTTTACAAAACTGGAAAACTATCTCATTGACTGGGAAGCAAAGCAATTTATGCCAAGCAAAAGAAGGAGACTGAACGAACAAGACAAGGAAGTTCGGTGACCAAACGCCACACACTAATCAAGAGGATGACAAACAGCGAAAAGGAAGAAGCCTCAAACAACGAGAGAGATTATACCAAGAATATTCTAAAGATCTCAATGAATGAGTGACCCAAGAAAACCAAGCAGTGGAGAAACCTTAGGGTATTTAGGTCACATGGTTCAAGAGGGAGGATTTGAAAAGACTTGAAAACCGGAATCAAAAATCTTAACAACCAACACTTTTGACACAACAAAGAGGAGAAAAATAAGCTCCGAGGACAGAACACACTGGCTGATCAACCAAACAAACCTCAAAATTTGAAACTCACAGGAATCGTCGCAAGTAAAATACTAGCAACATGTGCTGACAAAAAATCGTCGCACCCCCCTAAACAAGAACTTTGCGACGACGTCGCAAAAGTACATCAGTTAGCTGCGCCGAGCCAATTTCAGGACTCATTGCGATTGTTAGACAATTTAATCGCGTCGTACAGTAAAAGATGCAACCCATAAGACAACGCAGACACGACTACTTCACGACTGTTAGAAAATAAACAGCGACGACCCAGAATCAAAGGCAAAAATTGAAAGTTGGACTAGATCAGGGCCAGATCTATCACTCAAAAGGGTGGGAAGGCTACAGGAGTAGTATAACAACTTCCAAAATAGAGTATGCTATCCAAACAATAAGGAAGACAATAAACAAACAAAACCAATCAACACAAAAGACAAAAGACAAGTCCCCAGTGGAGTCGCCAACTTGTGACACAGGTAAGTTCCCTCTATAGACAGAGGCAACCCCTCTAGCCCTAGAGTGGGTCTAGTCACTGCAAAGACAATACCAAAGAAAATTTCCTTAGAAAGTTGGTGTTATGAAGGCCTACCTTCAATCCGAATTTCGATGAAGTCCTCGTCGTGTTGCTCTAGCTCTTGTTCTTCTAGTCACTTATACTTGAAAACAACATGTAGAGAAACACCACAAACACAATAGAAAATGACTAAGCAATCTACTTGAAGAGTCAAGGAACCTCAAGCTATCGACATACAATTTAACACACGATATAGGAAACAAGCTATTGATTTGTATTAATATAAATCAAAGTAAAACTTACAACCGAGCCTTGACATTGTAAGCCTCCTTGAAGGGTCCTGTCGGCATGTCTCCATAAGCATTTACTTGTGAACCGTCTCCCAAGGGAACATATGACTCTCTCTTCTGTCCAAAAGGGTTGATGCTAGAAAGCTCTCAAGCCAACTCTACTCAAACATCTCTCAAATCAAAATACATATGAGGCTACTTCCACACTCCAATAACACTCTCTACCTCTACTCCTCTCTTAGAAACTTGAAACTATCAAATTACATCTAGCTATCATCCAGTTACATCCAAGCTAGTTGATCTCATTCATGGAGGAGATATTTATAGGAGGGAGAGGTCCCATAAGAGAAGGAAGGAAGAGCTTATCTCTTAGGGAGGTTGCACAAAAGGTGGAAAAACTATCCCAGAGGAGAGAGGCAAGCTCAACTGACCCAACAACCAGCCCTAGGACTGCCCATGAAGCAATTTCATCTCGAAGTTTTGACGAGTTGTTGAAAAACTTGCCAAATCTGGCTCGTCGCGGGTGCAACAGAGCGAAGACTTCGCTAGGGCTAGTGTTAACTCGACCATCTTCGCGAGAGGGATAAAATCTGACTCGTGACGACCTAGAAATTTAGGTAAAAAGGGGTCTTCTTTAGGGATAATGAATTGAGACATTCCTCCTGAGATTACAAGGAAGGTAATGACACATAATTGGCAACTTGACACATCACATATGTCAGTAACATGGACCAGCAATATCCGGGATTAGGGAATGCAGAGTCGGTGACAAATTACTGTGTAACACTTACCTTTGTTTAATTAAAAGCTAATCTAACAAGGTATATTTAAACTCGCTAACACTTCCACCTCTCATTACAAGACATTATGAACAATAATGAATATATTTATAAACTTATAACATCATGGTTCATGATGTAGATGGTAATATTTAGAGTATTTAGAATTATTTTCATTTAACACCCTTTAGAAAATTATTTACTTATTTAAAATATTCTCTCATTAAAACCATCAGTCAGGCTAACTCAGGCTACAAATTTGCTCATGAATTGTTGTATTAATTAGAGGAGAGATGTCTAATTAATCCTCCAAATCTCTTTTAATTCAAATTATAGTTTTGTGCTGGTTAAATTAGCACTAAAAAGATCATATTGATATAGATATAACAAAATTCATTTAAATAGGAACATATAACTATCATAAAGGATAAAATAAAGTATATCATAATTATTAATAAGTTTTAATAAAATATTCTTATTGTTTTGTTCAATTTTCTTTTTGAATGGAAAAAAGAAAAAAAAAAAAAGCTCTAAATTAAAATTTTCCTTATTTTATGGAATTCAAAATTTTGAATTCAAATTTGCTAATTATGTTTTGATTATAATTGGAGGGTGTATTAATGGAGTTAGACGTGAGAATTTTAATTGTGCAATAACTTTGATCTAACAGTATAAAGCCTCTTGATCTAACAAATGTCATGGATTTCACCTAGTTAACTTGCATGCTTTTTAACACCAACTTCACGATAAAAAAGGTGAAACCATTCTCTAGGTGTTCGAGCTAATTAGCCATTTTCCTTGATTTGGAAGATAAGTCAAACCACTTTAAGCTTGGGGTGAAACTACCCTAATTTTTCCATGGTTTGTACTTATTTATTGTTTTAGGGTCCACCACACACGATCTTGAATTAACAATTAATAACTTCTTAATGTGTTCGATTAATTTATCATTTTTAATATTATAAAACATATTAAGGTTTGAAATAACTAATTTTTTTAAAAGAGATATAAAGTAATATATCATTAGATGATTGATTAGACCTTGTAATTAAAGACTTGTTTAATTATTGTTTAAAATTTAATTTCTCTAGGTGTGCGAGCTAATTAGCCATTTTCCCTGATTTGGAAGATAAGTCAAACCACTTTAAGTTTGGGGTGAAACTACCTAATTTTTCCATGGTTTGTACTTATTTATTGTTTTAGGGTCCACCACACACTGCTTTGAATTAATAATTAATAACCGTTAATGTGTTCGATTAATTTATCATTTTTAATATTATAAAACATATTAAGGTTTGAAATAAATGATTTTTTTAAAATAGGTATAAAGTAATAGATCATTGATTAGACCTTGTAATTAAAGACTTGTTTAATTATTGTTTAAAATTTAATTACAAGTGTAGTCGTGAGTTTATAGTTTTGTATAATTTTTACGAACCACCTTACGTTTATAATCAAACATATCATAACCTCTTTAAACCAAATCTTTGATTTTATTTTTTATTTTTTAATATCATTAATATTTCTTTCAAAATATAAGCACACGATTAATGATATTAGTTATATTTAGATGTAATTTAATAAAATATATTTTATGTTTGATTTATATTATAAGGTAAGGTGGGGTGTCATATTTTAGAATAATATTGAAGATATATTAATAATGTATGCCCTTTAAATAATAGTTTGTTGTTAATGTATAGATGAACAATATTAGAAACACATGATTATATTAGTAATTATTCATTTTTAGTTATAGATAATATAACAAAGATATGGTTATCCTTCTTTAATATTCTTTAGGAAATTATTCCATTGATACAATGATGATCTTGGAGGGAGATGAAATTTTAAACATGATAATGTTTTTTTCTTTAATAAAATTCCACCCCTTGAAGCTTGAAAGTGTAATCAAGTTAAAGCTGCAGACAAGCTTTCTAAAGAAGGTCTACAGCAAGATATGGGCAGCTGGAGAATAGTGGAGGAAAACAATGAAGGCACTCACCTCTCGGACCAACCTCCTTATGTATAGATTGCATGCTTATGCACATAGCAGAGCTGGTCATCCTAGGTTCTTTTTGTTTATAGCTAGAAGTCTGCTTACTGAAATCTGTTTTAGTCTATTATGATAGTGCTGCGCATTCTTTTTCGTCTTGGGTTGTTTTCCTCGATAGAGGAAACCCGGGGAAAGATGCCAGTAAATTTTTTTGTTACCATAAACATTAAACTGTTGACTCTTTTTGATAACGCTGAGGAAGGGAGCTATTTTCCTCTCTAGAGGAGGCTCTGCTTACGCTCAGAATGACCCATAATTCTCAATTAAAGGAAGGTAGAATAGCCTTCCAGCAGGTATTATGATGCTCTATCATACAACAAAAGGAAGCTGTGGCATGTGTATGTAACTTTTTATTATGATTATAAAAAGATCATTTTTTTCTTTGGAAAAAAAAAGTGTAATCAAGTTAAAATAGAAAAGAAAGATAGGTTAACACATAGAGTTTTGGATTTGATGAAAATATATTTTTGAATAGAGGTGATGTTTGTAAATATGTTAGTTGGGATGGTGATCCATCATGTCACCTCTTATGATATGTAACCTATGAAAAAATTGGAAATTTGAGGGTAATTTTTATTAAAATGCAATAGAGATCGTTATCCTGTGTGTAAGAGTGTCTTTATGTGAGTTACATGAAATGTAAGGTGAGTTAAGAAGAAAAAGATTGGAGGACACTAGGTTTTACCTTTCCCCTAGTCGTGTCAATATTACTTGAGATATTTTAAAATAGGAAGACCTATTGGGCAAAGGATAACTTAGGGCAATGAACTAGATTTTATTCAAATTTTGTGATATGGAAAAAATTCCTTACAAGAGTATTCGGGAATGTGATAAAATGATCAAAATTTTCAGAAGAATGTGTTTTTTTTAAAGTGACCAATTTTGGTTATAAAAAAAATTCAATGTAAATAGTAAGAAAATAGTAAAACAATGGAATTTTGATATCATTATTGGAGACATCAGAGCCGCTCAATTTTTAAAGTTTTACCAAGCCATAGGGGATGCTATTGAGTTTTCCATAAATGAACTAAAAGGGAAATCATTACCTTGGAGGAAAAAATAATGAGCTAGAAGTTGCTTTATGTTCTAGACAAAACCATTGATTGCATTGAGACTCACTCAAGAACTTTTTGAACCAAGTTCAAAAATGAAATGAGCATTATTGATAGAGATTTGAAAATACTTGAATGAAAATATTAGTAAAATAATTGTTTTAATCCTACAATCATGGGATCTAGTGGAAAGTTCTCTTATTTTCACTTTTGTAATTACCTCGTATAAAGAGATTTTACAAGAGGATGTAAAAGTTGGTGAGTATATTATTGAAAATTAAGTGTTTCCATTATTATGGTATTTGATATGAATAAAATTCAAAGAAAGAATAGAATTTGTCCTCAAAGGAACAACTTAAACACTTAAAGGCTTGTTAGGATGAGAGAATGCATTGTCTCAAACAATTTATTAATGATTGTGACAATATTGCTGAAGAAAGGAATGATGCATTATTTAAGCTTGTTTACATGGAAAAATCACTATATGTCCCACATACGGTAGTATATTCTATACTAAAAAAAGAAAGGATGAAAGGAAAATTGTATGAAATGTGCATCCTTTGGGCAAAAACTTTCTAAACAACTACAAAATTTTCAAAGGAAGATAATAAAAAATGGTTAGTGGACTATGTCAACAAGAATGTTGATCAATAAAATGTGACACATCAACTTAGTTATGAATCAAAGGAAGTTGAATATGAATTATCCAATATCCTAGTGAAGCATGAGATAATTGTAGCACCATCACAAGACTTCATAAAAAAATGTATAAAAAGAACTATGCAAAAAATAGTTGAAAGCTAATTAATTTCAATAATATAAATATAGTTGGAATAATTAGATTTTGTTTCAAAATCACAACATTAGATATATACTTCATCAAATGGAAGATAAGGGAGAGAAATTTGTTTCTTGGAATTGTAAGTAAAAATTTCCCTAAATTGAGTCTTCTCATATTCCATGAACATCTATAAACTTATTGTTTTTGTATATGGAGGTTCCAGAGAGAACTTTTAGTAGCTCATAACTATTGTGATATCAATAATTTGATTTCAAGTAGGGATTTATAGTGTGTGTCTTCTTTTCTTTACGATATCAATGGAAATATCATGTTAAGTTCCTTGTAAATTTGGTTGTGTTTCCTTTCATCTTGGTCAACGATATAGTGTATTCTATTTACCGCTATGCTAGAAACAAATATCTTGATTTCATTTACATTTATTTACAACTTTATACTGTAAATTTCATTGTGAATACCATTTCCAACTATATATAGCCTTTTACTTTATGTGTCATTATGATTTTGTATTCTTTTTAAAAGAGGAGTACCACCTCTCTAGAAATGAGAAGGGACTTTTTTCCTTTAAATGTTATATTTAAGACTTTAGCCAGTCTTAATGATCAACATTTTTTGGTGACCAAACTAGGGAGGAATTAAAGGTTGGTTTTTGAATACTAGAAATATTTCTAGTTTTTTGTCTCGTGACTCAACAAAATCATATGCAAGTAGAAATATCGATTGGACTTCAAAACTGGAAAGTGTTTTGGAACAATTTTATCATCTTGCTTTGCAAATAGCAAGAACTTGTGAGTAGCTTGAATGCACTTGGAAATTCTTAGTTTGACAAGAAATATTTTCTAAAGTATGATGAGAAATGAATCCACAATAAAAGTTGAGATTATTATAAGTGTTTTGAAGGACCAATAACAAGAAGTAGATGAAGGATTCTTGAATTAATTTCAAAAATTGAAGGAGAAAGCTCCACAACTCTGGTATTATATACTCATCCCTACTAAGGAGAAAATATCATAGAATGAAGAATGGTGGGAGATAAAAAAAAAGCCTAAAATGAGAGAAGAGAAGAAATACAACATAAATAATACAACAAAAAATGGAACATTTGGATATGAAAAAGATTTAGTACTCTAGATATTAGAGGGGAACAACATTAACTTCCAACCTTTCATTCTTCTTGTATTTAGTTGTGATGGCATTATGGATCCAAAAAAACATGTTGATCAATTATTGACTATATGTTATTGAGAACACACTTATACTTAGAGGGGGTGGGGAGAAAGTGAATCAATATAAGACAATTTATGCTCATTTAAATATTCATGAATCATAAGAAAACAATCACATATGAGATATATCAATTGAAAAACATGGAACACAAGAATCACATAAAAACCCTTTTGGGACAAAACCATAAAAGTTCCTTTTTAATTCCTTATTGGCACTATTGCAACAAAATCTAGCAGGCTTGGTGCAAAGCCTCATTAGGTAAGGTGCCAAATCTTATGGCAACAAAGCGAAAGGGTTGACAATGTCACTCAAAAACCTTCCTCCCATTCTTTAGATGTATTTAAACCACAAGGGAGGCTTCCCAAAATCACCTATAATTGTACTCTAATAATAAGGTTCACTATGATAAGTTTTTTAAGGTCTAAATATTGATAAAGTACTTGGCAAGCCCAAATATAACATAGGCTTTCTATGCTAAAGTTCAAGTACTCTAAGCCTATATCACTATATGGGTTGCTATAAGTTAGGTTTTGGATGATATTTAATAATATGGAATTCCATGTCATATAACAACTTTAGAAAATGCCTTACAAGGAAATTCAACAAGAATGGGACAAGGCCTTCGAATAGAGGTTAGGGTTAGCCTAAGTAAATTATTTTGTGGCTGTTAGGTACACATTACAAACAAAATAAAAGGGTTATGTTAGCCTTATTAAGGTATGTTAGACCATCCCTATGTTATATTTTGATAATATACAATTTACATAGGCTAATAATAAATTATGAGCCACCCACATGCAATTAAAATGACACTTTTATGCATAAATCATACCTAAAACCCTAGTGATTGCCCTCACTATCCAGGAGAGAGAAAGAGAAAGTATTTTATGATTTTTTATGGTGATAAACACACTATTCGACAAACACTTTATCATACTAGAGTTTAATGGAGTCTTTATGGCATAGTTTCAAAGGATAGATATTCAAGGAGTAAGGGGGGATGCCTTAGGGAATCCACTTCTAAAACCCTAGGTTTTGCTCTTGGGAGGGGATAAATTAAATATAGGGTGTACAAATAAATATTTTCTCTATAGGCCTTAAAGAGGACAATTTCACATGCAATATTGAAGAAAAAGTTCAACGATGATAAAGAATTTAATCATGGAAAAATTAAACCCTACTTTGAACATTACAACATGCAAAATATCAATTATAGACAACAAACTTATAAAAATCCTCCAAAAAGACACTTATTTCAATACCAAAACAATGTATCCAATAAAAAATCACATCATTTTGCAAGTCACCTCCATAAATATCACATTTTCCCTAATGTGGCGAAGAAAGGATAGCTCACACTTTCTTAGAGAGGAATACAATGCAATGTATGATGATGAGAAATATCAATGAGGGGAGGCTCTATTTATATGAAACCCATCCCACTCATTTTTAAAACAAATAGACTAATGAAACCTTTTTAACAATTTTACTTTAATTGTTCCACAAGAAAGAAGTTACTAGCCAACCTCATAGCTCAAGAACATAGCAAAAGTGTAATAAAATCCCACACATGTGGGATAAAATTTTCTTTGAGTATGAAATCATCCTTAAATGAGCTCTCAAAGCCACCCAAAGGCATGATATGGGCTAATTGTTGCTCCATAATCCAAGATGAACCTCTAGGATCATGTGCAAGGCTCCAAAATGACTCTATGTCGACACATCATGTAATATTTGTGTGTGTGTGTGTGTGTGCATGTTTTTGTGTATGTGTGTGTAATGGATAACAAAACCTTTGCTTCTGTAGTAAGAAGGTGGGGAAATCACCTTACAAGTCCTCTGCTACTATGATGAGAACCACTTGAAAAAACCCTCTCAAGGTCAAGTGATAATCAACAATCATTAGGTAAGAAAAACCATGCATGCATCATAGTGAGCCATACTTAATTTTTGTGGAAAAATAATACTTCAAACAAATAACATATTAAAATATCTAACAAGACTAAGTCTTGTATAATTATTCCCTCCTAATGTTATGGATGGTTAGAGGGATATCCCTTTTAGGTGTTTCCATCTCCTAAAGGGAAGTGAGAGGTCCCAAGTCATCCAATCAATTCATAGATGCATGTGAAGATGGTGGCAATTGAGTGGGCATGACTTCAAGGAAGGGTGCCATAGCTAAGTGACCAGTTAATGGTGGTCCAACATCATGAGTATATAGATGTAAGGAGGAATCAATTGTGGAGACATGAGTTACCCCTTTCCTCAACCTACTCTTTCCACCTCTTTTGTGTGAATTTTACTTCTTTATGATAATGATTTGATTTGGGTGCATAGCTTAGGATCCCAAGCTTTCTTTTTGATACCCCTTAATGATGAGGCAATTAATTGCTCATCAGGGTTGGGATAATACAAGGGTTACTTTTTATGGTTGGAGCATCATGTGCTCGAGGAATTAGGTGATGGCTAATGAGAGGTGTAGAGCTTATGCTAATATTTCTCCCACACATTAATTTTTGTCCCAACCATATTTTGTATCTTATCTTTTTCTTTCATTGTGACTATATTTTTCTTTTAACTTTCTTTTAGCCGCATCAGCCTCTAGGGAAATTTTTTCTTGTGTAGACTCAAGGATGAGGATGAGAGGGTGTTAATTATTCTTAGGGATATATTTTTATTTGCTTTAGATAATTGCATTTCATTATTTACACATTGAATTCACCCCACATCATTATAACATTATTCAGTAACATATGCAATTATATAGAAAGAAAATTATCATCATCAATGCAAAGGAACATAAAGGAACAATAGAAGAAAATAATTCACACATAGAGACACCAAGATTGGTCAGAGACCAGGGAAAAACCCCACAAGGGGGAAAATCATTTCAAATTATTCTTCTTATTATATTGTAATTGAATGTTTTAGAAAAGAGAGAGTACAATGATCCATATCTTCAACCAAAACACTATCCATCATAATCAACTAAACAACATCTTGGAGATGAACCCAACAATGCTAGTAATTAAAACCCTGATTTAGAAAAATACGATCAACTGTCACTTTTTGTGGTCAACTATCAATTCTTTGGTCAACTGCAGCCAACTGAAAAATTAAACCATATTTTCCAACCACATGCAGAGAGTCTACGTGCATGCGACTGAAACTCTCCAAACAAAATTATGAGCCTACAATCCTACGATTGCAACTGAAAAATGCATGTGTCATCCCTATGGCTAGAAACCAAAACCTTATATCTCACATGCAAGCTTCAGACCCTGCAATTTCAGACCTGTAGGAACTAATCTTCGTGAACCACCTTAGACCTGTGCGATCCAAACCAAAGAAAGAAGAATGATCATGATGATGTCCAAATGAGGGTTAATTGACTTGTATTTATATCCATCCATGGGTGTCAAAATTATCTTTTGGGCCTACTTTTACTTTTGTGCACATGTGGGTTTCCATATTAAAAACATATTTTTCCTTAACCAAATTAAATTCTTCTAAGGGCTAGGAAGGGTCTTCCTTGATGAGGAAGATTGTCCAATGAAAGGAATTTTTCTTTGAGCTACCAAATTAACACTTCCTCTCATTTAGGGAGAGATTATCGACTACAACATATGACCTATCATAAATATCTCATTAACAAATGTTTCCTTTTCTCATCTTTGCTCATCCTTGCTCATATATTCTCACTCGTGATTATCTCTGCTTGTCTTATGCTCATATGTTGAACACTCTAGAATCTAAAATAAGAATAATTTGACATTAGAGGGAAGCTTAAGCTACCACCCTCTATCCATTAGGGAGCCACTACTACCACTTGGAATCAGTGCTAGTGGGGAGGCTAATGCTACTACCTAGGAAAATCATCATTGGGGAGTCCCAATTCAACCTAAATCATAGTCAAGGATCCCAACTCAACCCTCAACAACATTAGAGAGCTTACCTCAATCTGAAACAACATCAGGCAACCCATCTCAACCTGGAACCACATCAGGGAGCCCAACTCACCCCGGAACTAAAGATAATAGGTGAGATCAACTTACCCCAATGCGTAGGGATCACACTATATCCCAAAGTCACTGACAATATGTGAGATCAACTTATCAAAGGTAAGGATCACACTCTATCATATGGTACATAATAATCCATCTTAACCCTTGAGAGTCAAATGGTATAACACTTTCATCCACCAACTTGGGCGAGATCCACCTATTGGAAGGGGTAGAGATCAAAATCTATCCAAAATTCCTCATCCCATTGGCCAGATGGGGAGGTTATCCCACAAAGTGGGTAGGATGCTAACTGGGGCATAATTTGACTAGGGGAGATCTCATCTCTTTACATCCTATCGGTTAGAGGTCTCTCATTGCTAAGATCTTTCCAATTCCATTCCTCATTCTGGGAGCTCAACTAGGGGGGAAAAGCACTGCTAAATGTTCTTGATTAGCCAAGACACTTATCTTAGAGGGTCACATCCATCAATCTATGCTACTCCCTTTGAAGATCAGAAATACATCAAAGTGCTCGTATTTGGTACTGGCTTAAACAACTCACTGAAGAGTTAAATAATACTGCTTTATGTAGTTCTTTTGAGAAACAGTCCTCTGTTTTCTTATTCATATGAAACATAAAATAAAATATTATGTTAGAGAAAATATATGTCATAAAAGGATACCTTAATTTATCTTCCCTCTCATGGAGGCAACAACCACAAGACTATGCTTGTCTCATATAGCATAACTCTCTCAATCTATGAATATATCTCTATCCCAACTGTATACAAGATTATTTTCTAGTTAGATCCCAATCTTTTTATTGCAATTGATCATTGTCATACCCAACACCTTCTCAAACAACTATTTTAAGATATTTCTTAACCAAAATGTCTCACAAATATCCATGCTAGCAACAATGTACTCAACCTCGGCCATGCTTAGAGCTACGAACTTTTATTTCTTATTCATGGAAGATCCCAAACTAAAGTAACACTCGAATGTGATATTTTTATCAATAACATATCTAGCCTAGTCAACATCAGTGTATCCATGAAATCATACATCTCTAGCAGAATGCTTCAAAACAAGATTGATTGTCTCATGCAGATTATTTCAAATTGTATTACAAAGAATATATCCAAACGTTTGTTCTTAAGGAACATCAATGCCTCAATAAACTATCGGTTGCCAAGTCAGGTTCAACAATATCTCTGCATAATTTAATTCCATCAGGGTGTCCAAGGATTTGCATTCTGTCTTTCCAAATATTTCTAATAACATCACGACACATTTCCCTTGATAAAGGGAAATCTCTCTAGGTATTAGCCAAACTTCTAATCCTAGAAAGTAATGCATCATGCCAATATCCTTTGTCCCAAACTTAGAGGCCAACTCCCTCTTACTTTGATCATCAAAGGTTGTTTACTTGTTAAGAGTAGATCATTAATATATAAAACCAAAATAAAAGGCATACCTTGGACCACTTTGAAGTAGAGGTTTCAATTGGCACATCTTCCAGGATTTACCAGGTAACTATCAATGCAAACATACGAGGCTCAGGAAGCTTGCTTCACACAATTCTTTTTGCAAAGATAACACAGACCAAACCAATATACCAAGCTTCAAACAAGTCAATACTCTACAATCAAATTAACCAAGTATGTTTATCAAGCCTTAAATTCCAAACCAAAACTAATATCAAAACCATGAAAGTTTCTGCCAATATCACTAATAAACTTTTTAATCCAAGTCCCCAAGTACCAGGTTACAACCTTGTCTTATTGTCATAACAACAACTATCATTTACCAAGCAATATCAAGCCAAACTTTATTAATTCATCCACATGATCCTAATATGAATTATTTTTGTCACTAAATGTAAATGCATATATCAATGATAAGTCATATAAGTTTCATACATTTATTGTGAGGTCAATGCATATTGAATCACAATTGTTTACATTTCAACCAGTGTGCGAATGTCAATGATGCTAATACAAAATCAATTATGTCGATATAACATTGTTATTTACATCAAGGCAAATTACTATTATCAAGAACCAAATCTGATCAAAACCCTAATTCATTATCACTGTGACTTCAATCAATCCATAAGACAAAACATATTTATGAATTGTTAAGCATCATGTCAAAATTACAGTATTTCTCATCTATATTAAACCAATAAGCCAAATCTCGTCAAATCCTCGCAATTGTTATCAAATACTGAAATATACTAACTTCAATGATCGAATCAAAATAACATACTAAAATCAAAATTTCAATCTCCTATAAACACAAGTTTAGTCAGCACATTCACATTCTCTATAGTAAGTCAAAGATTCAAGCTTTAATACTCATAGGACGTTCTATTGTATGCTCCATATCTTTAGGACTGTCATACTCTTTGTGCACTCTTGATCTCATACATAAGGTTTCATTTTTTGTGTTCTACAGTCACAACCACACCCATAGGCCTTCTTCTGTGTGATTGGGAGGCTTACAACCACATCCTTAAGCCTTCTTCTATGTGGTTGGGGCGTAGAACAGGAGAAACCTTCTATGATAAAATCAAAACATGCCAAAACCTTTTTCCACAACATCAAATGTTTATTCATCTCTAGAATCCTTCCTCCAATAGTGAAATGTTTTCTTTTCAAATAATAATAGGTGTTGGGATCTTATGGAGAGTTTTTCCCTTTGAATGAGAAGCCACTTCAATACCTATCAAAGAATCTATCATAATATTGTCATGCATCAACATAATTGTTATATCATGAAATCAAACTGTATCAGATTCTTAGACATATATGCATCACAATAATAACATATTTGCATCAACTACTTCATCACCACATATGAACATGACATCAAACTTTCATCAAGGGTTAGAGTCATATGATTAGGGAAGCTGACAGGTGTATCATACTTCAAGGATCATAATCACTACATTACTTCTTTTACATTTATTCAATCATCAAGTCAGGACATTCAATTTTACCATATTGTCAAAATTACTAAGCCAAGGTCAACAAGGAGATCCTGAGCAACAATATTATTGTTACACTTTTATCATCAAGGTTACCATGCTTATCACAAGTAGTATCAAGTCACAATATATAAAAAACAATGCATCTAGGAAATTCATCATGTCTAAAATGTAAAATACTTGCCAAATATCAAGAGCACCAATATATCACATGTGCTAGAAATCAAACTTACTTTCATATGTATGCGTGAGACATTTATGAAGGTGATGTTATTGACATACCTTAGGGCTTAAATTTCCTTCCAATCTTGCAGCTAAATCATAACATTGAAACAATACACCATACATACCTTGTAGTATTCAAATACCTGTGCACCTTGTAGCTCTTATTTGTCATTGGCAGTTGGAGCACTTTGTCAACTTTTCATCAGGTGCCTCTTTCCTTTTCCAACACTAGCTCTTCTCTTCCTACACTAGCTTTCTTTTCCTACACTTTAGATGATCCTAAAAAAGGATCTGCTTATCACATCTCACTAGGCGGTTAGAAGTATCCAAATACTCAAATATACATGTAGGAAGTATAATCAATGATCAAATCAATAATTCTAAACAAAATTGAAGACACAAATAAGTAACATAAATAAAAAAAAGTTCTTATATTCAATGAGAGGTGATCATTTCCCTCTTGAACCAATCTTCAAGAGTCATTAATATCCATTCTCCGTATAACATTGTTGCCTTTAATATAAGTCAACCAACTTTATCAACAACCAGGGCTAATTGAGAATATCCCATTGATCTGAATTTGAAACTACTTGAAATTTGTTTGCAAGGTATTCAATTCAGATTTAAACATGTTTAAAAGATTTCCATGTCTTGCAGAAAGAAAACACATGAAATTTTCAGCTGTTCATGACCCATTTAAGCATAGCAGAGTTATTTCCTTTTACTGTTTAACACATTAAAACGAATTTGATCTGCAAAATAAATCAACCACAAATGCAAAAGAAGTTGATAAAGCAGTTCACCCCCTCCAGGGCTACGTCTGCTGGGTCCAAAGCTCCCAACCGGGCTTGTCCTTGTTTTTATTAAATGCTCAAATTGAAAATACAGTTGAATAGAAGAATCTACAGGAGAAATAGATGGTAAAAATGGATTCAGAACACTTGAATCCTTCAGGATTGACTATTGGATCACCTCCAATGGATACCTGCAACCCTATACAGTCTTCACAAAACTGGGCCCTAGTGGCTCCTAGAACTTTCATGGCTCCAAAACCTCTGCAAATGACCTCAGATGGCTGTAAGACCTACACCAATGGCTTCAGAAGGTCGAAAATACCCAAAATAAAAAAAAAAAATTCGTCCAAAACCCACTTTCCTAGCCAAAGTTATGGCCATTTAAAGTTTCTCCAGTTTGCCCCTAGAAAAACTCCAGCTAACTTTAGTTAACTCCAGATAGCTCCGCCAATTATGGCGGGTCCGCCAAATTTGGCGCTCCTGCCAAAATTTCGCCAACTTAACTGCAGTTACATTTAATGTTTGGGTGGTTGCCTCGGATTTCGTGCTGGCGGAATATTCCTTTTTTAATTTTTTTTTGAAAAATTAAAATTTCTAATGTTATGGACAAATTCTTCTTTTTGCCATAACTTCCTCATACGGCGACCATTTTTCGAACCGTTTGCGGCGCCGGAATCGGGAAGACGAGCAATTTCCATTCATTCAACTTTGAACTAGTTCTAAGCACTTTAAATTTTGAGCATTTTACGACACTTAGGACATGAGCACCTGATCACGCCTCCCCATTGGGAAGCTTTTGGACCCCAAAAGCCTTCAACTACCTGTTAAAGAGGTGAGGGCACAACTCCCTCACTCTGTCCACCTCCATCCACTTTGCCTTGTTCGGTTTGCTGCCTTTGAAACCAACCCGAACATAATCTACACTGCCCCTCCTTGAAGTGCGTGTCCTTCTGTCAAGGATTGTATCTTCTTTCAGCTCATCTAAGAATTCTGGCGAGAAATCTTCTATAGATGACAGCTGAACAACATTTTCATGATCAGCAATCAAAGGAGGTTCATACAAACGTAAGTTCTCCACATTGACAACAGAATACATTTGCATGTAGGAAGGCAAATCTTATTGAAAAGCATTATTTCCAACCTTCTTGAGGATTTTGAATGGACCATAACGAATAGGCTTTAGCTTTTTACCTTCTCCTTGCATCCTTTCCTTACTAATGTACATCCATACCTCATCTCCTTCTTGAAACTTGTGATCGACTCTATGCTTGTCGTGTCTTTCCTTGTACTTGCCTTGACTCTTCTCAAGCTGTTCTTGAATTTGCTGATGTATTTGCTGAATTCTTTCAATGAATGAATGAGCTTTGTCAATGTCACTATGTCCCTCAATGGCAAAATCTTTCTCAAGAATGAAATCAAGAGGTGATTTTGGCAAGTAACCAAAACAAGCTTCAAACGGTGAGGTGTTTGTGGAAGAGTTCTTGGCATGATTGTAAGCATGCTGTATGTAGTACAAATGTTCATCCCAAAGCTTGGGATGCTTGCTGCAATAACCTCTCAAGAGGTGCACAATGGTTCTGTTCACAACTTCGGTTTGTCCATCTGTTTGCGAATGGAAAGCAGTACTTTTCTTCAACTTTGTGTCCATCATCTCCCATAGGTTGGACCAAAAATTCCCCACAAATCTGGAATCCCTGTCACTAATAATGGAAGTAGGCAAACCAAAGTGAATCCATACATGATGAGAAACTAATTCAGCAGTTTGTTCAGCAATTGTAGTTTTCTTACAAGGCATAAGTATACACATTTTGCTGAAACGATCAACTACTACATATAAATAATCATGCTGCTTTCGAGATTTTGGCAAACCTCCTACAAAATCCATAGAGATGCTCTCCCATGGTCTAGAAGGTACCGGAAAAGGAGTATACAAACCAAGCTTCCTGTTGCTAGGCTTGCTTGTAGCACATAATGAACAACCTCTTATGAACCTTGAAACATAATCTACCATGCGAGGCCAATAGCAATACCTCTGTAGATGTGCAACTGTTTTGCTCACACCAAAATGGCCAGCAATAAGAGAAGAATGAGCTTCTCTTATGACATTTATCCTCTCCCCCTGTGGTATACACAACTTGCCCAAATGAAACAGCAAATTGTTATGCATGTGATAGTCATTTTCCTCTACATGATTTCCTTTACTCAAGTTAGCATACACATCTTTAAAGTCATCATCAGATGCATATTGTTCTATGTAACTATCATGTACAATGGAATCATTCTTAAGTAAAGTAACAACACCAATAATAGGCCTTGAAAGCATATCAGCAACCTTATTCAAAGTACCTTTCTTATACCTTATTACCAAATGGAACTGTTGCAAGAAGCCCATCCATCTGAAGTGTCGTGACTGTTGTAACTTGCTTTGTGATTGCAAGTACTGTAAGGGCTGATGGTCGGTATGTATAATAGTTTCTTTGCCCATCAAGTAGTGTTTCCACTTTTTGATGCTTTGTACCAACGCATACAACTCCTTATCATATGTAGGATAATTTACAACAACACCATTAAAAGTTTCAGAATGAAAAGCAATAGGCTTACCATGCTGTAGAAGAACTGCACCCATAGCATAATCACTAGCATCAGTTTGTATCTCAAATGGCTGTCTCAAATCCGGTAATGCAAGGATTGGAGCTGAACTAATCTTCTCTTTCAAAGATTCGAAAGCTTTTTGCTGCTTGCCTCCCCATTGGAAAGCATGCTTCACACTTGTCACTGCATGCATAGGAGCTGCTATAGAAGAGAAGTTAGAGATAAACTTCCTCCAATATTGAGCTGCACCCAAAAAACTTCTTACCTCTATTATGGATTTGGGAGTAGGCCACTTCATAATAGCCTCAATCTTAGCAGGATCAATTCTCAAAGCACCTCCTCCTACTATGTGTCCCAAATAAACCAAAGAAGTCTTTCCAAATTCACACTTTGACATTTTAAGAAATAACTGATTCTTCTTCAAAACATCAAGTACTTTTCTAACATGCATGACATGATCTTCTCTAGACTTGCTGAAAATTAAGATGTCATCTAAGTAGACAATAACGAAATCATCAAGAAAAGGACGCAAGACATCATCCATTACCCGCATGAAAGTTGTAGGTGCATTGCACAAACCAAACGGCATCACAAGCCACTCAAAGAGTCCTTGTTTGGTTTTAAAGGCTGTCTTCCAAATGTCACTTTCTTCAATTCTTACTTGATGATATCCACTGCGCAAGTCTAGCTTAGTGAAATATCGAGCATCTTTCAGCTGGTCTAGCAAATCGTCTATCCTTGGGAGTGGGTAACGATTCTTTACCGTTATCTTGTTCAAGGCCCTGAAATCAACACACATACGCCAAGTGCCATCTTTCTTTGGAATCAATACAATCGGTGACCCACATGGCGAAGTACTTGGCCTTATGAAACCCTTGTCCAACAAGTCCTTGATTTGCTTCTTTATTTCAACATTCTCCATAATAGACATGCGGTACATGCCTATGTTTGGAAGAGGAAAATCTAGATGCAAATGGATTTCATGCTGAATCTCCCTCTTAGGAGGCAAACCTGTTGGCTCCTGAAACATCTCATGATATGCATCAACTACATCATATAGATCTGATTTAAGTTTTGGATCACAATTGTCAAATGACTCATGATTCACATCAACCTTGGGCTTAATCATAAGAAGAACAAAATTCTTACTTGAATTGACCAGCCTTTTTACCTGTCCTGCATTCACCATCGCTATATTTGTCTTCTTGTGATGAGCTCTAACAATGAACTCCTTGCCATCTTTGAACAGATGATATTTGTTTTCATGGCGATGAAAGATAGCATTCCTGTCAAACAAGTAAGGACTTCCCAAAATAATTCCTGCTATATCAAAAGGTACCACATCAAGTTCAACTGTGTCAATAAAATGTGCAGTAATTGCAAAGCGCAATGTGCACTTTCTTGAAACTTGTAAATTTGCATCCTTGCAAATCCATCCAAGTGGATATGGCTTCGGATGTGGAACGGTCTCAAGTTTAAGCTGCTTGACCAAGTCCTCTTATATAAGGTTTACTTGTGACCCACTATCAAAAAGTGTGTCAATTTTAGTATGTTTTGAAATCACCCTCACATGAAACAGTTCAATTCTTTCTTCCTCATTAGGAGCTTGTACATGGCAGTTTGAGGTACTAGTGCTGGCTTGAGTTTCAATTTCTTTTCCCTTCAAGTTTTTCAAACCCATGGCTACAATTTTGGTTTCATCACCTGAATCTTCCCCTAAATCTTGTGGTGTAGATGTAGTAGCAGCAGTTTTCTGTTTCCCTTTGGATTTGTTAAATTGAGGTCTTTTTTTAGGATATAATTTCCAACAGTTTTTCTCCTCATGGCCTGGTTTAGAACAGTGTTTACAGATCACTTTCTCACTCTCTTGTTTGACAGATGCATTCTTTTTGCTCTTTCCCTTGGAGGTTTTCTCTTTGTTTTTCCCCTTGGGGGGCTTGTTTCTACCCTCTTCAAATGTGTTTTTTCCCCTTGCCTCTAAATGGGTAGCTTGGACACAAACCTCGTCCAGGCTAGTAGGGTTAAACATCAAGATGGTGTGTCTAAGGTAGCTATGCAAGCCACCGATGTATTTCAGCAAGGTTTCTTGGGTCTGTAAATCTACCCCTAACAAGAGAGCTCTTCTCCTGAATTTTTGGGTGTAGTCTTGGACACTCTGACCCTTAAGTTGTCTGAAATTTTGCCAATTCATAATGGCTTTCTGCATGTGAGCAAGAGGATAAAACTGTTTTCTAATGGCTAACAGAAATTCAGGCCATGTTAAGGTAACCTTACCAAATTTTTTGATCTTCTCTTTAGTCTTGGCCTCCCACCAGACCAATGCTACTCCATCCATTCTCAAAGAAGCCAACTGAATCTTTGTGGCATCATCATGCATATTCTGGATCCTCAAGTAAACTTCCAACTGCCTAATCCAGTTTTCAAGCTTTTCTGCATTCACTTCACCATTAAACATAGGTAATTCGAATTTTACATCAAGCTTCAAAAAAGGACTTTTTCCAGAGGATCTATGCTTATGAACAGAAGAAGACGAGGATGAAGAGGAAGAAGGTGAAGATGGGGGTGGTGGATCACCATTACCTCCATGTCCTTTCTTGGAATGATCATCATCTTTCTTACCTCCTGAAGAGCCCTCTCCTTCATGTGGATGTTTGGACCCTTCTCCAGCCAATTTCTCATTTCTTTCTTGGTACAATATCCTCACCATTTCAGTGAGGTCCAAGAAAGCCTTTCTGAAGACTCTTTCTTCTTCTCTTGGATCTATCTCTATAGGAATTTCTCCTTCATGTTCAGACATCCTTGAAGCTTCTGCTGAGACTCTTGAGGGTGAAATTGAAGGTGGAGGTGATGGCTCTCTGGCCTTCCTTGACTGAGGATTCTCTCGTTCTCTAGTCAACTGTCCTTCCCCTCTTTTGAGTTTCAACCTGGTAAGCATCAATACTTTGCAAGACAGTTAGAAGATCTTTGCACAAAACCCTGCGCTCTGATACCAACTTGATATGAATTTGAAACTACTTGAAATTTGTTTGCAAGGTATTCAATTCAGATTTAAACATGTTTAAAAGATTTCCATGTCTTGCAGAAAGAAAACACATGAAATTTTCAGCTGCTCATGACCCATTTAAGCATAGCAGAGTTATTTCCTTTTACTGTTTAACACATTAAAATGAATTTGATCTGCAAAATAAATCAACCACAAATGCAAAAGAAGTTGATAAAGCAGTTCACCCCCTCCAGGGCTACGTCTGCTGGGTCCAAAGCTCCCAACCGAGCTTGTCCTTGTTTTTATTAAATGCTCAAATTGAAAATACAGTTGAATAGAAGAATCTACAGGAGAAATAGATGGTAAAAATGGATTCATAACACTTGAATCCTTCAGGGTTGACTATTGTATCACCTCCAATGGATACCTGCAACCCTATACAGTCTTCACAAAACTGGGCCCTAGTGGCTCCTAGAACTTTCACGGCTCCAAAACCTCTACAAATGACCTCAGATGGCTGTAAGACCTGCACCAATGGCTTCAGAAGGTCGAAAATACCCAAAATAAAAAAAAAATTCGTCCAAAACCCACTTTCCTAGCCAAAGTTATGGCCATTTAAAGTTTCTCCAGTTTGCCCCTAGAAAAACTCTAGCTAACTTTAGTTAACTCCAGATAGCTCCGCCAATTATGGCGGGTCCGCCAAATTTGGCGCTCCTGCCAAAATTCCGCCAAATTAACTGCAGTTACATTTAATGTTTGGGTGGTTGCCTCGGATTTCGTGCTGGCGGAATATTCATTTTTTAATTTTTTTTTGAAAAATTAAAATTTCTAATGTTATGGACAAATTCTTCTTTTTGCCATAACTTCCTCATACGGCGACTGTTTTTCGAACCGTTTGCGGCACCAGAATCGGGAAGACAAGAACTTTCCAGTCATTCAACTTTGAACCAGTTCTAAGCACTTTAAATTTTGAGCATTTTACGACACTTAGGACATGAGCACCTGATCACCCATCTAGGGTTACATCAAACATGTCACAAGTGCTAGAACATCTTCACACTAATCAAAATGCAAAACTAAAGCATTTTTCTTATCCCAGGGTTTCTTCCAAATCCTAACCTCATAATATCCATCAAACCCTAATAACTAGATGGCCTAGGGTTTCCTTCAAACCTAGAATTATTTTATGTCTCCTCCATATTCTCTTGTTTCCATCAATGGTGTCTATATAGGGGTGTTATTTAATGAATTTTCTTCGGCCCACCTATGATACCATTTTAAGTTTTCTTAGGGCTATATTGTTCTTGCTTTAGATAATTGCATTTCACTATTTACACATTAAATCCACCCCACATCATTATAACATTATTAAACAACATATGAAATTATATAGAAATAATAATATCATCATCAATGCAGTGAAACATAAAGGAACAATAGAAGAAACACATTCACACATAGAGACACCAATATTGGTCAGAAACCAGGGAAAAACCCTTTCAAATTCTTCTTCTTATTAGATTGTCATTGAATGTTTCAGCAAAGAGAGAGTATAGTGATCCATATCTTCAACCACAAAACTATCCAACATAAACTAAAGAACATCCTAGAGATGAACCCAACAATGCTAATAATCAAAACCCTGATTTAGAAGCTTGCAGTCAACTCTCACTGTATGCAGTCTACTACTAGATTTTACGGTCAACTAAAAAATCAAACCCTAGTTTCCAACCGCACACAAAGAGTGTATGTGCATGCAAATGAAACCCTCCAACTGCACTTATTAGCTTGTGAGCCTACAGTTGAAACCAAAAAATTCTTGTGTCATTCCTGTGGTTGAAAATTAAAACCCTAGATCAGACTTGTACTAACCAATCTCCACGAACCAGCTCAGGCCTGTGTGAGCCAAACCAAAGAAAGAAGAATGATCATGATGATGTCCAAATGAGGGTCACTTGACTTGTATTTAAATCCATTTGTGGTGTCCAATTTCTCTTTTGGGCCAACCTGTCCTTTTGTGAACATGTGGGTTTTCATATTAAAATTATGTTTTTCCTTAACCAAATTAAATTCTTCCAAGGGCTAGGAGGGGTCTTTATTGATGAGGAAGATTGTCTAAAGGAGGGAACTTTTCCCTGACCTACCAAATTAATAGAGGGTACCAACCCCCAATGACCACCAACTTGAAAAATGGAGATGGAATAATGGGAAATATGGAACGTGGTAAGTATGGGATGTCATGAACATATAACTTCAATCATAGTCTCCACAATAGTGCCCTTCCTAGAACCTTAAGGCCTCAAAGGTGGTCCCACTATACTAGATTCAAACACTAACCTCCTAGGTAAAATGAGGGAGCAAGAATATAATCAAATACCAATCAATCATTTAGATCACTCCTTGATTTATATATGCCTAAAAACATTAAATAAGAGCACATGATTACAAAATGGTTAAAGTACCTACTAATGGATGACCCAATTTTCTTTAAAAGGAATGTTTGATGGGAGACAAAATATGATCGGCACAAAAGGTGTAGGTTCTATGGCATCACATCATATGTTGATCAATAGGGTTTCTAGTTGTTTGGCTATCCAAGGAGGAGAAAACAATTCTCCTATGGGTTACCCACGTTTTGGTGGGTAACATCTA
The DNA here is from genome assembly GCA_031772625.1 of Pinus tabuliformis. NCBI lineage: Eukaryota > Viridiplantae > Streptophyta > Pinopsida > Pinales > Pinaceae > Pinus > Pinus tabuliformis. Next base: position 351,419,980 of record CM062818.1, on the reverse strand, counting down.
GCTCCAACTTGGGGAAACATGCTCACCATAGAGTGCATGAACCGTGTGCTCAAACGAGGAGTGATCCGAAACGGATACTAAATCAAGAAGAAAAGGTATTACAGACTCATGTGCAGGAAAATGTGTATATTACTTAGTGCAACGGATCGAAAATATTGTAAATAATATAGACAATTAACAGTCAGAAAACATAATAGACACACACATCAACACGACAAATAATCAAGGAGTTCACCAGACTTCCTAGCTACGTCTCCTAGTCCAACTTTCAATGTCAACCTCTATATTATGTCTTCAAGAACAGAGTTTACAGGTGTGAGATCAATCAGAGGCATAACACAAAAAACAGTGATATTACACAAGGATTTCACTTGGAAACCTCGAGTCTAAAGAGTGCACAGACTCTCCCTCTTAGTGCCTTTGATCAACTGTTCGTAGCTATGCATTTTCTCTGACTCTCTATCTCCCCTCTATCTCTGACCTCCCTCTTTAGTGCTACCATTGAATGGCTTTTAAGCCTATCGACGCTGTCGATTCAATCCCCTTCTTGGGCTCTTTGGCTCTCGGCGCTGTTCCTTCATCTCCGTGCTGAGCGTTTAAACAATCATTGCAAAAACGCTTAAGGAATTGAGGCCACTTGTTTACAAACGGAAGGACCAGGCGCGGGTGAAAATCCTTGAGAACACACTTTTCCATTTACACAGGGAATACACGGAAATACACTGAAACAGTGGAAAATCCGACTGAAATATCAAAGCCAGACTTCAAACGAAATAAAATCCGCCCTATAATCCTCTCGGGTCCGCTTTGATCACAATCGAAAGGTGCATTGGCTACGGGTCATAATCCCTTTGTATTCCACACCGTTGATCTGCCTTCAATCCGACGGTTCGCATCCAACCCGATCATCCAACCAGCTCATGCCTTCTTAACCATCTGATCCGTGATTTCAAATCCAACGGCTGACGGCCATTTCGGGCGGCCCACTGGCACAGGGAAAACCCACCTGAAATGAGTGGTTTTCTCTCTCCTGTGCCATGTTACGTGTCGACCAGTGTATGGAATTGGGTGAAGCCCTTCCAATACCACTTACCACCTGTAGCCTGCCCGAATTACTGTTTACCATGGAACTCAAATCCTTCGCTGTTTAATTCATAACTCCTTCGGGTCCGCTGAAAGCCTTCCACCTGTGTTAAGTCCTCCCTTTAGGAATCTGCGATGCGATATCTGTAATCTTTGCCATTGATCTGCGCGCTCGATCAACGGTCCACGTTAAGTTACCGATCGTAGTCGCATTTCCCTTAGGGCCACCTCCGATATACTCCATTGGCCTCTCCCGATGTGATATCCCAATTTAATCTAGGTCGTTGATCTGTCCGATCTGATGGCTCCTGTGCAATGAGACTTTACGCTCCGCTTCACTCTGTTTTCCGCCATTCCTTAGTGTTTTCCTCTGCGATCTCTGTTTTCTGATAGTTTAATATATATGAAGACTTACATTTTTAGAGGGTTTAAGATCCATTTTGGATCACGCCTTCCCACTGAAAAGCTTTTGGACCACCAAAAGTTGGTTTTAGCATTTGAGCAAGTGAGGATACTGCTCCTTCACCTGTCTAACTTCTATCCATCGTGCTTTGCTTGGATTTGAACCTTTGAGTCCCACTCTCAGGTACTCAACATCCCCTTGACGTGTAGTTCTTACCTTCCTGTCCAGAACTGTGTCCTCCTATAACTCATTGAGATAATCAGGTAACAAATCCTCAATAGAAGGCAACTGACTTTGCTCTTTAGGATCTTCAATCAATGAAGGTTCATACAATCTCAAGTTTTTTGCATTAACGACTGAATAGATTTGCATATAAGCTGGCAAATCAAGGCAAAAAACATTTTCACCAATTTTATCAAGTATCTTGAAAGGTACATACCTTATTGGTTTTAGCTTCTTACCTTCGCCCTGCATTCTGTCTTTGCTGATGTACAACCAGACTTGATCACCAACTTGAAAACTATGTTCAGCTCGATGCTTGTCATGTCTTGCCTTATACTTGGCTTGACTTATTTCCAGCTGTTCCTATACTGCCTGGTGAATTTCTTGGATTTGTTCAATGAACTTGGTTGCTTTGTCCACATCACTGTGTCCATCTGTTAAAATTGGCAACCAGGGAAAAACTTCATGTGGGTCATCCTATTCATGGCTGATAATATTTTTATTAGATTCCTCTCGTCGAGAGGTGTAGGATTGATATAAAGATCATCCAATTCCGATAAGTATTCATGGAGATATGAATTTATTTTGATTATGGAATTATTATCAAGCCGACCTACAACTCATGTAGGCTCAGAAGCCCAACAGTCGCATCTATTCACCCACCAACGTTGTGTATAAATATAAGAGTACTTTTCCTCATTTAGACTCACTCATCTCATCACATCTCTCTCTCTCTACTGCGTAGATATGAGTCTCTTCTCTACTGCACTGAAATGGGTCTCTCTCTCTCTCTCACACATGTGAAGCCGGAAGCTGTTGAATTTGAAGCTGCAACTGTAGAAGTAAAGATTGACTTGCGTGGCCTAGAAGATCTCCTATTTGGAACTACGCTGTAGGTTCATCTGAACCTCCTTTGAAAGCCGCAACTTTTGGTGGTGGAATGAAGTCAATTCGACGAACGGTTTGCAAGATATCGACTGCCCTAGTTTGAAGCCAGAAATTGCTGAAACTGAAGCTGCAACTGCAGAAGTAAAGATTGACTTGCGTGGCCTAGAAGATCTCCTCTTTGGAACTGTGCTGTAGGTTCATCTAAACCTCCTTTGAAAGCCGCAACTTTTGGTGGTGGAATGAAGTCAATCCGATGAACGGTTTGCAAGATATCGACTGCCCTAGTTTGAAGCCGGAAACTACTGAAATTGAAGCTGCAACTGCAGAAGTAAAGATTGACTTGTGTGGCCTAGAATATCTCCTCATCTGAACTGCACTGTAGGTTCATCTGAACCTCCTTTGGAAGCCGAAACTTTTGGTGGTGGAATGAAGTCAATCCGACTGTCGGTTTGTGAGATATGGTCTGCCCTAGTTTGATAATGAAGCCATTAATACTGATGCTGTTGATCTAGGGTTTGCTACTGCTGATATGAATCAGATTTATTGTACTATTTCTCTCTGCTGAATTATTGAAGATAAAAGAAGATTTGATCAAAGGGTTTCCCCACACATTGTGGGGTTTGTCCCTGGCTAGCCGCCACATCTTGTGTCTCTTGTCTTGGCTTGTTTTCTGTCGATCGTTTAATGTTCTATCAGCACTTTACTTTATGTACATGTGATTGCTAATCAGTGGAATATAATAAGAAAAAGAAGTAAACTGTTATAAGAATAGAACATACCATAACTTAACATGGTATCAGAGCTGAGGTGAAGACAAAGCCCGAGCAAGAGCAAGAGCAATCATTGAAGAGAAGATTGGCAAGGCTATCCTAAAAGAACTATGGGGTCCTCAACACTCTTTCCTGCCGAAGACAAGCTCCGTGAGAAAGATGACTATCACAGATGGAAGATGTCTATCGATCTAACCCTTGAAGATCAAGGAGTGCTGGACCATGTAAGAGGCAATATTGTTGAGCCTTCATCAAATGCATCTGCTGCTGCCTGGAACAAATGGAAAAATGGAGAAGTCAAAACAAAGAAGATCATCCGGGACTCTATCGACAAGCGCTTGGTGGCCTACATCTCTGATCTAGACACCTCCAAGGAAATCTACGACAGACTGGTGAGTTTATTTAAAGTTAATGATGCAAATCAAGTTTTGTTTCTTAGAAATAAGTTGAGGGAAATCAAGAAGGGTAAAGATGAAAGTATGCAAGCATACTTCTTAAGAATCACCGAGATCAAGAACGATCTCCTATCTATTAGGGAAACCATTACTGACAGAGAAATGGCACTCACAACTCTCGGAGGATTACCATCTGAATGGTATGTGTTCAGGACTACTCTTCTGAACAATAATGTAATTCCTAGTTTCAAGGAATTAATGGCTAGATGCATTCAAGAACAAACAAGGGTAGAAGAGCAGGAAATGCCCTTGCCTAAAGGTCCTCCTGCTGCTTTTTCTTCTCATGCTAAGAAAAGAAATAATTCTGGGTCTAAATCGAAAAGAAAGGCTGGATTTAAGGGTGGAAGAAAAGGACGATGTTTCATTTGCAATAAAGCAGGTCACTATGCAAGGGAATGCCCTGATAGAAAGGACTCTCACCGTGACGATGATCAAAATCCCTCTCATGGTAATCGAAGGAATGACAAATTCAACAGCAAAGGTAAGAGGAGAGCTGGGAATCAAGGAAGAGGACAAGCATTCAAGAAGGCTAGAAATTCTAGGATGTATTAAATGCACTTGACCTCAAAAGGAACCTAGTGTCCATCTTGGCAATGGAATACAGAGGCTACAAGGTAACCTTCAGCAATGGCAAGGTATGTATATGGAAAAATAATGTTAAAGATGCCTTTACTCTTGGGTTTAGTGTTGATTCATTATATCAGGTCGATGGAAGTCCGCTAGGTGTCATGTCTTGTGACACAACTCTTTAGTCCGAACTTTGGCATCGGAGGTTTGCCCACCTTCATTACAAAGCTCTACCCGATGTAAGACAGATGGTAACAGGGATGCCTGAATTCCAAGTAGAGAAAGAAGGTGTATGTCCGGGATGTGCCAAAGGAAAGCTCAAAAGGGGACCATTCCCCTCAAGCCAAAGCAAGACCTTCGATATATTACAATTGGTTTACTCAGGCATACCTGAGGTTGGCATTAAGAGGGAGACTACTACACCACATACTCCTGAGCAGAATGGTGTGGTGGGAAGGAAGAACCACACGATGATGGAAGCTGTTCGGGCCATGCTACATGATCAAAGACTTCCAAAGTTTCTATGGGCTGAAACTACAATCACCACCATATATGTACAAAATCGATGCCCTCATCAAGCATTGGGTTCCTAAAATCTTGAAGAAATGTTCACCACCGGTCAAAGGGAAGTCGTGATTAGTCATGATGTCACCTTTGACAAAGATATGGTTCTCAGCAAGGTGGACAATCTGCTGACTTTGAGTAGCTCTCAAGAAGCCGACACCAGGGAACCGAAAGAAAAGGATGATGAATCAATGCCTGATGTAGAAGAATCCATGGATCTGATTGATCCTCATCCACATGAGCCTTCCTCTTCTAGGAAGAGGCCTTCATGGCTTAGGGGGATACTTGATGATGATGAAGGACATGCTGCACCCTGAGGAACCTTCCATCAAAGTAAGAAACTTAACAGGTATCAGGGATACCTGACCATCATGATCATGATCATACAAAATGAACCTTCATCATTCTCAGATGTCATCAAGCATTAACTATGGAAGGATGCTATGATCATAGAATATGAGTCTATTATGGAGAATGATGTCTGGGAAGTAGTTCCTAGACCCTGGACAAGACAATTGTTACTTCAAAATGGCTTTACAAGATAAAGCATGCAGCAAATGGAAGTATGGAAAAGTATAAGGTTCATTTTGTTGCTCGTGGTTTATCCCAGAAGGGAGGTATAGACTATGATATTTGCACCCGTTGCCAGATATACGACCATCCGCTTGATCATAGCCCTTGTGGCTTCACAAGGATGGAACCTACATCAGATGGATGTTAAGACCGCGTTCTTGCATGGTTCTATCAAAGAAGAGGTCTATGTGGAGCAACCTGAAGGATTTGAGATTTATGATTGAAAATCTCATGTATGCAGGTTGAAGAAGGCTCTCTATGGGCTGAAGCAAGCACCCCGAGCATGGTATGAGAGGATCGATAGCTACTTGATGAAGCTAGGATTCACTAGGAGTGAAGCTGATCCTAACCTTTACTTTAAGGTTGAAGATGACAAGCCTCTCATACTGGTGTTGTATGTGGATGACCTCTTTCTAACAGGTGCAAACCCTCTCATTCACAAATGTAAGAGGGAGATGGCTTCTGAATTTGAAATGAAGGACCAAGCACTTGAAGTGTGGTAGAAGCCAAGGGAAATTTTCCTATCTCAAGGAAAATATGTGGTAATTATATTGGAAAGATTTGGTATGATGGACTGCAAGCCTGTGACTACCTCGAGGATCTTAACTTTTAGAAGTTATATGGTAGTGATGTCGGACCAGACTTGGGAAATGCCTCTGAGTTTCAAAAACTCATTCGCATTGATGTTCTTGGTGAACCTCCGTCCGAACATATGTTTTGCAGTTAGCATTGTGAGCTCATATTTGGTTGAGCTTCACTGGATTGATGCCAGGAATCTTTTGAGATGTCTTCAGGACACAATCTCTCATGGATTAAGATACCCTGCCGGAGATGTGAGACTACTTGGATATACTGATGTTGATTGGGCAGGCAGTGTGGTGGACCGTAAGAGCACTTCCGGGTACTGTCTCACCTTGGGATCTGCTTCGATATCCTGGATGAGCAGGAAGCAGAAGTCGGTGGATTTGAGCACCGCTGAAGTAGGATATATTGTTGCTAGCATAACCTCGTGTGAGGCAGTCTGGTTGCGAAAGCTCTTCAGTGAGCTGTTTGGATTTACATTGGATACCACTGTGATTCTCTGTAACAACCAGAGGTGGGATTCGATTATTGAGGAATCCCATATTCGTCAATTGCTCCAGAAGATAGACATCATCTGGGATATGGTAAGTCGATGAGCAAGGAAGCTCCATCACATTAAGATGATGTACAGGTTGATACACCTTGTCAAAGCCCTGAGGAAAGATCTAATCTGTGATTTTCCCAAACGACTTGGAGTCGGCAAGAAACCTTTGTACAAGGGTCCTGCATGTTGCATACATTGAGCTCTGGGAGCTCTGAGGGCTTGCGGTTCCTACTGGAGCAACATATGACCACAGGGTGACTCACCCTCCCCTGGTGGTGCACACTGGAACAAGATGATTCGCTGTCTTGTGGGACAAGATGATTCGCTCTCTTGTGGAATAGGATGATTCGCTCTCCTGTGTAGCAGGATGATTAGTTCTCCTGTGAGGCCTAGATTGATGTGTTCTCCATGGCAGCCTGGATTGATGTGTTCTCCATGGCAATTGTAGCAGGATTGATGTGTTCTCCTATGAGTCCTGGATTGATGTGTTCTCCATGGAAATTGTAGCAGGATTGATGTGTTCTCCTGTGAGGCCTGGATTAATGTGTTTTCCATGGCAATTGTAGCAGGATTGATGTGTTCTCCTATGAGGACAGGATTGATTAGTTCTCCTGTCGAGGCATCCTACCCATGCAGTCTGGGACTCATGGGAAGTACCTCTCATCTGATCAATGAGCAGGGAAATGAAGTTAGGGACCATAGTAGTACCGATGGACGCATCGTTGTAACTACCGTACTCCCTACGCTAGGATGACCTCCATTGATCTGGGATCAATGATACTGGTCTGGGACCAGTGGTAGGAGTTGTACCATACTATGACGCTGACTTCGGGTCGGTTGAGACTGGTCTGGGATCAGTGGTACATACTCTGAGACTGACTTTGAGTCAGTGGAGGATGATATTGGTCTGGGACCATTAGAGTTGTACTCACTATGACGCTGACTTTGGGTTGGTTGAGACTGGTTTGGGACCAGTGGTACATACTCTGAGATTGACTTTGAGTCAGTATGATACATCCTCGATCATTTCTTCTTCTTCATAATTCGAACAAAAGCAGAGCAGAACAGAACAATGCAAGAGCAGAGCAGAACAAAGCAAATCAGTACAGATCAGTGCAGGCAGAACAAGACAAAGCAGAACAGGCAGAATAGAGCAGAGCAGGGCAAGGGTCAAGCTGTACAGGGCAGTGCTTTTGATGGATGAATAGTAACGACCGATAGATAGATTGCAGATGAAGTTCTCCATGGTTGAGAGGGAGTGTTAAAATTGGCAACCAGGGCAAAACTTCATGTGGGTCATCCTATTCATGGCTGATAATATTTTTATTAGATTCCTCTCGTCGAGAGGTGTAGGATTGATATAAAGATCATCCAATTCCGATAAGTATTCATGGAGATATGAATTTATTTTGATTATGGAATTATTATCAAGCCGACCTACAACTCATGTAGGCTCAGAAGCCCAACAGTCGCATCTATTCACCCACCAACGTTGTGTATAAATATAAGAGGAATTTTCCTCATTTAGACTCACTCATCTCATCACATCTCTCTCTCTCTACTGCGCAGATATGAGTCTCTTCTCTACTGCGCTGAAATGGGTCTCTCTCTCTCACACATGTGAAGCCGGAAGCTGTTGAATTTGAAGCTGCAACTGCAGAAGTAAAGATTGACTTGCGTGGCCTAGAAGATCTCCTCTTTGGAACTGCGTTGTAGGTTCATCTGAACCTCCTTTGAAAGCTGCAACTTTTGGTGGTGGAATGAAGTCAATCCGACGAACGGTTTGCAAGATATCGACTGCCCTAGTTTGAAGCCGGAAACTGCTGAAACTGAAGCTGCAACTGCAGAAGTAAAGATTGACTTGCGTGGCCTAGAAGATCTCCTCTTTGGAACTACACTGTAGGTTCATCTGAATCTTTTTTGAAAGCCGCAACTTTTGGTGGTGGAATGAAGTCAATCCGACGAATGGTTTGCAAGATATCGACTGCCCTAGTTTGAAGCCGGAAACTACTGAAACTGAAGCTGCAACTGCAGAAGTAAAGATTGACTTGCGTGGCCTAGAAGATCTCCTCATCTGAACTGCGCTGTAGGTTCATCTGAACCTCCTCTGGAAGCCGAAACTTTTGGTGGTGGAATGAAGTCAATCCGACTGTCGGTTTGTGAGATATGGTCTGCCCTAGTTTGATAATGAAGCCGTTAATACTGATGCTGCTGATCTAGGGTTTGCTACTGCTGATATGAATCAGATTTATTGTACTATTTCTCTCTGCTGAATTATTGAAGATAAAAGAAGATTTGATCAAAGGGTTTCCCCACACATTGTGGGGTTTGTCCCTGGCTAGCCGCCACATCTTGTGTCTCTTGTCTTGGCTTGTTTTCTGTCGATCGTTTAATGTTCTATCAGCACTTTACTTTATGTACATGTGATTGCTAATCAGTGGAATATAATAAGAAAAAGAAGTAAACTGTTATAAGCATAGAACATACCATAACTTAACACCATCAACTGCTATGTCTTTACCAAAGACAAAATCCAAGGGAGACTTTGGTATAAAACCAAAACAAGTCTCAAAAGGAGATCTCTAAGTAGAAGAGTGCTTGGCACGGTTGTAAGCATGCTGCACATAACACAAATGCTCATCCCAAAGCTTGGGATGCTTGCTGCAATAGCCTCTGAGCAACTGGATCGCTGTCTTGTTGAACACTTCTGTTTGACCAACTGTTTGTGGATGAAATGTTGTGCTTTTCTTCAATCTAGTGTCCATTAACTCCCATAGATTTGACCAAAACTTCCCAACAAATCGAGAATCTCGATCAGATACAATAGAAGTGGGTAACACAAAATGAACCCATACATTCTGAAAGAACAAATTTGCTGTTTGTTTAGCTGTAACCTCCTTGTTACATGGTATCAAAATACACATTTTACTAAACCTATCCACAACAACATACAAATAATCACGACCTTTCCTAGATTTTGGTAATCCCCCAACAAAATCCATGGAAACACTTTCCCAAGGATGAGAAGGAATTGGAAGTGGAGTGTACAAGCCTAATTTCCTATTATTGGGCTTGCTTGTAGCACACATTGTACATCCTTTGATATATCTAGAAACTGTCTCATGCATTCTTGGCCAATAACAAAACCTTTGCAATTGTGCAACTGTTTTACTTACACCAAAATGACCTGATATGAGAGAAGTATGTGCTTCTTGGATTATGTTAACTCTTTCAGTTTGTGGAATGCATAACTTTCCCAAATGATATAAGAGTTGGTCCTTTACATAATAATCCAATTCTTCTACTGGCTTGCCATGACTTAAAGTTGCATATTTATCTTTAAAATCTACATCTTGAGAATATTGTTCAATGTAACTTTCATGCATTACTGAGTTATGCTTAAGTATAGTAGATGCATTTATGATTGGTCTTGATAACATGTCTGCAACCTTATTGTGTATGCCCTTCTTATATCTGATGACAAGATGAAATTGCTGTAGAAAACCCATCCACCTATAATGTCTTGATTGCTGCAATTTAGTTTGTAAGTGCAAATATTGAAGTGGTTGATGATCTATATGTATGATTGTTTCTTTACTCATTAGGTAATGTTTCCACTTTTTCACACTTTGTACTAATGCATACAATTCTTTATCATATGTGGGATAATTAACTACTGCAGAAGTAAATGTCTCAGAATGATAGCATATGGGTTTTCCGTGTTGCATCAACACTGCCCCCATGGCATAGTCACTGGCATTTGTCTCAATCTCAAATGGATGTTGAAGATCTGGCAGTGCTAGTACTGGTGTTGTACTGATTTTTTTCTTTAAGGTGTTGAAGGCTTTCTGTTGTTTGCCTCCCCACTTAAACACCTGTTTCAATCCTGTTAAAGCATGTAATGGAGCTGCAATCAAAGAAAAGTTAGCAATAAAATTTCTCCAGTATTGTGCTTCCCCTAGGAAACTCCTAACCTTTGTAGCAGATTTGGGTTTAGGCCAATTCACAATGACTTCAACCTTAGAGGGATCTATCTTCAATTCACCACCCCCTACAATATAACCCAAATAATTTAAAGATGTTCTACCAAATTCACATTTTGACAGTTTTACATAGAGATTTTCACTTTTTAAAACATCTAAAGTTTTCTTTACATGCTTTACATGGTCTTCCCATGTCTTACTAAAAACAAGAATGTCATCTAAATAAACAATTACAAAGTCATCAATAAATGGTCTGAATACATCATTCATAACTCTCATAAATGTAGCAGGAGCATTAGTTAAGCCAAAATGCATAACCAACCATTCATAAAGTCCTTTCTTTGTCTTGAAAGCAGTCTTCCATGCGTCCTATTCTGCAACTCTGACCTGATGATAACCACTTCGCAAGTCTAACTTAGAAAAGTAAACTGCTTCTTTCAATTGATCTAATAAATCATCAATATGAGGAAGAGGATAACGATTCTTGATCATTATTTTATTTAGTGCTCTATTATCAATGCACATTCTCCACGAACCATCTTTCTTTCTCACCAACACAATTGGAGATCCACATGGTGATGTGCTTGGTCGTATAAACCCTTTATCGAGCAACTCCTGTACTTTCTTCTTTATCTCTGCATTCTCTAAAGCTGATAACTTGTACATTCTAATGTTAGGTAATGGAACATCTTGCTGTAAATAAATATCATGTACTATTTCTCGCTTGGGTGGCAGATCTTTAGGTTCTTGAAATAGAACATCATACTCTGAAACTACTTTAACTAAATAAGCTTTCTGTTTAGAATCAAAGCCTTCAAATGCATTGGATTTTTCAGGATCCTTTGCCTTTACAACCATTAGTAAAAATTTCTTACTTGAATTCACAATTCTTTTCATCTTCCCTGAGTTTATGAGAGAATAGTTACCTTTGAGTTTATGAGCTCTTATAATGTATTCTATTCCATTTTTAGCGAGTTGATACTTATGCTCAGCTCTATAGAAAATAGCTTTTCTATGATACAAGTATGGACTTCCCAAAACAATACCACATATATCCAATGGAACTATATCTAACTCAACCTCATCTACAAATGTTGATCCAATAGCAAACCTAAGTTTACATTGTCTCATTACTTGTAGCTTTGTTTTATCAGACACGCAACCTAATGGAAATGGCTTCTCATGAGGTTTTGTTTGTAATCCCAACTTCTTTACAATTGTTTTAGAAATCAAATTTACTTGTGATCCACTATCAAATAAAGTATCAATCTTATTGTGCTTGGAAATTACTCTAATACGAAAAAGCTCATTTCTTTCCCTCTCATTATTTTCATTATCAACAGATTGTGAAGAATTACTTGTGGATGCTTCAGAATCTTTACCTTTAATACCTGTGGCTGTAACTATTGTTTCATCGCCTAAATATCATCCCAAGTCCTGCTGAATAGCACTAGCATTCTTTCTCTCCTTTCCACCGAACTTCTTAGGTTTCCGTTCTAGATGCAAAGACCAACAGTGTGCCTCATCATGTCCTTCTTTTGGACAATGAGTGCATGAAGGTTTATCCTTCTTTACAGTGTTTTCTTTCCTCTCCTTCCATTTCAGTTTCTTCTTTTCCTTATTTTGGCTTACAGAATATTTAGATGATTTCCCAACCTCTGGGTTTACATTCTTACCTCTGCTTCTAGATGTATGGCTTGAACTGATACATCATCTAAGCTAGTGTGATCAAACATGAGAATAGTATGCTTTAAATAGCTATGAAGACCACCTATATATTTCAATAAAGTCTCAGGTGAATCTAATGATATACCTAGATTTAAAGCTCTCTTTCTGAATTCCTGAGTATAACTTTGTACACTTTGACCCTTCAATTGCCGAAAAGTTTGCCAACTCATCAATGTCTGCTGCATGTAAGATAAAGGATAGAATTTCTTTTTGATGGCATAAACAAATTATTCCAGGTAGAAATGATTTTACCATGTTTTTGCAGATCAGCTTGTGTCTTGCCTTCCCACCATACTAGTGCAGTTCCTCCAAGTCGAAGGCTAGCCAACTGAATCTTCTTCCCTTCTGAATCAATGCTCTATACCTTGCAATATACATCAATTTGTCTTATCTAATTATCTAGATTTTCTGCATTGAGTTCTCCATCATAAATTGGAAAATCAAACTTCACATCTAATTTGATTAAGGAAGTTTTCTTCTTCTTCTTAGAGGACCTAGTGTTATGTGAAGAAGATGATGAGGATGACGAAGGTGATGATGGAGGAGATGGTGGAGGAGGCATTTCCCCTTTCCTTTTGCCTTCTGGAGGGGCAACTAGAAAAGGTTACTTTGCTCCTTTGTCTGGTTTGGGTGTTGCAGTGCTTTCACCTTGACCCATCTTAAACTCGAGATACATCTCTTCCACCATGGCTTGGAGTGTCTTAAAACTTTCTATAAATTGAGATTCTAATCCCAATGGAGCTTCTTCTACCATTCTTCTTTGAGAAATGACTCTTCCAATCTTTGGATTAGCCTCAACAAGTTCTCCTTCTCCTAGTCTGAGCTTTAATCTAGTTAGCATTCAAAATCTAGCACAAGCTTGTGTAACCTTAACAAAACCAAAATCGAAAGCTCTGATACCACTTGATCCGAAATGGATACTACATCAAGAAGAAAAGGTATTACAGACTCATGTGCAGGAAAATTCCTATATTACTTAGTGCAACGGATCCAAAAGATTGCAAATAATATAGATAATGAGCAGTAAGAAAACATAACAGACACACACATCAACACAACAAATAATCAAGGAGTTCACTAGATTTCCTGGCTACATCTCCTGGTCTAGCTTTTAGTGTCGACCTCTTTATTATGTCTTCAAGAACAGAGTTTACAGGTGTGAGCTCAATCAGAGCCATAACACAACAAACAGTGATATTACACAGGCACTTCAGTCGAAAACATCGAGTCTAAAGAGTGCACAGAATCTCCCTCTTAGTGCCTTTGATCAACTGTTCGTAGCTGTGCGTTTTCTCTGAATCTTTGTCTCCCCTCTGTCTCTGACCTGCCTCTTTAGTGCTGCCAGTGAATGACTTTTAAGCCTATTCGGCGCTATCGATTCAATCCCCTTCTTGGGTTCTCTGGCTCCCTGCGCTGTCCTTTCATCTCCCTGTTGAGAATTTAACCAATCATTGCAAAAACGCTTAAGGCACTGAGGCCACCTGTTTACAAACGGAAGGACTGGGCACGGGTGAAAATCCCTAAGAACACACTTTTTCATTTACACGGGGAATACACGAAAATACAATGAAACAATGGAAAATCCGACCAAAATGCCAAAGCCAGACTTCAAACGATATAAAGTCCACCCTATAATCCTCTTGGGTCTGCCTTGATCGCAATCGCAAGTTGCATTGGCTACGGGTCATAATCCCTTTGTATTCCACACCGTTGATCTGCCTTCAATCCGATGGTTCGCATCCAACCCGATCATCCAACCAGCTCATGCCTTCTTCACCGTCTGATCCATGATCGCTAATCCAACGGCTGATGGCCATTTCGGGCGGCCCACTTGCACGGGGAAAACCCACCTGAAATGAGTGGTTTTCTCTCTCCTACGCCATGCTACGTGTCGGCCAGTGTATGGAATCGGGTGAAGCCCTTCCAATACCACTTACTGCCTATAGCCTGCTCGAATTACTGTTTACCACGGAACTCAAATCCTTCATTGTTTAATTCATAACTCCTTTAGGTCCGCTGAAAGCCTTCCGCCTGTGTTAAGTCCTCCCTTTAGGAATCTGCGATGCGATATCTGTAATCTCCACCGTTGATCTATGCGCTTGATCAATGGTCCATGTTAAGTCACCGATCGTAGTCGCATTTCCCTTAGGGCCGCCTCCGATATACTCTGTTGGCCTCTCCCGATGCGATATCCCGATTTAATCTGGGCTATTGATCTATCCGATCCGACGACTCCTGTGCAACGAGACTTTACGCTTCGCTTCACTCTGTTTTCCGCCATTCCTTAGTGTTTTCCTCTACGATCTCTATTTTCTGATAGTTTAATATATATGAATACTTACATTTTTAGAGATTTTAAGATCCATTTTGGAACAAGAAGTGAATGAGAACTCCAACCAACAATCCTTAGGGCTTCATATACCTATTTCCTATACACTCAAGGCAACTTTTTGATAACAACTAAATAGAGTGTTGATCATCGCCCTTTTAATGTAGGATTAAAAAAGACTAATATAAAATGCTAACTAAACATAATGCATCTAACTACTATGCAAAAACATTAGAATGAACAATATCAAAAGTAGGATGCACACATGATAATGCAAAGCACACAAATGCAATGCAAATATCTAATCATGAATAACAATGTGACCAACTTAATGAAAACTTTACTAAGTTCTTAATTTTTTGGGGGTTGCATCAAATCATGATTTTGATGTTGATTTTTAAAAGAGGTGATGCAACATCACCCTTTTTATTTATTTCAGAGTTAAAATTCCAACACTTTTTAAGCATGGCATTAAAAACCAAATATCATGATTGTGAAAGACATGAAAATCACACTAAAATGTAAAAGTGGTGATGTAGAAGCTTTTTTTTAAATTCCAGGGTTAAAATCCAAACGCTTTTAAATCATGGCATTAAAGACCAAATATCATGACTGTCGAAAACCATGAAAAATGTATGTTGAGATGCAAAACCCAGGGATGAAACAATACCCCTCTCTCCCCAGTTTTCTTAGCTTTAAAATTCAAACATTTTTCAACCATGGTAGTAAAGACCAAATATCATGACTATGTAAAACACTAAAAATCAATACTTAAAGTTCGTCTACCCTTTTTTTAAATGATCATATTTTAAGTGTTTTTCAAAATTGTCTAACTTTTATTTTATTTTATTTTTGGGGTGAAAATTATCAACTACTTGGCATTACAGCCTTGACCATTGATCCCATAAAATAAAAATAAAAATTGTTGATTGTGAATCTAAAAGTGACATGACACAAGTTTTTTTAAGTTATTATTTATTTACTTTTCTATATATATATATATATATATATATCTATATATATATATATATATATATATATATATATATATATATATATATACATATATACATATATATATATACATATACATATACATATATATGTATATATATATATATATATATATATATATATATATATATATATATATATATATATATATATATATATATATATATATATATATACATATACATATATATATACATATATATATATATATATGTATATGTATATGTATATGTATATATATATATATATAGATATAGATCTATATATAGATATATATATCAATTGAAAATGAGCACCTTTTTATTTTTTTTGTACGTCAATGTTCTACTCATATAGGAAAGAAGGAGTACATTCGGTGGTTCAGAAAATAGGTGGTCTGACCCCGACCGGTTTTGTTGACCAAATTTTCACGAGATGACAAAAATAAAAAAGGGAAACTAGGGAGATTGTCCATAAATGGTAGGGCCAAAGGCACCAAAACATAGATAAAACATAAAAAACACTAGAGAGCATACTAGTCGTCTGACGTGACGGAGGCAGGGTTGTCCGAGGATTTTCCTGGAGGAGGTGGAGGATGGAATTTAGATTGAACGTGCCCTTCAAAGTGCTCCAACCAAGTCTCCAACTTGTATACTTTCTCGATTATTCAATTTTGGCCTTGCCAAACCACTACCAGTCTCTCCCGGACTTGGCACTGAAAATAGTGCATTCGGTCCAAAGTTGTCATATGCTTTGCATGCTCCTCGCGACAGACTCTCTCAGTTGTGTCCACTCTTTCTATCAGGTTATTGATAAGTGCTCGAAATTTCTCCAAGCAAAAATGTTGGATACCCTGCCCTTCATTCGCTTCGGCTCGACCATACCCACGATTCCCCTTGCCATCCTAGGTTCCTCCACCCTGACAACTCAGATTATGAACTTGTGTACCACCATCCCTATTAACACCTTGTTTACCTCCTCCACGGTCTCCATGCGCTCCCACACTAGCTAACCATGTGCGTCCAATGGTCTTTCCACCCCACTGGGAGTCCCAGTGGCAATTTTCGAGTCCTCCACACCCATAGGGCCAAGGGTGGTTGGGGAGGGGGTCTCCCACATCGCGAAGGGGTTTCATCACTCGTAGAGATGGAAAAGCACCGTGTTCAAAATCCACAGGCCAGACCCCCCACCAGAGAAACCAAACACCACCTTCAGAGGAACCAAATTCCACCACCCACCACACGAGAGAAACACAATACCACCGCCCACTACCTGAAAAAGACCACCACCACCAGAGAAACCAAATACCACCACCCACCACCCCAACACAAACAATTGAAAGAAATATGAAGACAAAATAGATGCTGCTTGAGTGCAGCTTCCCCTAGGGCGATGACCAGCCTCCGAATTCGCCTCGTAGAGACCACCCACCAATCTGCCAAACACCATCGTGCCCATGCCGGAGGTCACGAAATTGGAAATTGAAACTAGTTTTCCACCACCACCCACAAAGTTTCCTATACTGCTGGTTCCAACTTCCACTTCTAGCCCGAGCAAACAAGCTTACCATAAGCCAAGAGGAAATGGAATGGAGGAGGTCTTGTCCTGTCGGCTTTCCATCCTTATGCACATAGATAATAACAAAGAGGCTTTGTAACAGGGTCCAACTTGACACACTGCTCCAACCACACAGACCACTACTACCAAATAACCTCCTGCAACATTTTTTTTTTCTCCCTGGAGGCCACCACTAGGTCCAACACCAAATCAGAGCGCAGATACGAATTCCAAGCTCCCTCATCTTCCCACGCCTTAACCGTTCGCCACCCCCAAAATCCAACGTGATGTTAATACTCACACGAGTTGCCAACCTGCTGATATTACTCCTCCCATTACATGCACTTTGGTGAAGGGACCAGAAAGACCGTCCCTCACCCCCACTCCACCTGTATTCACACATGAGGCTCCTCCTCCATGTGTTGCAAGGACCTCACCCCCATTGGGGAAGAGTTGACCTCCTCCACACTTCTTCGTAGGTCAACCAAGAAATTGTTTTGGGAGGATGGGGCCAGTCTTGGACAATTTCTTAGCCCTAGTGCTCACTACCCCAATTCGCTAGTTTGTTTGCCACTTTATTTCCTTCATGATTAACGTGTTTGGTTATCACGTAATCAAAGGAGGAGAGTCTGGAGAGTATGCGTTCCCCTATCAACTCCAAACGCCAACTCTTTATGACCTTTGACAGAGGAGAACCATTAATAAGACATTGGAGCATGGATATAGCGATCTGAGAGTCTCCAGTTACTTGCAACTTCATGATGCCCATATCCGTTGCTGCTTGCAAACCTCTCTCCAAATCTAGGTATTCAACCACATTGTTGGTGGTGTGGCCACAAGATGCAACATAGAATCTGAGGGCCTGCCCTTTGTCATTCCAAAGGATTCCCCTAAGGCCTTCTAGGCCAGGGTTCCCCTTTGAGGCCCCATCAAAATTGAGTTTAACAAATCCCTGTGGTGGACAAGTGAACATATCTGAAGATACATGTTGAGGCAGGTCGACGAGTGGGGCTTGAAGAAGGGGGCTCCCTCAAGATATATAGTGCTAGCAGAATAATGTTTTCCCGCCATTTTTCCTTCCATCCCTTCTCTGACCATGGCGAAATTGATATAGTTTCCTTAAGATTGTGGAGAACAGTGTGCCAGGCGTTGACGGGGTGGAACTCTTCTGAGTGGAAGACTGCCCTATTTCTGCCTTTCCAGATGTTCCATAGGATGAATCCTTGCGATAGGCACCATGCTCGATTGACAATTGGATTCTTGAACAGGGTCCATCTCCACGTGTCTAGAGACTCCCGAAGATTGTTAACAGACCTGTCAGTGACTCCAAAGACCTCTGAGTGACATCTCTAGACTTCTAGTGTCTTTGGGCAGAAATTTAGAAGGTGGTCGGTCGTTTCCTCCTCCTTGCAACATAAAGGATAATAGGATGAACCAAGAAATACCTTCTTTCGTATTTTATCCCACGTGAGAAGCTTACCTTGTCTGATCAACCATAAGAAGAAGGAGACTTTTGGCCAAAGGCGAGAGTACCAAATCCTTTTCCATAGAGGGTCTAGCTCTAGGTCTCCTGCAGAATATTTCAATGAGTATGCCTCTTTAAGGGTGAACATGCCTTGCTTTTGATATCCCCAATGTAATCTATCAGGTTCTCCATTATTTAGAATTGGCCGCTGGCGGAGAATCGTAAGGAGGGCCTCCCAATTCAGAGGGGGGTCATGAGGAGGCCAATTTTCAGGGGTTTCCACTTTCTCCACTTTGAGCCCGATAGAGGGTCACTCCAGAAGTCTTGGACATAAGCTGCACTAGTCTGGGAGGTGAATGCTTGGAGACTTGAAAACTCTGAATCTTGATCTAATCTGGGATATTGCATCCATCGGTCGGTCCAGAATTTAGCTTTTCTTCCATTACAGACTTCCTAGAAACCATGTATCTGAATGAAGTCTTGTTGTGCCTTGGCTCTGTTCCAAATCGAGGAACCCGATGGGAGGTCCTGGTGGTGGTGAAGGGGATTTTTCCAACCCTCAACCCCATATTTGGCTGCCTAGATGTTCTTCCATAGCTCCTTCCCGCCTTGGATCCAGCGCCACCACACCTTTGCACTGAGGGCCATAGATAATAGCTTAGGATATTTTAGCCCAAGGCCACCATGGGTCTTTGGTTTACATAGCTTCTCCCAGGCCACCAGGGCCCATTTGCGGCTGATCTAGGCCCTCGACCATAAAAATTGGTGGAACCTTGTTGTCATTTCTTTATAGATGCTACTAGGAGCCAGGAGTGCCGATAGTTGGTATTAGGAAATTGCCTGACGGACTGCCTTTAACAACACTAATCTTCCCATTGAGTTTAGAGCCTAGAAGGTCCAACTCGAAAGTTTCTTGTCTATGTGGGAGAGAACTTCCTTCTAGATGGAGGTCTTGAGAGAGTTAGGCACTAGGGGGACTCCAAGATAGGTGATGGGAAGTTTCTCAATTCTGAAGCCTAGCAATCTGGCAAGGTGAGCTTGCACTCTGGGGTGAGTGTTGAAGAAGAAGATGTCTGATTTCTCACCATTTATCAAAGTGCCTGAGGTTGTTTGGAAGGTGTCCAAAATTTTCCCCAGCTGCTTAGCCTCTTTCAATGTTGGCTTCCCAAATAGCATGTTGTCGTCCACAAACTGTTGATGGGTTACCAGAGGGATTGTTTGAGAGATACGGATGCTCGAAAGGGCCTGAGAATTTGTCGTTGCCTTAATGAGCTGACCCAACCCTTCCACCGTGATAATGAATAAGAAAGGGGAGATAGGGTCACCCTGTCTGAGACCTCTTGATCCTCGAAAGGGGCAGGACGAGGCTCCATTCACAAGGATGGAGTAGAACAGAGTTGATATTAGGGATTTGACCCACCCAATCCATGCTGGGGAGAAACCAAAGGCATCCAAAACTGACAATAAAAAATCCCAATTCAAACGATCATAGGCTTTAGAGAGATCTAGTTTGATAATCATACCTAGCATTCGGGAAGAAGCTAAGGTGTGCACCATCTCATGCACAGCCATAATTCCATCCATGATCTGTCGACCTTCCACAAAACCGATCTGTTCTGGGCCAATGATAACCTAGAGTAAGGGTTTAAGCCTTTACACCAGGATTCCATAGAGGATCTTGTAAATTACATTGCATAGAGCTATTGGCCTGAACTTGCTGGGTTCCAGAGCAGCTCCCTTTTTTGGGATGAGGGCGAGGAAAGTTGCATTCAACCCTGACCATATCCATTGGGACTGGTGAGAGTATTCAATGAGCTCCAAGATCTCATCTCCAAGAAATTTCCATATGCCTTGAAGAACTTAGAGGTAAAGGCATTGGGCCAAGGGGCTTTGTTGGACGGGAGAGCTTGGACCACCTCCTCTACTTCGGCAAGACAAACTTCTTTCATGAAGGCCTAATTTTGATCTTTGGTAATTAGGCGTGGGATATGCTGTTGTATTTTTGGGATATCCTCCGTCCTTTCCTGTTCCAGTTTAGAGAATAAGGATTGAAAGTGGTCGATTAGGGCTTCAAATATTTCCTCATGATGCACTAGCCGCCAACCATTAGGGCTATTTAGAGAGAAGATGCGGTTGTGGTGGCAGTGCTGCAACATAGTCCAGTGGAAGAATTTCATATTTCACTCCCCCTCCTTGAGCCATTGAACTCTAGATTTCTGTTTCCACAAAATTTCCTCTTGCTTCCTCCTCTACTCTAACTTCATTAAGAGCTACCCCTCATGGGATATATGAGCCTCAGTGAGCCCATATAAAATGATTCATTTCTAAATATATCACATTTCTTCCTCGAGGTGATGCTTCTCGTGATGAATGTTTCAAAACTTAGCTTTGTTCCATTCCTTGAGTCATCCCTTAAGTTCTTTAAGCTTGAGTTGGAAGGTTTCCATCGTTTTATGTCCTTTGAACCTCGAAGTCTGCCACTGTTCTTCCATTTTGGCCAATAGATTTGGGCTCTCCAGCTAGAAGGATTCGAAGTGAAATGACCTATTTTGAGGGGCCATGTGAAAATATATCTCTATGCATATCGGCCAGTGGTTTGATCCCATGCATGGGAGGATCTCCACCTAGAAAAATAGATCCTGTAGCAAAATATTATCAGAGAGAAGAAAGCGATCCAACTTTGAGGCTATTTGGAATGTACCACCTCACCAATTGTTCCAAGTAAATATTCCGTTTTTGAACTCCAGGTCTTCCAACCCCAACTCTTGGATGGTTTCCTGGAAGGCCACAAATATCTGATCCAATCTTCTAAGGCCTCCCTTTTTCTCGTTGAGCTTCATTATGAGATTAAAGTCCCCAGCCACAATCTAGTTCGTTTCCCCCACCAGCTCCTTGAGGTTCCTCAAGCCCTGAAGGAAGTTGGCTTTTTGGTCGGGCACAGTGGGTCCGTAGACCCCTGTTAACCAGACCTTCTCTATTGATCCAAGACATTCGAATTGGCCTGAGAGAGAGTGAGGGTTGGCCAACCAATTTCTGAATGAAATAGATCTGGGGTCCCAGAGGATGCCCAAACCCCCGCACTTCCTCTTGCATCCAAATCCATGCTCTCCATTAGAGGCCAACTCTTGTTGGAAATATCTTGTAGTCTTTCCTTAGTCACTTTTGTTTCCTACAGAACAATTATATCAGGCTTCTCTTTCTGAATTATGTCCTTGAGGTACCTCAATTTCCCTTTCGAATTGAGGCCCCAAATGTTCCATGAGATCAACTTCATTGAGAAGGTGGGTGGGGGGGGGGGGGAAGATATTTGGTAGTACTCTATCAGGATGTTTGCTTGCCCTGAGTTTACCAATATTTCCCCTACTTCTCAAATCACCTCCTGCGTTGGTCTTCTTCCCCGCTTCCTGGACCCCGAGTTGAGATTGGAACATTGCGAGGGGTGGTCTTCATCCCGCGGTAGTAATGCCAGTTTGTTGTGAGGTTCTGCCGCAACTTTGCATTTCTCCCAGTCTTTAAATTTTTTATGGAACTGATCCAAATGATCTTATGGGATTTCCACCATAATGTCCTTCCCCCAGCTACGACGGTAGGATACCATGACTCTTTCATCCGAATTTAGTTGTTCCAACTTCACATCCTGCTCTAGCGCTTGACAAACCTGGGCAAGGACTTGGAGGATTTCCTTGCTATTCGATTGGGTTTTTGGGGACTTTCATTTGCTCAGCTGCTTGCCCTTCGCAACTTCTAGGCCCTGTTCCACTTCCATTACTTCTTGGGCTTGGGGGGTTGTACCTGGAATCTCTGGCTGTTCCAGCTCTAATGGCACGGCCGGCTCCGCAAGGATGGAAAAGTGATTACTTTGAGGGTTTTGAAGTGGTGGCTGTGAGCTCAAAGTTGTGAGGCCCACAACCATGATTAGGGGTTCGTAGTCCAAGCACTTGGACCATGTCTCATCCCGATATTAAATTTCTACAAATTCCAGGAGAGGATGAGAGATGTTCATGTACACACAGATGCGGGCATATGATGAGAATCTTTTGTGGTACGTGATCTTAGAGAACTACACAAAGTTTGCTATGGAATTTCCTATGAGTTCCAAATAATCCAGCTCCCAGAAGTCCTTCAGGAGAGAGTATAGGCAAACCTAGATTGGGATGGCGAGGAATTGTTCCTTGTCTGGGTTATAACAGGGTTCCTAGTGTCTCATGAATAGGCATGCACTGTTCATGAAATAAGGGCCATTATCTAAGATTGTTTTCTTGTCCTCCAAATCTTCGAATACTATGGTGAAGAATCCCTTAACCCTTAGGCAAAGATCAAAGGGAGCTTTGGGTTTCCATTTTAACTGAATCTAGCGGAGGATGTCAACTTCCTGCAGTCAAATACCCATAAACTTTCACATGATTGCATGGTTATGCATGAAATAGCATGATTGTTCTAGGCAATTATTGGGAATGACCAACTTGGGATTCCTATTCGCTTTTGGCAAAAAGTGTCCCTTCGTTCACATCTGCCATTGCGCCCCTAGCACTAGCGTCTCTATCTGAGTACCTTTGTTTAGTCTAGAGGAAGGCGTAGGAGTCAGCGGTGGCCTAGCAACTCCAGTAAGAATCAACTTGAAGGAGGAGTTAGATCCCCCTCCCCCCAGAGGCCCCATCCGTGGAGCACTCAGCTTGGCACACGCCAATTGTGATAAAGCCTATGATAGAGGCGTGGCGAGGAGGATTGTTCAATAAGGATCAGGGTTTCACTGGAAACCCTAGCTTGATGTTACTTAAGAGTTCCTCTTTTCCATAGGATTGCAGACGCATGGACCCTTCAATCACCTTTTTATTTTAAAAAATATTGAAAAACACTATTTTTTTCATTAAGAAAAAAAAGTTAAAAAAGAGAGAGAAAAAAATATTAAAATATGAAATTAAAAAAAAAAAACATTAAGAATTAAAAACAATAATAATAAAAAAATAAATAAAACTAGAAATAGTAACTACTAAAACATTTTAGAATATTATAAATAAATAAATAAATAATACAAAATTAAACAAAGATATGTTAAATATTTTAAACCAATCTAGATCCATCTTAACTCAAGATCTACCAAACACGAGAGGGATCAAGTATCTTTTCCCTCTAAAATAAGTTTGCATGTCAAGATATTTGATCCCTCAAGAGTCAATATGGATCTAGGTTGGTTTAATTCCCCCCTTCAATAAGTTATATTCCACATGAATACCATGGACCATTTTTATTTTTATAGGGTTATTTTTATTTTTAGCAAGTTAAAAAGTTTACATTACATTCTATTACATTACAACATCTCTACCATACTGGAGAGTGTCTCTTGGTGAAAAAAACATTAATACATTTTTTATTTTTAAAAATTATAAAATATTTATTTTAAGTAAAAAATTATAAAATAAAAATATACTTTTAAATTTTAAAAATTATAAAAAAATGAAAAAATGAAAAAAATTATACATTAATAAAAGAATTTAAATGAAGTCCATGGGGCGTAGAGTAAACAGTAACAAGATATTCTGTTAAGCCACTTCGTGGTGTGAAGATCACCGATTCGAAACTTCGTGAGCAAGAAATTCAACCATGCTAAGTGCTAGCGTGGCCTATGCTGGGTGCGATCCCCTGGTGATTTTGATGGCTTAGATGCCCCTGGGTCATGGCTACTCAAGCCATATGTTAGGCATGCTACACATCTCATGACTCATATAACCTAACACGTAAAAACCCAAAAAATTTTAAATAACATTTACAAAAAAGAAAGAAATGAAAAGGAAAACGAAATTATTGTGTTGTATAATTTGATTTTTTGTTTTGTTTCCATTTTATTTATTTAATTTTGTTTTAAGTTTTAATATATTTTTTACATTTTTATTTTTTTTGAATTATATTGTTTCAATTTTATTTATTTATTTATTTTTACTTTAATTTATTTATTTTTTCAAAATTTGCATGTTTTTTTAGATTTTTTTGCACTAGAAAAAAGTTGTAATTTTTTGTTCTTTCAGGAAAGATACTAAAATTACATTTTGTAGATTCACCCACTGTGCAATGCTTGACTTCACCTAGGTTTGTGGCTTGGTTCTGAAAGTTTTCTATAATGACTACTTCGGGATATGTTCGATTTTTTCCATGAAAGAATTAGCTAGATACACATTTAAAATCCTTTCAAATAGTAGACAACTATGTGGGACTTGTCTGCTCCATTTAGATCATGTACATTCAACTAAGAAACCCATCAGAAATTAAACTGCACCCTGCCCTTTAAAGAGCTAACATAGAGATTGTTGATATTCAATGAACTATGTACTTAGTATACAAAATAATTACATCACAAAAAGAAAAAAAAAAATACTTGTTCAATTTTGGCTGGCATGTTCGATGAATGACCGATGGTGATATTCATATGTAGTGTTGTCTCTTTGCTCATAGATATGCCAAATGTCATGTTCCATGTTTAGCCGAGATTATGAAATTCGATCAACCATAACATTTCTCTCCCTGTAGATATGTGAGCATACGAAGAAATTGAATGAGACTTTGAGTCGCAAAATGTCTTCTAGGATTAGACATAGGAGAATATTTATGCATGTTTATGCTCTATTTAGCCAATTAACTACAAGCATAGAGTCTCCATACACTTGATGTTGTGTGCATCCCTTTTCCTTAGCAAAAACCCAAAAAAATTCTAGGCCATTAATTACGCCTTGTTGTTTATACCCGATCCAAACCCCATTTGAGCATGAAAAGAATGAGAGGATGACATAAAAGGAATGTAACCTCCACTAGTCTTATTTGTTGAGTCAATAAAAGCCCCATCAAAGAAATCCGACAGTTTTGTGGGGTCTGGTGATTCATCCAAGATATTTAATCTAGGGGGAGGAATGCCTTTTTCTTGAGGGAAGTGAGCCAAAATTGACATAGATTCAACTGCAATTCTCTTTGGAACTATTAATTTATCTTGAAAAATGATTTTACTGTGATCCATCCATATGTCTTAGATAAGGATGAGTGGGAGGTCTCTATGAGGGCGAGTCAAGGGGTCTGAGCACCAATCTTTCCATACAACTTCCAATTCTTCCCATTCCCATCTATGATTGAATCTCATAGTTGTTTTGCACACCTCCAAAAACCACTTGAAGAAAGGGCATACCATCATAACATGTGATTAATGCTTTCTTCATCTCTTTTACAGAGAGCACACCATCCCGACCCCACAACAAAATGCTTCTGGAGAGTATCCCATGTGATTACCTTTATTTCCATAAGGTACCACATGAATATTCTAGCCTTTGAAGGGAATTTGGATTTCCATAGTACCCTCCACCACCACTTTGTCTCATCTAGAGCTTCGTCTACATTTAGGGCTATATATCCTAGATTGGGGTGTAGAAACTAGCCGAAGAGACACTCCAGACCAACTCATCTTCGTGATTGGTGATCTTTATATGACTATAATGAAAAGAATTCAAGTAGACACTCCAATCCTTAAAAAATTTTCCTCAATGTCTAACTCCACAACAGGTTTCTAACCTTGCCTCCAAATGGTAGTATTTTTTGGATTGGCTATATGAGAACCCTAAGAGATGTGGTTAGTTGTTGGGGGAGGATATAGATGGCTTCACTTCCTAGCCATGGGTCCAAGCCAATTCTTAATTTTTCTCCATTCCCAACATTCCAATCTAGCCCATTGCCTATCAAATTGAATGAGGCTAAAACTGCCCTCCATATAAATGAGATATTTTCCCTTAGTTTATCTTCCCTTCTAATCCATTCTTCCAAGGGGCACGGGGCAATGTATTTCTTGGTAACAACAATTGTCCACAGATTATGAGATGCAATGAGTTTCCACCTGCACTTTTCCACTAGTGCTTTTGAGAAAATGAAAATATTTTTAAGGCCCCACCCTCTAAGGAGCTTGGGGATTGCTAATTTCTTTTGTCTAACCCAAGGAAGGATACCCTTTTCTTGATTACCTGACTATAGGAATTTAAAACAAATCCTCTTGACCCTTTCTGGAATTGATTTCCGAACCCAAGACAGGGAGATCCAATAGACATGGATCGCTTCCAACACTTATTTTATCTACTCAAGATGCCCAATGCAAGATAGCCATTTTAGGCTCCAATTTTTTAGCCATTTGTCAATCTTCACAATGAGCCATGACCAATCTACTTTTATGTAGCAATATGGTTAGAGATAAAATCCTAAATATTTGACACTATCATCCAAGGGATTTGCTGTGAAGGGAATGTGTTGGACGATCAATGTCATATCCTTCTCATCCATATTGTGGTAAGATAATGAGGATTTTTGGTTATTTATGCACATCCAGGTGGCTCTTCCATAGTGTCAATATCTCTAAAATACTAGCCACTTCTCTTTCAGATCCATTGCAAAAGATGAGAATGTCATCTACAAATAAAAGGTGGGTGATGGACATGATAGCCCTGGCTATATGAGTAATCTATAGTTATCCCTCTTTTTGGCATCTGCTATGAGGTGGCTCACGCCCTCCTCCATAAGAAGAAACAACAAGAAATAAAGTGGACATCCTTGTTTGAGACATCTATGTGCATGGAATTTTTTTGATGTCGATCAATTAATCAAAACAACAAAGGACACCGACTGGGTACAACTCATGATCCAATATATGAAATTTTGATTGAAGGAAACATGAGTGAGAAGAAGTCAGAGATATATCCAATTTACCCTATCATATGCTTTTGAAAGATCAAATTTCAAGATAGCTCATTTGATATTTTTAAAGATATTTTAATATATACTCTTTATTTTTTCCATTTTTTTTTGGATCATCTTCTATATATATATATATATATATATATATATATATATATATATATACACACCAGGGAAAAAGGTTAATGGCAGCAAATGAACACATGGATCAGAAAGCTCAGATTCTGAAAAATAATTCCCATCAACTAACAAAGAGACTCGAATGTCTATTGTAACATCCACACCCAACACTGGTGGTTGGCGTAAAGTGGAAAAAAAAAGGTAGAAAAGAATAGATTAGTTTTACTGGATATTATCTATAGATCCTAAGAAATCAAGATATGATTATTATGCATATGCTTTTTTAGCATCTACAACATGTAATTTTGCTCATTATGAATAAAATTACGATTTTTCCTAGAGGAATATATATATATATATATATATATATATATATATATATATATATATATATATATATATATATATATAAGAATGAAAGCACGAGAAACCTCTAAGTGATTCACCACATTTCATGGATGGTAAATTAGGTAAACCGTCGGCCCTGGTTATGGGGTCTTGCCCCAAAGAAATTGAAGAGAGTTAAACTCGTGATCAACAACAATATCAAAGAACTTCACATTTGGATCTAGACCACTTGAGCTAACCTTTAGGGCTTGCATATATGTGTGTGCGTTTAATAATTTTTTAAATTTTAGAATTTTTTTATTTTATTCTAATTTTTTAAAATTGCCTTAAAAATTTTGTTTCGATAAGTTTTTTTATTCATTTTTCTGATTTTTTTTGGTTCGGAGAATACATTTTTTAATTATTTAATTTGTTTTAATAAAAAAATTAAAAAATTTCATATTTTTAATTAAAGTTAAAAAATAAAAAATCGTGTTACATCATTTTTTTAAAGGGTGTTTTTCACGATTTTATAAACCATAGTTAAAAAATATTGCAATTTTAGTGCCCCATTGAAAATGGGTTAAGTTGTCTTAGGCTAAGATCTCAAAAGAGCTATACTTTTAGCTTTCAAAACAATGATTGTTCATGGTAATATTACTCTTTGATTTAGGTGTTAAGTTTTAACATTTTTTTAGTATGATATTTGGTTTATCATGCCATGGCTGAAAAATGTTGAAATTTTAATTTTTTTTGTACTCATTATATTTTATTTTAATTCCATGGTTAAAAAATGTCAAAATTTTAAAGCTTTTCAAAGTCATGCTATTTGATCTAGAACAACATGGTTGAAAATTGTTAGAATTTTAAGGTTTTCCATGATCATGATTTTGGTTTTTAATGCCATGACTAAAAAATGTTGGAATTTTAACCTTAAGAAAAAAGGGTAATGCAACATCACCACTTTTTGTTTTTGGGGTGACTTTTCATGTTTTTTATGCAAAAAAATGGGGTTTTGGGCTAGAGTTCTTGTTTGAAGTTACAATTCTCTTTAAATTGGTAACATTGTTGAATTAATCAAGTTTCATTAAATAATGTGAGGCACATGCCTTCTACAGGAGATGACAAGGATTCACCATCCAGGCTGGCTAGGTAAATGTAGCAAACAAACATTGTAATTGTTTGTACTTAAAATGTAAAATACACAATGCATAGTAAATTACATATATATTGATAGAATGAATAGTTGAATGATTGTTGCAATGAGGGGCCCTGTTATAAATATTAGGTGAGGTGCCCTTTCATATGAAGAGATGTGTCTCTTTGATAAGACACACATTTACACATTTTAATTAATTATTACTTATTATTATGTTTGTTACAATAAAATTAACCTATCCCTACTTTTCTATGGACCTTAAAAGGATAAGGGTTTTCATTAACTAGTACTAGATATCCAAATTAGAAATATTTTCCTTGTTTTTGAACCAATTGCTTCTTTTTATTGTTTTTGTATGTTTGTATTTTTCTTTTGGATGAAGACATTGACTTGACTTGAAAATCCTTTCCTTTCACTTCCCCAACTAGCTTAGGTCTTTCAATAATTTTTGGTTCAAGGTGTTTCCACTCCACTTGCGAGTTCAAATGAAGTGTGTCATGTTGGGTCTTGCTAGGATGCTTGGGAAGTGGGAAAGGTTCAATTTCCTCTACATGCTCACGCATGTGTGGCTATCTATATACATTAAATGATTTTCCATCAGTGGTTGGTATTGCAATGTATGATAAATCCTCTTGTAATTTTTGACCAAAATAGATTGACCATTTCCATGACAAGTTCATACGCCATGCATATAGAACATCAATGACTACTATGTACATTAATACTGCAATAACTTTATCATCAGTCAAGGAGACCTTGACATCATTAATCAAACAATGCAAAAGGATAGACTTTGAATCAATATCACACACATTATTTTATGACCCAATAATCTAGATTTCCAATTGATTCATGACTCTTAATGGAATAACATCCACTGAGGCACCTGAGCCAAGCATACACTTATGCAATATAAAGTTATTTATTACTAAGTAAAATAAGAATGGTACATTCTCTCCACTTATTTGATCATTATAAATGTTTTATAATATAATAGGAGTGTCCTTAGATTGTTTGTCTAGGTTGTTGAGAATCTTCTTAACTTTACCTCTTTGGCGTTCAAGATTGGCAAGTTCTAGGAGAGTGACGAGCACATTTACATTTGAAAAGACATTCCCTAAGTCCACATCTAAAGATATTCTATTGTATGCATTGGAAGAATTGGTCTTGGTGTTGAAATATGGCAAAAAGAATATTCCAATTTAATTTGTCCTTGAATTAAATTGTGAATTAAAATTGAATTTAGTCTTAACAACTACTTGGAAATAACTAATTAATTTATTTTAAATTAATTAATTGGAGAAATTCAAGTTAGAAGTATTTCTGAAGTCATGCAAGAGTTATCCCTTAAATTAAGGAGATAAGATTGAGTTATATTTGAGTTGTAAGTAGTTAACCCAGTTTACTGAGTTAAGTCCAGTTAAATTAGTTCCAAACTGTTTGAGGAACTAATAGTGAGTTAATAGTCAGTTGATGCATTAATGCACTCAACTAGTGCTACTCTAGTTAACTGAAGATTCCCTCATTAGAAACTCATGCATGTCTATTCTGAGAAAGACCCGTTGAGATTAATGTTCAAGGATAATGTACTATCAATTGCATGTGTTTTCTCATGGAGAAAACTCATGCATGCAGTCAAGGATTCATCCTTGAGGATTGCGCAGTTTTGAAGGCTTGGTTTTCCACTTGGTAATAGGAAAATCATCCACAAGGAATAGCGCAAGGAAATAGGAGCTTGGAGGGCAGAGAGGAAGGATGGAGAGAAGCCAAGATTGCTTGTGAGCATCTGTGAGGATTGTACTGAGAGCTGGCTAGCTGTGAGAGCTAAGGCTTTGTATAATTCCTATGTATTTCCACCATGTATGATAGTACAATAGTATGGGGTTTTTAACTGAGGCCTTCCCCAAAGTATTTTCATGTGTATTGTGCCATTGATTCTTCTTCTTCTGGTTATATTGTTCAGCTCGATCTTTAAGCTTCCGCAAATTGATAGTAGAAGTAGGTTATAGTATTCTGCTTTGATTTATATTGCATTATTGGGTTAACCTATCACAGATTTTCTACATGGTATCAAAGCTGTGAACAGTATACTGAGAAGAGAATTCGAAGTTTGAAGTTCGGGGTTGCAGGTGCAAATCGAATTCATATCATACTTCAAGGTTGGCCAATGGTGTTCTATGGCTTGAGACTCGAGTATGCCTTGGAAGGTAGCTCGAATTACATAGCATGGAAAGATAGAATGGAGGCTGTATTAGAAGACAATGGCTTGAAGGAATTCATTGATCAAGAAATCCCAAAGCCAGCTTCAACTAATGCACAAGAGTTGGTTGAGTGGAAGAAGTGTGTGGCGAAGGTGAGACAGATCATTCTTGAGGGATTTCGAGACCATATTGTCTTGAGTCCCCATGGAAACGATACTCCATTTTCAATGTGGAAGACATTGAAGGACCTCTACCAGAACAATAGCGACCAGAGGAAATTGGCGCTCAAGGATAAGCTTCGAAGAATCAAGATGGAGAAGGGCGATACTATTTCCACATATCTGAACAAGCTCACCACTTGCAGAGATGAGCTTGGTAGTGTGGGAATAACTACTGTCGATGATGATATGGTGAGCCTCGCTCTCCTTGGCCTTCTAAAGAGTTGGAATATCTACCAGGACTCTGTGAATGGAAGGGATAAACTGCTGGATTGGGAACGACTGTGGTCAGATCTTATGCAGGAGGAGATCAGGAGGAACACACGAGATGGTTCTTCATCCAAGAATGATGATGAAGAAAATCTGGCCTTAACAAGTAAGGCAAGGAAAGGGAAGGGGAAGGCTTCCCATTTCAAATCAAATTCTTCTCATGGAGGGAAGAAGGGTGACATGTCTAAAGTAAGATGGTTTAATTGTCACAATATGGGACATTATGCGACTAATTTCCCATTGAAGAAGTCCAAGAAGGGATCCTTGGAAGGATTGGAAGGTGAGGCATTAGCCTTTGAGTTCGAAATGGACTTTACCCTCATCACATGCATGGTGTCATCGATGATGGGTTGTGTCTGGTATCTTGACAGTGGAGTCTCATTCCACATGACTAGTGATAAAAATTTATGTAGTGCCTTGGAGGAGAAAGACCTCAAGATGCGCATAGAGATGGGTGACGATGGAAGGTATAGTGTTTCAGGAGTGGGCACAGTTGCTTTTCAGAGGGAGCATGGAGCTCCTTTCACCTTGATAGATGTGATGTATGTGCCTAGACTAAAGAAGAACTTGGTATTAGTCGCGATGTTGGAGGACAAAGGCTACGATGTTGCCTTCAGTAAGGAAAGGCATTCCTAAGACACATAGACATGGGTCAGACCAAGAGGATAGGGATTTGGGTGAAGAATCTATATAAACTAGAGGTAGATGATTGTGCAACATTGAGTACGAAAGTAGAATTGGTGCAAAGCCAAGACATTGATGAGTTATGGCACAGGCGGTTGGGCCATTTGCATCATGGGGCTTTGAAGATACTGCAACTAATATCTACAGGAATTCCCAAAGGTAAACTTGAGCAAGTTGACACATGCAAAGGTTGTGCCTTGGGAAAGTACATCAAGTCTTCCTTTCATGATCGAGACAGTCGAGCAGAGGCTATCTTAGAGCGTGTTCATATGGTTTTGTGTGGACCATTCTCGATGGCATCCACAACGAAGCAAAGGTATTATGTGAGTTTCATTGATGACTATTCTCGTAAATGTTGGATTTATTTCATGCAGAAGAAGGACCAAACTTTCACAAAGTTTTGTGAGTTCAAAGCTTTGGTCGAGAAAGAGTCAGGGAAGAAGATCAAGGCCTTGAGAAGTGACAACGGTGGAGAATATGTCTCTCAAGAGTTTAAGAACTTTTGTGCAGCGGAAGGAATTAAACGAGAGTTCACGACACCTCATAACCCACAACAAAATGGGGTGGACGAGAGGAAGAACATAACTATTGTAGGGGCAGCACGAGCAATGTTGCATGACCAAGGCCTACCACTTCACTTGTGGGCTGAGGCATGCAACACAACAGTCTATTTGTAGAATAGAATCCCGCGTCGCATACTTGGGATGAAGACACCAGAGAAAGCTTTCTCTGGTAAGAGACCAGATGTGGGTCACTTCAAGATCTTTGGCTCATCGATATATTGTCATGTGACAAAGGATGCATAGAAGAAGCTTGACCCGACATCAGAGTTGGGGATATTTGTGGGGTACACTGATACACCTCAAACTATCGGGTGTACTTGCCTACTAGTCAAAGGACAATGGTTCGCAAAGATCTCATGTTTGATGAGCAGAAGGCCATGTGAGTTTCCTTTGAGAGGGAGCTCCAACTATAGGCTATGGAGGAACTGTTGGTTCCTAAGGAGGAGGAGCCTCAGACTGATGCAGAGCAGCTGCATGCAGAGGTTCTAGGAGTGGAGACATCCACTCAAGCAGAGTCTTCCAGAGATGGACGGAAGTGCATAAGAGAACATGACAGATTGTTGGAGGATGCGAGAGAGAATGTGGGAGCACCATCTTCTTAGCACAGACAGAGGAGGTCACTTGAGAGGTACACTGGATACATGGACCTTGTTGGGGAATTTGTTGAGACCAAACCATATTCCTTTGACGAAGCAGTGCAACAATAGATTTGGGTCGATGCTATTGTGGAGGAGTATGACTCCATAGTTTGTAATAGTGTTTGGGACATGGTTCCGAGATCGGAGAACAAGTCAGTTGTGAGTTCCCATTGGCTTTACAAGGTAAAGCAAGCTGTTGATGGTAGTGCAGAGAACCCTAAGGCAAGATTTGTTGCCCGTGGCTTTTCACAGGTCGAGAGGATCATGTTGTTGCAGTATATTTCGACAGAGGAGCAGGATGCTGACATTTTGACAAAGGCATTGTCGAAGTGTAAATTCGAGTTCCATAAAGATAGGATCAGGGTGGCAGGTAATCCCTTTCTTGTTGAGAGGGAGTGTTGAATACGGCAACAAGAATATTCCAATTTAATTTGTCCTTGAATTAAATTGTGAATTAAAATAGGATTTAGTCTTAACAGCTACTTGGAAATAATTAATTAATTTATTTTAAATTAATTAGTTGGAGAAATTCAAGTTAGAAGTCTTTCTGAAGTCATGCAAGAGTTATCCCTTAAATTAAGGAGACAAGATTGAGTTATATTTGAGTTGTAATTAGTTAACTCACTTGACTGAGCTAAGTCTAGTTAAATTAGATCCAAGCTGTTTCAGGAACTAATAGTGAGTTAATAGTCAGTTGATGCATTAATGCACTCAACTAGTGCTACTCTAGTTAACTGAAGATTCCCTCATCAGAAACTCATGCATGTCTATTATGAGAAAGACCCATTTGAGATTAATGTTCAAGGACAGTGTACTATTAGTTGCATGTGTTTTCTCATGGAGAAAACTCATGCATGCAGTCAAGGATTCATCCTTGAGGATTGCACAGTTTTGAAGGTTTGGTTTTCCACTTGGTAATAGGCAAATCATCCACAAGGAACAACGCAAGGAAATAGGAGCTTGGAGGGCAGAGAGGAAGGCTAGAGAGAAGACAAGATTTCCTGTGAGAATCTATGATGATTGTACTGATAGTTGGCTAGCTGTGAGAGCTAAGGCTTTGTATAATTCCTATGTATTTCCACCATGTATGATAATACAATAGTATGGGGTTTTTGGCTGAGGCTTTCCCCAAAGGATTTTCATGTGTATTGTGCCATTGATTCTTCTTCCTCTGGTTATATTGTTCAACTTGATCTTTAAGCTTTTGCAAATTGATAGTAGAAGTAGGTTATAGTATACTGCTTTGATTTATATTGCATTATCGGGTTAACCTATCACAAATTTTCTACACTTGGGAATATTCTTAGGGGGTAAAGGTGGTTTAACACTCTTTCAAGGAACAATGATATTGTTACTACTTTCTTTGAGGTGGTTTGGATCAATATTCTTTTTAGTATAATGCAACCCTTTTAATCTACCTCGTTCAACAAAAACATTAATAGGATCATCACATTCTTTATTATGCTTTTCAATGGAGTCTTCATGTTGTTGCTGGGAAAGCGTGAATGATTCAATAAGAAAATTAGTGAAAGGAGCATGATCATTAATCAAATTTAGGTGCTTCGGATTATCCTCTTCCTCAACTTGGGTGTAGGGACACTCCTCTTCAATGTGAATTCATTGCAAGCTTGACACCAAGGAAATCCCTATTGGCTAAGAACATTTGTAGGGGCAACGATGTTAGGCACACTTTACTATGAAGGATTCTTTCCATTATAGGGATTTATCTTAGGAGTCCTATCATTGTTGAATTTGGTTTTAGGAGGATAGTTATAACATGATCCTATTTCCTTATCTAATATTCATATCTTATTCATCATATCCATTTTCTCTTGCACTAACTCAATTTTTTGAATTTATTGAACTTTTGAGCAAACACTTGCAAGGTGGGATCAACTTGAGTACCTGGCCTAGACTTGAATACAACCTTGACCCTGGGATATGAGAGCATATCAATCTTAGAAGAGCTCAAGTTATGTTCAATAATAAAAACAAAGGTTTTGGCTTCAGTAAGGGTTTGAGGATTCTTTCCCTTTAATGCATAAGACATATGTCTAGTGAAGGCTTCTATATAAAGGTTAATGATTATTTTATCTATAGGTTTGTATAGAAGAGAAACCTCTTTAAGAAACTTATCAAACCTTTATGTGAAATCCTTAACACTCTCATTTTTATTTTTCTTAGCTCCTCAGAACTTAGGCAAGAGTTGCATGCTTTCCTTCACAATAGCCCATCTCTTTTTGAATGCTTCATGGAGATGGTCCCAATTATTAACGATTGATGCAAGGAAATATAGATAGTAGTCCCCAAAACTTCCTTCCAAGGACAAGGAAAAAAACATCATGACAATATATAATTCTTCTAGTTGTCTTCCACCAAAATCCCAATAGAACTCATGCATGTGTTTTTCAGTTGTGATTACATCATGCCCATGTTGAGTATGTTGTCATTGATGTCAAAGAGGATGAAAAAGGTGCAAGAATTCCACATTGATGTCCTTGGTATGTTGGTTGTCATAGCTAAAATGATGTGGTGATGAAACCCTAGCTATAGGGTTTGGATTCCTTAGTTGATGTTTATACCCCACACTTGTTAGAGGATTTCAAAATGTAGATCTTTGGGTTTTCCATGGAGATCCTTGTCATTGGATTCTACTTGCCATGTTGATTTCGTTGATATGTGGAGTGTCTCATGGGCCTTTACGGTTTGAGAGATATACTCAGTCAAAGATCTTGAACCCTACCAATTGTTTAAAACCCCATAGGGCTATTGAGGTGGCATCATACTATTAGTTTGAATGATGTGGAAAAGAAGAAGGTCACATTGAAGTGAAGATGTGGCAATGTTGGTTTATTGATCTAATGAAGAAACAAAATATATTATTAGAGAATTTCTATTATTAAAGGAATCTCCATTGTTTATTATTAAATTAAATTTGATGGTCCAAGACGTAAGGGGCATTTTGCCTCCATAAAGTTGAAAATAAAAATATGATTTTTCTATCTAAACCCTAAGTTGACTGGAATCATATGTCTCTTTAAAACTATATAAACACTTAATTTCCTTCTCCAAACATCAAGATTGGAGAGAAATTTATTTATACCTACAATTTGAAGAATTCTAACGAGGAGTTAGTTGAATTTTTTTTTTGGGCTACGTTTATTTTGGTTTAATGGAGGGATTTGTTGGGAAATATTTTTGCAGGTGGAATCCATAGTATTTTATACCAATAATTCGAATCTGATGTAACCTTACAACCATCTCTTTGTGGCTAGGATTTATCATTCTCAAAGTGAACAAGTAAAATTTATATGTGTCATTAATTCTAGAAATCTTGGCCTTTATGGGCACAAGGGTTTCTTCTTGATTTTATTTTGCAAGTGGTTTAGTATGGATTTGAAGCAATAAAGGGTTTTTTCTCATAGAAAATTATGTACACAAATCATGATGGTTTAGAACCTTTGATGATGCACCACTAGATCAATTTACCGACCCTCCATTTTCCTTAATTTAGGTTTGATCCTAGTATTCCAGATTCAGTGGTCAAAACATTAACATGCATGTAGCCCTCTTTAGGGAATATATATAGTTACTGCAAAATCTATTGAGACTCATCAGTATATATGGTCTTCATAACTTGCAGATGAATCAGTAATATACTCTCACACTTGTAATTTGGACAGTTCTAAAGTAGATTTGGAACACACACTATCCTTTGTATTTTTTGTTTCCTTAAGAAAACAAGGGTTTTTTGTTATAGGTATTTGTTGTTTAACATAAGTTTGGGCATGCATGCCAAATCTCACTTGCGGCCTTGAAATAATTGCTTCTGCATTGTTATCACTCCCTTGTTATTTGGAAGAGACATCTTGGATTTCTAGGGAAAAATCTCTGAATTTGATTTTAATTGTGCGTCCTAACCAAACTGATTAGTTCTCGCTCTCTCATCATCTAAGGAAGTATCTGTTTGTTGATATCTAAGGACTCCTGAAGTTTGCACATAGCTTAAGCAACCCATTTAGAGAATTGAAGTGATACAATTCCAAGAATTTGTTAAGGACACTTACAGTTCTTATTGTGACCCTCAAGGATTCAACATTGTCTTGTTCATAACCCTGTTGTAGCCTGTACAAATATTAGTATTATATTCCTCCTTCACCTATATGTTGTTGACTAGCATTTGAAGATTGCGGAGTATAACTCACTTCCATATGCATAAAATTAATGTGACCTGTGTCTTTCAGTACTAGACCAGGAGCAAACCTTGAAATAAGGAGTCTCATCATACTTTTATCTTCTTTACATTTGAATTTGAAGTATGGAGGCTTGAAGATGATGTTGGCAAAGTTTGGTGAGGCTCATACTAGTGTTCATCCTATGTACACCTGAAGGTGTCAAACAACCATGTTGACAATAGTAAAACCTTGATGAAATTCAGTGATCTATGACACAGTAAGCTTGTTGACAATAGTTTATATGACATTGATACTATAGTTGAACAATAATGTTAAACAATGTTATGATTGATATTGACTTAGATGAATGACAATAACAATGGCTTTGGTATAGTTGCAATAATTATCACTGTAGGATTTTGATGAGATTCTATGGTAGAGTAACCTTCTAGTGTGGGCATCCATTTGATTGTTTTGGTTAATGTTGATTGAAGACAACACACAATTATTGGTTGGTGAATATCCTAATTGTTGTGTATATAAAAGTGATCCTAATGATAAATTGAACATTGCAATGACCTTGTTGTGCAGTAGTGATATGGATGTGATTTTGATTTGTTGTTACAGTGATATTCATTAGAGGAAATTTCAGCTTGAAAGTGGCCTCCTAAGGAAAAAATCAAGAAAGTAATAAAAAATGCCATGTAGATAATTTTTTAATATTATTTTACTATTATCTGTGTTCCACAATATTTATTAGTGCGAAATTTAATAATTTTTTAAAATATATTATTTCTATTTTTTTATTTTTATCGAAATCCCTTAATATAGGGCACTTTTATTAAAATAATTGTCTATATATATTTTATATTTAAATTTAATTGTCTATATTTATATTTTATATTTGATTGTGTGTATATAGTTTAGATTAACTATTTTTTTTGGTGTTTTTTAACGACATTGTCTACTAAAGCCACAATTTTGCCCCAAATATATTTTTTGGTCGGAATTTGGTAATTTGTCCATTCGGGAATACATTTTTTTAACTATTTAAGTATTTTATATTTACCTATTTTTTGTTTAATTATTTTTAACTAAATTATTTCATATTTAACTATATATTCTATATTTTTTTGCTAGAATTCGACAATTTATCCTTTTTGGAATACACTTTTTAACAATTTTATATTTAACTAAATATTTTACTAGTTGTCTTTAGTGCAACTTTTTGGAAGCTTTTCTGGTGGGTTTTTCTGGTCAAATTTCTCTAAAATCCGGCAGCAATTTATTGAAATCACAAGCTTGATGGGTAATCCCTGCACAATCAAAGTGCCCTAGGGGTTTTTCAGGGTGTTGAATCCATATATATAGTCAAAAAACTAGTTTAAATAACACAAATCAAAATTTCACCTCAAATTTTGATTTATGTTATTTAAACTGATTTTTTGACTATATGCACCAGAAAGTCCAAAAATTCACACTAAAGACAACTCCTATATTTTATATTTTTGGTCGAAATCCAGTGATTTGTCCTTTTTGGAATACACTTTTTAACAATTTTATATTTAACTATTTAACTATAACTATCTATATTTATATTTAGCTATTTTTTTGGTGTTTTTTGGAATGGTTATTAATGTCAAATGGCCCACATCTTTAATTTATATTTTTTCAATAATATCAATACATTACATTAATAACGTTTTCAATATTCTAATTCATATGGGTAAGCTAGGTAAAAAACATTAATAAAATATTCCACTAATACCTAAATTAATAATAAAATATTTCATTGATATCCATATTAATAATAGAATATTTCACGGATACCCAAATTAAACAATTTAAAAATATTTAGGACGTGTACCTCTTTTTAAATTTAAAGGATTTTGATTGGTTTACATATTATGACAAGGAAATTACATGAAAAATTCATGGGCACTTTTAGGCTGAAATTTGCTCTAATGAATGTGGTATATTGGTGGATGATGATATGGCAATACGATGGTGTAATAGTAAAACAATGACCTAAGACAATTACATATGATGACAAGTGACACTTGTGACAGTAGGGCCGTGGTAGAGTAACCTTCAGTGACAATATCTTGTAACTTTGATGATAATGATGTTTTGGCCATGACCTTAATGCACATGCAATATTGAGAGTGACTTAGTTTGATAGTGAGTTAGTGGTAGTGAGTTGGATATTAGGAAAATTGTGATAGTGTGTGTGGTAGAAATCTGAATTGTGGCAACAGTGAATGGAGTAGTAGTAGTAGTTGCAACGATAGTATAAACAACAACAGTAGTAGTGATGGTTGTAGAAGTGGGCAGTTGTGGTAATGGTGGTTGTACTTATGTATGATGTGGAGTACTTCTACAACCACCGCTACTACAACTGCCCACTTCTACAACCATCT
Source organism: Pinus tabuliformis (assembly GCA_031772625.1). Classification (NCBI taxonomy): domain Eukaryota; kingdom Viridiplantae; phylum Streptophyta; class Pinopsida; order Pinales; family Pinaceae; genus Pinus; species Pinus tabuliformis. The sequence continues at coordinate 351,379,784 of CM062818.1, read as the reverse complement.
TGTAGCAGTAGAGTCTTGTAGCAGTGGTTATAGAGGTGGTTATGTATGATATGGAGTCTTGTAGTGCTGGTTAGTACTAGTGGTTCTAGTAAAATCCTTGGGGAGTCTTTTACTTCCTTCTAGTCCAACTGGAAAATTTCTATGTACATCATACATAACCAAAGCTTGTTGAACAACACATTTACTGTGCACTAGTCTTTATGATGTGATGGTGTTTCATATTTTCTATTGATGCTTTGAATGTTTAAAAAAAGTAACCAATTGTGAAAAATTAAGGAAATATTGATTCACCCCCCTCTTAGTATTTCAACAACCCATTGAATTTGGGCAACCATTCTTCATATTTTCCAGGCATATTATGAGGAACATCATGGAACCCACTCACATCCAAGGGTTTAAATACACCATCAAGCCATGGCCTAGCCATTGTAATTAAGGTGGAGGAACTACCAAAGAGGTTCCTAACTATAGAGGAATGATAAATTGTAGGGGAAGATGAAGTGGTAGTTTCCTTATGATTATATATTCTATTTCTTGGAATTATGGCTTCGTCAGACCAACTACTAGTGGAAATGGAAGGGGATTTAGTTTCAGGAGTCACCAAATGAGATGCTTTGGGGTAATATCAAAAAAATTATTGAAGCATAGAATTTTTATTTGAATGGTGTTGACTCAACTCTTCCTTGGAAGCAACGCCAAAGGTGTTGCTACAAAATATAATAGGCCTAGTGCAAGGGGCCAAACATTATGGAAACAAAGAGGAATGGTTGCAATTGTCACCTCAACGACCTTCCTCCTCCTCATTAATGGGATTTAAACCACAAGGGATGCTTCCCTAAATCACCTATAATGATACTCTAATACTAGGGCTCATTATGATAAGCTTTTGAAGTTCTAAAGATGGATAAAGTACTTGGCAGGGCCAAACATGACCTAGGTTTTTATGCTAAAGTTCAAGTACTCTAAGCCTAGACCACTAGATGGGCTGCTATAAGTTATGGTTAAGATGATCTTCAATAATATGGAATTCAATGTCATACAATAACCTTTAAAAAGGCCCTGCAATGATATTCAACAAGAATGGGACAAGGCCTTCAAATAGAGGTTAGGGTTAGGCTAGGGTAAATTGTTTTGTGGTCGAAGATATGCATAAAAAATGTAAAAGGGTGATTTCAGCCTTATTTGTTTCACATTTTCATTGATTACAAGATGATGTCATTAATGTCAAAGGGGATGTCTGAGACAACATTAGTATCGCTCACGATTCCTGTTGAAGCAACAATACACTCTATGTCACAGTATGACAATTGGATCTCTTATAGGATATCATCACATGAAGATGAAGGTTCTTGAAGTTATTTGAATTTTTTTATGGGAAGATGATGTCCAATTTTTTCTAAAAAATGCATGATTGTGTAGGCCTCATCAATACCTTTCCAACTATATATTCTTCTCTAAAAAATTCCTCATGGATGAGAAGTTATGGCCATTTGAAGATCAACACTAGTTGGTGACCCAAACTATAGGAAAAACACTGAAAGTATTAATATGTCAAAGAGTGCACACCTCTCAAATGCATCCAACATACCTTGACCAGGTCAATGCAAAATTTGAACGAGACTTGCATGACCTTTAACTTGTTAAAGATCATGCATCTTTTCTCTAATTGGACGATGCCATGAAAAATTGAACGATTAATGATCACTGACCAACACAATAGTTAACCAATCCTATGAACCAATAGAATGAGGACACATGGCGTACGTTGGTTGGATAGATATGATGATGTGGAAAGTACAATTAGCAAGCTAAAGAATGACATGTGGTGCATCCTGAAAGGATGAAGTTGATGATGTAGACAACCAGTCAACATAGAAACCACATGGAAACACATGATTGGATGATGTGGCCTCAAGTAGATGACATTATCTTGATGACATGGAATCACTAGAGGTTTCCATGTGGTAGGCGTATTTGGTACACTTTGATTGGTGAAAGGGCCAAAAAAGGGTGACATGCAACACCCCTCATAAGATGCCACATGGCTTGATGGCATCATAAAGAAAATGACCAGTGACCCTAGGAACCGGGTCATGTGGTGTGGTCATGTGGGGTTAAAATCCAAGCACTAATGGTCAGCTCTAGATTTATAGCACTGGTTATATGGTTGAATTTCAAGCCATGGGACCACCACATAACTATAAATATGCATATGGTCATGAGCTAGAGATGTGGAAGTACAACGATTCATTTTTAGTTTTACAGCGAGGAGCTTTGTTCATCGATAAGGTGTTCTAGTTTAGTTCATTCTATTTTTCCCTTGAGCGAGAATCAATGTTATGTTGTAGATATGGCCAAGGAGAGACTTTGAAGTTTAGATGGATTCAAACGATCACAATAGAAAAAACCCTATTCTAGAATTTTGATTTGATAATGAAGTCTGATGAAAGTTTGGTTGGTTTTATCATTAATCCATCTACTACTCTAGTTTGGTTAGACGAATTCATTATTATTCTAAGTTGGAAAAGGTTTAGTTCTTCTAGAATAAATTTTGACAGAGGACAAGTTTTGTTGTTGATCCCGTCATACTTGACAAAAAAAAAGCATGGTTCATGTTTTTTTGGTGGTCATGTTCATAGTCTTGGTTTGTTTAATGCATATGATATATTGACGCATGAGCTGAGATGTAGATCATTGCGTGGTATATGTTGGGAAACAAATAAATACATAGGTTTGATGCTACCATGTAGATTCACTGCAAGCATAGGGTTCGATCAACCTCATACTGTAATTGGGCATCGATTCACACATTGAAGTCTTGGTTAACTCGTGGATTAATCCACGTGCGGACAATATGGTGGCAATGTCGATAGATTTTTTTTCTATCACAATCACAAAATACGATGATGTGGAAGTGGGTCATCGACACGGTGGACTGAGGAGTCAACAATATTTAGACATGCCATGAGTTGACATGTAAGGTATAATCTCCACCCTATTTGATTCACTTTTGTTGAAACAAAAGAATTGCATGAATACAATATTACAAGCAATATCCAATAGCGCAGTTAGTAGTGCATGTGTGTTTTTTGTCCATGATCACAAATCTTACCACTATTTTTTACATATCCAAAAGTAAAAATTCCTTTGGAAAAAGTCAGCTCTATTATGACTTGGTTTAGCTACTTTTGAAGTATGGGGTGAAAGATATTTTAAAATAGTTTTAAATTAGTTTGGGTTACAAGTCAATAAATTTTTATGGATAAAGAGATATCTGAAGATTTTGTATAAACTATTGATCAATCCAAATGTTAAAGATAATCCAAACTAGGTTTAATTCCTAAAGGCTATATAATTTTCATTTTGTAGGGTGCTACGAAATCATTTTTCAACTCCTACATGTGTGTTGCAAAATAATTTTCCAATTCCTTCAGGTGCGCTGCAAAATCATTTTCCAGTGCTTACAACAACACTTTGTTTTTCTCTATTTTATTTTTTGTGTTCAAGGAGAGTTTCCACACAGTTGGAAATGAATTCTTGAATAAAATGTAGAAATTCCTTGTAGATTCAAACTGCTTATGTAATTTTCTAAAACCAAAGACTTGAATCTACTCTACTCATCAGCGGAAAAAATTAATCGATCTAGAAATCATGAAGCATACAAGAGAAATAATTCAATCAACACATTACACAATGATTTCCTATGGAAAGCCACAACTAAAAACCCATGCTATCTGTATATTGCATTAGTCAGAAAATATGATAAGGTTACAATGCTTTTTCAAGCCTGAACAACCTCTGCACTATCTCTATTTATCTCACACCTTCCTAGACAAGCCTAGAACAATACTTAACCAAATTTTTGCTTGCTCAAGTCCCTATTTCATTACGATGTTTCCATGGGAATTATCCCCCTAATAATTAGGGAAATTCCTCAATATGAATTGCACAATCTTCGTAGGCCTTCCTCTGACTGCATGCACCACCTATACAATTCAGATGATTATACAACTAACAGTACACTTCTCTTGAAATCCAATCTCAAATGGGTAACTCTTAGATTTGAGATGCATGAGTTATTTATGAGTGAATCATCAGTTAATTGGTTGAACACATGAAGCAACACCCCACTGTCTGACCTCCTACTAGTTCCTCCATCAGTTGGAACTAGTTTAACTAACTTTAACTCAGTTAAACTAAATTAATTAATTACAACTCAAAATAAACTCAACCAGGGCTCATATAAAGTATGAGACACTATACATGACTCAAGTTAGACTATCAGCTCAAATTAACTGAGCCAACTAAGTCAAATTAACTTAGTTAACTTGTACAAGTTGTCTTGTGATGTGGAATTACAATTTTATTCCTAATTTAATTCAAGGACAAAATTAAATCATGATTTTCTTGTTGCATTTTCAACACTCCCTCTCAACAAGAAAGGGATTATCAGATACCCCAATCCTACCTCTATGGAACTCGAATTTTCCTCTTGATAGTTCCTTAGTCAATATGTCTACATCCTATTCCTCTATAGGAATGTACTCCAACAACATGATTCTCCTCTGCACACAATCTCGTAGATGGTGATACCAAATTTCGATATGGTTGGATCGATCATAAAAAATTAGATTCTCAGAGAGTTTGATACAACTATGATTGTGACAATAAATCATTGTAGGATCCATCTACTAACCAAATAACCTAACACAGATCTTCCTCATCCAAATAGCCTCACAAGATGCTTGAATAGCATCCATGTACTCCACATCCACCAAACTAAGTGCAACTGATCTTTGCTTCCTCTTGTACCAAGAAATTGTTGCTGGCCTATACTGAAGATTCCTGGCGCTCATGTGCTCTTCCTGTCGGATGGACTCCCTGCCCAATCTGCATCTGTGAATCCTTGCAACTTCACTCCCTTTGTCCGTCTGTACCAAAGACCAAACTAAGTGGTGCCTCTAAGGTATCTCAACACATGTTTAGTTGTCTTCCAATAGAGTTTGGTTGGATTAACCATTTCTTGACTAAGTTGGTTAACTGCAAAAGATATGTTTGATTGTGTGTTCACCAAATACATAAGTGAACCCATAAGCTTCTTGTAAATAGTAGCCTCCACTACTTCACCAAAAGTAGCATCTTCCTTCCTCCAATTTCCTACTAGAGGAGTCTCCATGGGTTTGTTTCTCTCCATGTAGAACTTTAGTATCTCGTTGGCATACTTGACCTAAGTTACAAATAGTTCCTTGTCTCTTTTCCATATGTCCATACCAAGGAAATAATGTATGAACCCTAGGTCCTTCATCTCGAATTCTCTTGCAAGATCCTCTTTGCAAGATTTGACCAACTTCTCATCACCTATTAGAATTAAATCATCGACATATAATATTATAATCAATAATTTAACTTCAACCACAATATAGTAAAGGTTTGAATCTACTTCACTTTTGGTGAGACCCAACCTGGTGAAATAATTGTCAATTCTGGTGTACCAAGCATAGGGTGCTTGTTTCAATCCATACAACACTCGCGATCTCAAATCCTTTCGGCTGCTCAATGTACACCTCTTCCTCAATCAATCCATTGAGGAATGTTGTCTTCAGATCCATCCGATATATCTTCCATCCCATCTGCACTGAAAGTGCTAGAGTATATTTAAATTAAGAGCACCTTGATAATGGAGCAAAGTTATGCTCATAATCAATTCCCTTCACCTGAGAGAAGCCTCTGGCCACAAATATGGCCTTGTGTTTCTCGACACTCCCATATGTTGTTTTATTTACCAAGTAAAGCCATCTAGAACTCACCACTGACTTTTTCTGTTGGTCTTGGGATCACTTCCCAAACAATGTTTTTGATAATGGAGTCATACTTCTCTACCATGGCATCAACCCATACTAGTTGCTGCACTACTTCCTCGAATGAGGATGGCTCAATCTCTACACTCTCGCTCATCAGAGCCATGTAGCCAGTGTACCAATCTGGTGACCTCCTCTACCTATGTTGTGATGTGGGTGCTCCCACATTCTCTCTAGAATCATGCATAGATATGTCATCTTATCTGGTGTGCTTCCTTCCATATTTGGAAGTCTCTACATGAGTGGGTGCTTCCACTCTCTGCTCCTCTACATGTGGCTACTCCACATCATCCTGAAGTTCTTCCTTTGGAGCTAAAAGCTCCTCATCTACATGTAACTAAATCTCCCTCTCAAGGGAACATCTCGTGGTCTTCTCTTCATCAAAATTCACATCTCTACGAACCATTGTCATCCTATGAGATGGTAGGTACACCCAATAGTTGTGAGGTGTATCAGTGTGCCCACAAATATGCCCAATTCAATTGTTTGTTCTAGATTTTTCCTTGCATCGTTGGTAACATGACAATAAATTGATGAACCAAAGATCCTGAAGTGTGCCACATCTAGTTTCTTACCTAAAAAGGCTTCTTCTGTGTACTCATCCCGAGAATTCGATGACGAATCCTGCTTTGCACATGTACAACTGTGTTGCATTATTCATCCCACAAGTGCAATGATAGGCCCTGATCATGTGACATCGCCCGTGCAACTCCCACAATACTTTTGTTCTTCCTTTCAACCACCCCATTCTATTGTGGTTTATGGGCTGCTATTAACTCCCTTCGAATTCCTTTTGATGCATATAAGTTCTTGAATTCATTTGACACATATTCTCCACCATTATCACTCCTAAGAGCCTTCACTTTCATGGTAGTGTCTTTCTCAACAAGTGCTTTAAACTCACAAAATTTAGAGAACATTTTATATTTCTTCTGCATGAATAAAATCCATCACTTATGTGATAAATCATCTACAAATATTACATAATACCCGTACTTTTCCATGGAGGTTGTCGAGAACGGTCCACACACATCTGAGTGAACTTTTTCAAGGATCGTTTGCATTCGACTGTCCTTATCATGAAAGGTGGCTTTGTTGTACTTCTCCAATGTACACCATTTGCATGTATCTCTCTACTCTAGTGCACCCTTGGGAAGTGCTGTAGAAATTTGTTGCATGATCTTCAAATATCCATGGTGAAGATGGCCCAATATTCTATGTCATAATTCACTAATGTCTCGGCTTTGCACCTTCTCTGATTTTGTGCTCAATGCTACACAATATTATACATCCAATTTGTAGAGGTTCTTCACCCGAACCTCGATCTACTACACTTGTCCTGAGATGATGTGATGAAGGAAATCCTTTCCTTTGCTAAATAACACATCGTAGCCACGATCCTCCAACATAGCAACTGAAACTAAATTATTCTTCATACTCGAAAAATACATGACATCTTTTTATGTGAAAGGAGAACCAAACTCCCTCTCAAAAGTAACAGTACTGATGTCGGTCGCATTATACCTTCCATCATCCCCCATCTCGATGTGAATCTAGAGGTCCTTCTCCTCCAAGTCACTGAAAAATTGTTTGTTGCTGGTCATATGGAATGAGGCTCCACTATACAGATACCACACACTACCCATCACTGATGTCACCATGCAAGCAATGAGGATAAAATCCAACTCAAATTTTGAAGCAAGAGCTTCACTTGCTGCTCCTCTAGAGGGCTTCTTGCTGGCCTTCTTATACAGACACTTCGTGGCATAGTGTCCCAGCTCATGACAGCGAAAAAAATTAATCTTCGACAATTCCTTCTTCTTTTCACCTCGACTAGAAGCTCCTTTGGGTTGGAATTTATTTCCTTTCTGTTTCTTCGCCTTTCCAACTAAGGCATAGTTCCTCTCATCATGATGCTTGGATGAGGTTCCATCTCTAGTACTTCGCCTTATCTCTTCTTGCACTGAGTCAAACCACAAACACTCCCACTTTGGTAGATGCTCCCTCCCATTTACTGAATCTAGTAGCTGTGCCAGCTCTTGGGAAGGCCTAAAAGTGCTAGGATGACCAGAGCATCTTCAACAATTGTAATACTGACACTCCCAAGATCATCTTGACATTGGGTGAACCTGCTCAAATATTGTGGTATTGTGTCGCCCTTATCCATCTTGATCTTCCAAATATTTTCCTTCAGTGCTAGCTACCTTTGGTCATTGATGTTCTAAAACAAGTCGATCAAGGCTTTCCACATTGCATATGGTGTATCCTTTTCATGGAATTTCGAGACAATATGATCTCGAACTCCTTCTAGTTTGATCCTTCTCATCTTTGCAACACATTTCCTCCACTCTACCAGATCTTGAGCATCTATTGTTGGAGCCTTAGGAATATATTTGTCTATGAATTCCTTCAGCTAGTTGTCTTCCAACACTGCCTCCATCCCGTCCTTCCAATAAATATAGTTTGAAATACCCTCAAGGGCATATTTGAGTCTCAATCTATAGAACGACATCTTGTTGGCTCTAAAGAATGACACTGCATATTCGATTTCACATACAAAAGACGGACTCGTAGTCTCCTATTCTAGAGTGATTTCTACTCTGATACCCTGTAGAAATTCCTTGTATATTCAAACTTCTTATGTAATTTTCTAAAACAAATGACTTGAATCTACTCTACTCATCAATGGAAATAATTAATCGATCGAGAAATCACTAAGTATACAAGAGAAATAATTCTATCAACACATTACACAATGATTTCCTGGGGAAATCCACAACTAAAAATCCCTGCTATCTGTATATTGCATTAGTCAGAAAATATGATAAGATTACAATGCTTTTCTCAAGCCCGATCAACCTCTGCACTATCTCTATCTGTATCACACCTTACTAGACAAGCCTAGGCCAATACTTAACCAAATTTTTTCTTGCCCAGGTCCCTATTTCCTTGCACTATTTCTTTGGGAATCATCCTCCTATTAATTAGGGAAATTCCTTAATATGAATTGTGCAATCCTCATAGGCCTTCCTCTAACTGCATGCACCACCTTTACAATTCATATGATTATACAACTGATAGTACACTTCCCTTGAACTCCAATCTCAAATGGGTAACTCTCAGATCTGACATGCAAGAGTTATTTATAAGTGAATCATCAGTTAACTGGTTGAACACATGAAGCAACAACCCACTGTCTGACCTCCTACTAGTTCCTCAATCAGTTGGAACTAGTTTAACTGACTTTAACCTAGTTAAACTGAATAAATTAATTGCAACTCAAAATAAACACAACCAGGGCTCCTATATAGTAGGAGAAACTCTACATGACTCAAGTTAGACCCTCAACTCAAATTAATTGATCCAAGTAAGTCAAATTAACTTAGTTTAACATGTACAAGTCATCTTGTGATGTGAATTACAATTTTGTTCCTAATTTAATTCAAGGACAAAATTAAATCAGGATTTTCTTGTTACATTTTCAACATTTTTTCTTTTGTGGGAATGGACCAATTTTCCAAAACCTCTCTCATTTTTTACAAAAGTGTCATGCTTTGGAGGATAAAAAGGAATATTTGCAGCACTTTTTTGTAGATTTAAATATTTAATGATTTCATGTTTTATCTATTAAATTTGGGAGCGATTTCTAAGAAGGTAGTGACGAATTTAGAAAAAAAAGGAGGTTTTTTTGGAAATGGAATGATTTATAGAAACTTCTTTCAATTTATACATATCTATCATAGTTTAGGAGATACAAAGGAATATTTGGAGTCTAATTTTCATAAATTTCCCAGAATTAATTTTTTTCTATTTTTAGAAAAACGCCCAATCAACTTTCATTTGGAGAGCCACCTCATCAATTTGGCTAGGGGATCAGACCTTATCTCCTTGATTATTTGATTTAGTAAGATAAATATGGTTGAACATGATTGAGATCCATTATCTTTGGATCTTGATAAGAATGTAATTTTTGATAAATTTGTTTATGAAAATGAACTAGGGGTTGGATTTTAAAGAAAAATAGTTATTGTCTGTGTGTTTGAAAGCTTTATGAAATTTCAATTTTCTAAGACGAGAATATTGTTGATCATTGATATAAATATTCATGTGATGGTTCCTCTTAGTCTGCATTCTCTATATGTTATAGTGTTTTCCTTCTATGTTATGCCATTTAAATGTATGTCTTTTGATATTTGAATGAAAGAAAATGTTACATAATTCATGATTTGGTGCTCTGTTTCATAAATTCAAATGTTTGCACTCATTTCTAAAGCTACATTAGGATTCATCTTCTATGCCCTGTTGTAGTGGATTTATTTTCTATTTTCTTTTTTCAACTACAATGATAGTTTGAAATGTCTAAGAAGTGACATCTATCTTTCCTTTGTTAATCCATGATCATATAGCTAATATCTTGGTAAATTAAATTAAACCCTAGCTTGTTTGATTGCATTTCCCAATGGAATATCTCTCTCATTCCCAACCAATTCCTTTTTCAACACCACTCAACTAAATATCTATCCATTGCATTAATTACATAGTTAGTTGTTGAGGTGACACTAGGTGATTGAGTTGAAAGAGAGAGCCCTATTTGGATTGGAAGGGCTAGCTTCCAACTTGAAAGTCTAGTTGAAAAGGTTACCTTAGGAGTTTTCTTTCACAACCAAGAAAAAATCTTGAGTGATAACATCTTGGTGCAATTATTAGAGATGCGAAGCTTCAAGTCAGCATCCTATAAGAAGGACAATGAATAAATCTTCTCTTTGATGGTGAACAAAGGAAAAGTGCAGAAAGGTTGCACATCATTCACGTGTCAACTCCACTCTCAGCAGGATCCAAAAATCAAAGTATCACTCACAACTCCACTGTATCAAGATGATACCACAATATGTAAGGAATGATCCTATGAATCATGCTCATATTCCCAAATTTCCAAATTGTATTCCTTGTATAGATTGGAAAACATACTTTCCAAGATTCAAAGATTAGGAACAAGATGATGTTGCTTTCCATTTGGTCAAATTTCATATGCACATACATAGGCTAGAGGTTGAATTGCATGAAGATTTCCTGATGAAGATGTGTATGGAAACCTTAGAAGGATTGGAAATATCGTGGTATGGAGGTTTACCATTTACTAGAAAATATTCCTTGAAAGAATTCTATGTAGTTTTATGTAAGAACTATAAGGAAATTTACTCATCTATAGTGCGGGTTGAAAATTTCTGTGGAAATTTTGAAAGTCTTTGTCAACACAAGGGAATTGATATTGATGATGGAGACTTAATAGATGTTGATATTAGAGAATCCCTATTTGAAATTTCTTCTCATCAAGAAGAACTAGAAGATAGCTGCCATGAAACTCAAAAAAACTTCCAGCAAACAATAGCTTCTCCCTTAGCTGAAAATGAAATAGATCAACATCTTGATGTAGAGATTCATGTTCCTTCTCCTGAAGATGTTCAAATTTTATGTGATCAAGATACAAGTGAGGACAACCAATCAAATGGTTTTTTAGCTCATTCATTTCCTGAGTCTTTGATTCATGAAGAAACTTATGAAAATCAGATCCCTGAAATTGTATGCATGGAAAATATAAGAAGTGAGCAAGTTCATGAATATTTTATCATAAAGTTTCAAGAAATTAGCGAATCATTTTATTTCAGTTGCACCACAAAGTCACATGAGGAAAATGAAGATGAAATTATGGTCTTGCAGCCTTATGAAAGTGAGGAAGTTATTTAGAAATGTACACATTTTAAAGTGACAAATTCAAAAATTTTAGATAGGATAGATGATATTTCTTCTCCTGCTGAAGAAGAAATGAGTGAAGATACTATTGGAAAGAAAACTATCTTTTCATTTGGGGATGACCAACTTGATGAAACGGAGCAATAAAAAATTAAACATCATGGATGCCCTGCTCTTTTTATTGATCAACAAGAGCTATTTGTTCATATTTTTGAAGACCCTTTTGCATTTCTGTTAGCATTGTAAGAGGATATAAATCCTACAATATTTAGGAACAAAGGAGATAGTTTCAGATGGTAGGATGAGTTGTCATATTTTCAAATTTTTTGTCTATTAGGAGAAGTTGAATGCAAGTTTTAGTCAAAAAACCATTTGCTTGATTGGTTGCATTGGAAGTGTTGGCATTATTGTGTGCATGGTTCTAGCTAGATGATGTTGCCATTGGTTCATGACGGAAGCTAGCTCATGTTGGCATTGATGTCAACCATATGTAGACTATTTGATGTTTGGATGATTTCCTTGTAGCATTGTTATAGATGATTGAGTTGACATTGAGATGGTTATATTGGCATTGATATCAACCTTTGATGAGGTAGCATGATGGTAGTATGGTGATCATGGAGGTGTTTTCCTTATGTTGACATGTGTTGGCATGTCCATTTATTAGAGGCATTGGAGATGTTACTATAGGTTGATGATGCAGATATACAAGTGCTAGAGATGATGGTTCAAGTGACATTGATGTTGTTGATATGGCACACCAATTGAGTTGCATATCATTCTTGTGTTCATGAATATGACTTGTTGCAATGATGGTTTATCCTCATGATGATGATGATGATGATGTAGAGGTGTTAAGGGTCTGTTTAGTGGTGTTGCAACTTGTGTATATGTCAGAGGAGAGTTGACGACTTGTTGGCACTCATGCCAACTCTTGTTTGTTGGCTTCTAGGTCCATTTAGAACTAACACTTGGGAGAGTTGTTTTATCCATTTGCAGAGGTTTCAAAGGCTGTGATAGAGGTTTAGAGGCATGTTCAAGAGCTGGAGAAGGTGACCAAATAGCTAGTAGAGGTTCTGGGCTAAGGTTTGATGTATTTCCTTAGGTTTTTCCCCAACCGCTGGCATGAAAGCCTGTGGGATTCGTTTCAACCTAGATCAACTAGATGTGTCTGTGCATTTGAACCTTTTCATAGTAATTTCTCTAGATTCCTCGCGCAAATCGGGTTTAATTCAACATGGAAATTCCCAGAGGCTTCTAGATTAAGTTGTAAAGGTCGAGAATGGTTTGAAAAGGTCATCCAATAATGTGAACACCTTTAGTGCACAAGTAATGGTGATAGTGGAATGATTTCGTCAACTTTGTGCGCTCTTAATCCCAGGCCAAAAGTGAATTTCGCCCTACATGTTTTATATTCTTCATTTTTGGAGCTGGGTGTAGGTTGGATGTGTGATAGTATGAGTTAGATAAGGTTGCAAGAGGAGATATGCTTCAGATCTAGTTGTGAGGATATATGCTTCAATATATGAGTGAAAATGGTAGTGACTAGAGCAGATTCCTGAAGCAGTGAATTAGTATTTAGATCAGAGTTGAGCCTACTGCAATAGATTTTTGTTTGGAGGATTAGAGAAAATATTATGTTGTTGGATGGCCATAGTATTAAAATTTTGATGCAGGGTGTGAGCAACTATTTTGACTGTGTTGAGAGCATGTTTGTGGTGGTCTTTTTTAGTTTTATTGAGGGTTTCTTACTGTTAGAGATTGTATTAACAATGTAAACTTTGAAACAGGAACTATAAAATCAAAATGGGAACTCTAGCCAAAAAACCTCGAAAAAACATCAAAATAGTGCTAAAAACGAAAAGTGTGTATACTGGAACAATGATTTTATTTTTTAGGGGTCAATTTTGAACATGTTTTAAAAATGGCAGTGACTATGAAATTTACTACGAAATTTTAAACGAAAGTGATGATACTGGAACAATGTTTTTTTTTTTTTTTTTTTTTAGGGTCAATTTTCAAACTTTTTAAAAAATTCTAGTAAAACCAAATTTTTATGTGCCAAACAAAGTTGTTTATGAGGAAAAAAACACATTAATGTTTTTGGTAGAATATCATTTTTCTTTCCTACGTATAAATTCAACATGTTTTCAACCATAACATGCTAGATACAAAATAAATTGAAATTTTTTCAACTATAAAATTAAAAAACCATGATATTATGAACAAATTACATCACTAAATGAATTCAAAAGTCATTATTTGTATATTGAATAAAACATACATTATATCTCTAATTTAATATTGCATTGTAGATATTTTAAACAATAAAAATTATCATAATTAAGACATATAATCCAACAACATAAAAATGCCTCATAACTTCTCATTTAACACCATATGGAAATCATTAATTTTATTTCAAGATACGATGCATACATTAGTTATATAAACTGTCTTAAACAATTATTCAAAATCACTCATATTTTCTTGCACACCATCAGAATTCACATCTTTAGATGAGTGACTAGATGCTGACGAAGATGTTCCATATTCTTCTCTTTCATCAACTAGTGCCCTATCTGAGTCCACATGCATGCCCAACATTTCAGGTTTCAAAATTCTTCTAGATATACGACTGGTTTTAGTAGACTCCCATCTCAACACTGTTCCTTCTGGTAATAACCTTTTCAAAATCTCTATCATCTTGAAGCGAAGAGTTCCTCTCTTTGTTAAATTGAAGTCATAAACAAGTATGTCAACATCCTCCAATTTTAATATGTATGTGCGGTGGCGATTTATATTTGTACCCTTTCTTTTTCTCTTTCCGCCATTTTTTTTGTTAACTACCATCTCTGGCTTATACACACCATTGAATGGGTGTGTATTTGTGGCATACCAATGTACTTCAACACTTGTAACATCCTCATTTTCTGTAAAGACCTTTATAACTTTAGCAACCCAGAATGGATAGCCATTGGGATCTCCATTTGCTAGCACTGCAATCATGCAACCCTCCTTAATATCCTGTACTGAACCCCTATAAAGGTCTTCCATGGCTTCACGTTGTGCACGAGATCTTCTGGAACCAATATACATCTCTCTTTCCTTTGCTTGTGAAGAATTAATAATACCTTGAGATTGTTGCTGTTCAATAATGTTTATTTCCTCATGTTCATTCGACACATTTTGTCTCCAATTAAATGGATTTTTCAAAGGTATATCTTCATTTGTTGTTGTTGAAATGATATCACTTTGATTATTGAAAAATGACTCCCACCAAACTGAATCAGCAATGTCAAAGTACTCATATGTATATCTAATACATTTTTTAATTTCTTCCAGGCAATCCGAATAATTTATATCTCTATTTTGTCTGCGTGGATTCTGAACTTCACCAACTGATTGTAATAACAATATTTTTGATGCAAATATTGGATGATCTGGAATGAACTTCAAAAATTGAAAACCTGATGATGGTGCCCATTCTGCAGGAGTTGAATATTTCTTGCCCCATATTAGTGTTTTCCCATCAATTTTTTGATACGAAATTGATGTTGGAATCTAATGTCATTAAGTTGTTCAATGCATTTCTCCTCACGATATGATCCCAGAATAAACCTTCGCATGTCAACAATTTCTTCCAACACATCAAAAGTAGGCTCTGGCATGTATGATTTCTTAATACATTCAATTTATGATGGTAAGCTCCCAACTTCCTTCCTCCTCAATGTGACTGAAAAACGACTGAACTTCTGATCAATATGGTCATGAGTGTGCCCAACAAGAAGGAAACCAACCTTTACCTTTTGAAAAATTCTCAATTCAACAAGCATGTTTAGATATCCAAAAACAACCTGATTTTTGTTTTCATGACAAGCGTTGTCCAACTGTAGATATAAAACTTCAGGAAGATTACCAGACCAATGAGAAATCACATCATGAATTATGGTTATGGTCAGATTTGCATCATTATGAATATTTGGAGCTGTGAAGTACACCCTTGGCAACATTTTCCCATTGAAGACCATACAACTGACCAAGTGAAACTGAATAAAATTTTCCTCCTGTAAATTTTTGGGTGTGCGAACAAAATGTGGTAAAAGTATTTTCTTCTGGTCCATACCATCAATTATCAAACCCAAATATTTATTCAGATTATCATAACACTTCTTTCGATGCTTGTACAACTTCTTCCTTTCGTTTGTTTGTTGTTCGCGATGCTCCTGAAGTTCTTTGACAATTAAATCTACACAACATAAAAGAAATTCATTAAGAAATACGTTTTCATAGTTGATGACTATACAATTTTAAAAGTTAAAGTTATGAATGCCTACCTCTTTCTGACCCTTTACATTTGTCCCTTTTTTATTTAAGAGAAGCACATGTACTGTAAATCTCCATCCTTGTCTTCTTAGGAATACAGACATTGTTGAATTCTTTCTTCCATACCTTCACAAAATATTGATATGTAATAAACCGGCCATGTCCCTCAACACCTTCTGCATATTCTTTGTATAAGTTGTAGATTTCTCTTCTTGAAAAATTATCTGGAATATGTATTGTCTCTCTGTTTGGCATACACTCTCCATGCTTTGAAAAGAAATCTTTCATCCATGACATTACAGTACTTGATAATGGCGCAAACTGTCTTTTATGACGTACTTCTGAATAAAATGTGGGATCCTTTTCCAAATTTTCTTGAATTCTTGAGAGACGAAAATTCCCAATTGAATGAAACATTTTGAAAGCTTTTCTACAGATAAATAAAGTCCTAATATGATAATCATAACCTGACAATGTAGATTGCATGCACCCAACTAAATATGAATTTTGCATGCTTTTATTCATTGACAAATATCTCTTCCTGCTTTCTAATGCAAATTTGGAATCCATATGTTTCAAGCAATCTTTTTGGCAACATTCACTTGAAATCAGAGTGCTGATAGAACTTTTTCTCGCCAGATATTTTGCTCTACCCCTTGTATAACTAGAACAGCTTGCATTGATACGAAAAGGTCTGCTCCTACTCCTCGATACAATATTTCTTGGCAACATCTCCATCATTGGATCATCATTTGTATAAGGATTTTCATCATCATTAAGAGGAATGTTATCCACACTATGATCAGCTCTGCTTTTCAAATATTGACTTGGAGAATATTCTTCATCTTCCCCTTCTTCAGTGCCACTGTCATAGTCCTTATAATTCAGACTGAATGGAAACTTTGACTCGATGTTTAATGGATATTCTTCCTCATGTGCATTGTCAGTGCTACTCTCATAGTCCATAGAATTAGGACTACGTCAAAAATGTGACTGTTTACTTATTGAAGATGCTACATCCTATCCTTTGTCACTACTACCTTTATACTCATTATAATTAGGACTAAGTGCATCATCCTATCCTTCATCACTGCTGCTCTCATAGTCCTTAGAATTAGGACTAAGAGGACACTATGACACTCCATTCTTTTGAAATTCATCATCACGCTCTTCATAATGGTTGCTCTCATAGTCCTTAGAATTAGGACTAAGTGGACACCGTGACACTCCAATCTTTTGAAATTCATCATCCCGCTCTTCATCATTGCTGCTTTCATAGTCCTTAGAATTAGGTCTAAGTGGACACTTTGACACTCCATCCTTTTGAAATTTGTTATCACGCTCTTCATCACTGCTGCTCCCATAGTCCTTATAATTAGGACTAAGTGGACACCGTGACACTCCATTCTTTTGAAATTCGCCATCATGCTCTTCAAAATTGCTGCTTTCATAGTCCTCAGAATTAGGACTAAGTGGACACCGTGACACTCCATTCTTTTGAACTTCACCATCATGCTCTTCAAAACTACTGCTCTCATAGTCCTCAGAATTATGACTAAGTGGACACTGTGACACTCCATTATTTTTAACTTCACCATCATTCTCTTCATCACTGTTGCTCTCATAGTCCTTAGAATTAGGACTAAGTGGACATCGTGACAATCCATTCTTTTGAAATTTTTCATCAAGCTCATAATCACTGCTACTTTCATAGTCCTTAGAATTAGGACTAAGTGGAATATGTGACTCTTTATTTATTTGAAATTATCCATCCCCTCTTTCATCAGTGTTGCTCTCATAGTCCTTAGAATCAGGACTAAGTGGAAGAATTGACTTTCTATTCATAGTGGAAGAATTCCCGCTATATTCATAGTGGAAGAATTCCCGCTATATTCATCAATATGAATAGAGTTGTTACGCGATGAAGATGTTGACGGTGTATAAATCGAAACTTCACTATCAGAACAATCCATCCCTTTCAAATAGAAGATGTTTAATGATACAAATGGAGAGTCTCCTAAAGATATTATATAGCTTAGAGAATGAAATTTTCCCTCCAAAAAGTTTGTTAGATTTATTTACCTTCATTATTTTATTCTACAATTTATTGAAAAATGTAAACTAAATTTTTTTATGAAATAAATCATTAAAATTAAAATTGTAAACTACAACTTCTACATTAATTATTTTAATAGTTAAAGTATATAATATTTACTAAACAATTGAATATTTTTTTTAATTTTTATAATATATTCTAAAACAAATTAATCCCACATTCAACCTGTTGTAAAACAATTCTACAATATTCGCTTTATAATATTTTAAAACAAATTATCCCACATTAACCGTACGGTAAAACATCTCTGTAATTTCACTTATATACTAAATTTCATTATCACTATTACTCACATCACATCCAAGTTTTCTGAAGTTCGTTGAAAGACTTGTGAATTTGTGGAGCAGCTACATTGCTATCAACAACATATTCAACGAAGAATTCTCGCAATTGAAAGGTAAGTTAAATTTTTTTCCTTGAAAATTTTCATATTAAATTAGTTTAATGAAGAAGATTTTTTTTTTTAAATTAATAATTTTTCTGAGCCAAAATAACAATTACGTCCGTCGCGAGCATGGTGGGCCCGACCAAACTCAATCGCCCAACAGCCATGGGCGGGCCACTGTGGTGTCGCGGGGTGGGCGGGGAGGGCGGGCGGGCGGGCGGGGTGTGAGGGTGCGGGTGGGGCGGTAGGGGGTGTGGGGGTGGGTGGGGCTGCGGCGCCCACCCTGGCAGCCCGTCTGCCCGTCGTGGGGGTTGGGAAATTCTCAGAATCACCCAACCCCCACGGCGGGCTGGCGGGCCGCTGGGGTGGGCACCATAGCCCCACTCCCCCTTACCCCCTTCCGCCCCCCCCCCAACCCTCACCCCCTCCACCCACACCCCACCCCCCTGCCCTCTTACCCCCTCCCCCCTCACACCCACCCGCCTCTCCCCACACATGCACCCACCTACCCCTCCCCCCCCACACACCCACGCACCCGACCTCCCCCCCCCCCCCCCCCCCACACTCACCCGACCATCCATCCTCTCGCCCCCTTGCACACCCACCCGACCCCCCACCCCTCCTGCCCCCTCACACCCCCTCACACACCGCCCTACCCACCCCCTAACACACCGCCCACCCTCACCCTACCCCCGCCCACCCTTCCACCCACCATCCCCACACCCGCTGCCCACGCCCACCCCCTCACCCACCCTCCCCGCCCACGGCCTCCCCCTCACCCGCCCACCCTTCCACCTGCCCTCCCCCACCCCCTCACCCACCCACGCCTGCCCCCTCACTCGCCCTCCACGCCCACGCCCGCCCCCTCACTTGCACGCCCTCCCCAACCCCTCACCCACACTCCCTGCCCATGCCTGCCCCCTCACCTGCCCTCACCCGCCCACCCACTCCACGACCACCCCACTCGCCCCACCCACTCCATGCCTTGCACGCCACCCCCCCCCCCACCTTCCTTCGCCCATGCCCACGCCCGCCCCACCCCCTCACCCGCCCCCTCACCCACCCTCCCTGCCCACGCCCACGCCTAGGCTGTGCCACCCCGGTGGCCCTGCCTGCCCGCCTGGCTAGTGGCTAGGCGATTTTGGAAATCGCCTAGCCACCATCCGGGCAGGCGGGCAGGCCACCGGGGTGGTGTTGGCTTGGCCGCAACACCCTGGTGGCCCGCCTGCCCACCCAGCTGGTGGCTGGGCAATTCTAGGAATCGCCCAGCCACCAACTGGGCGGGTGGGCGGGCTGCCAGGGTGGCGCCAGCCCTGGCCGCGCCATCCCGGTGGTTCACCCACCTGCTCGGCTGCTGGGCGCCAGCCAGGGTGGCGCGGCTAGGCCGACGCCACCTCGACAGCCTGACTGCCCACCCAGCTGGTGGCTAGGCGATTCCCAGAATCGCTCTGCCACCAGCCGGGTGGGTGGGTGGGCTGCCGGGGTGGCACCAGCCCTGGCCACACCACCTCGGTGGCCCGCCCGCCAGCCCGGCTGGTGGTTGGGAAATTCTAGGAATCGCCCAGCCACCAGCCAGGTGGGCGGGCGAGCTGGTGCCACATCGGTGACCTGCCTGCCCGCCCACAGGAGTTGGGTGATTCCCACTCGCCCGCCCGCCCTCCCCCTCCCTGCCCGCCCACCCACCCCACCCTGCCTCCCCCTCCCCGCTCGCCCACCCACTCTGCCCTCCCTACCCCTCCTCGCCTGCCCACCCACTCCGCCCTCCCCACTCGCCCTCCCCCTCCCCGCCCGTCCACCCTGCCCTACCTAGCCCTTCCCACCGGCTGACCCACTTTTCCCTCCCTCCCCCTCCTCGCCTGCCCACCCACTCCACCCTCCCCACTCGGCCTCCTCCTCCCCGCCCGCCCACCCACTCCGCCCTCCCTCCCCCTCCCCACCCGCCCACCCACTCCGCCCGCCCACCCACTCCGCCCTCCCCACTCGCCCTCCCCCTCCCCGCCCGTCCACCCTGCCCTACCTCCCCCTTCCCACTGGCCGATCCACTTCGCCCTCCCTCCCCCTCCTCGCCTGCCCACCCACTCCACCCTCCCCACTCGGCCTCCTCCTCCCCGCCCACCCACCCACTCCGCCCTCCCTCCCCCTCCCCACCCGCCCACCCACTTTGCCCTCCCCACTCAGCCTCCCCCTCCTCACCTGCCCACCCCACCCAGCCTCACCCTCCCCGCCCGCCCACCCACCCACTCTTCCCTCCCCACTCGGCCTCCCACTCCCGCCCTCCCTGCCTGCCTACCCACCCCGCCCGCCTGGCCTCCCCACCACGCCTGCCCACGCCCACTCGCCCACGCCTGCCCCGCCTGCCCGCCCTCACCCGCCCGCCCACCCGCCCCTTACCTGCTCGCCCTCACTCGGCCCACCCTGCCCACCCACCCACCCTCGCCCCCCCGACCCGCCCTGCCCTCGCCCACTCGCCCGTCCACCCATCCTCACCCGGCCCACCCCGCCCATGCCTACCCTCGCCCGCCCGCCCGCGCCCGTGTTGCCTGCCTTGCCCGCCCACCCACCCACCCGCCCTCGCCCGCCCGACCCGCCTTGCCCTCGCCCGCCCGACCCACCTCGCCGGGAATCCCACTTGCCCACGCACGCCCGCCCTCACCCAAACCACCCCACCCATCCACCCGCCCTCGCCTGCCCACCCTCACCTGACCCGCCCTGCCCACCCACCCACCCGCCCTCGCTCGCCCCTCCCTCACCCCCGCCCTCACCCGACCCACCCCGCCCACCCACCCGCCCGCCCGCCCTCACCCGACCCGACCTGCCCACCCACCCACCCACCCTCGCCTGCCCCCCCTCACCTGGCCCACCACGCCCACCCACCCACCCGCCCTCGCTTTCCCGACGCGCCCCGCCTGCCCATCCTCACCCGGCCCGCCCTCGCTTGCCCCACCCGCCCCGCCCTCGCCCACCCTCGCCTGCCCCACCTGCCTCGCCCTTGCTCATCCTCGCCTGCCCTGCCTGCCCCGCCCTCGCCACCCTTGCCCGGCCCGCCCCGCCCGCCAGCCTCACCTGGCCCACCTCACCCTCGCCACCCCTGCCCTCGCCCGCCTGCCTACGCCTGCCCCACCCGCCCATGCCCGCCCGCCCACGCCCACCCACGCCTGCTCGCCCACGCTCGCCACACCTGCCCACGCCCGCCCTCGCCTGCCCAACCCTCCCTCGCCCACCCGCCCTCACCTGGCCCGCCTCGCCCACCCACCCATCTGCCCTCGCCCGCTCGACCCTCCCATGCCCACCCACGCCCGCCCACAAATAAAAAAATTATGATATATTTTCGTTGTTAATTTAAGTTAATATGTTTTTGTTATTTATTGATTTATGTGTTTCTATTTTTCAGGAAAATGGCATCAAAGAAGATTTCTGTGAATCTTTCTGGACCAAAGACTCTTAAAGGTGCATCTTCAAGAAACATTGGTGAATGAACTCCACCTGAGCTCATGGCTACAAATATTTCAAGTGCCTCAAGTGATAAGAAGATGATTTCAGACTGGAAGAATTCAAAAGAGGTGAAATTTCCATCAAGAATCTGGTATGTGAAAGAAAGAGAAAGCAAAAATGTCAATATATATCTATATATTGATATACCGAATGATAATGGAATTTTTGAGGTGATGGGAAGAGTCATAGATATGTGTTCGGTACCAAACACTGAAGTTGTTTACATACTTACAAAAGCTCCCAAGTCACATGAAAGGATTAAATACCGACTATCATATTCATTGTATGACACGAGAGAGGTATCTACAAAGTTGTGTAAACAAATCGTAAATGAGATGACACAAAACATCGTAAGTATTGTTATTTATATTTGTATTTTGCGTTCTTAAAAGTGTCTCGCTATATTTTTTTAACTTTGTTTTTATTGACATATGATATTTTGTTTGACAGAATTTTGTTGAAAGTTGTTCAATTAGGTTGGGAGGCATTGATTTCATAGAGCATGATATTATGAAAGTTGTCAGCAGTTTTTACTCAGTGTCAGAAGAAGATATGGAAAACAAGCAAAATGTAGTAATTGATGATGCTACAAAACTATATCCAAAGAATCAGAAAAAAAAAGGCCTCGGGTGGATAAATCTAGCAAGGGTAAACAAGTTACTTTTGAGGAAGATGAAGTTGAAACTGACAGTGAAGCATATGTTGCCATTACTAAAGATGACATTAGAACTGAGAAGAGCCGTAAAAGACCAAAAGTAACAATTCCCAAGAATAAATCTGTTGGGAATGTTATGACGAAGAAAAGTAAAGTTGAAGATTTTGAAGTAGTCATTACCAGCAGTCAAGAACCTAGTGAGAATTCAAAAGAAAGCAGAGAAATCATTACACCAAGAGCTGATTTAGAGGATGGCATTATCAAAACAAAACAAAATGCCATTTGACATAATTTGACAAAGAGAAACTTAATTGATGGTGGTCGTACATTTCAGCTTAATGTCAGACAAATCTATAAGGCAAGTGAATGACAATGTCAATATCAAGTCAGAAAGCCACATCATCTGTGTGTTCACAACTTGAAGACATTAATGAGGTACAATCCATATGCTCATGTGGTTAGTTATGTGCTTCTTGTTGATCCACTTCAAGTTCCCAACAAAGAAGCATTTGATAAGTCAAAATGTTTTGAATACAATTATTATGTGCTTGGGGGGAACCATTCTGTAGAAGCTCAAAGACAATTGATGGAGAAATATCCTAATAACCCACGTTTTGAAACAATGAAATGTATCATTTATGCTGGTTTATCAGATATAGAAGCAAAGTTAGTGGCATGGGATCATAATTCAGATAATGAATATAGGATGTCTATGACTTTCATCCAAAGGGTTAGATTTATTCATAGTGAATTTCAAGAAAAATGTGGTGGGGATAGGATAAATGTTACTACAGATTTCCGAAAGGAATGTTGTATGGAAATAGGCTATCAAATTGAAGAGAAAACCAATTCAAAAGGTGGAAAAGGCAACAAAAATAGTGATTTATTCAGAGGTGTTGATAACATTTTCCAATTGGCATTTAGAACTGGAGATGTTTGGAAGTTGATTGATGAGATTTTTAGCATGTGGGAAGACATTG
The DNA here is from genome assembly GCA_031772625.1 of Pinus tabuliformis. NCBI lineage: Eukaryota > Viridiplantae > Streptophyta > Pinopsida > Pinales > Pinaceae > Pinus > Pinus tabuliformis. The sequence goes on along the minus strand of CM062818.1, from coordinate 351,356,221 downwards.
GCATTAAAAACCAGAGGGTCAAAAAGTCTAAGCCATTGATATGCAGCAATAGTAAATCATCTCTTGAAATGAAGTAGCTTCTAGACGATATGACTATCACACCTTGGAGGGCGATGCAAGGAGTGAAAGATGAAAAAATTGTCAAAACAATATTATCTCGTTTGAGGTTAGGGGAATTATCATTGGAGGAAATGTCTGAAGAATTCAAAAGTAAGTTTGTTGAATTATTTTTATTTATTTTTAGATTATAATTATCTTTTAAATAAAACAAGTTGTTCTTGGTAGTATTTGTTATACATATCATTATATTAACTTTTTGTTACTTTATCTATGCAGTCACAAAGTTTACATGAAAATTCAAGAACAAATGGTTAGATTGTTGAATGAAGATAGTTGGGATGATGTTGTACGCAACTATCTAGATTCAAGTTCTACATCAACATTAAAAGCTTTTTATCTTGCATTTAAAAAGGTATCTTGAATTATACATTCATTTTTATTCATCTGTGTACTATTTTTAATTTATAACTTACACATATATTTGTTTATTTTATAAAAGATGAGGAAGGATGATAATGGAGCGCCAGATAGTTTCAAAACCTTTATTGAAAAAATAAAGATCGAAAGACTGAGGAAGCAACGTATTAAGAATGTTGAACTTGATCCAACTCTTAATCATTTCATTTGGAATGGGCTAGACACTATTCAATATCAAGTAATACAAGACGACTGTGAAGACATTGTTAAACTCATACCTAAAAGGGATTATGCCCTAGTCATTGCAGATATTCCCCATGGTTTCAATATTCCAAACATTGACTATGATAGTGACCCTTATACTTATCAAGCTCTTAGTAAAGTGGTTGTGGGATTTGTAGAAGTCACGTCATCACCATTATGGAGATTTGTGACATTTCATTCAGACACACAATTGGCAATGATATTGTCAAGCTTCAAGGGGAAAACAAATTCAAGGATGCAGCTTACATGGTAAGACGTTTAAAATGTATATATGATTAATGTTGAAAAATTCATTTATGTACAAGTTAATTGAACTTTTACTATTTCATGTTACAGGCAAAAGTCAAATCTTCTTAACGAAGATCAACAATTTATAAATGATTGTGAGTTCATTCATATTGATAGTTGGGCAAAAGATGATAGCCATATGTCTATGATTTTTAATCGGGTAGACAGAAAGAGTCATAGCCAAACACTGACTTATGATGCTGTTGTGAGAAAACTAACATGTGACGACAAAGAAGCAAAAGGAGAGATAGTTAACATTTATCAAAAACCACAATTGTTGATTAACTATCTTATAGACATATGTTCAAATGAAGGAGATTGGGTTCTGGATTTATTTTCTGGCTCAGGTAAGTTTTAATATATGGAATTGAATTTCAATATGTTATTTTTTAATTAATATGTCATTGTACTAATTTAGTTCATTATTTCTTTTGTGCTTCATAATTAGGTACAACACTCGCATGTTGCCTTCAAAAAGGAAGAAATTGCATTGCAATTGAAAAGGATCCAGTACAGTGCAATTTCATTCAGAAAAGAATTAATGCTCTTCAATTTCTTCCAGATGCAATGCAAGAAATTGGGTTGATGAAAAGGGACTTTAGTGAATCACGTGTGGCAAAAAAGGCAAAGGAACCCCAACCACCAGTACATGGAATGTTTGGAAAGACATACATTGGGAGATTCACATACATCAAAGATCTATTAGAAGAGGAAAATGAGAAAAAGGAAGCAGAAAATATTGTTGAAGAAGACAATGATGAAACTCTAGAGGACAAAGAGTTTGGATTACGTGACATTGTTGATTAAATTTAAGTTATGCTTGGAAATCAAGCTTTGCAATGTTTTGACTTTGACATTTTATGAGAAGAATAAACACTCAATTAAGGTTGTTATGCGTTCAATATTTGTAATATGTGATTTTCGCATTGATTTTTAAGTTAATCATTATTTTTTGAAAAAAAATGATTATTATTATTTTTGGCATGAAATTCATAAAAAAAAAATATATTATTTAACCATTTTTAGTAAAAATTTTCGTATAAAAATTGTGATTTTGACATGTCAATTCTAGCAAAAAATTATCAAAATGTGTAGTTTTTTAGTTATATTTATGTTAAAAATGGTTATTTTTATGTCCATTGTTAAAAAATATTGTTTTTTAGAAACATTTATTTCATGTGCATTGAAAAATTAATTAAGGATGTATAAATATGTAGAATATCAAAAATTCAAAATATCGACCTTCTAATTTAAAAATGCAAAACAATAAAAACTTCACTACAAAAAAATTAAAATTAAAATAAAAAACAAGAAAATATGAAGAAAAAGACCACTTTAAAAATTATCAAATTTACAAAATAATTATTTACATTTCATACATTAGAAAATTTAAAGCCAAAAAATAGGTCTTTTAGAAAAATGGTCTGATGCAGAATACCCACTTTTTAAAATCAACATGAAAATCACAACCATTCTAAAACATAATGTACATAAAAAAAATTAAAGTGCCAAAAACTATGCTCTAAAAAAAACATGTGTGTTCTGCATCATCCCTTTTCAAAATCAGGTCACTTTTTTGCTATCTCTACGAAATGGGTAACAGTATCAATTTCCATTTCAAAGTTTACATTGTTTATTGTAGAGTTGAGTCTAGTTGAGTAGATAGTCTTGGATCCAACAAGAAAATAAATGAAACAAGGTCCACATAGAGTAGAGAAGTAGTGACTTCATGTGTGTGGAGCAGTGATTATGAATTTTCAGCGAAATGAATAGTTTCTCCATCTAACCAGAGTTGGATAGTCCAATCGAAGTTAGGTGAGGATCATTGATTGTGTAACACCCTCCTCCCACATCTACCCAAGCGACCGACCAACCAGGGTAAATATGCGATGAGAGGCCACTATCATATGATTCGACCTCCTAAGTCATGTTAAGGAAGTGGAACCGACGGAAACAAACCATACAGACATTCAACATTAGCTTTAGGACCCTCAGGAACCAATCCAACACTTTAGAAAGATTGCCCTTGGGTCCCACTAAACTTTTGGACACCCTAAGCCTTAGTCTCTCTCATAGGATTGCCTTCCAGCGTTTAGAGACTAAATTTGTCAGTGATATGCTAGCGTCCCCAGGATTTGAGCCACTTTTTCAAGCCTAGAGTCTAGGTCACTGCCCAGAATTTCATGACGCCTTCAGAACAGTAAAATAAAATGGAAATGACATTACTAAATAAAATGATTGAATGAAACCTTGACTGGACCCCTACTAGCCATGACAAAAATTTCGTCAAACATTTCATGAATATGTAACCTACAGGTGTAAATAATAGTTATGAGCATAAGGGTCTCATACTGAGCTAGGAATCGCTAAAAACCATTGATGTCTCAACACATCAACTGCCATTCATCCATTAGGTCATAGATACAATGATCATTCAATTAGAAGTAAAAACATGATGAAATACATACATGGTTGTTGTCATAAAACACATACATAACCAACATAATATCAACATAAATACTCATGAAAGTATAGGCATATAGACCACATATAATCCATCAAAATTCTCATAGATTTAAAAGGAGAAATAACCTTTCATTAATGATGAAAAATCCAAACCCAGGATGCCAGGACTTCCACGTTCCACCCGACCATAGAATGGCTTAGCCAAATCTCTCTTCATCCATTCACCTTCGTGCCATATTCCAAGCATGAATGTGGGATCTCATAGAACAAATCCATCAAAACTCATCTAGGGCTTCCAGAGGCCATCTACATCAACCCATCAAACAATGATTCCACCTCACAACCAGACATCACAAAACCATCATCAAATTGGTCTCCATCCAAGCCTTCTAGAGATTCTAGAGCATTTGTTCCAACAAAGGCTTCCAGGACTAGTAACTTAACCCACAACTGTCATCGGGCTTCTAGAGCATTTGTCCAACCAAGGCTTCCAAGACTAGTAACTCAACCCACCAAGGGCTTCCAGAGCATTTGTCCAACCAAGGCTTCTAGGACAAGTAACTCAACCCAAGCTGTTACAGGGCTTCCAAGAACTAATAACTCAACCCATGCTAGGGAAACATGAGAACTAACCAAAAAAACAATGAAAGTAAACCCACTATCACCATAGTTATATAGGAAATGGAAAGGATAAGTGATCCATTGTCAATCCAGGAAATCCTCCATGCCATTGACATATCACAACCAATAATCCACATGCATATGCCATGCATGCCAAAACTAGTGAAGGAAATATACATGCAACTCGGTACCTATAAGAAAATATGATGTAACTATTGATCCCAATGCCCTCTTGCAATTTCCTTCTCTTCCTTTTCCTTCTTTCTCCATGAATCCAAGTATGCCACACCCTCCAAGAGTGCTCCAAGAAAACTCTAAGTCTCCAAGAGTATGAGAGAGAGAGAGAGAATAATGAGAGAGCTCCAAAAATGAACTAACAAAAATGTTACCAGTTGATCCTCAGAAGCCTTTTTATGAATGAGGCCTCTATTTTGTTCATTTTCCATTATTTTCCTTCAATTTCCTTCTCACATGCAACCTGTGATCTTTCACCTCATTTTTCTCCGAATTTCCATTATTTTCATAAATAAATGTGACAAAAATGCCATTTTTCCTTTCCAAATCCTTATCCATTGCCTTTGCCAATTTCCTTAGCCATAAACAATCATAAGTGATCCCCATCACTAGTATTTTTCCCAACATTCAGCTTGGAATAAGTATTGCATCATCCGTGGTTATTATTTTTCCTTTATTTACTTTTATTCCATGGAATTTTCACCAAGGTTGTTACAGATCGTGGTGGATTTCAGCAGATGGTAGTCCATAGATCTATGTGAGAACATAGTCTTCTGAATTGATCAGTAGAATCAGGTATTCGTGATGATGGGAGTCAACTGATTGTATTTGAGGTCGAGTCTCCTAGCTGATGGGAGTCAACAATATATGTAAAATACACATTTTACTTAATTGAAAATTCATAACAACACAACAACAACAAGGGTAGTTTTTTGTCCGGTGAAGGGTTTTCCACCAGATATGTTATGTCTCTCATGTGTTGATGTTTTCTTGTGTTCCTGTTCATGGTTATGTTTCTCATATGTTTTACTTGCTACTTATGATTTATGCATAGATATGCAAATGTTTAATGAGTTTCTTCTAATTAGTGTGTGTGATTTAGTTGAAGGTTAAATTGGTAAAAATTGTTAAGAAGTCACACTACTATTTCACCTCCCCCTCTCAGTAGTGCTCAAAGGTTTCCAACAAGAATTTTTGTATTACTTGAATCCAACAATTGTTTTTAGTTGGTTAGAATAGGATGGATTGTACATAAATAAGCTTGCATAACAAGCAATTTTTTCAAGTTTGTAGTAGTTTGGTTTGTTGTAGAAAATTTTCAATGTTGAGTTTGGTTTACACTTTGAGAGTATGGTCTGTAGTTCAGCGTGTATATAAGAAATTTTTAGAGCATGTATTCAAGACAAATTTTAGTTTGATTGTAGTAGAGATTTTGGTTTTCAAAATGAAGGGATTTCAGTTTGCAGAAGTGTTTGAGGAGCAATTTTGTGTTCAAAATGGAATGGGTCACATCTCACTGGTCACATAGGAGGTTGCAGTGTTATAGCTTTGTAACAACCTAATGTATTAGGAACTTTGTCTACAGGTTCTTTTTTGCCTCACAAGGAGGACAACATCCCCATTTGTTATGCAACCAGCTCACAAAATAGAAGAAAAGATAGATCAACGACTTCAAAATCAGCCTCTTCGAGGGGGCAACCTCCTTTACATTACACAAATGAACAATGCTTGGATGAAACAAATGATAAGAGCTCCTTTCTATATATATGAGTCTAAGGGGTCACAATATAATCAGAACTAACATAACAATAATAATGTAAGGGCACAACAATAACAATAGTGGCCTTCTATGGGACACAATAATAATAATATGGAGACAACATGGGAACAACAATAACAATAAGGGGATACAATGAAAATAATAATAAGGGAATACACTAGTATTATAGGGACCTAACATGCCCCTCTCCTTCAAAAAAGTGTTGTCCTCAACGCTTGAGTAGTTATGGTAAGTTCTTCCACTTGATGAGATACTCTGAAATTGATCGATTTCTTAGCCGTTGAGTTCCTGTTTCAGTGACTTCTTTAGGTTCCAATATGATTTTTCCTTCCTCGTCAAGTTCTAGAAATATTGTTTGAACTAGGAGCATGTCACCTATAACCTTCTTTAAGCATGAAACATGGAAAACTAGGTGCACTCGGGAAGATGCAGGAAGTTCCAATTTGTATGCCATAGTACCAATCTTTTGCAACACCTTGTACAGACCATAATGCTTTGGTGTTAATTTATTATCCTTCTTAGCTTGCTTGAGGGACATTTTTTTGTATGGTTGTAGTCATAGAAATACCTAGTCACCTACATCAAAACTTCTTTCGCTACGATGTTGATCTTCCTGTTGTTTCATTCTATATTGTGCCAAAGTAAGGTTATCCTTTAAGAGCTGGAGAAATTTTTATTGATGCTTGATGTGATCTTCCACTTCTTGAACCTTAGAATTTTCTCTTAAATATGATGTGATGGATGGTGGATGATATCCATATAGTGCCATAAATGGGGTCATTTTTGTTGTAGTATGGAAGGAAGTGTTATACCACCATTCAGCCAGAGGCAACCATTTGAGCCATTATGTTTGTTTATCAGATACAAAGCAATGAAGATATCCTTCCAAACATTTGTTCACTATCTTAGTTTTCCCATTAGATTGAGGATGATAAGATGAGCTATGAGCTAACTGAGTACTGAGACAAGAAAATAATTATGTCCAAACATTTCTAGTGAAAACATGATCTCCGTCGCTTACAATAATCTTTGGGCTTGCATGTAGCTTTTGAATTGTTTCCATAAATGCAGTAGCAACTGTACTGGCTTTAAATGGATGAGATAATGCACAAAAGTGTGCATACCTGGTAAGTCTATCAACTACCACCATGATGACACTCTTTCCTTCGGACTTGGGGAACCTGTGATAAAATCCATTGAAACCTCCTCTCAACATTGACTTGGAATGGATAAAAGTTGTAATAGACCCAAGGTCTTAGTTGTCTCAACTTTATTTTGTTGGCAAACCAAACATTCCATCACAAACTTTTAAATATCGTATTTAAGGTCATCCCAGAAAAATTCCTTCTTAATCCTGTGGTAAGTTTTTAAAAATATTGAATTCCCTCATAAGGGACATGTGTGCAATTCCAGAAGAATATTTTGTTTGAGTTGGGAATTCTTACAGAGGTATAAGTGATCTTTGTACCATAACGAATCATTTTTCTAGCTAAATGTATCAAATGTAATGGGATCTTGCTGCAACTTTTGAATGAGTTCCCACACTTCTTTGTCCATTCATCCCTTGCTTTGTTTATCCAATCTGGTTGGATAATATAAATGGCACAAAGCAATGCTTCCACATGCTCATCCTTTCTTGAGAGTGCATCTACAATAACATTTTGCTTCCCTCTTTTGTAGATGATTTCAAAGTGATAACCCAACATCTTTGTGACCCATTTTTGATGCTCTTCTGAAGATAATATTTGTTCTAACAAGTATTTAAGGCTATCATGATCTGTTTTTACCTTGAAGTGTCTTCCCATTAAGTAAGGTCGCCATTTCTTAAGCGCATGTAGTATTGCCAACATTTCCTTCTCATAAATAGCTTTGTGTAAATACTTTCCTTTGATTGGACGACTTTCAAAAGAAACGGGTCTTTCTTCTTGCATCAAAACAACACCAATTCCATTTCCTGAGGCATCACATTCCACAATAAAGGTTTTTTTGAAGTATGGTGTAGCTAAGACCGGTTCTTGGCACAATTGCCTCTTTAAGATGTTCAATGGCTCTTGTTGCTTCTGGAGTCCAAGAAAATGCATCTTTCTTCAGTAATGTTGTTAGAGGTGCTACTATTCTCCCATAATTCTTAACAAACTTGTGATAATACACTATCAACTTGAGAAATCCTCGCATATGATTTATGGATGTGGGGATTTTCCATTCCTTAATTGATTTAATTTTGCTAGGGTCTACCTTAACACCTTCATGAGATACAATATGACCCAAATATTCCACCTCTTATACTCCAAAGAAACATTTGGAGGTATTTTCATATAATTGTTTCTCCTCCAATAGTTTGAGCACTCTATCAACATGTTGAACATGATCCTCCCAAGACTTGTTGTAGATTAGTATATCATCAAAAAATACTAACACAAATTTTCTAAGGAAGGATTTGAAAATGGAACTCATCAAACCTTGAAATCTAGACGGTGCATTGGTAAGGCCAAAATGCATGACCAAAAATTCATAATGACCCTCATGAGTTCTAAATGTTGTTTTCGAGATGTCTTTAGTCTTCATTCTAATTTGATGATATCCTGAACGAAGGTCCAACTTGGTGAAGTAAATTGCTCCATGCAATTCATACAATATGTTATCACAAAATCACAACTGAAGGGCTGCTGATCAGGTAGACTCTGTGTAACTATTTCAGACCAAGCTTTTGACTAAGGATTAGCCTCCCTAGCCTGAGAGGGCTCTCTCAAGAAAAGGTTATTGATTTTGAATGTTGATAAGAGGGCTAACTCTTGTACAATAGATTTAATGTAAGCATAACTGGTTGGAAACACACCAAAAGATATCTCATTGGGCTATGGAGTCTATAATATCAAGTAAACAAGAAAAACACAGTGAACTCATAGAAATCAAGGCTCTTAGCATTACAAGTCAAACATATTCCACCACACATAGCTTGCTGTATACACAGGAAGTCAGAGCATATAAGTATGAATTCTGAGTGATTGCATACAACAAAACCATAAAATAACATAAGGTATAACACATCATCACTTCATTTGACCATGACAATCCTTCGAGAATCTTGAGAAGAGTATAACTCTGTTTTACTATTACTGTCAAAAAAGATCTTACAGTGGCCCAAAACAACACACTTTTTCTATTAAGTATCCAACCTTTTTTACATTTAAGTTATTCCTATATATAGCCTATCAAAACACTGCTGTACGAGACTCCTCATCAAGCATGAAGGGAGCTCGGGCTTTTGACATAAATGACCTTAACAATAACATAAACGAACTAATTTATTACAAGAGATATGATGCTACGAAAACAGAGGATTCCATCATATTGGCACTTTAAGTCTTCTTCCTTGTATACCCTGATGTGTCCTTTGAGCTTGCCACCTGTAGTACTGCAATAATAACCATATCCAAGCTTAAAACAGATTCAATGTACATACAGCTCCGGATACTTGAGGCATAGATGACTTCAACAACCGAAAAGAAAATGAAGCCTATATTCTTGGTTGCTGCCTCCCCTCGGTGTTCATATATTAATGATCCATCTTTAAGCCATTTAAACCTTGGATAGTCCCGTGTGACTGAAGAAAACTCATAACCCAGCCATCCCACAACTGGACAAGTGTATCATTTAACACCTCAGCATCTCTATCCAAACCCTAAAATTTCGGAGATAAAGTGACTTTTAGGCAAAAGACAAAACTTCGACTTTTTCTTTGAATATTTACACCTGACCTCCTTTTCAAAATTTCTGACTGATCTTCTATAGTCTACATGCTGACATTAAACCATCTCTTTGAATATATGCTGATCTCAGCATTCCAACTCAAGCTTTAAACCTAACCAGTCATCTACAGCAGTTTCGTAGCGCGCTACGAAACTGCTGTAGGTCATCAAAATTAAATATATGAACCTCAAAACAGCAATATTTCAAATCTATGATTCCTTTAGTCTTTCCATACAGGTGTGAAGACACAAAAAAGTCTCAAAAACTTTTAAAAAGACAATGGCCTAACATATATCAAAATTTGAGAAAACACATTCCTCCTTGAATCATTTAGCTAGCTTGTCTAGCTTTTCTTTCAGGCTGATGACTTCCTCCTTCAACTTCTTGTTCTGTGCTCTTAGACTTGCATTCATTTGTTTCATAGTTTTTGCCTGTTTTAGAGCTGGTATTGTCCATACATAGGCGTCAGATACCGAACTAGCTTGACTGATCAAACTTGTTTTACCTTTCATCACAGCTTTCTTATAACTAGTATATCTCACTGCCTTCTCTTTAAAGATATTATGAACCTGAGGTATCTCCTTACTTGCTCCAGCTTGTTTTGTAATGGCAACCACATTTCCACTTTGACTGATAACCACCTTATTGTCCTTATTCTTGTTTTTAACTGCTTGGACTATTCCAGAGAAGATTTCAAGTGCCTCTGTCCTAGGCATGTCTGAAGGGACTTTCTCTTTTTGAGCCTTTTCTGCTTCCTTTATTTGCCTCCTAGTCATTGGTCTGCGAGGTTTAAAGGCATACTCTTTACCTGGTTCTTCAAACTTTAACCTTTTGGAAGCCTTTGACTTCTTAGAACTCTCAGGTGAAGATTGTGTTAGATCAATATGCATAGGTGCCACCAATTGATCTGGTTCTATTTCAAGTGGTTCAACTTGGATTGGATGTTCTTGTTCTAATTCAATGGCTTCCAGCAAATCATTTAGATTACCCTTAGAAACAGGACTCTCTTCCACATGAGCAGATTTTCCTTTTTCTTTGTTCAGCTGGCCTCTAGTTCTTGCTCTTGAAACTCTTTCAACTTCACTAGACTTAATTTCATCTTTTCTTTTGTGAGTCTTCTGTTTAGATGATTCTGGTGTTTCTTTAAGCGGCAACTTAGAGGCTTCTTTTTCAGACACTTTGGATGATTTCGAAGTTTTGACTACTGATGCCTCAGGAGTTTCTTTGACTGCTAACTTAGGAGTCTTCTTTGTTGATGCTTCAGGTGTTTCTTTGACTGTTACAGACCTCTCTGGCTTCTTTGTTTTAGCTTTAGGCTTCTTATGGTCTGTTATTTCTTTCCTAATCTCAGCCAAAGTAGTATCCTCACTCCTATCTTCTCTTTCTCTTACAGGTAATGGAGTGAGGCCCGTTTTACTAGGGAAACCGGCCATGAATACAAACGAATCCCAGTCTTTACCAATTTTATGTAGGCTATCCAACACCAATAATTTAACCAGACCATGATGAAAAAGAGATGTTTCATAAGCTTCCTTTTTCAACTGAATCTTGTCACACATCTTAGAAATACTCCTGAATAAGTAAAAAGGGATGTCTATTGAGCTCTTACCAGTGAAGTGTAGTAGCAGCTTGAAATGATATGAGTAGACTTTGTTGTACCGACCTTCACATGTCAAGTACTTCTGGATGCATGTCAATAATGTAGCATAATTCTCCTTAAGATAGCTCCTTGGGACAACTTTAGTAAGATCTTCGTCTACATATGGTGCCTTTAAGAACTCCTTACACGGACCCATATCAAACTTGAAATTCTTGAACCATTCTTGGCCACCTCTTGGGATTTCTGTGACTGTAGAAATGACTTCAGGGGAAACCGGAAACTCCAGCATGGCCACCTTTGAATTTAATCCCGTGAAGTTCACTGCAAATGCCTTGGTCACTTCTGCATGTCCACCTTTGAGTTTTTCACAGAACCGCCAACAACCAGCAGCTCTGAACGCCTTTGCTACTTCCTCATCACTGAGGGTTACATCTAATCCCTCCGGCTCTGTTCTCACACATCTACCCGAACGGTGCTCCTTTCTCTCCATGTTTCTTTGCACAATTCTACACAAGGAAATGCCGGTGGTTTGCAGCACGATAACACTCTTTGGCTGTAGAACTCAGGCTCGCTTGCAGTAGTCTGATTAGAATAAAGCTCACGCTTTTCATAGAGTAGAAGACATTCATATGTTATGAAAAACACATTATGGAATGACCACTTCCTATAACGTCCTCCAAACTGACACCTAACTCAATGAAATCAGACCTGATGGCAAAGTAATGGCTAATCATGACACGTAAATGGTGTGAGGAAACAATCATAACCGGACTCGTGACTCACCACTTCTCGGATTAGACATTTCAGGAAAAAAAAACTAGACAACAGCCCGAAACCCCGATTTCGTAGCGCGGGCAGTTCAAATTTAAAGGAATGCGCTACGAAATCGCTGGCAAACGGGCCGCTACGAAAACACGCAAACATTATTTAGCAGCAGAACTGACCAATCACACTCGCGCTACGAAACTGCGCAAGTACCTAAGAGATCATACCCGCGCTGCGAAACTGCGCAAGTACCAATGACATGACATGACATAACTAACCATGATGGAAGATGACTAATGCCCTTGCCTTTACACGAATTTCATTCATAACTCTTGAATTTCAAAATTTGAAATTGACATAAGTTAACAAACTTATTTACAAGACCTCAAGACTTTATAAAAACTTATGGATAATTAACATATACATGAACTATAGATTCTAGTGATAACACAATAATTCATCAATGAAAGGAATGGAAAATTTATCTTTAATAGTGAGCTTGTTGAGCACCCTATAATCTGAACACATGTTCCATGATCCATCCTTCTTGTGCACCAATACTACTGGAGTAGAGAAAGAACTTTGACTAGGTTGATTTATACTAGCCTCTAGCATTTTTGCAACCATATGTTCAATTTCACTCTTTTGGGCATAGGGATATCTGTTAGGCCTGATGTTTGGAACAACACTTCCTAGAATCAAATGAATAGCATGATCATGATCACGAATAGGTGGGAGGCATTTGGGAGTCTCAAATACCTTGGAATGATTGTCCAAGACTTTTTGGAGATATGGAGAAATAGATGATTTCAATATGGGAACCTCTAGTGAACATAATTGTGAAATTATGCCACGTTGTTCTTTCTTTAGAAGCTTTGTCATGACGTTAGAGTTGATTATCTTTCCTGGTTTCCCTACGATACTCATTAATTCAACTTCCTTTCCTTCTGAAAAAAATTCAAGAAAAGTTCTTGAAAATTAAAAGTTATCGTACCCAAATATTGTAGCCATTGGACTCCTAGTACAACATGAATACCACCCATTGGAATGGAAAGCATTGGACTATTCAACACATATTCTCCCATGGATAGCTTGATATTATGGCACTTTCCAGAGAAATTTATGGTTCCTCCATTTGCAACCATCACTTGACACTCTGGTGCTAGATATAGGAAGAAATTCAATTCCTTCGCTATTTTACAATGGATAAAATTATGGGTATTGCCCGAATCAATCAACACTATTACTTTTTTCTTCTTAATATGTCCTTCTATATTAATAGCTTGAGGAGTGCAATTCCGGCCAATGCATTACAAGATATGGTCAGATTCATTTCTTCTTTCTCTAGGGTTTGTTCTTGGTGTGTATCCTCTTCTTTTGATGTTTCTTGTTCATTTTTTTCTTCCTCTTCACAATCTATGTAAAATAATTTCTTCTCAGCACACTTATGACCTTTAGTGTATTTTCTATCACAACTGTAACAAAGCCCTTTCGCTCTTTTTTCTTCCAATTGTTGTGGTGTCAACTTTGTAGGTTTTTGAAGGCTAGGGGAAACAACACTTCCATATTTATAGTTGTGATTGGTAGACTTCCTTGTTTCCATAGTTGTGCTTTCAATTTTTCTTGCCAACCTGAATGCCTTCTCCAATGAATAAGGTTCCCAAAGGCGAACCTCACTTTGGATGCTATCCTTTGAAGTCCCTATGAACACATCAATCCTATGCTCCTCTGGCATATATTTTTACCCTTATACTCAATTTTTGGAAGTCCTCAATGTGCTCCACCATTGAACCCTTTTGTTTGAGATTTATCAATTGGCTAAGAAAGGTGTTGGTTTTTGTATCCTCATAATGTGTTATCATTTCTTCCGTAAAAATTTCCCAAGTGACAATTTGTTTACAAGAGAAAAGCCACGATACGATACAAACTGATGGGGTTCCAAATATAAAGTCACAATGAGTACCTTTTGTGTGTTTTGCACATTATGGAGATCAAAATATTGCTCCATCTATAGTATCCATGTTATGGGATCCTTGCCATCGAACTTCCTCATATCGATCTTTGGAACATGGTGGGTCTTCAATCCAACATTAGAGTCTATGAAATCGTGACTAACATTTCTTTTGTTCTCATTATGAGTTTCCTCTACTACCTTTTCGCCATTAGGAAGCATTTCTTGTAGAAAATTTGCCAAACCTCCTTTTAAACCTTCCATGTCTTTCTTCAAATCTTCAATGTTTACTTCTAAACCATCCATCTTAGATTCCACGCCATCCATCTTAGTTTCCACACCATTCATAGTAGCTTCCACACGATTCATCTTAGCATCCATGCCTTTCTTTAAACCATCCATCGTAGTTTTTGTTACTTTTTGTGAGAGTGAAATTTGTTGCATTTGGTCTCGTAATTTTGATATATCATGTTGCATTTCTTCCTCTTCTTCATGAGTCATGCTAGAGATTTTAGGTTAATTACTAGGTGTTTCCATTTTCTTTTTTCGGGGCATCAATTAATGATAGTTATGCTTCACTATGCTCTTTTAATCCCTTCAAACCAAACTTATGCAAAATTTTACAAAGACTACACACCGTTTTTCACTTTGTAGGAGCTCGATATTGAATCTATTGTATATCTGTCATTTTGGATGTCCATGGTCTAAATTTTGACCCGAGGTAGCCCTCTAAGTCCTCTTTCCAACCCCACAAGTCTGATCAAGATTGGATTCTCCAAGAAAGAGTTATTCGAAATCTCCCATGATGACCTGATTATAGACTAGTTTAGTAGAGCGAACTTGTATGAAGTGCCATGTGTCACTGTTTCGACCTTCGGACCTGGAAACGATACACATAAAACTAAATTCTATCTTATTTTTGTACCTTTTTACGAAATTTCAATCTGATGCTCAGAGAGAAAGTTATGATGATTTTCCCTAGGTCACTTGTTTGAGATATAATTTGGGAGCCTACAAAAACCCTAACTTCCTTGGATCATATCTCCGAAAATATAGCGAGACAAGATCTGAAATTCGTACCCAACATTCATCAAGATTTCAGATCAAATTAGTTTTAATTTTAGCTTCTGAAACTTCGTAGGAAACAAGTTATAGTGAAAATGCCTTGATGACATGTTTGAAGCAGGGAAACCCTAGAATCCAAAGCTCTGATACCAAATGTTATACAACCAGCTCACTGTTGGAAATAATACTGAGAGGGGGGGTGAATCAGTGTTATCACATCAATATAAATTTTTCATTTCCATATTAAGATTCATATACTCTTCTTCAGTTAAGGCAACAAGCGTATATCCAGTAAACTTATGATTCAATTAGTTGATCCTTACTGAGTGCATCAGAACATTATTAACCATATGAACAGTAAACAGGAGTAGTAAAATAGAATAAATCATCACACACAAGAAGCACACATGGACACCATGATGTAAGGTGGAAACCCAATGTGGGTGAAAACCACCTGCTGCAAGTCGTCTCAATCTTCCTTTTAATAAGAAACTTCTTTTACAATGATTCTGTATTGGTGCAGACCTTTACCAGTACGCAGGCTGCAACCTGCAGAGAGCTACAACCCTCTCTCATTTTCCAGACTCTCCTCGAAGGGAGCTACAACCCCCTTTGCTCTTGTACTAGCCGATCCATTTACTAGTACGTAGGTGTTGGCCTACTGAAATGCTCCAACCTTTACTCGTTTTCCAACTGCTAGTGGAAGGGAGCTACCACCCCCTTAGCTCTTGTACTGGCTGATGTACTAGTACGTAGGTGCCGACCTACAGAAGGCTACAACCTTCTCTTTCATCCTCCAGGTACCACATTTCATACATTTTCATACTGGATACTCATGGAACACAACATCATAATCTGAAAGGCCACGTTTCATCCAATTTTCATACTAGACCCATCAATATCATTGAAGCACACAATCAATCAATCTTCTGAATCACCTAATCACCAGATCATTACATATACAAGGATAATATGTGTGTTAGCAACCAGATCTAGTCTATCAGATCACATAAGGATAAGTCATTATGAACTTGATCCATTATAGATCTCATCCATCAATACTGAAGCTAAACACAATCAATCAATCAATCACTTCTAAGAATGTTGTTATTAGAACACAGTACCAGTAACCGGACATCACTTCAAAACCCAGACCACTGCAGTTATAGACCAAATCAGCTAAAACATATTTTTAGAGAAGTCTGCAACTTCACCAATATAAAACCTAAAGGTATCCGCACTTCTACCTTGTCGAGCCTGCGGATCACCACACCTGCACCTGCGACTCTCCTGCGTACCTCTGCACCTGCGTTGTGTCTCACTTGCGCAGCTCCGCACCTATGCTGTGTCTCGCTTGCGCAGCTCTGCACCTGCACTGTGTCTCGCTTGCGCACCTCCGCACCTGCGCCTTCACTTCCCTGCGGTTCTCCGCACCTTCACCATCTCCTGATCTACGGGTATCCGCACCTGCAGCGTCTTCTGATCTGCGAGTATCCGCTCCTGCACAACCTACTGATCTGCGGGCATCCGCACTGTGCTTTCTTCTGATCTGTGGATATCCACACCTGCACCATGTCGCACCTGCGGTCCTGCAAGTATAGATAATTTTTCAGGCTTTAAGTATACCCCAGACTATCAGATTTACAGATCTGATCATGTGTCAAGGAGATCTCGACCCATCAGTAGATCCATCTTGTAATGCTCAGATTTCTCCTTGATTCAAATCCAGCTATCACTCACCAACCGATCACAAGTATTTCAGATCTTGCTCACCTTAAGATATTCAACACATGAGTGTCTCATCCAAATGATCTCCTTCCCCTTTTTATAGTCTAGGCCTTTCTCAAACCATGGACCAAAACCATAGAGATCCAATACTAGGGATCCAAAACCGGGGTTCAAACCTTTAGATGCAAAACCACGGACCAAACCATAGGTTCAAAAGCATCAGACTAAATACCATGGACCGCCCGTAAGATTTCCCACGTGCGCGCGATTTTCTCTGCATGAAAGTGTGTGAACTGGGGTCTGCACCTTTTGAACTGTGAACCTGCGAACATGTCCACACCTTCTAAACGATGCGCCTGCGGAACCTGCCGATGACCGCACCTTTTGATCGGCGCACCTGCGAACTTCTTATTTTCTTCATTCTTTGTAGGTTGATCATCAATCTTTGCTACTGACCTGTTGCACTATGATCTGTCATCTGTATGAGTTTCCATCAAGGACAACACTTGAGCCATAATGCCAACAATCTCCCCCTTTGGATTTGATGGCAAAGCTAGCTTGTCATACTAAGGACTATCATTTGATTCCTTTGAGATGTCCTACATCCCATGTATTATGTCAAATCTGATATCTCTTCTGTAGATTCATCTGATTGTATATAAGTGAGATGTTCTTCTATGAGTGGGTTTCCATCAAGTACAACACATGCATCATAATGCCAACAATCTCCCCCTTTGGACTTGATGGCAACAACACCAACTCACTCTCCCCCTTTGACATCAAGGGCAAAGGGCGAACCAAGGTATGCTCTTTCCTTGATAAACATTCCGCTCTCCATACTCCCCCTGAGTACCTGCTGAAATCTCTAAAAGAGCTCCCCCTTTGTATATGCCATGGTGCACCAATATGTCCATGCTTCCTTTGAGAACATGCTGAAATCTTTGCTCTGCTAAAGTGTACTGTTCATGCTCCCTCTGACTGTAAGCAAGGTCTACAAAAAGATGTTCTACAAGAAGAACATGACTCTATACATCATACATGACCTTCCTATCACCAAAGACACATACATACATCCATCTCCCAGCCAAGTGGGGATATACCAAATACCAATTGTTCATATATGACTGACATATTACATCATCCTTCCCATGCATATTGGGAGTACAATTACATCATATGACCAAACGGGGATTCATCAGATGACTACAATAGATAGAGACAACTATTACATCATGACCATCACATGATATTTATAACAAAGACCAAACATCTAAATAAGATCATGATAGATATCAGCAACTATCATACACAATGTATGATCTGCTCCATAGCATCTCTCAACAGCAACTAGACCAGCAACCTGTATTAGTGTATAAGTCATCAAGGTATGTCTGCATCAATTCATCCTTTTGAACAGAATTCTGTATATACAGAATCATTCACATTCTATCATATGTGAGAAACACCATAGCCATCCAGATCTGCATGAACCAAGTATCATCAATTGGGAACATCTGCATCAATCAACATATGTAAGTATCAACCTATCATCATATAGGTAAGAACTCATCATCATCATGTCTCCAACAATGCAACTTTGAATAATCATCCATGTATCCAGTACAGTGTATCTTGAGCTCAAAATGACTCCTTGATATCATCAACAACAACCATCCTCTTCCACATGAGCGCTAAGAACTATAGGAATCCTGCATCATAACTGTATTATATGATCTTTATGCATATGACGACAGCAGCATATGAGTGACTCATCATCAAGCAATGAAGATGTGTATTCAAGCTTTGTACTTCTCCTTATCCTTATGAAGATCACCATGTAAACACCATATATGTATCATCAAAGAATCAACCATAAATCTGATCAACTATGTAACCCCAAGAATCATATGACAACAATATATAAGCATCATCACCAAGGACCATAATGCCAACAATGCATTATTAAAAGCATAAAATCCCCCTGAACTTGTGCCATCTGTTTACTGTCAGATCTAAACATTCATATATCAGCAAGAATTATTAAGACATCATCATCATCAAGTTAGGCGCAAAAACACTTCTAAACATCTTACAAGTGTCAAGACATTTCCACACATCATCAGCAAATTGTAACCATTATCAACCAGAGCAAATAATAAACTGAATCATATCAGACCCTGCTAACATATACATGACTGAGCAGTGACTAACTCGCGTATATACGCGTCTTCCCTTTATCAAACTTGCGTATGAGATTTAGGACACTGAAGTTTTACACTTTCAACTCCCTCTGAGTCTGTATATTGAGTTGTACCACATCTTTCTGTCTGTACTTCCTTCTTCTTCCATATCTTCAAGTGTGATGATGTTTTCTTCTTTTGGTATGGTGTCCATACTTTGTTCTTGCATTCCTTAGCTATATGTCCAAGCTTGTTACATGCATAACATCTTATATGTCTCATATTCCTTCTATAGCAATCAACAGCTCTGTGACCGAACATATTGCAAGCAAAGCAATATCCATTAAAGTACCTGGAATGTGATGATCTTTCTGCATGATGACCTTGACCCATTCTGCATCTGGCTGCAACATGTCCAAGATTATGACATACATAGCATTCAACCTTATTCATAGGAGGAGTAAAATATTTTCTTTGAAGAATTTCTTTCCTTGGTTGACCTTTCATCTCCTTGTTGAGCATTTCAGATTTTGCATTAGAGTCCCTTGTCTTACTAGATTCACCTTTAACAGATTCATGAAAACCAAGACCAGCTTTGATAGCAGGAGACCTTTGACTACTAAGAATATCATCCAAAATCTTAGTACTATCTTGAAATCGTAAGAGCTTATCTTTTTCTTCTAACTTATCTTTTAGCATATTTACCTCAACCTGATGTTGCTCTTCCTTTTCAAGATACCGCTTCTTCATGCTTTCTTCAGCTTTTCTTCCTTCTTCCAACTGATGTCTTATATTGAGAACTTCATTTCCTTGTTTTTCATGAGCGTGGAGAAGTTCGTTATTCTACCTTTTTGATTCTTCAAGATCTTCCTTTAGTGAGAGGATCGTAGCTTCAAGACTTTCATAGTAACTAGATCTATCTCTGAGTTTCTTGATTATTGTGCTTTTTTCATTGACTTCATCTCTTAGTGATGCTACTTCATCCTGCACCTTTTGATATTTGTCCTTGAATAACTTCCTTACCTTGTTTCCTTCCTCTAGTTGAGCTTTTAGTTTGGTAGCTTCTTCTTTGAAGACACATTCCCTTTTGTTCAATAGATCTTGTTGATCTCTAATTTTGTTTGTAAGCCTTTTGAATTTTGCATCTATTTGATATATTTCTTGCTCACCCATAAGAGAAAATTTAGTTGTTTTGCTATCACTTTCATCATTTCCAACTGGATAGATACCTGTATCACCAGAGGATAACAAATTCATACCTGATAGAATATTTGCTTGTTCATCTTCATCATGAAGTGATTCTGAATCTAAAGTGCTTCTTCCACATATTCCCCAATCGATACTCCCACTGTCAAAGTTCTTCTGAGATGTCTTCTTCTTCTTAGGTGCTTTCTTCTTAAGCTTCTTTCCCATTGTTCTACGGATCTCCTTCAAGCGATCAAGATTCTACCAAAGGACCTGCTATGATACCAATTGTTGGAAATAATACTGAGAGGGGGGGGGGGTGAATCAGTATTATCACATCAATATAACTTTTTCATTTCCATATTAAGATTCATATACTCTTCTTCAGTCAAGGAAACAAGCGTATATCCAGTAAACTTATGATTCAGTTAGTTGATCCTTACTGAGTGCATCAGAACATTATTAACCATATGAAAAATAAACAGGAGCAGTAAAATAGAATAAATCATCACACACAAGAAGCACACATGGACACCATGATGTAAGGTGGAAACCCAATGTGGGTGAAAACCACCTGCTGCAAGTCATCTCAATCTTCCTTTTAATAAGAAACTTCTTTTACAATGATTCTGTATTGGTGCAGACCTTTACCAGTACGCAGGATGCAACCTGCAGAGAGCTACAACCCTCTCTCATTTTCCATACTCTCCTGGAAGGGAGCTACAACCCCCTTTGCTCTTGTACTAGCCGATCCATTTACTAGTACGTAGGTGCCGGCCTACTGAAATGCTCCAACCTTTACTCATGTTCCAACTGCTAGTGGAAGGGAGCTACCACCCCCTTAGCTCTTGTACTAGCTGATGTACTAGTAAGTAGGTGCCGACCTACAAAAGGCTACAACCTTCTATTTCATCCTCCAGGTACCACATTTCATACATTTTCATACTGGATACTCATGGAACACAACATCATAATCTAAAAGGCCACGTTTCATCCAATTTTCATACTGGACCCATCAATATCATTGAAGCACACAATCAATCAATCTTCTGAATCACCCAATCACCAGATCATTACATATACAAGGATAATATGTGTGTTAGCAACCAGATCTAGTCTATCAGATCACATAAGGATAAGTCATTATGAACCTGATCCATTATAGATCTCATCCATCAATACTGAAGCTAAACACAATCAATCAATCAATCACTTCTCAAAATGCTGTTATCAGAACACAGTACCAGTAACCAGACATCACTTCAAAACCTAGACCACTGCAGTAATAGACCAAATTAGCTAAAACATATTTTCAGAGAAGTCTGCAACTTCACCAATAGAAAACTTGTGGGTATTCGCACTTCTACCTTGTCGAGCTTGCGGATCACCGTACCTGCACCTGCGACTCTCCTGCGTACCTCCGCACCTGCGTTGTGTCTCACTTGCGCAGCTCCGCACCTGCGTTGTGTCTCACTTGCGCAGCTCCGCACCTGCGCTGTGTCTCGCTTGTGCACCTCCGCACCTGCGCCTTCACTTCCCTGCGGTTCTCCACACCTTCACCGTCTCCTGATCTGCGGGTATCCGCACCTGCAACGTCTTCTGATCTGTGGGTATTTTCTCCTGCACAACCTACTGATTTGTAGGCATCTGCACTGTGCTTTCTTCTGCTCTGTGGGTATCCACACCTGCACCGTGTCGCACCTGTGGTCCTGTGGGTATAGATAATTTTTCAGGCTTTAAGTATACCCTAGACTATCAGATTTATAGATCTGATCATGCGTCAAGGAGATCTCGACCCATCAGTAGATCCGTCTTGTAATGCTCAGATTTCTCCTTGATTCAAATCTAGCTATCACTCACCAACCGATCACAAGTATTTCAGATCTTGCTCACCTTAAGATATTCAATACATGAGTGTCTCATCCAAATGATCTCCTTCCTTTTTATAGTCTAGGCCTTTCTCAAACCATGGACCAAAACCATAGAGATCCAATACTAAGGATCCAAAACCGGGGTTCAAACCTTTAGATGCAAAACCACGGACTAAACCATAGGTTCAAAAGCGTCAGACTAAAATACCATGGACCGCCCGTAAGATTTCCCACGTGCGCCCAATTTTCTCTGCATGAAAGTGTGTGAACTGGGGTCTGTACCTTTTGAACTGTGAACCTGCAAACATGTCCACACCTTCTAAATGATGCGCCTATGGAACCTGTCGATGACCGCACCTTTTGATCGGCGCACTTGCGAACTTCTTATTTTCTTCATTCTTTGTAGGCTGATCATCAATCTTTGCCATTGACCTGTTGCATTATGATCTGTCATCTGTATGAGTTGCCATCAAGGACAACACTTGAGCCATAATGCCAACAATCTCCCCCTTTGGACTTGATGGCAAAGCTAACTTGTCATACTAAGGACTGTCATTTGATTCCTTTGAGCTGTCCTGCATCCCATGTATTATGTCACATCTGATATCTCTTTTGTAGATTCATCTGATTGTATATAAGTGAGATGTTCTTCTATGAGTGGGTTGCCATCAAGTACAACACATGCATCATAATGCCAACACTCACAAAATAGAAGAAAAGATAGATCAATGACTTCAAAATCATCCTCTTTGAGGGGGAAAGCTCCTTTACATTACACAAATGAACAATTCTTGGATGATACAAATGACAAGTCCTCCTTTCTATATATAGGAGTTTAAGGGGTCACAATATAATCAAAGTTGGCATAAAAATAATAATGCAAGGGCACAACAATAACAATAGTGGGCTTCTATGGGGCACAATAATAACAATATGGGGACAACATGGGTACAACAATAACAATAAGGGGCTACAATGACAATAATAATAAGGGAATACACTAGTATTATAGGGACCTAACACCATTGGAGCTAGTTGTTAGCACTATTTTTTACATTCCCAAAAGTTAAAAATTCCTTTGGAAAAAGTCAACTCTATTATGGCTTGGTTTAGTTACTTTTGAAGTCTGAGGTAAAAGCCATTTAAAAATAGTTTTAAATTAGTTTGGGTTACAATTCAATACATTTTTATGGATAAAGAGATATCTTAAGATTTTGTATAAACTAATGATCAATCCAAATGTTAAAGATAATCCAAACTAAGTTTCATTCCTAAGGGCTATATAATTTTTATTTTGTAAGGGTGGTATGAAATCATTTTTTAGCACCAAAAGATGCACTGCAAAATCATTTTCCAACACCCACAACAACACTCTGTTTTCTATGTTTTAGTTGTTGTGTTCGAGCAGAGTTTACTAACATTTGGAAATGAATTCTTGAAAAACAAAAGAGATTTTCTGCGGGAATGGACCAATTTACAAACAAATCTCTCATTTCTTACAAAATTATCACTCTTTGGAGGATACAAAGGAATATTTGCAACCCTTGTTTCTAGATTTAAATATTTAATGATTTCTTGTTTTAGTCATTAACTTTAGGTGCAATTTTAGAGAATGTGGTGATGAATGTCAATAAACAAAAGAAGTTTTTTTTGGGAAAGGTCTTATTTACAAAAACCTCTTTTAGTTTCTACACATATATAATGATTTAGGAGATACGAAGGAATATATGGAGCCTATTTTTCAGAAATTGAACAGAATTAATTTTTTCTAGTTTTAGAAAAATGACCAATTTAATTTTAGTTGGAGAGCCACCTCATCAATTCGACTTGGGGATCATATCTTATCTCCTTGATTATTTGATTTAGTAAGCTAAGTATGGATGGATATGTTTGAGATCAATTATATTTTGATATTGATCAAAATGTATTTTTCTATAAATTTGTTTATGAAAATGAATAAAGGGTTGGATTTTGAAGAAAAAATAGCTATTGTATGTGTGTTTGAAATATTTATAAAGTTTTAGTTTGCCAAGATTAGAAGATTATTGATCATTGATATAAATATTCATTTGATGGTTCCTCTTAGTTTATATTCTCTATATGTTAAAGTGATTCCCTTCTATATTATGCCATCTATTCTGATATTTGAATGAAAGAAAATGTTACATAATTCATGATTTGGTGCTTTGTTTCATAAATTCAAATGTCTGAACTCCTTATTTCTAAAGCTACATTGGGATTCATCTTTGATTCCTTACTATAGTGGATTGTTTTCCTATTTTCTTCTTTCAACTACAACAATAATTTGAAATGTCTAAGAAGTTCCATCTATCTTGCCTTTGTTAATCGATGATCATATAAATATCTTGGTAAATTACATTAAACCCTAACTTGTTTGACTCCATTTCCCAATGGATTATCTCTCTCATGCCCAATCAAATACTCTTTCAACACCACTCAACTAAATATATAGTCATTGCATTAAGTACACAATCAGTTGCTGAGGTGACACTGGGTGATTGAGTTGTAAGAGAGAGCCCTCTCTGAGTTGGAAGGGATAGATTCCAACTTGAAAGTCTGGTTGAAAAGGTTATATTAGGAGTTTTCTTTCATAGCCAAGAAAAAACCTTGAGTGATAACATCTTGGCACCATTGTCAGGGATGTGAAGCTTCAAGTCAGCACATCGGAAGAATGAAAATGAACATATATACTCTTTGATGGTGAACATAGTACATGCATAAAAATGTTGCACATTATTCACCTGGTGAATCCACTCTCAGTAAGATCTAGAAATCAAAGTATCACTAGCGATTCCATTGTATCAAGATGAATCCACAATCTATAAGGTATTCTCCTATGAATCGTGCTCATATTCTCGGCATTTCAAATTGTATTCCTCATATTGATTGGAAAACATATGTGCCACGATTCAAAGATCAAGAAGAAGATGATGTTGCTTTCCATTTGGTCAAATTCCACATGCACATACATAAGCAAGGGGTTGAATTACATGAAGACTGCTTGATGAAGACGTTTATGAAAACCTTAGAAGGATTGACAAGGTCATGGTATGAAGGTTTACCATTTGCTAGAATATATTCCTTGAAATAATTCTATGTAGTTTTTTGTAAGAACTATAAGGAAAGTTATAAGGAAAGTTACCCATCTATAGTGTGGGTTGAAAATTTTTGTGGAAATTTTGAAAGTGTTTTTCAGCACATGGGAATTGTTATTGATGATGAATACCTAATAGGTGTTGATATTAGAGAAGTATTGTTTGAAATGTATTCTCATCAAGAAGAACTATAAGATAGCTTCCATGAAACTCAGAAAATCTTCTAGCAAACAATAGCTTCTCCCTTAGTTGTAAATGAAATAGATCAAAATCTTGATGTAGAGATTCTTGTTTCTTCTCTTGAAGATGTTCAAATTTTGTGCGATCAATATATAATTGAGGACAACCAATCAAATGGTTTTTTGGCTCGTTCAATTCCCGAATATTTGATTCATGAAGAAACTTATGAAAATCAGATCTCTGAAAGTGTATGCACGAAAGATCTAATCAGTGATCCAATTCATGGATATTTTATCATAAAGTTTCAAGAAATCAACGAATCATATTATGTCAGTTGCACCATAGAGTCAAAGGAGGAAAATGAAGATGAAATTATGGTCTTGCAAACT
Source organism: Pinus tabuliformis (assembly GCA_031772625.1). NCBI lineage: Eukaryota > Viridiplantae > Streptophyta > Pinopsida > Pinales > Pinaceae > Pinus > Pinus tabuliformis. The sequence goes on along the minus strand of CM062818.1, from coordinate 351,330,530 downwards.
TATGAAAGTGAGGAAGTTATCTAGAAATGTCACATTTTGAAGTGACATATTCATAAATTTTAGATAGGTTAGATGATATATCTTCTCTTGTTGAAGATGAAATTATTGAAGATACTATTGGGAAGAAAATTGTCTTTTCATTTAGGGATGACCAACTTGAGGAAATATAGCAATAAAAATTAAACATCATGGCTGCCCTATTATTTTTACTGATCAACAAGAGATATTTGTTTGTATTTTTGAATACCCTTTTTCATTTGTGTTAGAGGATATCAGTCTTACAATCTTCATGAACAAAGGAGACATTTTCCAATGAAGGGATGAGTTGTCATATTTTCAATTTTTCTGTTTGTTGGGAGCAGTTGAATGCAAGTTTTAGTCAAATAGCCATTTGCTTGATTGGATGCATTGGAATTGTTGGAATTATGGTCTGTGTGGTTCCAGCTAAATGATGTTGGCTTTGGTTCATGATGGTAGCTATCTCATGTTGGCACTGATGTCAACCCTATGTAGACTAGCTGATGTGGGATCAAAAATTCGATGATTCTATGAGAGATACACATTCCAAACCAAAGTTTGATATAAGAGACTTGCCTGGAGATAAATCATCTTGAATTTGATCATTAATTGGGTCTTGAAAGTTTGAGAGATCATATCCACAATGCCAAAAATATTTTAGGAAATAATTTACATTAAGTGAAACCGTGCGGAGGGAAGAGTTTTGCAAAGAAAACCAAACCTGAATTAGTTTAGGGGTCTTACCAAAGCTGTGAGAACTTGACATAACCATCAATGGAAGTTGAAGTCGCCCGACTCTGGAAATTCCCAAAACTTAAAAAAAAATTAAAATCGCATCCTGAAGATTGAACCAGATCGTGCACAATGTGAGGATAGTTTCTTTCAATGATCTTTGTGAGATCACTATTAACCGAGTGTCAACCATCTCTATCACTAATTTGGTTAGATTTTGCAACTTCAACAACCAAATTAATCAAGTTAAAATATTCATCTGATTGCAAATCTGAAGATGTATGAATGAGAAAATGTTATGAGCAATCTCGTTTGGAGAGTTGTCTCCATGCAAGAGAAGAGATGATAAGGGATGGAAAGAGTACTCAATGATTTGATTGTGTTCATTTTCATTATGGATAATCTCACAACCTTGTGTCAATTGATAATTTAACTCATCGGCTGAAGAACTTAAAGAACATGGATTATCTCTGTCGCAAGTAGATGCATCGCAGATGATAGAGCACAAGGGATAGTGAGATGAAGAGGAAGTTTCGATAAGAACATCTTCTTTTACCAAATAATATTTTGGATCTAAAGTAAAATATTCATGAGAAATCAAAATATCAGTTGATGCACCTGGGAAATCGTGATCACATACATCAACAAAGTCATCATCATTGGAATGATTGTTGCCTAAGGCTACAAATTGATTGAAATAATTGATTACATTTGATTCACTACCAAGATTAGCAGATTGAGAATCATCTAAGAATGGAAGCACATTGTTTTGACATGGAGGATTTTGAAAAAGAGAAGAAATATTTAAAGAATATTCACCTTCGTGCTCCTCTACTTGTGTAATGTGACTACTTTGTATCTGATCGCAATTTGAACCAGCAACAAAAAAATAGAGAGAGTGTGAAAGACTAGATGGTGGAGTAGATTGATTGGGCAGATCACGGTAAAAAGAGTCATGGTATGTAGATGATAGAGAATAAAAGAAATCTAGATCAGATTGGAGGCTATAGTTATGCATGATAACATCATGTTGTGGAATGGGGAAGTTAGTATTCTCCATGGGATCCATGAGTCATTCTGGGATTTCCTCCATTGAATCCAAGTCATGAGAAATGGAAGAAGAATGAGAAGATGGATTAGGAATTTTATTTCCTGATTTTTCAACCTTATTCACATCGCACAGAGGCACCTTCATCGGAACTGGAAAAGGAGGAGGACAAAGACCAAAATGGAGCATTAAATTCCTCCTTTGAAATTAGAGGTGTCTCATGATTCAAAAGAGTTGGGGAAGTAGGAAAATCAAGGTGTTCAAGTTCACCGTGTAAATAGATAAGAACAAAGTTCTCAAACTCTTATTTCAAGAAATCCTTATTCATGTATTCTTTAGAAATTTCAAAAAAAAGGTGCAGGAACCTATCAGAAAACTCCTTAACTTATTCCTTATGCTTCATTCTTAAGAGATTGATTCTTTTACAAACATCTCGATAATTATACCTATCAAAGGCTTGATGAAGCTCCCCAAGGAAATGATGAAGGGAATGGATGGAATCAGGTGGAAAGGTATGGAACCATCTACACGACCTTCAAGGGTGAGGAAGAAAAGCACACAAGCAAACTCTTCATCATTACTGTCGTAAGACTCAAAAAATTTAAGAAATTCAGAAATGTGCTTGGTTATGGATGTTCCATCCTCACCATCAAACTATAACTGGGACAAGTGATAGAGAGGCTCACTAGGGATTGAAAATTTATAAAGGGAAAAATTAGAGAAACACCCCGGGAGTAAGATTTGAGTATGAGAAATTTAATATAAGAGATTCAAACCAGATTCAATGAGCTCATCTTGTCATGTAGCCCTCTTTCTAGCGCGACTATTGACATTGCTAGAAATCTGTCAACTAAGGGTTCTCCCCAATGTGAAGTCCCAACTAGACCTCAAATTGTTTGCAGTAGGAGCCCCATTCAGAATATCAGCTTAGTTGCCATATTTCGTAAAGATATGCCTTGGCTCTAACTATTAGCAAGATAGAGGAATATAAATGCACCTTCAAAAAGCAAGGGGGGTGTGCCTAGTGAGTACTTGATCATATGCGTGTCGAAGCTCTTTCACTCCGGAGGGGAGGAAAAGTGAGCCTCTAAGAGAGAGGTAGTAGTACCACCCTAGTAGAGACAAACACGAACAAGAAGGGTTTGTACAACATCAAGTAGAATACTCCACATAGATGCAGTAGTCATTGAAACCAATATAACGAGGAATATTTGTCTAATATCCAGTGGAATAGTCGATGAGGATGTGATAACTATAATAGAAATTACATCACATTCTCAATATTATAATCACCAAAATAAGCGAAATGGTTCAACTACTTTAGCACAGAAGAAAGTTCACATGAATTACAAACATTCACAGAATAGTCTTACAAATATCCATAATCCATGCACGAAGAATTTGTTGGCCCATAGGGCTTCTCATATTAAGTAAAAGTTCCAGACACATGTATACAATGAACACTAGTAGCTCCAATAGTGGAGCGTTGGAGCCACTCCTTGCTCCTAAACAGAATGAGCTTACCTCTCTAATGCCTTGCGGGAGGAGCCAAGGTGAAAAGTCCTTTGCTCATACAATAAGGGTGTATATATAACCAAGGGGTTATACTTCACCCTCCTTGTGAATCTTTGACTACCCTCATGACTTTTTGACTTCCCATGACTTTTTGATTTAGATGACTTCATATTCCATGTGTTTCCTTTGGACTTCCACTTTAAAATACATTTCAAATAGGTAATTACATAATCCACAATAATGATGTGGCATATGATGACTTGTAACAGGACATGACATGATACTGATGACATGGATTGCATGATGATGTGACAGTGCGAAGTTGTCCTTCTTGTTGTTTCTTTTTTTGTATCTTCTTGAACAAATGGTACATGTTCTTCTTCTTCCTCCTCCTTATGACTTGAAGATGAGGAGTCTTTCATGTGATCTTGATCTTGATCTTCTATTAGAGTTCGATGTTCCTTCATCTTATTGCATGCTAATAATCTTATGTATTCAGCTCCATATGTGTCTTCTAGCATGTTCTCCTTCTCTATATCCTTCTTCATCATCTTTCCATAGCATGATAGAGTTCCTATACTTTCAATTGACTCATGACAAAATGACATCAGTCTGATAAACCCCTAGTCTAAGATGGTGCACATTGATTCACTGAATGAGCCAGAACCGGGTGATAGGCTGGGAAAGAGGCTCAATAACTGCACAATTGTATAGCTCAGGCAGTAAGGGGTGAAGCTTGAGCCTTGATACTGCGGAATGTGTAGTTCAAGATGGGATGAGGAAGAAAAATGTGCATTCTATGAGCTTAAGATGAGAATCTACTGAAGGGATAGGCACTGGATCAGCCTATTGCATAGTTTTGGAGGATAGATGAGCCCAAGTGACTACGAAATTATGCAGTTCAAGAGCTCAAGGTTGAGGATTGAGCCTTGAGACTGTGTAGTGCATAGTTCAGGCTAGACTGAGGGAGAAAATTATGAAATTCTGGGAGCTAAATAAGTAGTCTGAGGGGATGGAAATTGAGTGAACACACTCTATGGTTTTGGGAGACAAGGGAGGTTGAACCACTGCACAATTGTACATATTAGGAGCTTAAGGGATGAGATTGAGGTTTGAGATTGTGAAGTGCATAGTCGAGGCCAGGCTGGGAGGATGAATTGCACAATTCTGGGAGGAAAGGTTGGGTTTGAGCATTGAAGTTGTGAAATTCACAGTGTTAGAGTCGGTCTTGAGCCCTCCATCAGCGATCAAAACTATTTGCATTTGCATAGGTAGGTGTCTCATCAGTGTCAATTTTTTCATCCCATTAGGCATGCCATAACCCTGATGGAGGAGCTGGTGTCTTTGTCCCCCTCTTGGCATTGCTGGATCAAAGTCATTTCAGTCCTTAATCTCTTTCAAGCTTGTCTTGTCTTATCTTGAGGTCAAATTCCTAGGTCTAGGGTTTTGGTCAAGTTTGTTTACAAGGTCATGTCTCTGAAGGTCAATAAGTGCTCAGCAAGCCAGAGGGATGATTGTAAAGATGTTTCTTCGAAATTTTTTATCTTGTACAGTTAATTTTCATCTTGGATTTAAAAACCCTGTTTTTAAAGCCAAGGTCATTTTTCAAATTTTTGTAAAAAGTGATGAAATTTCAAAAAACTTCCAAAGACAGCATGTAACCCTGGCTCCCTTGCCAAGATCCCTCAGATGATATCCCTGCAAAAAGTATCGAGCAAAAGCATTAAATGAGTCAATTTCAGGACAAAGGAAACCAAAAAGTCAGTTTTATAAAGTGTCAAAGAGAAACATTAGAAAGTGGGTTTGGCATGAAATTTATTCAAATGAAGCTTATATAAGCCCAATCTCCCTCCTTTTACCCTCATTGTGCATCCAAGACACTTGCAAGAGAGATTGGGCGAGCATCCAAGCGGTTTTGAGTGAAATTGGTCGAAATTGGGGAGCAGGACAGGCGCACGACCCGTCAGGGCAGGCGCGCGACCCGTCAGAGCTCATCCCGCAGTGTAATTTCATAACGGGCGTGACCCGTCAGACGCGCGCGACCCGTTGGGTGAGGCGCGCGACCCGTCAGCGACCTCCCTTTCAAACTAACTGCAAATTCGTTCAAGCACCCTCCAAATCATCAATTTGCTTGAGGTAGGTTCTCCAAACATTGAAATGGTTGCTGATTATATTAGAGGGACATTATGCATTTGTTTTTGAAGATCAAATTGTGCAAGAGCAAGACCTCCATATGGTTGTATGTTACATTGTAAAAGTGTGCTAGGGTTTATTGCTGTTTCATGGTTTTTCCCTTGTAATTATTTTCCTCTTTCCCCTTTTCACTTTCCTTGTATTTCCATGTAATTTCCCCTGCTAATTTGTAAAAGAAATACAAACCCTACCCCTCTCCCTAAACACTAAAACTCAAACCCTAACCCTACCTCTCCATATGCCCATGTAAACACATGAATTTGATGATGCATATGCAATGATTTTTTGCAATGTTTTCCCTAAATTCCCTGTTATATACATGTATTCCCATTTTCCTTTCAAAAATGTCCCTTCCCTAACTTTCCCCTCATGTTCCTTGTCCCCTTGAAACAGCAAAGAAATCAGCACTTTTAAAGGCAGAAACAGCAGTACATTTTGTCCACTCTGCTCCTTAAACAATGTCAGAAACCGAAACATATGAGCAGAGTGATGACCAGGCATCAGCTTCAGAGATTGAGGTACAGAGGAGGCCTCATACCAAGGCACTAAATAGCCTAGCCACAGCACAAATCCCAAGAAATTTTGAGAATTTCGGGTGAATTTTGACTTTTTCAGGCAATTTGCAGGCTTTTCCCATTAACGGGTCTCACCCCCGCGCGACCCTTCATCATGGCAACTCCATTTGGCAAAAACTCAGCATTTACAGATTTTTCATGCAAAATTACACATTCTCATGGATGGACTTGAGATTTGGTGAAGTTTTGGGCCTCCAGAAAGTCAAGAAACTAGCAAAAAATGACTTTCTGCCACTTTTTTGAGTTACAGAAAGCAGTCTTGGGAGATTTGATTTTTGACAGGGCAAATGAATTCCAAATTCAAAAATTCTAGTTGGGTTGGAAAGTAGACTCACAGAACTTTCCAACAAGCCTACTCTTGCCCAATTTGGACACCTGAAAGTGCCCCAAAAGTGGCTCCAAAGGCGCGCGACCCGTCAGGCAGATTTTTCCAAAATGCACTGTACAGCTCAGAAAAACGCAGTTTGACCCAGTTTGACTTTTTGGGATGGATTATTATGCTCTTTGATGTAATTAATGTAATTTTATGACAATTTTACTCTTATGTACCTCTTCTAGAAGATTCATTCATGAAAAAGGTGAAAATTAAATGAATGAATTGGTTTCCTAGCTTATAGAGGCAAGTTGTTTTGACTGCCTAGTTTGTAGTGCTTAGTTTAGAAGTGGTTGAAACAGCTCCTAGGATAGTGAGCTCGACCCATGGAGGCAGGGAAAGAGGTTAGATCATCTATATTATGTACTTTCTTGCTCATTTTCATGGTTGGACTCTTGAGGGAGAAGCTATCATTGTATTATTCACTGTATCTCTGCAATTTTTGGCTAAGGAAGACCAGGGTTTTGCAGTCCTCTTTGGGATTCTTGTGGTTACATGTATTGATGGTGTGTTTCTCTATGTGCCTGTAAGTGTGTTATGTGAATCATTTCCTTTCTTTTCCTTCTGCACATTAAACAAATGAAGTGTTAAAGTAGAATTCATGACTGTCATGCTCTGCTTTTAAGTTTGTTTAATTTCAATGTTTTCTACTATTTAAGGAGAAATCAAAGTTATTGTTTGCTCTCCTTAGCTCCTCACCTGTCTTTCTCATCCATTCTCCTCAATCTAAGGCATCAATATTGTCTCCTATCTCGCCCCAAAGAACCCCCTGCGAAAACTGTGTCCAATCCCCGCACCTAAAATTGCCATTTCCCCAATTTTCCACCAAAAACCCTAAAAATCCAAAATCAACCCTTTTGATCAGTTTACTAGCCTAAAATCAGTGTTACCCTATTGGTTATCTCGCCCATTGAAGATCTTTATCGAGATAGACCGGAGAGAGCCCTCTCCTGCCCCGTAGGGCTAGCTACGAGGCTAAGTGGTTTGATGTTGCCTTGAGGTTTACCTTTCTCAGCCTGAGGTGAAATTTCAAGCACTAACACACAGTTCTAGTCTTGAGCATTGAAGTTATGAAATGCATAGTTCTGGGCTTGATCATTGAGGTTGTGAAATGCGCAGTTCTCAGGGGTTGGATGAGGTTAGGTTTCCAAGAATTTTTCGAAATTTGGTTGTGTGGGACCGAAGAGACTATTGTGAACGGTGATATGACTTGACCGTGATCACACACTTGAGACACTTTGAAAACACAACAACATAGATAATCTAGAACACGTTAACAACATATTCCCCTCAATGCAATGACTTTATGACAAGTACGACACTAAAGGTACACTTTGCGATGACAGTGACGACACTTGTGCGTCAGTGCTTAAAACTTTGGGAATGAGTGTGATTGATGTTTACATGGTTAGACCAACTCATTCAGAGTAACATAACCCATTGAAACCACTAGAATGAGAATTAGATGAAAATTTAGCGTAAAAGTGGCCTCCTAAGGAAAAATAATAAAATAATAGTTAGAATGATAAAATAAGAGTTATGGATTTTGGAGGGAAAAGAAAAAAAAACTTCTTTTTTAATTGTAGTTTTGGCTTATCTCTGTATAGGTTTTCTCAAATTTCAAGTGTAGACACTTAATGGATGCAGAATTAAATTCCACATCCAATGATTACCCATTATGAATACTTTTGAGAAGACTCACATTAATTAAAAATGAAGATACATTAAAAAAGCGTGTTCAACATGCTTTTTTAATGTATCTTCAATTTTTATCAATGTGGGTCTTCTCAAAAGTATGTATGATGGGTACTTGTTGGATGTGGAATTTAATTTCGCATCCAATGAGTGCCTACACATAAAATTTGAGTAAACCTATAAGGAGATAAGCCAAAAATACAAATTAAAAAAGTAGAATTTCTTCTTTTCCCTCCAAAATATTTACATGTACCTCTTTTTAAAATTAAATGATTTTGATTGGTATACATATTATGACATAGAAATTACATGAAAATTTCATGGCACTTTTAGGCTAAAACTTCCTCTAATGCATGCATACATTGCACGACATATAACATGCAAAAATATGTCAATTTCTAAAGTGCAAATGACTCTTGCGATATGTGAACGACAGTGAAAGTAACACATGCTAGAGAAAAGATAACATGAAAATGAAAATAATTATAGTGAAGGCAAGCGAAAGAGATAGCCGAAAACATGAAAATGACACTCTTAAAAATAAAGGTGCGCGAAGGCGACAGTTTGCAAAACTCACTGAAATGGAAGTACAAACACAACTAGAATGTGAGAAACTGCTGTTGTCAATGCGCAGTGACTGTTGACTTGGATTGGAAATCACACAAGCATAATCTTGATGGAACATGATATGCTTATCCAAGCTTGCGTAAAATAATGTGCTCATGAACTTGTTGCGGTCTAAGCATGTGTGAGAAAGTGACTTTGACACTTTCGATCCAAGAAGGGAGATTAAAAGCATAAACTAATGAAGAAGTGACTATGGAAAGACCGATCACAAGATCCACAAAAGCCTCCAAAATTAGAGTGTATGCAAAATTTTGGAGTGTGTTTGTCGCAACGACAACACTTGGTGACACACTGGTAGAATTCCAACTTCCTTGCCTTGGTCAATTCTTTTGTGCAGGGTCCTATTGATTCATCATTGAGATTACCATGGCTTCCCCACTTACCCCGTGCATAAAAATAGTCCCCTTCATTCCTTTAATTGGTTGAACAAAAACATAAGATCAATGATCAAACAATGTTTCGAATCAGGATAGGGTGAAGTTCTCAAGCTTTAGATTTTTAGAGTATATTTTTTCATATCTGGTGTTGCTTCGCTACCAAAAAGCCTGGAAAGTACCCCGACAGAGTCACTACAGGAGCAAAAACATTGCTCCGCTACCAACGAGCCTGGATAGTACCCTGGTGGAGTTGCTTGCTTCACCTCTCTGTGCAAGAAGCCTTTCACTTCTTTTGCCTTTATTTATTTATTTAAAGAGGATTGTACATCGACACTGATGTATTTATGGGCGTAAGAGGGATCCTGACTTATTGAGAGTAGGAGAGGTTGTCCCTTCATAGAAGAATATATAAGACCTCTGATATTGGTTTTCTCGTTTAGATTTTCCCCTTGTATTTCTCCACCTGATTGGATCAAATTGAAAACACTGAAACATAAAACCTAAGTGCAGGCATGAGGTTTCCAGAATATACATTTAGGTCATGGTTTGACACAAGGATTTCTTAATGCTATTGGAACATCATCGACCAAAATATATAACCCAGACAAGGAAGAAGGACAAAGAGTTAGCCAAATGTTGCAGTGTTACAAAGTCCTTTTCTATTTTTCCACATTCCCCTTTGAGCCAACAGAGCATCTTCATGTAAGGTCTTATTGATGGAAAAAAAGGAAAATACACAACACAACAAGAAAACAAAACCAAAGCACAAGAAAAATAAGGTAAACCAAAGCATAATGCAAGAGAAAAGTAATAAAAGACAAGAGATATTAAAGAGAACAAGGGATGAGTGCTAGAGAAGGAAAACTAGGATGTAGCTAATCCTACTCCTAACCTAACAACTAGAAGGTCAAGGTAATGGATAATGGAATTTCCAATGTAGCCACCGTAATCGTTCCTGACCTGCATCCAAAAAGATATGAATAATTAAAACAAATATAAAGTAATGTGAAATAGAAAATATAAAAAATTGAATAACTTTCACAAAAATTTGAAGGTCTTTCCTATGGGCAGAAAGATGTGTCACAATCACTACTTTCATCCAATTCACATTCTTACCTCTCTAATGGAAATTATAATCAGACAAACCTCGAAGATTTCTTACGAATGCACCTTATTCTATGTCATCCTACTTAGAAAGCATGAGAAAAGGTCAAAACATGTTTATTGCAATGGAGCTTGCCGAGTAATATTGATCCAACCATTCAATGATTGGATAATAAAATTCATGATGATCCTCTTGAAAACCTCAAAATATTTGAAAAGATGGATTTTCAATTAGAGTCACGGGATTATAATGAGAATCTTGTGAGGGAAAAAAGATCTTATCATATTCAATAGTCATGTCGAGACAGTGAGGACCTGACATATCCATCAATGAAGGTTGAAGTGCCTCAACCACTCAACAAAAATATGAATAGTGAGATGTTCAATGATGAAGATCGAAGGATGTAAAACAATTGTCATTGGATATACTGATGGGAAAACAATAAGTTGAATGAAAATCATTAGAGACATAATAATGATCAGTTGGGTTGATTAAAGAATCAAATTCCCAATTTGTAATTAACAAATATAAATCAATTTGAACAATTATGGAAATGCTCTGCATATTAGAGTCGTCTTCCTCATGTGACAAGTGTAACAAACCATTTCCTTGTGACTAGTCACACACTGCACCAACATCGTAATCATCAAAGGAAGTAAAAATGAATGCTAGTACAACAAACACATGAAACCAATTAGGGTAAAATAAGTGAATAAGAATTTTTTTATTCAAATAATCCATGCATTCACTAATGCTCAAGAGGATTTTAGGCGCGACGAAGAAAAGGATTAGCATTAGCATATTCACAACAAGGATCATGGGCTGATTGTTTTGAAAAGAGTGGTACATGTATGACTCCTTTGGCCAAAGATAATCTTTAGAATAATCAATTTCAAAATTATATGATTATATGAGAGATACACATTCCAAACTCGAGTTTGATACAAGATACTTGCATGGATATAAATCATCTTGAATTTGATAAAAAATTGGGTCTTCAAAGTTCGAGATATCATATTCGCATTGGAAAATATATTTCAAGAAAGAATTTACATTGAGTGAAACCATGCGGAAGGAAGAGTTTTGTGAAGAAAACCAGACCTGACTTAGTTCAAGGGTCTTACCAGAGATGTGAGATATTGACATAACCATCAATGGAAGTTGAAGTGCACCGACTCCTTAGAAAGTCCTGAAACTTGCAAAAATTGTAAAATCACGTCTTGAAGATTGAACCAGATTGTGCATGGTGTGAGGATAACTGCTTTCACTGATCTTAATGAGATCACTATTAACCAGGTCGAAACCATCTTTGTCACCGATTTGATTAGATTTTGTTAGGAAACCAGCTCACAAAAAGATAGAAAAGATAGATCAACGCCTTAAAATTCAGCCTCTTTGAGGGGGCAACCTCCTTTACATTACACAAATGAACAATTATTGGATGATACAAATGACAAGACCTCCTTTATATATATAGGAGTCTAAGGAGTCATAATATAATCAGAGCCGACATAACAATAATAATGTAAGGGAACAATAATAATAATAGTGGGCTTCTATGGGACACAATAATAACAATATGGGGACTACATGTGCACAACAATATAATAAGTGGGTTATACTAATAACAATAAGTGTTTACACTAGTAGTATAGGGACCTAACATGCCCCTCTCCTTTAAAAAGTGTTGTCCTCAATGCTTGAGTAGTTCTTGATGCTTCTGTATAAAACTCTTGTCCTCCCATCTAGAATATTCAGCGGGTAAGTTCTTCCACTTGATGAGATACTCTAAAATTGATAGATTTCGTAGCTGTCGGGTTCTTGTTTCTGTGACTGCTCTAGGTTCCAATATGATTTTTCCTTCCTCATCAAGTTCTGGCAATATTGTTTGAATTGGGATCTTCTGCAACTTTTGAATGAGTGGCCACACTTCTTTTTCCTTCTTCCATTCATCCCTTGCTTCATTTATCCAATATGGTTGGATAATAGAAATAGCACAAAACAATGCTTCCACAGCCTCATCCTTTCTTGAGAGTGCATCTGCAACAACATTTTTCTTTCCTTTTTTATAGATGATTTCAAAGTCATAACCCAACATATTTGTGACCCATTTTTTCAGTTCTTCTAAATATAATCTTTGTTCTTAAAAGTATTTAAGACTATCATGATCCATTTTTACCATGAAGTGTCTTCCCATTAGGTAAGGTCGCCATTTCTTAAGTGCATGTAGTATTGCCAACATTTCCTTCTCATGAATAGCTTGCTTGAGATGTAGTCGTAAAAATACCCAATCGCCTACATCAAAACTTCTTTCACTGCGATGTTGATATGCCTGTTGTTTCATTCGATTCTACACCAAAGTGGCATTATTCTTTAAAAGTTGTAGGACTTGTTGTTGATGCTTGATGTGATCTTTCACTACTTGAATCCTTTTATTCTTGATATGTCCTTCTATATTGAGAGTTTGAGGAGTGGTAATTTCTTCCAATGCATTACAAGATATGGTCAGATTCATTTCTTGATGCTCGATGTGATATTTCACTTCTTGAACATTTTTCTTCTTGATATGTCCTTCTATCTTGATAGTTTGAGGAGTGGTAATTCTGGCCAATGCATTACAAGATATGGTCAGATTCCTTTCTTCTTTCTCGATGTGATCTTTCACTTCTTGAACCTTTTTCTTCTTGATATGTCCTTCTATCTTGAGAGTTTGAGGAGTGGTAATTCTTGCCAACGCTTTACAAGATATGGTTAGATTCATTTCTTCTTTATCTGGGGTTTTTTCTTGGTGTATATCCTCTTCTTTTGATGTTTCTTGATCCTTGTCTTCCTCCTCTTCACAATCAATGTAAAATAATTTCTTCTCAGTACACTTATGACCTTTAATGTATTTGTTATCACAATTGTAACAAAGTCCTTTTTCTCTTTTTTCTTCCAATTGTTGTCATGTAAACCTTGTAGGTTGTGGAAGGATAGGAGAAAAAATACTTCCATAATTATAGTCGTGAGTTGTGGGATTCCTTGTTTCCATAATTTCGCTTTCAAATTTTTCTTTCCAACCTGAATTCCTTCTCCAATGAATCAGGTTCCCAAAGATGAACCTCATGTTGAATGTTATCCTTTAAAGTCTCTATGAAGACATCAATCCTTTGCTTCTCTAGAATATCATTTACCCTTATATTCAATGTTTGAAAGTCCTCAATGTGCTCTTCCATTGAACCCTTTTGTTCGAGATTTATCAATTGGCTAAAGAAGGTGTTACTCTTTGTATCCTCATAATGTGCTATCATTTCTTCTATGAAAATTGACCAAGTAACAAGTGCTTTACGAGAACAAAGCCCTTTATACCATAAAAATTGATTTGGTTCTAAATATAAAGATGCAATATGTACCTTTTGTAAAAGTTGAACCTCATGTAGATCAAAATATTTCTCCATCTGTAGTATCCAATTTATCGGATCCTTTCCATCAAACTTCTTCATATCGCCTTTTCTTGATTTTAGGAGCTCAATCTTGAAACGAATGTAACTCTGTAATTTCGGATCTTCCAATTCTGAAATCGCGACTTACAATAGCCCTTTGTGTCCTCTTTCCAATGCAACCAGTCTGATCAAAATTGGATTCTCCAAGAAAGAGTTATGCACAATCTCCCAAGATGGCCGGATTATATACCTTTTCAAAAGAGCGAACTTGTATGAAGTTCCACGTGTCACTGTTTCAACCTTCAGATTTGAAAAATATACATAGAAAAACACATTCCATCCTCTTTCTGTAACTTCTGACGAAATTTCAATTTGATGCTTAGAGAGAAAGTTATGACGATTTTACGAAGGTTGCCTGTTTAAGATGTAATTCGGGAGTCTGCAAAAACCCTAATGTCCTCAGATCATATATCCGAAAATATAGTGAGACAAGATCTAAAATTTAGACCTGAGGTTTAGACTGCTTTCTTCTCAAATGAGTTTTTGGTTTAGCTTCTGAAACTTCGTAGTGAACACATTATAGCGAAACTTCCACGATGAACTGTTTTAGATGAAATTCTCGAGCTTGCAAAAACCTTAACTTCCTCAAATTATATCTCTAAAAATATAGCGAGACAAGATCTGAAATTTGGACCCGAGGTTCAACGAGATTTCGTATCAAATGGGTTTTTTTGTTAGCGTCTTAAACATTGTAGAAAAAATTTATAGCAAAAATTCCACGATGACCTGTTTGGAGCAGCGAAACCCTAGAATCCAAAGCTTTGATACCAAATGTTATGAAACCAACTCACAAAAAGATAGAAAAGATAGATCAATGCCTTAGAATTCAGCCTCTTCAAGGGGGAAACCTCCTTTACATTACAAAATGAATAATTATTGGATGATACAAATGACAAGACCTCCTTTCTATATATAAGAGTCTAAGGGGTCATAATATAATTAGAGCCGACATAACAATAATAATGTAAGGGCACAATAATAAAAATAATGGGCTTATATGGGGCACAATAATAACAATATGGGGACTACATGGGCACAAAAATATAATAAGGGATTTGTACTAATAACAATAAGGGGTTACACTAGTAGTATAGGGACCTAACATATTTTTATACTTCAAGAACTAGATTACTCAAGTTAAAAGATTCATTTGATTGCAAATCTGAAAATGTATGAAACGAGAAAATGTCATGAGCAATTTTGTTTGGAGAGTTGTCTCCATGCAAGAGAAGATATTATGAGGGATGGAAAGAGTACTCAATGATTTGATTGTGTTCATTTTCATCATGGATAATATCACCACCTTGTGTCAATTGAGAACTTAACTCATCAAATGAAGAGCTTAAAGAGCATGGAGTATCTCTATCACAAGTAGATGCATCACAGATGGTAGAGAACAAGGGATAGTGATATGAAGCGGAAGTTTCGATGAGCACATATTCTTTGACCAAATCATGTTCTGGATCTCAAGTAAGATATTCATGAGAAACCAAAAGATCAATTGATGCACCTGGGTAATCGTGATCACATACATCAACAAGTTCATCATCATTGGAATGATTGTTGCTTGAGGCTATGGATCAATCGAAAGAATTGATTACATTTGATTCACTATTGAGATTAGTAGATTGAGAATCATCCAATGGAAGCACATTGTTTTGACATGGATTATTTTGAAAAAGAGACAAAATATTGAAAGCGTCTTCACCTTCCTGCACCTCTACCTATGTAATGTGATTTCCTTGTATCTGATCGCAATTTGAACTAGCAACGCGAAAATCAAGAGGGTGTTAAAGACTAGCTAGTGGAGTAGATTGATTGGGCATATCATAGTACAAAGAGTCATGTCATGTAGATGATAGAGGATCACATAAATCTAGGTCATATTGGAGGCTAGAGTTATGAATGATAACATCATGTTGCGGAATGGGGAAGTTATTCTTCCCCATGGGCTTCATGAGCCATTCTGGGATTTCCTCCATTGAATCCGAGTCATGAGAAATGGAGGAATAATGAGAATATGGATTATGAATTTTATTTGTGTATTTTTCAAATTTACTACCATCACATAGAGACACCTTCATCAGAACTAGAAAAGGAGGAGGACAAAGAATAAAAGGAGTAGTAAATTCCTCCTCTTAAATTAGAGGTGTCTCATGATTCGCAATGGTTGGGAACTAGGAAAATCATGGGGTTCAGGTTCAATGTGTAAATTGATAAGAACCAAGTGATCAAAATCTTGTTTTAAGAAATCCTAATTCATGTCTTCTTCAAAAATTTCACAACAAAGGTGAAGGAATTGATCAAAATCTCCTCAACTGATTCATTAGGCTTCATTCTTAAGATATTGATTCTTTTACAAACATCTCAATAATTATACCTATCAAAGTCTTGATGAAGCTCCCTGAGGAAATGATGAAGGGAATGGATGGAAGCAGGTGACAAGGTATGGCACCATCGATTAACATGACCTTTAAGGGTGAGGAAGACAAGCACACAAGAAAACTCTTCATCATTGATTTCGTAAGATTCAAAAAATTTAAGAAAATTAGAAATGTGCTCGGTTATGGATGTTTCATCCTTACCATTAAACTTTAACTGGGAAAATTGATAGAGAGGCTCATTGGAGATTGAAAATTGATAAAGGGAAAAATGAGAGAAACACCCCGTGAGTAAGATTTGAGTATGAGACATTTTAGATAGGAGATTCAAACCAGATTCAACGAGATCATCTTATCATCTATCCCTCCTTCTAGCACCACTGTTAACAATGTTGGAAATCCATTAACCAGGGGGTATCCCTGATGTGAATTCCCAACTAGACCTCACACCATTTGGAGTAGGAACCCCATTTGAAATATTAGCCTAGTTTCCATATATCTTAAAGATATGCCTTCGCTCTAAGTGTCAGCAAGAGAGAGGAGTGAAAATGCGCCTTCGAAAAGAAATGGGTGTGTGCCTGGTGAGTGTTTGATTGTATGTGTAAAGTTATTTCAATGCGGAGGGGAGGAAAAGTGAGCCTCTAAGAGAGAGGCAGTAGTACCACCCTAGTAGAGACACATACGAATATGAAGGGTTCGTACAAAATCAAGCGGAATAGTTCATGGAGATGCGACGGTCATTGAAGCCAATATAATGAGGAAGGTTTTTCTAATATCCAGCAGAATAGTCCATGAGGATGCGACAACGATAATATAAATTACAACAAATTATCAATATGATAAACACCAAAATAACCAAAATAGTTCAACAATTTTAGCATAGATGAAAGCAGACATGAATTACAAACATTCATAGAATAGTCTTACAAATATCCATAATCCATGCATGAATAATGCGCTGCCCCATAGGACTCCTCATATTAAGTAAAAGTTCCAAGACACATGTATAGAATGAACACCCCTAGCTCCAATAGTAGAGAGTTGGAGCCACTCCTTGCTCCTCAAAAGAACGAGCTTATATCTCTAATGCTTTGTCGGAGGCGCCAAGGTGAAAAGTGATTTTCTCATACAATGAGGTTGTATATATAACCAAGGGGTGATGCTTCACCCTCCTTGTGACTTTTTGACTATCCTCATGACTGTTTGACTTCCTATGAATTTTTGACTTAGATGGCTCTTAATATTCCATGTGTGTCCTTTGGACTTCCACTTTACAATACATTTTGAATACGTAATTACATAATCCATAATAATGATGTGGCATATGATGACTTGTGACAGGACATGACATGACACTGATGACATGGACTGCATGATGATGTGACAGTGCCAAGTTGTCCTTCTTGTTGCTTCTTTCTTTGTGTCTTCTTGAACAGATGGTACATGTTCTTCTTCTTCCTCCTCCTTATGACTTGAAGATGAGGATTCTTTCATGTGATCTTGATCTTCACCTTCTATTAGAATTCAATTTTCCTTCGTCTTCTCACCTATTTATCATCTTATGTCTTTAGCTCCATATGTGTCTTCTAGCATGTTATCCTTCTCCATCTCCTTCTTCATCATCTTTCCATAACATGATAGAGTTCTTGTATTTTCCATTCACTCATGACAAGATGACATTAGTATGATAAACCCCTAGCCTAAGATGGTGCACATTGATCCACTGACTGAGAAATAATTGGGTGACAAGCTAGGAAGGAGGCTCAGTAACTGCATAATTACATGACTTAGGTAGTCAGGGGTGAAGCTTGAGCCTTGAGATTTCACAATGCACATTTAACACTGGGTTGAGGAAGAAAATTGTACAGTCTGTGAGGTTAGGATGACAGGTTGAGAAGATAGGCACTGGATCAAACTATTGCACATTTCTAGAGGACAAATGAGCCTAGGTGTGTAATTACGTGGTTCAAGATCTCAAGGATGAGGTTAGCCTTGAGACTACGCAATGCATAGTTCAGGCTAGACTGAGGGACAAAAAAATGCAGTTCTAGGAGCCAAAGAAGTAGGATGAGGGGATGGAAACTTAGTGAACGCACTACGCAGTTATAGGAGGTAAGGGAGGCTGGGAAACTGCACAATTCCACAGATCAGGAGCTCAAGGGATGAGCTTGAGGATAGAGATTGTGAAGTGGGTAGTTGAGGCTAGGCTGGGAGGATGAATTGCACAATTTTGGGAGGCAAGGTCGGGCTTGAGCATTGAAGTTGTGAAATGCATAGTTTTAGGCTTGAGCACTAAATTTGTGAAATGCACAGTTCTAGGATTGAGCACTAATTTTGTGAAATGCGCAATTCTGGGGTGCTAGATAAGGCTAAGTTGTCGATAATTTTTCGAAATTTGGCTAACTGTGGGACCGAAGAGACTGTTGTGAACAATGATATGACTTGACCGTGATCACACACTTGAGACACTTTGAAAACACAAAAACATAGATCATCCGGAACATGTTAAAAACATATTCCCCCCAATGCGACAACTTTGCGACAAGTTGACACTAAAGGTACACTTTGCGACGACCATGACAAAACTTGTGCGAAAGTGATTAAAACCTTGGGAATGAGTGTGATTGATGTTTGCATTGGTTAGACCAAATCATTAACACAAAGATAACCCCTTGAAACCACCAGAACGAGCATGCATTGTGTAATAGCTAACATGAGAAAAGACGCCAATTGCTAAGGTACGGATGACTCTTGTGATATGTGAATGATAGTGAAAGTAACACATGCCATAGAAAAGATAACATGGAAATGACACTAAATAGAGTGAATGCAAGTGAAAGCGACAACTGAAAACATGAAAATGACACTCACTAAAACAAAGGTTCATGAAGGCGAAAATTTCCAAAACTCACTGAAATGGAAGTATAAACGTAGTTAGAATGTGAGAAACTTTCGGTTTCAGTGCGCATTGACTATCGACATGGATTGGAAATCACACATGTACAATCTTAATGGAACGTGCTATGCTTCTCCAAGCTTGTGTAATAGAATGCACTCATGAACTTGTTGTGGTCTGAGAATGTGTGAGCAAGTGATTTCGACACTTTCAATCCAAGAAGGGAGCTTAAAAGCATCAACTAACCAAGAAGTGACTATGGAACGAACGATCTCAAGATCCACAAAAGGATCCAAAATTAGAGTGTACGCAAAATTTTGGAGGGTGTTTGTTGCAGCAACAACACAAGGGTGGTTTTTTGCCTGGTGAAGGGTTTTCCACCAGATATCTTGTGTCTCATGTGTTGATGTTTTCTTATGTTCCTGTTCATCACTATGTTGCTCATATGGTTTACTTGCTGCTTATAATTTATGCATAGACTTGCAAATGTTTAATGAGTTGCTGCTAATTAGTGTGTGTGATTCAGTTGAAGATTAAATGGGTAAAAATTGTTGAGAAGTCACACTGCTGATTCACCCCCCCCCCCCAGTAGTGCTCAAATGTTTCCAAAATGAAGTTTTGTATTACTTGAATCCAACAGTTATTTTTAGTTGGTTAGAATAGGATGGATTATACATAAATAAGATAGCATAATAAGCAGTTTTTGAGAAGGTGGTGATGAATTTAAAAAAACCAAAGACATTTTTGTTCGGAACAAGATTCTTTACAAAAAAATATTCCAGTTTCTACACATATATCATGGTTTAGGAGATACAAAGGAATATTTGGAGTCTATTTTTTAAAAATTCGCTAGATTTTTTTTTCTATTTTTAGAAAAATGCCTTATCAACTTTTAGTTGGAGAGCCACCTCATCAATTAGACTTGGGGATCTATATTATCTCCTTGATTATTTGATTTAGTAAGATAAATATGGATGAAGAGGTTTGAGATCCATTATCTTTTGATCTTGATCAGAATGTAATTTTCTATAAAATTGTATATGAAAATGAACCAAGGGTTGGATTTTGAAGGAAAAATAGCTATTTTATGTGTTTTTAATATTTATCAAGTTTCAGTTTTCCAATATTAGAAGATTCTTGATCATTAATATAAAGATTCATGTGATGGTTCCTCTTAGTCTATATTCTATATATGTAATAGTGATTTCCTTTTATGTTATGCCATCTAAATGTATGTCTTCTGATATTTGAGTGAAAGAAAATGTCACAGAATTCATGATTTGGTGCTTCTTTTCATAAATTCAAATGTCTGCACTCCTTCTTTCTAAAGATAAATTAGGATTCATCTTCTATGCCCTACTGTAGTGGATTGTTTTTCTATTTTATTCTTTTAGCTACAACAATAATTTGAAATGTATAAGAAGTGCCATCTATCTTGCATTTGTTAATCCATGATCATATAGCTGGTATCTTGGTAAATTACATTAAACCATATCTTGCTTGACTCCATTTCCCAATGGAATGTCTCTCTCATTCCCAACCAAATCCTTTTTCAACACCACTCAACTAAGGATCTAGCCATTGCATTAAGTACATAGTCAGTTGTTGAGGTGACACTGGGTGATTGAGTTGTAAGAGAGAGCCCTCTCTGGGTTGGAAGGGCTAGCTTCCAACCTGAAAGTCTGGTTGAAAATGTTACCTTAGGATTTTTCTTTCACAACCAAGAAAAACTCTTGAGTGATAACATATTGGCACCATTGTCGGGGACATGAAGCTTCAAGTCAACATTCTAGAAGAATGAAAATGACCATATCTGTTCTCTAATGGTGAACAGAGGACAAATGTAGAAAGGTTACACATCATTCACCTAGAGACTCCACTCTCAGCAGGATCTAGAAATCATCACGCATGATTCCACTATACCAAGATGAACCCATAATATGTAAGGTATGCTCCTATGAATCGTGCTCATATTCATGGATTTCCAAATTGTCTTCCTTGTATAGATTGGAAAACATACCTGCCAAGATTCAACAATCAGGAACAAGATGTTGCTACTTTCCATTTGGTCAAATTTCAAATGCACATACATAGGCTATGGGTGGAATTGCATGAAGACTTATTGATGAAGATGTTTATGGAAACCTTAGAAGGATTGAAAAGGTCATGGTATGAAGGTTTACCATTTGCTAGCATATATTCCTTGAAATAATTCTATGTAGTTTTTTGTAAGAACTATAAGGAAAATTACCTATCTATAGTGCAAGTTGAAAATTTCTGTGGAAATTTTGAAAGTCATTTTCAACACATGGGAATTGATATTGATGATGAAGACCTAATAGATGTTGATATTAGAGAAGCCCTATTTGAAATGTCTTCTCATCAAGAAGAACTAGAAGATAGCTGCCATGAAACTCAGAAAAACTTTCAACAAACAATAACTTCTCCCTTAGCTCAAAATGAAATAGATCACCATCTTGATGTAGAGATTCATGTTTATTATCCTAAAGGTGTTCAGATTTTACGTGATTAAGATATAAGTGAGGAAAAAAAATCAAATGATTTTTCAGTTTGTTCATTTCTTGAATCTTGGATTCATGAAGAAACTTATGAAAATAAGATCCTTGAAATTGTATGGATGGAAAATTTAAGCAGTGAGCCAATTCATGAATATTTTATCATAAAGTTTCAAGAAATCAGTGAATCATTTTATGTCAGTTGTACCATGGTGTCACAATAGGATAGTGAAGATGAAATTATGGTCTTGCAACCTTATGAAAGTGAGGAAGTTATTAAAAAATGTACACATTTTGAAGTGACAAATTAAGAAATTTTAGATAGATTAGATGATATTTATTCTCTTGCTGAAGATGAAATGAGTGAAGATACTATTGGGAAGAAAACTGTATTTTAATTTGGGGATAATCAACTTGATGAAATAGAGAAATTAGAAATTAAATATCATGGCTGCCCTTTTTTTAACTGATCAACAAGAGATATTTGTTCATATTTTTGAATACCCTTTTGCATTTTTGTTATAATCTTCAGAGGATATCAGTTTTACAATCTTCATGAACAAAGGAGACAATTTTAGATGATGGGATGAGTTGTCATATTTTCATTTTTCTATCTGTTGGGAGAAGTTGAATGCAAGTTTTAGTTAAATAACCATTAGCTTGACTGGATGCAATGGAATTGTTGGCATTATGATGTGTGTGGTTCCAGCTAGATGATGTTGGCATTGATTCATGATGGCAGCTAGCTCATGTTGGCATTGATGTCAACCCTATGTAGACTAGATGATGTTTGGATGCTTTCCTTGTAGCATGGATGTGGTTGGCTGGGTTGACATTGAGGGTTATGTTGACATTGATGTCAACCCTTGATGTTAACCTTTGATGGGGTGGCTTGATGGTAGTATGGTGATCATGGAAGTGTTTCCTTGTGTTTACATGTGTTGGCATGTGCATTGATTGGAGGCATTGGAGATGACAGGTTGATGATGCAGATCTACAGGTTCTGGAGATGATGGTTCAAGTGTCATCCATGTTGTTTAGATGGCACACCATTTGAGTTGGAATATCATGCTTTTTTTCATGAAGATAACTTGGTACAAAGGTGTTGGAGGTTTGTTTAGTGGTGTTGTAGCTTGTGTATATGTTAGAGGAGAGCTGAGGACATGTTGTCACTTGTGCCAACTCTATTTTGTTGCTTTCTAGGTCCATTTGGTAGTGACACTTGGGAGACTTGTTTTATCCATTTGAAAAGGTGTCAAAGGCTATGACATAGGTTTGGAGGCATGTTCAAGAGCTAGAGAAGGTGACCAAACAATTGGCAGAGGTTTGATGTCTTTCCTTATTTTTTTCTCCAACCACTAGCATGCATGTGGGAGTGGTTGAAAGGCTCCAACCACTGGCAGACAAGCCTGTGGGAATAGTTACAACCTAGATCAGCTAGAGTTGTTTGTACGGTTGAGCCTTTTCACAGAAAATTCTCTAGATTCCTCACCCAAATTGGATTTAATTCGACATGAAAATTCCTAGAGGCTTCTAGATTAATTTTTAAAGGTTGGGATTTGTTTGAAAAGTTCCTCCAATGATATGAACACATTTAATTCACAAGTAGAGGTGATAATGGATTGATATTGTCAACTTTGTGCACTCTTCATCCCATGCCAAAAGTGAATTTTACCCTACATGTTTTATATTCTTCATTTTTGGAGCTGGGTGTAGGTTGGATGTGTGATAGTATGAGTTACGGAAGGTCGCAAAGAGGAAATATGCTTCAGACCTAGTTGTGAAAATAGATGCTTCAGTATATGAGTGAAAATGGTTGTGAATGGAGCAGATTGTTGAAGCAATGAATCAATATTTAGATCAAATTTGAGTTTGTTATAGAAGAGTTTTGTTTGGAGGATTGGAGCAGAGATTATGTTGTTAGATGGCGATAGTATTATAGTTCTTATGCATGGATTTGAGCCATTGTTTTTCTTGTGTTGAGAACATGTTTGTGATGGTATTTTATTGTTTTATTGAGGGTTTCTTGCTACTGGATATTGTATTGCAAAGCCGAGTCTAGTTGAGAAGATATTCTTGGATCCAATATGAAAATAGATGAAATGAAGTACACATAGACTAGAGGAGCAGTGACTTCATGGGTGTGGAGCATTGATTGCAAAGTTTTAGTGAAAGGAACAATTTCTCCATCTAATTAGATTTTGATAATTCAATCGAAGTTGGGCGAGGATTGTTGATCGTAGTGGCTTTCAGCATATGATAGTCCATAGATACATGTGAGAACATAGTCTTCATATATGATTAGTAGAATCAAGTCTCTTGGATAATGGGAGTCAACAGATTGTATTTGAGGTCGAGTCTCCTAGCTGATGGGAGTCAACAATCTATGTAAAAGACACATTTTGCTTGATCAAATATTTAGAGAAACGCAGCAACAACAAGGGTGTTTTTTTTCTCGATGAAGGTTTTTCCACCAAATATCTTATGTCTCATGTGTTGATGCTTTCTTGTGTTCTTGTTCATGGTTATGTTACTCATATGATTTACTTGTTGCTTATGATTTATGCATAGATCTACAAATGTTTAATGATTTGGTGCTAATTAGTTTGTGTGATTCAGTTGAAGATTAAATTGGTAAAAAATATCAAGAATTCACACTACTGATTCACCCCTCCACACCCCCCTCCCCCCCCCTCTCAGTAGTGCTCAAAGGTTTCCAATAGGAAGTTTTGTATTACTTGAATCCAACAATTATTTTCCGTTGGATAGAATAGGATGGATTGTACATAAATAAGCTTGCATACTAAGCGTTTTTTCAAGTTTGCAGTAGTTTGGTTTGTTGTGGAAAGTTTTCAATGCTGAGTTTGGTTTTAGATTTTAGAGTATGGTATACAACTCAGCTTGTATATAAGCAATTTTTTTGAACATGTATTCAAGACAGATTTTAGTTTGATTGTAGTAGACATTTTGGTTTTCAACATGAAGGGGTTTTAGTTTGCAGAAGTGTTTGCAAACCAGTTTTGTGTTTAGAATGGAATAGGTCACATCTCATAGATCATAGAGTAGGTTTTAATCTCAGAGCTTGGGAACAACCCAATGGATTTGGCACTTGGTTTAAGGGTTCTTTGTTTCTTCATAGGGAGGAAAAAGTCCACATTGGAGCCAAGTGTTAGCATTAGTTTTTACATTTCCAAAAGATAAAATTTACTTTAGAAAAATTCAGCTCTATTCTCGCTTGGTTCAATTACTTTTGAAATCTGAGGTAAAATTCATTTTAAAATAGTTTTAAATTAGTTTGGGTTACAAGTCAATAATGTTTTATGGATAAAGAGATATATTAAGATTTTATATAAATTGCAATCCAAATGTTTAATATAATCCAAACTAAGTTTCATTCCTAAAGGCTACATTTTTTTCATTTCATAGGGGTGCTATGAAATCATTTTTAGTGCCTATAGGTGCACTGCAAAATCATTTTCCAGCACCTACAACAAAACTCTATTTTTCCATGTTTTAGTTGTTGTGTTCAAGTGGAGTTTCCGAACATTTGGAAATGAATTATTAAAACCAAATCAAGTTTTTTTAAGAATGGACCAATTTATAAAAATATCTCTCATTTTTTACACAAGTGTCACTATTTGGAGGATACAAAGGAATCTTTGCAACCCTTTTCTCCAAATTTAAATATTTAATGATTTATTTTTTTAGTCATTAACTTTGGGCATGATTTCCGAGAAGGTGGTGATGAATTTCAAAGAAAAAAAAAATTGTTGGGAATAGGTTTATTTACAAAAATCTCTTTCAGTTTCTACAAATCTATCACAGTTTAGGAGATACGAAGGAATATTTGGAGCCTATTTTTCAGAAATTCGCAGAATTTATTTTTTCCATTTTTAGAAAAACTCCCAATCAACTTTTAGATGGAGAGCCACCTCATCGATTTGACTTGGGGATCAGATCTTATCTAATTGTTTATTTGATCTAGTAAGCTAAATATGGATGAAGAGGTTTGAGATCCATTATCTTTGGATCTTGACCAAAATGTAATTTTCTATAAAGTTGTTTATGAAAATGAACTAGGGGTTGGATTTTGAAGGAAAAATAGCTATTGTCTGTGTGTTTGAAAGGTTTATCAAGTTTCAGTTTTCTAATATCATAATATTCTTGATCATTGATATAATGATTCATGTGATGGTTCCTCTTAGTTTGTATCCTCTACATGTTATAGTGTTTTCCTTCTATTTTGTGCCATTTAAATGTATGTCTTCTGATATTTGAATGAAAGAAAATTTTATAGAATTCATGATTTGGTGCTTTGTTTCATAAATTCAAATGTATACACTCCATTCTAAATTTACATTAGGATTCATCTTCTATGCCCTACCATAGTGGATTGTTTTTCTATTTTCTTCTTTCAGCAATAACGATAATTTGAAATGTCTAAGAAGTGTCATCTATCTTGGCTTTGTTAATCCATGACCATATAACCAGTATCTTGGTAAATTAAATTAAACCATAGCTTGTTTAACACCATTTTCCAATGGAATTTCTATCTCATGCCCAACCAAATCCTTTTTTAACACAACTCAACTAAATATTTAGCGATTGCATTAAGTACATAGTAAGTTTCTGAGATGACACTGAGTCAATGAGTTGTAAGAGAAAGCCCTCTCTAGGTTGGAAGGGTTAGCTTCTAGCTTGAAATCTTGGTTGAAAAGGTTACCTTGAGAGTTTTCTTTCATAGCCAAGAAAAACTATAGATTGATAACAACAGGTCTGACTCCCTCTCCAACAAGTAAAGGTTAGCTTAAATTTTAATTTTTACCATAATACCATTTTGTAGAATGATTGGCAGAATGGTAGTGGCCATTCTATGTTAGGTCCCTATAATACTAGTGATTCCACCATTACTATTGTCATTGTATCCCTTATTATTATTGTTGTGCCCCTATTGTCCCCATATTGTTATTATTGTGCCCCATAGAAGCCCACTATTTTTATTTTTGTGCCCTTATATTATTATTGTTAGGTCGGCTTTGATTATATTGTGACCCCTTAGACTCCTATGTATAGAAAGGAGGTTTTGTCATTTGTATCATCCAAGAATTGTTCATTTGTGTAATTTAATTAGGGTTTCTCCCTAGAAGAGGCTGATTTCTAAGTCGTTGATCTATCTTTTCTATCTTTTTGTGAGCTGGTTTCATAACATTTGGTATCAGAGCTTGGATTCTAGGGTTTCGCTGCTCGAAACAGGGCATCGTGGAATTTTTGCTATAACCTTTTTTATGCAACATTTCAGAAGCAAAAAAAGAAACCCATTTGAGCCAAAATCACTCTGAACCTTGGGTCCAAATTGCAGATCTTTTATCTCTATATTTATGGATATATGATCTAAGGAAGTTAGGGTTTTGACAGGATCCTGAATTATATCTCAAAAAGGTGACCTGGGTAAAATCATCATAACTTTCTTTCTGCACATCAGATTCAAATTTCGTAAGAAGTTACAGAAAGCGGATGGATTGTAGTTTTCTGTGTATTAGGTTCGGGTCCTAAGATCAAAATAGTGACACGTGGAACTTTGTACAAGCTCGCTGTACTAAACCAGTCTATAATCATGTCATCGTGGGAGTTTTGGCTTAACTCTTCATTGGAGAATCCAATCTTTATCAGAATTGCAGGGTTAGAAAGAGTACTCAGAGGGTTACCACAAGAATAAATTTTAGACCTTCGAGATCCAAAATTATAGAGATACAACAGATTCAATATCGAGCTCCTACAAAGTGAAAGAAGGTGTGTAGTTTTTTTTTTAATTTTTGCATAAGTTTGGTTTAAAAAATTAGTTTGAAGGAATTCAGAGGGCATAGTGAAGCATTATTATTAGTAATTTATGCCCCGAAGAAAGAAAATGGAAACAACTAGTAAGCAACCTAAAATATCTAGCATTACTCATGAAGAAGAGGAAGAAATGCAACATGATATACCAAAATTACGAGACCAAGTGCAACAAATTTCACTCGCACAAAAAGTAACAGAAGCTAAGATGTATGGTGTGGAAGCTAAGATGGATGGTTTAAAGAAAGGCATAGAAGCTAATATGAATGACGTGGAAGCTAAGATGGATGGCATGGAAGCTATGATGGACGATTTAAAGAAAGTCATGGAAGCTAAGATGGAAGATTTGAAGACAGATTTGACATAGTTTCTACAAGAAATGCTTACTAATGGCAAAAGGGTAGTAAAGGAAACTCATGATGAGAAAAAAATAAATGCTAATAATGATTTCATAGACTCTAGCATTGGATCAAAGAACCACCATGTTTCAAAGATCGATATGAGGAAGTTTGATGGCAAGGATCCCGTATCATCGATACTACAAATGGATAAATTTTTTGATCTCCATAATGTGAAAAACACACAAAAGGTATGCATTGCAACTTTATATTTGGAACCAAATCAGTTTTTATGGTAACGATGACTTTTCTCTCATAAACAAATTGTCACTTGGGCTATTTTTATGGATGAAATGATAACACATTATGAGGATACAAAAAGCAACACTTTTTTTAGCCAGTTGATAAATCTCAAACAAAAGGGTTCAATGATGGAGCACATTGAGGACTTCCAAAAATTGAATATAAGGGTAAAAGATATTCCAGAGGAGCATAGGATTGATGTGTTCATAGGGACTTTAAAGGATAACATCCAACATGAGGTTCATCTTTGGGAACCCAATTCATTGGAGAAGGCATTTAGGTTGGCAAGAAAAATGGAAAGAAAAATTATGGCAAAAAGGAAGCCTACCACTCACAATCATAAAGATGGAAGTGTTGTTGCCACTAGCCATCCACAACCTACAAGGTTGACACCATGACAATTGGAAGAAAAAAGAGCAAAAGGGATTTATTACAATTGTGATAGCAAATACACTAAAGGTCATAAGTGTGCTGAGAAGAAATTATTTTACATAGATTGTGAAGAGGAGGAAGAAAAGGAACAAGAAATGTCAAAAGAAGAGGATATACACCAGGAACAAACCCCAGAGAAAGAAGAATGAATCCGACCATATCTTGTAATGCATTGGCTGGAATTACCACTCCTCTAACTATCAAGATAGAAGGGCATATCAAGAAGAAAAAAGTAATAGTGTTGATTGATTCGGGCAGTACCCATAATTTTATTCATTGTAAGATAGTCAAGGAATTCAATTTCTTCCTATATCCATCACCAGTGTGTCAAGTGATGGTTGTAAGTGGAGGAACCATAAATTGCTCAGGAAAGTGCCATAATATCAAGCTATCCATGGGAGAATATGTATTGAATAGCCCAATGATTTCCATTCCAATGGGTGGTGTTGATGTTATACTAGGAGTCCAATGGCTACAATCTTTGGATACAATAGCTTTTAATTTTCAAGAAATTTTCATGAAATTTTCTTCAGAAGGAAAGAAAGTTGAATTAAGGGGTATCGCAGGGAAACCGGGAAAGATAATCAACTCTAACGGAATGACAAAGCTTATAAATAAAGAACAATGAGGCATAATTTCACAATTATGTTCACTAGAGGTTCCCACATCGAAATCATCTATTTCTCTAGATCTCCAAAAAGTCTTGGACAATCATTCCAAGGTATTTGAGACTCCCAAAGGCCTCCCACTTATTCGTGATCATGATCATGCTATTCATTTGATTCCAGGAAGTGTTCCTCCAAACATCAGGCCTTACAGATATCCCTATGCCCAAAAGAGTAAAATTGAACGTATGGTTGCAAAAATGCTAGAGGCTGGTATAATTCAACCTACTCAAAGTTCTTTCTCTACTCCAACAGTATTGGTTTAGAAGAAGGATGGATCATGGCACATGTGTCTAAATTATAGGGAGCTCAACAAGCTCACTATTAAAGATAAATTTCCCATTCCTGTCATTGATGAATTATTGGATGAATTGCATGGATCAATTTACTTCACCAAGTTGGACCTTCATTCAGGATATTGTCAAATTAGAATGAAGAATGAAGACATTCCAAAAGCAACATTTAGAACTCATGAGGGTCATTATGAATTTTTGGTCATGCCTTTTGGCCTTACCAATGCACCTTCTACATTTCAAGGTTTGATGAATTCCATTTTCAAACACTTCGTAAGAAAAATTTTGTTAGTATTTTTTGATGATATACTAATCTACAACAAGTCTTGGAAGGGTCATGTTCAACATGTTGACAAGGTGCTCAAACTATTGGAGGAGAAACAATTATATGCAAGAAGCTCCAAATGTTTCTTTGGAGTACAAGAGGTGGAATATCTGGGTCATATTATATCTCATGAAGGTGTTAAGGTAGTGTGGCGCAGGTAAAATTCTAAGTGCAGACACAAATAATTCCTCTAGCCCGAGAGCGGGTCTAGCCACAAACAAGACATTCTATGGAATATTTCCTTAGGTTAGAACCAATTAAGAGGGCCTACCTCTTAGTACGCTATCCGTTTGATGACGACCTTGCTTCCTTGCTCCAGCTATCTTCTGTTCCTTCTTGCAAACACCTAAAACAAGTAGACAACAACAGACAACAACCGTGATAATATAAAAATTGTATTCAACCTACTTAACAAGTCAAGAAACATTAAGCCATAAACATGTGAAATGACATCTTATGTAGGAAATCAATCGATAGTTTCATCTTTATTAAATCAAGAAGAGATTACAACCAACGTCTTGATGTTGTTGTTCTCCTCTGACAAATCTGGTTTTCCACACACTTTTGCTAGCATTCCATGGATGGCCCCAACAATGATATTCTCAAGGCTCTTCCCTTTAGGATTCACACCAAACCAACTCACAATTCTCCCGTAAACACAAACTAGAGAGTATAGATAACTTGCTGATTACT
Organism: Pinus tabuliformis; assembly: GCA_031772625.1. NCBI lineage: Eukaryota > Viridiplantae > Streptophyta > Pinopsida > Pinales > Pinaceae > Pinus > Pinus tabuliformis. The sequence goes on along the minus strand of CM062818.1, from coordinate 351,300,116 downwards.
CCAAACGGAACTTAATTAGCACTAGCACACACACACTAGCTTGTGCTTGGGAAAAAGAGAGGTTTATATAGCTTGGATGGAGGGGAGATGGTTCCTCTTCTCATGGGAGAAGGCCTTATCTCTTGGATTAGTTCCATCCTAATAGGGGAAAGGAGCCCAAATTGACCTCCTCGACTCCATCCGGCCTAACCATTTACCAGACTTCTGTTACGAAGCTTCTAGAGCTAGAAGCTTTGGCTCCATATTTAAAAAACTTTCCAAAAGAGGATCGGCGTGACTGAGAAAGGGCTCAGTCGATCCGATTGGCACTAGGGACAGTTGTAATCCTTGCATATCAGCGCGAGGAGGACATGGGTCATTAGAGTCGATCTTGTAAATTGGGCAAAACAAAAGATTTTTGGGAAATGATGCAAAGGGGAAGTGTTCTACTCATGAAGAGGGACACAATGGGAGTTTCTTCATGATGGGAAAGCATGTAGGGTTCACTATAGAGGTCCTCCAGGATTAAGGAATGGGGAGTACAGGGACATTGACAAAATGATGTGTAACATGTAGACCCTAGCAAAATTAAAACCATTAAGGAATGGAAAATGCCCACATCCATAAAGCATCTATGAGGATTTCTTGGGTTGACAGGGTATTATTGCAAGTTTGTTAAGAATTATGGGAGAATAGCAGCACCACTAACAACATTATTGAAGAAAGATGCATTTTCATGGATTCCAGAAGCAACGAAGGCCTTTGAACATCTTAAAGAGGCATTGTGCCAAGCACCGGTCTTAGCTACACTGGAATTCACAAAAACCTTTATTGTTGAATGTGATGCCTCATGAAATGGAATTGGTGATGTTTTAATGCAAGAAGAAAGACCCACTGCTTTTGAAAGTCATCCAATCAAAGGAAAGTATTTACACAAAGCTATTTATGAGAATGAAATGTTGGCAATACTACGTGCACTTAAGAAATGGCGACCCTACCTAATGGAAAGACACTTCAAGGTAAAAACAGATCATGATAGTCTTAAATAACTTTTAGAACAAAGATTATCTTCAGAAGAGTAGAAAAAATGGGCCACAAAGATGTTGGATTATGACTTTGAAATCATCTACAAAAAAGGGAAGAAAAGTGTTGCGGTAGATGCACTCTCAAGAAAGGATGAGGATGTGGAAGCATTTATTTGAGCCATTTCTATCATCCAACCAGATTGGATAAACGGAGCAAGGGGCGAATAGAAGAATGACGAAGAAGTGTGAGCACTCATTCAAAAGATACAAAAAGATCCTATTACATCTAATACATTTAGCTGGAAAAATGATTTGTTATGGTACAAAGATCGGTTATACCTATGTAAGAATTCCCAACTCAATCAAAATATTCTTAGGGAATTGCACACCTCTCCCTTAGGAGGGCACTCAAGATTTATAAAAACTTACCCCAGGGTTAAGAAGGAATTTCTTTGGGATGGCCTTAAATCAGATATTCAAAAGTTTGTGGTAGAATGTTTAGTTTGCCAACAAAATGAAGTTGAAACAATTAAGACCCCAGGTCTATTACAACCTTTATCCATTCCAAGCCAATGTTAGGAGGATTTTTCAATGGATTTTATTAAGGGTTTACCCAAGTCTGAAGGAAAGAGTGTTATCATTGTGGTAATTGACATACTTACCAAGTATGCACACTTTTGTGCATTATCTCATCCATTTAAAGCTAGTACAGTTTCTACTGCAATTATGGAAACAATTCAAAAGCTACATGGAAACCCAAAGATTATTGTAAGCGACAGAGATCCCATTTTCACTAGAAATTTTTGGACATAATTATTTTCTTGTCTTGGTACTTAGTTAGATCATAGCTCATCTTCTTATCCTCAATCTAATGGGAAAACTGAGATAGTAAACAAATGTTTGGAAGGATATCTTCGTTTCTTTGTATCTGATAAAAAAACACAATGGGTCAAATGGTTGCCTCTTGCTGAATGGTGGTATAACACTTCCTTCCATACTGCAACAAAAATGACCCCATTTATGGTACTTTATGGATATCATCCACCATCCATCACATAATATTTAAGAGAAAATTCTAAGGTTAAAGTAGTGGAAGATCACATCGAGCATCAACAACAAGTTCTCCAACTCTTAAAGGATAACCTCACCTTGGAACATAATAGAATGAAATAGCAGGCAGATCAACATCGCAGCGAAAGAAGTTTTGATGTAAGTAATTGGGTATTCCTATGGCTACAACCACATAAACAAATGTCCCTCAAGAAAGCTAAGAAGAATAATAAAGTATCACCAAAGTATTATGGTCTGTACAAGGTGTTGCAAAAGATAGGTATTATGGCATACAAATTGGAGCTTCCTGCAGCTTCCTGAGTGCACCCAATTTTCCATGTTTCATGATTAAAGAAGGTTATAGGTGACAAGCTCCCAGTTCAAATAATATTTCCAGAACTTGATGAGGAAGGAAAAATCATATTGGAACCTGAAGCAGTCAAAGAAACAAGAACTCGACAACTATGAAATCGATCAATTTCAGAGTATCTCATCAAGTGGAAGAACTTACTTGTTAAAGATTCCACATGGGAGGATGAGAATTTTTTATAGAATCATCCAAAACTACTCAAGTGTTGAGGACAACACTTTTTTGAAGGAGAGGGGCATGTTAGGTCCCTATAATACTAATGATTCCCCCATTACTATTGTCATTGTATCCCTTATTTTTATTGTTGTGCCCCTATTGTCCCCATATTGTTATTATTGTGCCCCATAGAAGCCCACTATTATTATTTTTGAGCCCTTATATTATTATTGTTAGGTCGTCTTTGGTTATATTGTGACCCCTTAGACTCATATATATAGAAAGGAGGTTTTTTCATTTGTATCATCCAATAATTGTTCATTTGTGTAATGTAAAAGAGGTTTCCCCCTCGAAGAGGCTGATTTCTAAGTCGTTGATCTATCTTTTCTATCTTTTTGTGAGATGGTTTCATAACATTCCATTGCACTGACACTGAAATCCAGGCAATTTGTAGAAGGGTTCCTATAAAAGGGCGCTTTGTAGGAGCTTTATTTTATTATATAGTTTCAAATGGTTTGTATGGGTTTCTGGTGTCAATATTAGTCCAAATTGGATTTCGGAAGAAGGTAGGTGAGTAGGGATTAGAGATGGATGTAACTAAGACTATAGAATGTCTTATTGACACTTATTTGATGGCCAAAATATTTTTTGCATGTTTTGAAAGCCTATGAGAAGATTGTAGTGGATTTGGATACATGGTGAAAATAGGTTTAAAGAAGGGGTATGTGTGACCAAATTGATGGATAAGATGAACTAGAGTATGGGAAGCATCATGATAGCTAGTGACAGTGCTTTACATGACATTTATTGGTATTCTTTATGATAGTGATTGCAGTGGAAGTCGGTGAAAGTTATGACAATGATTGTAGAGATAATGGTTGCAAGTTGTGATTGTGTTTGCAGATTTTATAAAGTGATAGATGATAGCCGTGGATCCAGTTTGAAAATGACATGAAATAGAGGTTCACATGAAGTTGAAGAAAGAGGTGGGTTCCTCCACTAAGGTTGGAGCCTCAGTTTGGTTGTAGCCTGCTCATCATTGAGGTTGGAACCTTAATCAGGTTGGAGCCTAGATCAAATTAGAGCTTGCTAATCACCGAGGTCAGATCCTCAATCAGATCATAGCCTATAGTAAGAATTTTATTTCACTCTTTAAATATTTGTTCCTCAATAAGGTTGTATCATATCATGAGTGGTAGCTTTCAATTCTTGGGTGTAGTTTCCTCCAGTAGGTTGAAGCTTACAAATATATGTAATGAATTGAAGCATATGAAGATGAAGATTTTGTGGTTTTCTATCGTATAGGTTTCCACATAAAATCTTGTGTCTCTTTGATGTGATGGCATCTTGATTTATTTGATATGATCATATCTTCATGATGCATTATTATTTTTATTGATATACTGCAAGTGGTTATGATTGGTTTCTACATTGCTAATTTATGAAAAAATGTAAATTGGTAAAATAGATCACACATTGATTCACCCCCACCACCCTCTTAGTGTGCTCTTGGGTCTCACAAGTGGAATTAGAGCAGGTTACCTTCAAGATAATTAACTAATGGAAGGTAGATCAAGGAAGCTATTTCCAATAAAGGAAAGAGAAAGAAGAAGCTATCTTGGAAAAAATAGGGTTGCAATCATGTGAGAAGTGTATTTGATCCCTAGAGAAACTCCTTCTACATACACATGGATGCTAAAGAATCAAGTATTGCATTTTGTTTCAATTGTGGTAAAGAAGGTCACTATACTTATGTTTGTATCCTACCATAGATGATGAAGATGGCATTCCTCATCAAATGAACAGAGAAGTAAAAGGAGAAATTGAAATAAAAGCATATCATGAAGAACTCAAGAGTTCCCTAAAGGAACTAAAAGGTTAAAGAAAAAAGGTTTCTCAATTAGAAGAGAAACTCGAAGAAAGACATGAACTCCAAAAGAAGCAAGTCATGCTATTGTTACCTTGAAGACTCAACTAAAGGAAGCAACAATATTGGATGAAGTGTGGTAGAGTAAGTTGAAGGAAAGGGAAGTCCATTTTAAAACCCTAAGAGAGGAGAATATCTCCTTGAGAGATAAGCTAGAAGAAGTCATGAATTAAAGAAAAAGGCAACAGGAAATTTAAGAAGTCAAGGACCATGATGTAGCATCCTTAAAAGCACAATTGGAAAAATATGAAAAAAGTAAAGATGTCTTGGTGAAACAAATAGAAGAAAAGAAGCAAGATTTTAATGAAATGAATTACAGGCTCGTCAAAGAAGAAGAAGAAATTGGTCACTTAAAGATCAAGTTAGTAGGGGCAAGAAAAATAGAAGAAATTTTGACAAGTTATCTTAAAGAAAAATCTAAGGAACTGAAAAAACTTAAAGCTAAGATTGAAGGGGAAATCATCTTCTTGAAATCCCACTTTGAAGAAGTTGTTTCATTAAGGGTTGACATTGACAAGCTCAACAAAAGCTTTAAGGGTTCGCAAGTATTGGATAATATTATTTGTTTCAAAGATCTCCAAGTGAAAAAACAAGTCTTAGCTATACAATTAAGTCTTCTTGCAACGAAGACTCAAGCTAAAGAGACTCAAGCTTCAAGTCTCCAAAGGTTGAAATTAAAGAAACGTTTGAAGACAAAGACGAAAAACAAATTATACACGTTGCTAGTCCAGGTTGTTGTGTTGATGTTCTCAAGAAGCCCCATTAGGAAGATGGCATCAATGTAATGAAGATTGAACATCATTAAAAGTTCAATCTTCTTCCAAGGTGTTATCACCTAATGATCACCTGTCGATTTCTAACTAGGTGGATCGAAATACATCATGTAGGATTAATTTTACCATAGTAAAATCACTTTCACCATGGGAAATAATTTAGTAATCCATTTTTATTAAATTATTTCTGATTAAAATTAAAAAACCCCATGAGAATAATTGAATAAATCATTATTTATTTAATTTTCTCTAGGAATAATTATTAAATCATTATCTGATAATTGTTCCTTGTCACATTTGACTAAATCACCTAGGAATAATTAAATAAATCAGTATTGATTTATTATCCTTAATTCTATTTTTGGAATAATTGTTAAAACACTATATAATAATTATTTCAATTTCATACCTTTATTAATCCTTGCGAACTAATTAATAAATCATTTTTTTTGTTAATTATTTATAAATAAAGATATTTGACCATTTTGAATATATTTTTCCTCTACAAAAAATATAATAAAATATTCCTAACGATTAGATATTTATTTGGTCAATATTATTTTATTATTTTCCATTTTCGAGATTAACCCAATACTTTGTTGTAAATAAGAGGGTTTTCCATTCATTCTTCACCATGATCAGTATCATCATCACCACTATTGTCACTTCACATTCGAGCTCCCATTTGAGTTCTCTCTTTTGTTTTGGGTTTTTCACATATTGAGAGAGAGAAATGGATTGTTGAAGCATAAGGACATCAAAGGACCCATCCCACGAAGGGGGATTTGCAGACCCTTGTTGTAGATCTCCTTCACCAGATGTTTTTACTAAAAAATTATTAATTTAAAAAGTCTTCAACTGTTGGGTTATTACATCGAATATATCTTGTTGTTCTCTGTTTTGGATTGCATATGATCTCTTTGTTGTAGGATTTTCTTGTTTTATTACTGCGGATATGAAGCTTGAACAACCACATCTTGTTGTTAGGGTCACTTGTCACCAATGACTTAAGTGAAGTATTTTTGGTACACACGCTAAGAATTTTCATATTAACAAATAGTGACTCCACTGGTGTAGTAATTCAGATCCTTGGTGACTTTCATTTCAGAAATTTTCAAAAAATTTCAACTATTTTTAGCCTTTCAATTTCTATTTTTAGATCTACTTTGTTTTCTGGAAAATTCTTGGGTTCTATTGATTTTCTAGATCTTTCCATAAGTCACAAGTACCAGCCGAGCAGGAGACGACACAATCTGGGCGAGATCTACTGACCGAGAGCCCCAAGAGAAAATTACACTTTTCAACCCTGTTTTTGCATTCTAGAATGCACTTTTGGCCCAATTTAGTATGTTTTGCACTTATTCCAGGTCAGTACCTTCGTTTTGTACTTTTTCAGAAAAAAATAAAAAAAATAAAAAAATTCAGAATTTTTCTAGACTGTCGGCTATGTTGTGTGTTGACTGGGAAGGGTTTATTTTCTCTTTTGAGTCTCCCATAGGCCTATATTCTCTTAGTTTTTTTCTCTTTGAGGAAGGAAAAATCCCCCTAGGGTTTAGAGTACACCTCCACCTTTTTAGGAAGATATTTGTTGAGTTGAGGAGTCTAGGGTATAAAATTTTCAGCCATTGATTTTGAGGGTTTTTTCCACTATTATACAACCCTTTTGGATAGGTTTATTCACCATTTTACTCCCTTTATATTTTTGGTTTTTCCTTTACCCCTTAGGATCCCCTTGAGTATCCTAGGTTTTGGAGCTTCTTGCCTATCCTTTGTAACATTTTTCACCTCTGATTTTTGTTGTTTGTCTATACCATTTACAACATATTTGTGCCTTTAGATCACAGTCCCTTTGACATTAGATATTTTAGGCCATTTATGTGTCTTTTAGTTGCTTGTTTTTCTTCTCTTTCTTAGCTGGATGATATCCTTTTTTAGGTTGGGTTTTGGGTGCTTGATTTGTTGTTTATTTTTTTGTACATTTTCAGTACTATGTATAGTATTTCAACACTTTATTTCAACATCAAATGGCATCATAAAACGTGCTCAGTTAACTCATCCACTTGACACATCATTTTCACACACCCTAAGTAAACGTGAGTTTGGTTAACACCGCCAAGCCAAGACTTGAAACACTGCACCTTAATAATTCAACACACATAGTTTAAGCCCACTTGGGCACCAGGGCCAAAAACAACATGTGTATTTTAGGTGTAGGATCGGTGGGATAGGCTTCCAATAACACCCATCGATCACTTACATTGAGACATAGAAGTTGACATATTAGGGAGCTTAAAATCCTTCACCATCCCATTGTCCAAAGTTGGAGTGCATCAGAAACCTGATTCATAGGGGGTTAGGTTAGGTCATCATGCAAGCAATTCTCCTTTGGGTTACCTAACCCATGGCAGGGAATCCCGTGTGGTGGTTGATCACCAAGAAGCTCAAGACTTGACCACCCCCATGGGATGAAGGTAATCGTAGTGACCAATATTAGGAAAATTCCCTATAGGACTAGTTGTGGGCAGTAGTTGGTTCTCTACCCCACCTTTCTCTTGAAAAATCTTTTGGAAGGCCATATGAAACAATAGATTTAGGACTTGTTTGAGGATTTAGATCACCTATAGGCTAGAGGTCATTTTATTTTATATGATGTGTTTTATTGAATTAGAGTAACATCTTAATATAGTTAGTTTACACTTGGAACCTAGTTTACACTTGACACCACTATACTAGGTGTTTGCTTGTTGTTTGTTGCTCTTTTTATCCTATAATCCCATTTTAGTCTATGGAGTCATATTTGTCTTGACATCATTTCTCCCCCTAGGAATTTGTCATGGAGACTTCGTGGCCTTCACCCACAGTTTCCTTTAGGACATCTTACTCCTTGCCATCGAGTTAGAGTTCATCCTCCTAGTCCTCCCTTAAGTCCTCATTCTGACTCTGGTTCTATTGATTCTTCTAGTTATTCCTTTGATTTGCATCTTCCCAACCCCATATCGCCACCGTGTAAGGTGCCAACATGGGTGCGGGAAACCCAAGTGGTAACCTAGGTAATTCCACAAGAAAAACCTCTACCGGTATGGTCACTCATACTCCATTGCTTCCTTTTATGGTTGGTTTGAGCCTCCCTGATTTCATCCAACTCATCAATGACCCTCTTCTCCATGACCCCAGTTGGCATACTATCCCTACTAAGATTCCTTAAGACATACCTAAGTTCAAAGGTAATCCTAGAGAACATCCCACAAATCATGTTCACTCATTTCATATGTGGTGTTCATCTAATTCAATCCTTGGAGACTCTATTCGTCTTCGTTTGTTCCAACGCACCCTTATTGGACCTGCCGCCAAATGGTATATGGACCAACAGCATGCCTCTCATTCCACTTTTGTGACTCTAGCCAAATACTTCCTGTCAGACTTCCAGTTACCCCTCTAATATGACACTGGTACTGAACTCTTGGCATCTTCCCATCAAACTTCTTCCACCCGCCTATCTGACCATGTTCAAGAATGGCATAGAAGGAGCATATGTAAAGCTCCTAGATTGGTTCCCTAGATCTCTTTTGGCCCCCATTGGTAAATATGTTTTTTCCCACTTCCCCCAGTCTGAGGAAGATGGACTCCAAGTAGCTTTGAAATATGACCTGATCTATGTGCAATCACGATATGTTTGTATTTTCATTCCCGATCTGTCTCGAGTTGGTGTTGCTAATGAAATGAGGGCACTCATTTCGTTGATGGTATTGTTGGATCTATCTCACACCCTCAACCCCCACCATATAGTCTGCCTCTGATGAGTTATGGTAAACCGTAAGGGGGGCCCAGTTCCTCTTACACTTATCCCCCTCCCAATACTTCACATGGAAATGCTTATCCAAGTCTTAGCACATCATACACATATTCCCATAGGCATTAGTCGATGCTAAGCCCAACTTTTGGTCCACTTATTTATCCCAATGTTTCCTCCTCTCCTTACTATCCATATGCACTGCCTAGTGCTCCAACCCCTCTGGCACTTGCACCCAAACGCTTCATGCCTCCTCCACCTCTGCCATAACAAAAACCTCCTCCTCAAGGTTAAGTGTATGCTCAGCAGAGCGCAACCAATCCACCCAAACCCAAGAAAAAACACAAGGGGAAAGGTAACTAGAACCCGCCATCTCAAAGTAATTAGGGTAACTAGGGTCCACTACCTAATGCCCCTCAGGGAAACCATCCTAATCTCACAGCCCAACAAAAAGGCGTAAATCCCAAGCAAAACAAGGCTCTTTATACGAAAAAACCTTGTTCCTATTATGTCATATTTTTCCTTTATACTCATGAGTGTCCCCTTTTACCTTATATGTGCCAAGTATGGGAAGCTCAAGAAGCTGCTTCTAGAGGACCTCAGCCCATTGCTCCACCTCCTCCTATTGCTTCATCTCAATTGACTGTGCTTACCAATCCTTTTCTTCATCAAGGATATATTGTTTCTCAACCTTCACAAGGTCATGCAACTCCCAAACCTTCACAATCTAGTCACAATGATTACCAGATCCTTATGATGAATTTTGACAAAGTCAATACTGAACAAGTCAACCTTTAGACTTGGTCATGCCAATATGATAAGCCTCTTGCAAAGTCAGAAACCAATTCCCAACCTCAAGTTTCCATCGAGCCTCTGTCATCATCAAATGGTACCTTACATATCCCTCCACCTAAGGTAGAGGTTGTCCCTAAGATCCCCAAAGGTCCATTACGTCGAAACACTGCTTCTTCTAAATCCACCCATACCTATAACATAGTAGATGACTTGGAAAAGTCTTATGTTGCCATGTCAACACTAGAAGTCCCCCATACATGCCCATCCCAACAAAAATCTCTACTATCTGCTTTGGGTGTTGTGGATCCTTCCGACGATCATATGATTTTCTTTGACATTGACAAAGTGGAACATCCCCCCCTTCCTTCATCCATTTCCTTTCAAATACTAATCTCCATAAGAAACACCATTGTTCAGTGGTGTATCATAGACGAAGGCACCTCCACATGTGTGATGGTTGCTAGTGTTTCGAAGCAACTTGGTTCACCTGACATGTCCCCATCCACCATCACTCTCCATGCTTAGGACAGTCATCCCTCACAGCCCCTCGGCTTATATCACAACTATCTAATTACTATTTTTGGTAAGACAATCTCCATTGACATCGAGGTCATTGATGCCCCATTAGATTATAACATTCTCTTGGGTCATAGTTACACCTATGCCATATCTGTTGTCGTATCTATGGTATTTCACAAGATGTGCTTTCCTCATAATGGAAAGATCGTGATTATCGATAAGTTGATTTACTATGATCCTAAGTCTCAGACTTCCCCTCAGTCCACTATCTCATCGATGACTGGCAATAATACTTTCCCATCCCTCACCAATGTTTAACCTGGAGTCTACAAAGATTCCACACCACTTGGTGATTATTATAGTCCACTGCTTACCCCCTCGGAGCCTAACTCTTCCAGTGTTTGCATGCTTCAAGTGTCACGGTCTTCCCATAAGTAGTCTGGTATGCCTTCACAACAGCCAACACCTCCACAACCTTCTTCTCCCAACTCAACCCAACCTTCAGGTATTATTCCTCAATGTCCATTTCCTTCTGCTAGTATCTCTCCTAGTCCTTTCCAGCCCGAAACTATTCCCTTAGGTCTTAGCCATCAAGGAGTAGTTCCCTCGGGTCATTAGCCTTATGCTAATATACCCTTCTTATTCCATCCCCCGAGCATATTTTCTACACCTGTCATGGCTACGTTGAGTTTACCTAACATCATCTTAGGTATCCTAGTCTAGTACATTGATCCTCCCACAAACACTCCTCCTAATCAACTCAAACCTTATATAGCTTTGACCATGGTTCAACCTGTTGTTCCTACCCCTTCCTTTGCTTTATTTCCACAATAACCTCAATAGGAACCTACTCTTGTTTCAAAATCATATGGTGAGTGGGGCAAAGCTCATAAAAAGGGAACGAAAGACAAGGCACCCAAACCAACTCTAACTCCTCCTAAGCCGCCAAATCCTACTCCTCCATGCGCTTTGTGTGATGTTGTTGGACATGCCACCAATAATTGTCTTGAGCTCCCTCATATCAAGAATGTGATCTTTGATACCTTTCCTGACTCCAACATTCTTGAGTTCCATGTCACCTTACCCAAGTCAACTAAGAAGAACAGATCCTTACACACGAACCACCCTTGTGCTTTGTTTGATAACTATGGCCATTATTCTCATCACTATCCTTGTCTCAAAGACTTTCATGATACACTTCAATTGCTTCATGAGTTAGATGCTAGAATAAGATGTCTCTTAACCACCCATCATGATCCCTCCTCCTGATGTTGAGATGACAGAGAGTACCACCCCTATTCGCTACCTACCATCATCCATGGGATCGATTTATTGAGACTCTCTTGATGTTTCCTATTGTGATTCAATTGACCTTTCTTTGGTGAACACTTTGGTCTCAAAATCGGTAGATTTTACGTCTACTAGTCATCTGCATCCCAACGTTGATGATGTGCATGTGAAACTTGTCTCTCATGAAGATGCCTTAGGTATCTCATCTTCATCATGTGGTCTCTCTTCCTCCCTTCCTCCCATCTTTCATTCTAATGAAGACATCATGGAAGCCATGACTACGCCTGAGTATCCTTGGGATGATATGCACCATCATGCATACTTCCTTCCACAACAAACCCATGACTAATATGTTGTGGAATCCAACATTATCCTCACCTATTTTCGAACCCATAAATTCCTCCCCAATCTTACTTGTGATGATCAATGATGTATTCAACATCAAGGCCCTCACTATCTCCTCATCAGTGATGATCTTCATCATCACAGTATTGAAACTATCCTTCATCGTTGTCTCACCCATTCATTTTCTTCTTATGCCCTTCAGATGGATCCATCATCCACACCTCATATTGGTTATGCTGATGGTGTGAGTTGCTTCTCCAGGAATCTAGCCTCGGTAGCTTGGGCCATTTTCACCCCTTTGCATTTGTTAGTTCACTCCAACGGCATCTGCATTGGATTTGCCACCAATAACCAAGCCAAATATGATGTTGTGATAGGTTTGTTAGCTAATTCCCTTGATCGTCACATCCTTCACCTTCATGTTTGTCTTGATTCCTTGCTACTTGTCATGCAATTGAACGATGTTTATCATGTGCATAATCCTGTCCTATTTAGAAAATATCTATGAGTTAAGCTTTTGGCACGTGAATTTGAATCCATTACATTCAGTCATGTTCCTAGAGCACAAAATCACTATGTAGATACCATTGCAAATAACATTCTAGATTGGAATTTATCACATGCATATACAAGAAGACATCCATAACATAAACAAATGGTGAACCAAAATCGTCAAAAAATATGCATAACCATATTATGTATCATAATATCCAACATATAGTGTTTGGAGTCCACTACTCTAAATACATTTGACATGCCCATAGCATGTTAAAACAAAACAAAAATGGGGACCCACATGTCCCTATGCCTAGTCACTATCATCTGGAGGCTCCTGAGCCAATGGATCCATACCACTAGCCTGTAACTCTTGAACTTACTGATCGGCCATAGCTATGTGCCTCATGATACCTTGCCATTCTGAGAGGAGACCAATACACTCATCTATATATCGATCTTCTAACTCATGCCATCTGTGCTTAGTTACCCCGGTAAGTATCATGTTGAACCTACAGTGGAGATCCTCAAGTAGTGCGTCACTATCTGATCTCTGTTGGGTGTAAAACCAACTTGATTTGCAACCCTAGGTGTTATGGTCATCTTATGTATCTTGTCGGCTTAACTAGTGCTATATATACATACCAAAAATTTGGAAATTGGTACCACATACATACATTTCTAAACATTACATTCCACCAATATATATAGAAAATTTCACTTATCATCTGGACCCCATTCTCTTCCTAGTGGAAGTGGCAAGTCAGGATCTCCCTGATAGTTCATTCCACTATATGGATAGTCATCTATGTACAATGGCATTTGGTACCAATGTGCAAATAACTCATGTCAGAACACCTGTATGAATCCCCCTCCTCCACCTCGTCGCAGTAGCTGCATCCAATGACACATCCTAGGCTCCTATGGGCCCCCATCATGGATCTGTACATGTGGTCATATGGTCAGGATATTCTTAAAGAAGAATGAACATACAACTGTCCCAAATGAACAGTTATCATTGAACAGTTATCAACTTTCGTTTCAACAATGACAACATCATTTGGGCCCACCCAATACACTCTCCACAAGCATCATCTACCCCCTAATGATGTAATGAAAGGCATGACTACCCAAAATATGCAACAATGTTGTGGTTGTAGCTTGTGTATCGAGTCTCTCTAAGTCACTAATTTGGATGCTTGTTCCCTTTGCATTAACACCTAATACACAAGGATGATCCACGAAATCCCCTATATGCATCCCACGAGGAAACACTGGATGTATCTCCCCCACCACCCCCAGGAGGGGAGATCCTATCAAAAGGTATATGACCAGGATAGTGATATTGATATTGTGCCCCTGTACCACAAAGGCCTCCTGATATGGATCCAAATAACTCACAATCCTAGATAACAGGGTCTCACTAGCCCTCATCAATGGATTCTCAAGGAACTTCAGTACCCCATACCATGCCAGAACCCCTCTAATTGCTTGGTTCCCCTTAATCGTAGCATGAAGAGTCTTCGAATCCTGTTCTCATCACACCAGCTTTACCTTTGCCATACCTGCAAATTTCCATTATGTTTTGTCAGTTCAAAGTCCAAATCATACACTTCTATTTCAAAGCTTCAACTCAATAGAGAACCCCAGTCCTACTTTTCCCCTAAACCTAGAACACAATATTTTCCATCCAAATTACATTGGACGTGATTATTGGCCTAGTTTCTGCATTCCAGAATGCAAAACAAGGTTCCAAAATTGTGTTGCATCCGTGAGGACGATTATGGGTTTCCCCCAGTGAGATGAAGCCCTAATATGAAAATCTAATCCACCAAAATTGATGAGTAAGGTTAGGCCACCTACCTCCAACTCGCAAATCCATATTCTGGCAGTCGGTTTTTCCGCTATGATCTCCACAAGATTTAGGGCCTTCTCCTCCTCTCCAAATTCTCCAATAGATCACTATGTAAATGAATTGGATTTGGGGGCAAGAATTCCTTTTATAGGAAAAAACCTAATTTTTTTCCTTACCCATTGTGACCAAACCATAGCTCGGTTTGATGAATCATCAACACCATTGGAAACATCTCACTGAGTTCTCTAATGGGTCTCCCTTTGATTTTAGTAATTTGACATTTCACCAAGAAGCCATTTTTTCCATCAGGTCTCACTTTGCTGCTTATTAAAATCAGATTTCTTCATTTGAGCCACTCGTACTTTGGTACCACTTTACCTTTGCACTGTTTGACTCACGTGTCAATTTTTGTCATGAGTAACCATCATCTACTCATGTTTTATGGTCCCCTCTGGGCCTCCCCCATGTGGAAGCATCATCGAGTCACCCTTGTTAGAGCATCAGATATGAGTCACCCTTTCATCTATGGAGTCTATTCCAAGTCCCCTTGAGTCCAGTTACAATGTTCCATACATATTTGTGTCGCATTCATCCCATCATGCTCATATTTGGCCTCCAATTATATTGCTACATCTTTGTAAAGCCCCCATCTAAGTCCTTCACCATCCTCTCTAGAATCGAGTCAGTTGCTTCTAGTCAACCATGCATATCATGCTCTAACAAGGGAATTCTTCAGTCTGCCTCTCATCTTGTTTCCTTCCATCATCATCCCTAGTGTTATTCCATCAGTGACATTTCTATGATCCTCATGCCTTTGTTTAGGAATCCTCATTGCCTCACCTCTAGCGAGCCCTCTTCTATCGACATGAACACATTTATTCCAGGAGAGTGGTCTAGAGGGTGGTGTACCTTGGTTCCAACTTTCATCATTGTTCAATACCTCAGATCAAGAAAAGGGAATCACCATTTCCCTTTGACTTGGTTTTTTCTTGCATGCTCGACTCCAGCTCATTATCGCACGATCGAGAATTGTACACTTGATAGTCCAGTGATCCAATAGATTGTACTAGTGTTTCTCGGGTGTGTGTGAGATGTTCTAGACCTCATGAGGGGGTGTCCCTTTAGGCACACCCCCACATGCTCGGTTTTCAGCCGATCATGATCCAACCTCAAATGCAGTTCTGCATATTTGATGGGTTCAGTTTCAGCCGCTTGTAGTGCCACAACATGCATGTCTCCTTCAGAGGATCCATTCATATTTTCAGAGCCCTTTCCTATTTAACAAGGATTCTTTAGTTGTGATTCCCCTCCTCTCCATGTCAGCTTGAGCAGCATGATGTCTCATGTACTTAGATGTTATTATATTCAGTCATGGCCTATATATTTCCAGGCTCATTATGTATATGGGATTAATTGTATTCTTTTCTAGCCCATTGATGTTAGCATATCATGTATCATGTACTTTTTTTCCTAGATCCACATTGCTAGGTGGACCATTATTATTTGTACTCAGTTATCTCGGTGGGTATGGGTATGCCTCCCCCGCCTCATTTGAGATCATGTACTACAAAAATAAAAGGAGGCTTATATCAGTTTATTAGGTCTCGCTAGGCTCCATTCCTTCATCCTTCCTTGCATTACTTCAACGATATCTCTCTCTCTCTCCCTCTTTGACTCCCCTTCGGTGTCTTGTGGAAGTGTAACCTACAACGTTTTTCGCTCATACGATTTTCTCCTAACACTCATACATTGGGGGGGAATTTGTTATCACCTAAAAAATGATCACCTAGCCATTTCTAACTAGGTGGATCAAAATACACCATGTAAGATTAATTTTACCATAGTAAAATCACTTTCACCATGGGAAATAATTTAGTAAACCATTTTTATTAAATTATTTCTTATTAAAATTAAAAAACCCCATGAGAATAATTCAATAAATCATTATTTATTTAATTTTCTCTAGGAGTAATTATTAAATCATTATTTGATAATTATTCCTTGTCACATTTGACTAAATTGCCTAGGAATAATTAAATAAATCACTATTTATTTATTATTCCTTAATTCTATTTTTGGAATAATTGTTAAATAACTATTTAATAATTATTTCAATTTCACACCTTTCTTAATCCTCACAAAGTAATTAATAAATCATTTTATTTGTTAGTTATTTCAAAATAAATATATTTGCCTATTTTGAATATGTTTTTCCTCTCCAAAAATTATAGTAAAGTATTCTTAACGGTTAGATCTTGATTTGGTCAATTATATTTTATTATTTTCCATTTTCGAGATCAACCCAATACTTTGTTATAAATAAGAGGGTTTTCCATTCATTCTTCACCATGATCACTATCATCGTCACCACTATCGTCACTTCACATTCGAGCTCCCATTTGAGTTCTACTCTTTTGTTTTGGGTTTTTCACATATTGAGAGAGAGAAACAAATTGCTGAAGCACAAGGACATCAAAGGACCCATCCCATAGAGGGGGATTTGCAGACCCTTGTTTTAGAAATCCTTCACTAGGTGTTTTTAATAAAATATTAATTATTCAAAAAGATTTCATTTGTTGGGTTATTACATCAAATATTTCTTGTTGTTCTCTGTTTTGGATTGCATATGATCTATTTGTTGTAGGGTTTTCCCATTTTATTATTGTAGATATGAAGTTTGAACAACCACATCTTGTTGTTAGGGTCACTTCTCATGAGTGACTTAAGTGAAGTATTTTTGGTACACACGCTAACAATTTTCATACTAACACAAGGCATAATATATTCAAAATATCTTCAAGGGAATCTTTCCCCTCCAAGTATCAAAGTACATTTTTGGTTATTTCTTTTTATGTACAAAATTTAGACATAAGGCTAGGGATTGCAGACCCTATGATAGAGATGGTTATCAATCTTCCATAATCAAGTCTGTAGGAAGATTGGATTCATATGGAAAAAAGTATGTTTCAATTTCTCCATCATTCAAGTATTACATAAGATGATTTAGATGCTACAATCTTGGTGGCATTGCATGAGAATGTAGCATAAGGTTCCCTAAGCAAACTATGGAAGGAAAGGGTTCTACTAGGAAAGGATAAAGTCACATTAGGGTTTGGGGAAGAAAATAAGTTGAGCTAGAATTTAAACCTTCTTTGAGTATTTAGGGCTGATATATAAGTTTTTGATCATGATATGTGCCCTAAGGCATAACTTGTGATTGCTCTATTTGAATTTATGCCTAGTAGAGGTGTCCCTTGTTGGAAGATTATTATGATAGCTATGTTTTGGTTGTGGCAAGCATGGGTGAAAGAAAAAAGGCATGGAGGAGAAAAATAGGTAGGATGATAATTTGTAGGGAAATAATTATCAAAAAACAGATTAGGGTGTTGTTAGAACGTTGATCATTTGACATAGTATATGAGAATATTTTAACTCTCATAACTTATGGGAGAGGATGATAGTTGGCATGTCCAAATTAGAGGAGAGAACACATCATCAATTAGATTGATAGAGGAAGGCTATGATACAAACATTAATACAAATATTGACACTCATTGACAAGGTATATTCAAGGAGAGAAAGAAGGAAGGGAGCATATATGCAGTCAGACAGTGGGAATCTTCATCACATCCACAGGTTCATAGGATAATGGTATCAAGGGGAGACTCTATTAGAAATCACATGTAGGCACTTACAATTTATGATATCATGGTCTTGGGGGAGACCTTGATCTGATCCACAAGAAAGCAACATGGTCTAAGGGGGAGATTCTATCAGAATGGTAGCATGGTAGCAGGAAGGAAGCATGGTTTAGTCAGGCCTACATGCTCACATAGGAACATGTTTTGACATATACTTATGCATGATCATGTTCACCCATCAACATGGTAGTTTCAGTAGATATTCATGACCCTTTTCCATTATTTCAAAGAGGGAGAGATTGCAGACATTGATGTGAACATGAACATTGATAAAATAAGGAATTCGGGCAGGGAGAGATTGTAGACATTGACATTGACCAAGGAAGGCATTTGCGCTAAGGGAATTTTCAATTTATTGACATCAATGACCATCAATGTATGATGGTGTTTCCATCAATGACAAAGTGGTAGATTGTTGCACATTGTGTTTTCATTGAGTGACAACAAGATGCCTTTGATTTCAAAGGGGATGTTTGAGACAGTAGCAGTATCACTCATGATGCCTATGAAAGAAACAATGTTGGGTTGTGTTATATTCTTTCCACGACTAGCCTACGTAGTTTACGGGGCGGTTAGAGGGGGGGCAGAGCCCCCCCTTTGTTGCACCGACTATGCAGCGGGGGGCTCACAGGGGGTTTGAGGGGGGCGGTTAGCCCCCCTCTACAGGGTCTGGGCCCTATATTAGGTTGGGCAGACCTACCTATGGTTTTGTGCATGGTTTTCACACATGGTTTTTGACGCGATGGTTTTCGGTCCATGGTATTAGATGCTTCGACATGTATAAATATGTATTATAACATTGAAATGAAAATAATGAAAAGTCAAGCTGGTAGTCCCGGTTTTGGGACCCAAGGGAAAATCTTTGTGCATATGTGTTTTATGTGTTATGCTCTCGCACTGTTTATTTTCTATGTTTTAGAATTCGTACACAGGTAATTTCTGTATGGGGTTAAAACCTACAAATAATACACTCTATGACATAGTATGATAGTTGGATCTCTTAGAGGATATCATCACATGAAGATGAAGGTTCTTGAATTTATTTTATTTTTGATGTAGATATGATGTGCAAACAATCCTACAAACTACATGATTGTGTAGGTCTTGTCGATACCTTTCCAACAATATGTACTGCTTTGAAAGCCTCCTTCCGAATGAGAAGTTATGACCATTTGAATATCAACACTAGTTGGAGACCCAAACTATAGGTAAAAACACAAAATATTAATACATTAAAAATGTGCACCTCTTGGGCACATCCACCATACAGGGAAAATTTTAGGGGCTAATATTCATAGGTGGGCTAATTTTTCATGCTTTTTCCAAAAAAATTCACCAATTTCCATTTTTTTCTAAAATGATTTGCCCAAATTTTATAGTACACTATTATTTTACCTAAAAAATTGCCAAATTATTATATCGACTAATATAAAATCATTGGAAATCTAGATATTTCACAAAAATATCAACAAAATTTTTACAATTTACATATTAGGGACTAGTAAGATTCGCCACGGTTTCTAAACTTTAAGATAAACTTACATCCTTAAAATATTCCCTACCACCATACCTTGACCATGTCAAAGACAAATCTGAATGATACTTTCATGACCTTTAACTTGTTAAAGGTGACACATCTTTCACCTAATCAAATGATTCCATGAGAGATTGAACAACATATAATGACCGACTTGCATGATAGTTAACCAATCCTTTCAACCCAATAGAATGAGGACATGTGGTATACATTAATTGGCTAAATATGATGACATGGATAGTATATTTAGTAGGCTAACGAATGACTCATGGCACATCATGAAAG
Organism: Pinus tabuliformis; assembly: GCA_031772625.1. NCBI lineage: Eukaryota > Viridiplantae > Streptophyta > Pinopsida > Pinales > Pinaceae > Pinus > Pinus tabuliformis. Next base: position 351,280,224 of record CM062818.1, on the reverse strand, counting down.
GATAAATTTGATGACGTAGATAGACAATTAGCATAGATGCTACATCGAAACACATGATTGAATGATGTGACCTAAAGAAAATTATTTCAGTAAGTGACTTCAGCGTGATGAGTGGTGTCACCAGAAGCCACCACATGGTAGGTGTATTTAGCTCACTTTGATTAGTGAAATGGTCGAAAAAGGTGACACGTGGTACCCCTCACAAGATACCACGTGGCTTGATGTCATCAAGAAAATGACCAATGACCCTAGGAACTGGGTCATGTGATGTGGTCATGTCAGGTTAAAAGTGAAACACAAATGGTCTACTCCAGATTTATAACACTGGTTATATGGTTGGCTTTCAAGCCATGGGACCACCGCATATCTATAAATATGCATACAATCATGAGATAGATATATTGTGGAAGAATAATGATTCATTTTTTGCTATGTTCAAAGGAGCTTTGCTGATCAGTAAGGTGTTCTAATTTAGTTTGTTCTATTTTCCCTTGAGTGAGAACCAATGTTATGTTGCATATATGGCCAAGGAGAGACATTGAAGTTTGGTTGGATTAGAGCGATCACAATAGCACAAACCCTAATTTGGAATTTTGATTTGATAATGAAGTATGACAAAAGGTCTTGTTGTTCTTATAACTTTAATCCATTTGTGGTTTTGGTTTGGTTGGATGAATTCGTTAATATTCTAAATTAGTGAAGGTTTATTTTTGGAAGCAGTAACTTTGACCGAGGATAAATTTTGTTGTTGATCCCATCCTACTTGATAGAAAAAATTATGGTTCATGTTTTTTTGGTGGTCATGTTCATAGTCTTGGTTTGTTTAATGCATATTATGTATTGACACATGAGTTGAGTTGTAAATTCATTGCATGGTATATTTTGGGTGTTGAGAAATCTAGGGGTAACACCATAGGATGATTTCTTTTGATTTGATAATTGTCTGTGGTATATTTTTACTTCAATTAATTAGCTTCTTTTTGAACTTGTTTATTATTAGTGTTTTCTTCATCAAACAACTACCAAACCATAAATAAAAAAAGACAAAGGACACAATTTATAGGCGATAGGGCCAAAATCTCTCCAACTTGAGAGGAAAACCCACAAGAATTCTTCTTCTTATAGAATCTTCAATTGTCGAATTCCAAGACCTAGACCCTTGACCAAGACTCCTCTGAGACCAAGTCAACCTTGCTTCTTTTTCCAAGTAAGATTAACTACTCCTTCCTTATGTTCAAGTTTGGCCTCCCAACACCTTGACTAAAACTTCAACCTATCTTTCTACAATTTCAACCTGCCTGCAACTTCTACAATTTTCAGCCCTTGCTTTAGAAACCCTAGACCACACATGTGAGATAATGAAGGCAAATTTCAGTGGTTTCTATCCTTTTCTTTTCTTGGACTCTTCTTCTTATGAATTCTACTAGAAAAAAATCCTTTCTTGGTGAACTAACTCGACTTTTGTAACTTAGATTTATTGCTGCAATATGTACCCTAATTTCTTCACATGTGTGGAGAGAGATAGCCCAGAAACTAGATCAGAAATATCGTCCTTCTTTTGTTTCTTCATCCTCCTCTTCTTCAAATGTTTTCTCTTCCTTGTGATTGAACTTGAGTGAGTGAAGTGTGTGTCCAAAGTGAGGTCGAAGTCTCCTTTATATAGGCTTCTCATCTTGTAACTATCTCTATGCCAACTTGATGCTTGTGTAGGCCGACTTGTTCTTTACATTATGACTTGGTCTTGGAGGATCCTTTGACTTGAGTTTGACTAAAATAAATTCTTTTTACAATATGTAACATGCCCAAATGGGTATTTCATACATGAAAAATACTCTCTTGAATTGTATACATAATGGTAAGCCTTAGAAGTTCTCCATGGGAACTTGACATATGAAATAAATTTCTCTTGAGCATGAAACCCATATCTTAAGAACAATAATAATAAATTTATTTTTCTATTTTTTAAATGCATAAAATCATGATTACATATGTCATTATGAAGACCAAAAATAGTTACGTTTTTCAACATTGGGCAGCAGACAAATACATAGGTTTGATGTTGCCACGTAGACTCACTGCAAGTAGAGGGTTTGATTGGCCTCAGACTATAATTGGTTTTGGATTGACACATTGAATCCTTCATTAGAGAAATTTTGAGGTCTAAAATGGGCCTCAAAACAAAAATTTACAACCAAAATCAACTTTATAAGAACCAATGGGATTCAAGATGATGATGTCAACCCTGGGGGATGATTCACCATTTTTGGAGTAAAAAAGTAAAACAAAAACTACTTTTCAACTCATATTTTAAACTTATCTCCCTATGGTTTTAATTAAATTTTGGGTGGGAGAATTTGTTAGATGTAGGATTTAATTCCTCATCCATGGAGTACCCATGTTTCATTCTTTCGATGGACCCTGTGACACGAAAAATGAGAAATACATGAAAAACATTATTGCAATCATGTTTTTTTTTTTGGTATTTCTCATTTTTTGTGTAGTAGGATCCATCGAAAGTGTGTAACATGGGTAATCCTTGGATGAGGAATTAAATTATGCATCCAATGAGTGCTCTTGCTCGAAATTTGAGTATAAATGTGGGGAAATATGTTGAAAATAAGAGTTGAAAAAATAGTTTTTTTTTCTTTTTTTTTCCTATAAAATTTGATGATGTAATCTAATCTTATTTTATTATTTCCACTACTCTTTTATAATATTCTTAGGAGGCCCATTTTAGACCTCAAAATTTCTCTAATGGGTTAAGCTATGGACTGAGCCACATGGGCGTAGTATGTTGCCCATGTCAATAGAGTTTTGTGCTAGAAGTATTGCACAATAAGATGATGTGGAAGTGGGTCGTCAACACATTGGAATAACGAGTGGACAATATTAATACATGTCATGAGCTGACACATTAGGTCTAGTCTCTGCCCTATTTGAGTCAATTTTGTTGAAACAAAATAACTATACAAATATAGTATTACAAGCAACATCCAATAACGTAGTTGGAAATGCATGTGCATTGTGTATCCATGGTCACACGTTCGACTCCCCCTCTAGTGAGTAAAGGTTAGTTTAATTTTTAATTTCATCCATAATACCATTTTATATAATGATTACCAAAATAGCAGTGGCCATTTTCTTGCACCGGTGCCGGAATTCGAGCAATTTATAGAAGGGCGCTTGGAAAATGGATTTTTGTAGAAGCTTTAATTTATTATATAGTTTCATATGGTTTTTATGAGTTTTTGGGGTCAATATTGGTACAAATTGGATTCCGAAAGAAGTTGGGTGGTTAGATATTAGATAGGGATGTAACCAAGGGTATGTAATGTCTTATTGAAACTTATTTGACGACCATAATAGCTTTTGCATGTTTTGGAGGTTTATGAGTAGATTGCAGTGGTTTTGTATACATGGTGAAAATAGGTTTTGAGGAGTATGTGTGACCAAATTGATGGATAAACTAAAGTAGAGTATGGGAAGCAGCATGACAACTAGTGACAGTGGTTTACATGACATTTTCTGGTAGTGTTTACGACAATGATTGCAGTGACAATGAGTGTAGGTTATGACAATGATTGCAAGTTGTGATTGTATTTGCATATTTTATGAAGTGATAGATGATTAAAATGGGTCCAATTTGAAAATGACATGAAATAAAGTTCCACAAGAAGTAGAAGGTTGGAGCCTCAATCAGGTTGTAGCCTACAGTGAGCATTTGTTTGCACTCTTTCAAGGTTTCTTCCTCAATCAAGTTGTAGCCTACAACAAGTGGAAACTTGCAACTCTTGGGGGTATTTTCCTCCAACAAGTAAAACCCTGCAAATATATGTAACGAATTGAAGAACATGAAGAAGAAGATTTTGTGGTTTGCTCCCATATGGGTTTCGATGTGAAAGCTTTTATCTCTTTGAAGTAATGGCCTCCTGATTTACTATTGATAAGATGATAGATTTTTGATGCATTATTATGTTTATTGATATACTACAATTGGTTATGATTGATTTCTACATTTCTAATTGATGAAAAGTTGTAAATTGGTAAAATAGTTGACACATCGATTCACCCTCTCTCCCTCCCCCCCCACCCCTGCCCTCGCCCCGCTTAGTGTGCTCTTGGTTATAACACTATTAAGGTATGTTAGACCATCCCATGTGCTAGCTTTTGATAATAAAAAATTTACAGAGGCTAATATTAATTTATGAGCCACATGTATGAAATTAAAATTATACTTTTATGCATATATCAAACCTAAAATGCTAGTGGTTTCCTTAGCAATAGAAGAGAAGAAAAGATAAAAGAGTTTATGAATTTTTATGGTGATCAACACACTCTTTTACCAATGCCTTATCCTACAACAATTTGTAGGAGTCTTTATGGCACAATTTAAAAAGAAGGATATTTAAGGAGTAAGGGGGGATGACTTAGGGAATCCAATTCTAAAACCCTATCTATTAATCTTGTGAGGCAATAAATTAAATATAGGGTCTACACATAAAGAGTTTACCTATAGGCCTTAAAGAGGACAATTTCACATTTAATATTGAAGAAAAATTTCAACAACGATAAAGTATTTAATCATGGAACAATTGAAACCCTACTTTGAACATTGAAACATGCAAAATATCAATTATAAACAATAAAACTACAACAATCCTCTACAAAGGCACTTCTTTCAATCCCAAAATAGTGAATCCAAGAAAAATTCACATCATTTAGCAAGTCACATCCATAAATTTCACTTTTTTTCTCAAAGCATCGAAGAAAGGTTAGCTCACACTCTATTAGAGAGGAATAGAATAAAATTTGTGATGAAGAGAAATAGAAATGAGGGGAGACTCTATTTATATGAGACCTATCCCACTCATTTTTACAATAATTAGACTAATGAAGCCCTATTGACAAATTTACTTTAAGTGTTCCACAAGAAAGAGGTTACAAACCAACCTCATCACTCAAAAACATAATAATAGTGTCATAAAATCCCACACACGTGGGAGAAAATGTTCTTCAAGCATGACATCATCCTCCAAATGAGTTCTCTAAGCCACCAAAAAGTGTGATATGGGATAATGAGTGTTCCATACTCCAAGATGCACCTCAAGGATCATGTACAAGCCTCCAAAGTTACTTTATGCCAACACGTCATGTCCACAGTGACCTATGTCACCACTAAAGGAGAAAGATGGGTGACATGGAACTCTTTAAATAAATCATTAGGGATTCAATTTTATGTAACTATATCACAAAATAGAAGAAAATATAGATCAATGACTTGAAAATAAGCCTCTTCGAGGGGGAAACCTCCTTTTACATTAAATAAATGAACAATTTCTTGGACGATTCAAATGAAAAGACCTCCTTGGTATATACAAGAGTCTAAGGGGTCACGATATAATTAGGGCCTACATAACAATAATAATATAGCGCTCAAAAATAACATTAATGGACTTCTATGTGGCACAACAATAACAATATGGGGGCTACACTAGTATTATAGGGACCTAAAATTGGCACAACAATAACAATATGGGGGCTACACTAGTTTTATGGGGACCTAACATGCCCCTCTACTTCAAAAGAGTGTTGTCCTCAATGCTCTAATACCAAATGTTATGTAAATTTTAAAAATACACAATTGTTTTCTTACTTTTTGGTGCTTGATTTTGAAATGGTTGTATCTCTGTAATTTCAGCCTACTAAGGTCTAAAATTTTGTCTTGTGGTATATCTCCGTGTCCTCTTTCCAACACCATTGGTTAGATTGAGATTAAATTCTTCAAGATAATGTTAGGCCAAACATCCCAAGATGACTTGCTTATGGATTGGTTTAGTAGAGAAAACTTGTACGAAATGCCATGTGTCATTGTTTCAGTGTTCGGCTCTAAAAATGGTACCCAAGAAACTATAGTCTGTGCACTTTGACCACTTTTTGTGAAATTCAATTGGATGCCAAAAATTAAATTTATGACAATTTTCCCTGAGACACATGTTTGACCACTTTTTGTGAAATTCAATTGGATGCCAAAAATTAAATTTATGACAATTTTCCCTGAGACACATGTTTGATACAAAATTCTGGAGCATACAGAAACCCTAAATTCCTTGAATCATGTCTTTGATAATATAGTGAACCAAGCTCTAAAATTTTTACATGATATTCACCAATATTTCTGCTCCACATGGTAGAAATTTCAACTTCTGAAGCCTCTAAAAAAAAATGTTATAGAGAAAATTCCAAGATGACCTGTTTGAAGTAGTGAAACCCCAGGATACAAAGCTCTAATACCAAATTCTATGTAACCATATAAAAAAACATAATAAAATATAGGTTAACGACTTGAAAATAAGCCTCTTTGAGGGGGAAACCTCCTTATACATTACATAAATGAACAATTTCTTGGATGATTCAAATGGAAATACCTCCTTGGTATATATAGGTGTCGAAGGGGTCACAACATAATTAGGGCCTACATAACAATAATAATGTAAGGGATCAACAATAACATTAGTGGGATTTTATGGGGAACAACAATAATAATACGATGGCTACACTATTATTACAGGGACATAATATTGGCACAACAATAATAATATGGGGGCTACACTAGTATTATGGGGACCTAACATTCAAGGTGATATGTAAGCCCTTTCCTATCATCTCAAGGTTGACCATCATCATTTGAGCTCTAGACAAAGTGATTCCCATAAAATAGTGTTAAGTATAGCCTCGTGTCATCTTGTGTCCACTAGGGACATCATCAATATATCCAAAACCAAGCTCCATGGACTTAGTATTTCATCATTTTGGGGTCCCTCGGGGTTTTAAGTATCATCTGAGGTCATCAAATAGCCCAACACTCTACTCTGGATAGGAACTATTGCATCATCAATTTCAATCTCTATCTGTCTCTCTCTCTCTCTGTGTAATGGATGGTATGATTTATGTTGCTCTACTGAAAATGTGGGGAAATCACCTCAAGAAGTCTCTACTACAGTGATGAGAACCACCTGAAAAAACTCTCTCAAGATAAAGTGGAAATCAATAATCATTAGGTAACAAAAACAACGGATGCATCATATTGGACCATATTATTGGTGGTGCTGGAAATTCATCAACCAAGGGGTCTCTGTGATGTGAAGTCCCAATTAGACCTCACAGTGTTTGGAGTAGGGGTCCCATCCAAAATATCGGCCTGATTTCCATGTATTCTTATAGACTTTTCATATTGGCTCCTCCCGTAAGGCATTAGAGAGATAAGCTAGTTATTTTGGGGCATAAGGAGTGGCTCCAACGCTCCTCTACTGGAGCTAGTGGTGTTGAAAATGCAACAAGATGATGGAGCTTAGTGAAAAGAAGTTGCCTTCACTAAGTGGGCCCACAGGCTATTTTTGGCGCAAAGTCTATTTTTGGACTATGTCTATTTTTAGACATATGGATCATGGTCTATGAGTTGCAGGATTCTATTTGTGGATGATTGGTCATGTTGGTAAAAATAGATGGACTTCTATTTTTAGACATATGGGCGGTTTCTATTTTTAGACTGCCAGGCTAAAAATAGAACAGTCGAATATTATTAGCTCTTAATAATATTTGGACTATAAACATTATCTTATCCTCTTGGAGCACTTCAGTTCGAGCTATGGATGTGACACATGCAGCTAACAAAAGGAATCACGTGGTTTCTTATGTGTTAGTTGAGCTATTGCATGGAGGACTTCAGTTAGAACTCACGCATGTGAGTTCTGTGGAGTTGATGGAGTTGTGTTCAGTTTGACTTAGTTGAACTAGTTGTATTTAGTCTAACTGCAAATACACTAGTGATGAGTGATGTGAATTAATTGTTAAATTAGTTCACTAATTATTAACTCATAAAGCAACTAAAGAATACATCAGTTAACTCAGTGCATGGACAGTTCAACAGAGACAGGTGTTAGAGGTGAGTGAAAGGGCAAGACAGCTGTCAGTTGTGACTATAGTTGTGCATGAGATTTTGCACATGCATGGATTGAGTAATTCCAATGAGGATTGCATGGTTCAGCCAAGGAAATACGAGTTTGCTTCAGCCATTCATCATTATTCTCATGCAGGATTGTGCAGTGGAGGCAGGCAAAGCAGCGGAGGAGATTTGAACCTGTGACTTGTTCGGATCTGAGCTAGTTTTGTGTGTAACAGGTGGAGATAGTACTGAGTACTTGCGAGGAGTATTGTACTATGTATTGTTACATGTTCTCAATCATTATAATATACAGATAGTGTGGGGTTTTCAGCTGTATGCTTTCCCCGAGTTACATACTGTGTTAATGTGTGCATGCGATTGATGTTTCATTGTTTTTAATGCTGCTAAATTGATGATCAACGTAGAGGAGGTTATGTATTATGCATGTATTCCGCAATAGTGTATAATCGGGATAATCTCTGTGAATAAGTGTCATATTATTCAAAAATTTCTACATGGTATCAGAGCTAGATGATTTATAGAAAAAGTTTCTACATGGTATCGGAGCTGGTTGATTTGTAGGAAAAGTTATACAGGATATCAAAGAGCGATTGATCATCAGATCTATTATTCAGAAAGTGTTTACATTTTATTTCTTCAGGCAAAGTCTGTAATCGGGCCAGGTAGCTTCTGGATTCATCCTTCTTTTGGAAGGTGAGATATCCAGTGAATGCCCATACAGTTGATCTCTGTACAAGAAATACTTTGTTCTCATGAATTTTAGATCAGAAGCGGTTGAGTTTTGAGCTGGTGGAATGGCGCTCAAGGATAAACTCAGAAACATCAAAGTTGAGAATGGAGATGCCACAGATTGTCCGCAGAAGAAGAAAAATAAGCAAGTTGTTGGATCTGCAGTGAGAGAGGCCTTAGCCTCGCAGTTTGAGCTGGATTTTTCACTGATCTCATGCTTGGTATCAAGTGTGATGGGATCGGTATGGTTCTTGGACAGTGGTGCATCTTCTCACATGACAGGAGATCGAGATTTGTTTTCTGATCTGGATGAGAAAGATCTTGGAGTGCACATCGAGATGAGCGATGATGGTAGATACAGTGCGACCGGTATCGGTACCATTTCCTTTGAGAGGGAGTCTGGTAAACCCTTCAGATTGAAGGAAGTGATGCATGTTCCAGGATTGAAGAAGAATCTTATCTCTGTGGCGATGTTAGAAGACAAGGGATATGATGTTGTCTTCAGCGAGGGAAAGGCTTTCCTGCGCAGCAAGACAACTGGAGAAACCCAGAAGATAGGGGTTCGAGTCAGGAACCTTTATCAGTTGCATGTAGATGCATGCAAAGCCTTGAGCAGCAAGGCAACTGATGGAGACTTGGTGGTTGAGAGGGAGGGTATATTACCTCTCAACATGCAGAGCCAGAAGAAGTCTCAGACAATTGTGGAGGAGCCACGATTGGTGCAGCAGCTTCAGGAGGTTGTGGAGCAGCCACAACAGGGGGAGCTGAGTGGAGATCGAGTAGAGACATCTACTCATCCAGAGACCTCCAGTAGGGGGAAACTTCAAGCCAGGTAGGCTGAGGGACCACATGTGGCCATACCTCCAGGTAGGAGGTGGGGTGATGTGGATTGATCGTCCCAAGGAGGAGGGGCAGGATCCTTGAGGTACCCAACCTCTTGGATGAGACCTTGCTACGGGAGCCCTGATGTGGAGTAGCAGGAATTGGTTGATTGGGTAGAGACAGATGCGGATGGAGCGGCAGAGAGAGCGACAGTGCAGGGAATCCCAGGACAGTGCATAGCTAGCAGGCTGCAACAATGCGAGAGGCACAAGTGTTTTGCACAGTGCTAGGCGGCACAGAGAGGTGTGCAATGGTGTGAGATGCATGGAGATGTTGTAGTAGCACAGATGTCAGAGAGGGAGCACTTGTCAACAGCAGGTAGAGCTTCAGCATCAGAGTATGTTCCTAGCCCAACAAAGTGGTCAGTTGGGAGTGTTTTTGTTCCAAGTGTTGTTGGAGCAAGTGGACCAGGCAAATGTGTTGCATGCAGAACATTCCAGAGTTGCAGGATAGGGGTTGTAGATAATCCATATCTTGTTGAGAGGGAGTGTTGAAAATGCAACAAGATGATGGAGCTTAGTGAAAAGAAGTCTCCTTCACTAAGTGGGCCTACAGGCTATTTTTGGCGCAAAGTCTATTTTTAGACTATGTCTATTTTTAAACATATGGATCATGGTCTATGAGTTGCAGGATGCTATTTGGGGATGATTGGTCATGTTGGTAAAAATAGATGGACTTCTATTTTTAGACATATGGGCAGTTTCTATTTTTAGACTTCCAGGCTAAAAATAGAATAGTCGAATATTATTAACTCTTAATAATATTTGGACTATAAACATTATCTTATCCTCTTGGAGCACTTCAGTTCGAGCTATGGATGTGGCACATGTAGCTGACAGGAGGAATCACGTGGTTTCTTATGTGTTAGTTGAGCTATTGCATGGAGGACTTCAGTTAGAACTCATGCATGTGAGTTCTGTGGAGTTGAATGTGGAGTTGATGGAGTTGTGTTCAGTTTGACTTAGTTGAACTAGTTGTATTTAGTCTAACTGCAAATACACTAGTGATGAGTGATGTGAATTAATTGTTAAATTAATTCACTAATTATTAACTCATAAAGCAACTAAAGAATACATCAGTTAACTTAGTGCATGGACAGTTCAACAGAGACAGGTGTTAGAGGTGAGTGAAAGGGCAAGATAGCTGTTAGTTGTGACTATAGTTGTGCATGAGATTTTGCACATGCATGGATTGAGTAATGCCAATGAGGATTGCGTGGTTCAACCAAGGAAATACGAGTTTGCTTCAGCCATTCATCATTATTCTCATCCAGGATTTTGCAGTGGAGGCAGGCAAAGCAGCGGAGGAGATTTGAACCTGTGACTTGTTCGGATCTGAGCTAGTTTTGTGTGTAACAGGTGGAGATAGTACTGAGTACTTGTGAGGAGTATTGTACTATGTATTGTTACATGTTCTCAATCATTATAATATACAGATAGTGTGGGGTTTTCAGCTGTATGCTTTCCCCGAGTTACATACTGTGTTAATGTGTGCATGCGATTGATGTTTCATTGTTTTTAATGCTGCTAAATTGATGATCAACATAGAGGAGGTTATGTATTATGCATGTATTCCGAAATAGTGTATAATCGGGATAATCTCTGTGAATAAGTGTCATATTATTCAAAATTTCTACAAGTGGTGTTCATTGTATACATGTGTCTTGGAACTTTTACTTAATATCAGAGGCCCTATGGGCTACTAGCACGTTCTTCATGCATGGATTATGGATATTTGTGAGATTATTATGTGAATGTTTGTAATGCATGTTTTCTTTCATCTATGCTAAATTAGTTGAACTATTTCAGTTATTTTGGTACTTATAATATTTAGAATGTGTTGTAATTACTATTATCATAGTTGCATAGTGTTGTAGCGGCTACAACCACCCTCCAATTTTTTTCCTATGCTTTGATTTTGGAGCCTTTCTTCCTATCCACAAGAGCTTATCTTGCACTAATTTAGGTATTCTTGCTATAACTTAGACTTATCTTTTCATTTGTGCTTATGTTTTCTTGTTTCCACACTTAGTTGATCTTTCTAACTCACAAGATGATCTCCCGACTTGGTCTCACAGCAGTTTTGGGCTTGCCTCCAGAAAATGCACAATCCTTGAGGGCAAGCAACCTTGATGATTGGAATTGCATAGTTCATACTGGTAGTCAACCTTGAGCTTAGAAACTCATCATTCATGGAAGGAAGCCCAACACTAAGCCTAGAAACTGTTCAATCCCTCACTGAGCTTAGAAATTGCATAGTGCGCTGATCCATAAAATTTCCTAGTTCCCCAAAATTGCACAATTTTTCCCATAGTGTGCATGGAAATTTTCCTCGAAAAAGAAAAAAAGATAAAAAGTAAAAAACATCCTGAAAAAAGAGGGATGTATTATTCGTATCTTTAAGGAGACACTTTCGCTATTTTTAGAAACTTCTGCCAAGTGTCTCTTTTTCCTTGATTTTAGGCATGCGCATCATAAACACTAATTCACTCAAATCTATTTAATTGATGCCTCTAGAGCTCATTTTCACATTCAATATTGGATCTCTATCATTCTCGAGGAGATCAAGGAACCTTCGATGCGTCATTGTCACTTTTCCGGGTGAGTTTCATTTTTGTCATCTTTTGCCGCTTTTTCTGTCGTTTTTTGTCGTTTCGCTTGTGTGAGTGTTTTTTTACTTATTTCTCTTCATGGTTGTTGGTGTTTCAACTTATTTTAACTTGTAGAAGTGTTGTTCTAAGTTTTTATTTTCCTTTCACAAGTTTTGCATCGGTTTTCCTATTTTTTCACCAATGGTCACCATTGTGGTAACTCTCCTCACACACTTGATTTTCCTTTTTCTTGATCAATTTATGCACTTGATCTACATTGATTTACTCATGCTTAATCATTTTTTCACTCAAGCTCACATCATCACTCACTTCTTCTCTTTTTCCACACTTCCAGCGGGCAGATCTGCACTTACCTTGGCTAGATCTTGCCTTTCCCAACTAAGCACTATGTAATCCTAAGGCTCAAGACACATGTTTGGACTCTAGAACTGCACAATGCATAGTACAGGCTTGCCCAACTACTCATTATGCAGTTCCATGGCTTAGACTATCACCTTGGCCATTGATACTACACCAATGCACAGTCTCTCCTAGTCTCTACCTAGGATGGACCGCACATTGCGTAGTCTCAAGCCTCAGGCTTCATCCTTGGCTACTGAGACTACACAATGTGGAGTTCCCGTAGTCATCCAGACACCCTTTTTAACGAAAATCATGCAATCCTTCTCTCTAGTTGTCTGGTTTTTTGTTTGATCGTGCTTTGAAGGTACATTTTTTGAAGCTAATGTTTTCTTTCCATGAGTGTCCTTTTTATCCCACAGGTACCACACTTGTGAAGAAATTTTATCCAACAGTCATTGTTTCCATGGAACCAAAGAGAGTTGCTTCAAAAGAGACCACTGAAAGTAGTACTGGGGAAGTAGTTGAGCAAAACTTATTTCCAGTGTATACAGACACTTAGATGTTTATAAAAAGGGGTCAACACTAAAATGGTAGCAAGTTAATGAATCCCTTTCAATAAAGAGCCTTGAGGAAGATCTAAAGGATTGGCAGGTTTATCTCAGTATCTGGAAGTCAATATTACACAAGGTTGCATGCAGATATCAAGCCTTCCATGTGAAGATGTGATCAGTTGGATTGTCTCACACATTGATGAGAATACCATGACATTGAGAAGTGTCAATGGAAAAAATCTTTCTACCTTTCAGGTAGAATATTATCAGCACATGTATCACTTGCCTAAGTCGGTGAAGCTCATGGACTAATTTTTCTATGCCACCAACAACAATTTGAATACACGAGACATTGTCAAAGGTTGGGTGAAAGATCCATCAAAATTTCGACAAAAACCCACCCATTTGTTGTGGGGAAAAGTATCCGATGCGGATGACCCTATCCCTACTCTAAAGGTGACAGTCTTTAGCAACAACTGAAAGTAAAGCTTTGATGTTTTCCTTTATGAAAGTACAGAGAGGGGGAAGAAATGATCAACCAACCTGGTATCCTTCGCTTAGTCGATCTTGATCCTCTCTCTTTGTCTCTTGTTCCCAGTTCCTTGTTCTCTTTGTCGGTCCAGCTACACACAAGCCCTGCACAAAACGAGAGAGGAAACTACAAGATACAAGTACTCATAACTGATGCATGGATTAGAGTGAATCAAATATACATGTAAATACAATACATCAATGCAATACAAGTATATAGGAGAACATGCAAAACTTTATTGATAGAAGTAACAGGGTTCTGAGAAGGTTACAACCAATGATGGCTCCAATCCAGCAGCACCTCCCCAGCAGCAAGAACTCTCCTCTTCACCTCTAGTAAAACAATCACCCAATAGCTCTAACTGTAATCCAACAGCACCTCCTTGCTTTACACAAAATTCCAGCCTCCTTAGACCTCATAGAAGAGCTCTATATATAGGAGAGAAGAAGAGAGGATGAGTCAGCTTGAGGCTGGCATAGAGCTGACTAGTGTCCTCTCCCTCTTCAGTTAATCTTCAGTTCTTGAGTCCACTTGGAGATCCTTGCTTACACATGGTGATCAAGTACCTCTTACTCATCACAGGGCGAATCTCATGAACCAAGTGTCAGTTTGGAAGCTTCCTGGGCAGTGGACACCTTGCAGGATGACTGTGCCACTTGGCCAATCTCGCCCAGCGCAGGTAGCCTTCATTAGATTTGACTTCCAGCGCAGGTACAGAGTGGGACAGTTACATTACAGCGCAGAAGCTCAGTTAAGCAGCTGACATGATCCAAAATAAGCCTGTTTTGAAGTGTTTTCAGGCGGAGAACTGATTGGAAGTGCTGTTGTTTGATGACCTTGTTCTTTTAGGGGTAAGAACAACATGTTTAGGGACTGAGGATCCCTGTAATTATTGACATTCCATGCTCCATGATGCGAGGCACAAAAATGTCTATAACAGTTGCCCCCTAAAGTATGAGGTCGTTTATCGGGTGAAATGCTTTATCTAGAGGATCCAAAGTTCGTTCCAGTGCTGAGGAGAGTGCCCTGTAATACAATACAATACATTATTTTTTCATTCATCATTATTCTCATGATCTAGCTGAGGCGGGCATTCCCATGCTCTGCTTTTTATAAATACATTTTGGTACATATGACAGACGATCGTCTGAAGATAGACTGATAATTTTCTGCTGAAATTATCATCCTTTGAGTAGGATGATCATCTGCTGCAATGATGTACATGGCAAATGCTTTTATATTTCCTGAATATATATCGCAGCCCGGATGGATGAAACTAGATCCGGGGTCTTCAAACTCGTTCGATCTTCACTCTAAGTACAAGTCGATCCATGTGAGAATTGCGCTGAAGTCGAACATGGAAAGACATCGCTTGATTACCGGTCAATAATGTAAACCGTTAACAAGCGCGAGAGGAATCACCAATAATGACGATGACCCTCAAGGTACTGCAGTACAATTCACGTGGCGTGAATAAAGGACTTGGCGTCGAACGCCACGCAAAATCTTCTGGTCGAAGGTCATTGATGTATACCTGTCGCCGGAAGTGAGAAACTTGCCATTGAGGCATGCAAGCTTCAAAGTACTGATGGGGGTGTTCCTAGATCAACTTCTTGGATAATGAGCTGAAGTCGACAAGAAGCGATCCGTCAAAGGAGGGCCTTAATGAATCCCACATCAATGACACGGAACGGAGCTAATGACTTTAGTGGAGGTGAAAACAAACTGTGACATATGATTCAGGGTGGCGATCATGAATGGATGAAGGATAATGTATGGCAGTGGATGGGACACGGTTGACACTTTCAGAATGACCCCTCTTGAACATATAATGACACTGATGCGATGGATCGGTAGCATTACCCCAAACATGGATGGTGTGGTGAGGACCATGGTGATAAGACCGGTGAATGAAACAACCCAACCCGATGTGATACGGAGGAAAAGTGTCATGTTCAAGAGTGACTTGCTACCATTAAACTTTGAATGTTCTCCCAATTTTTCCCCAGTCATTTCTGACCAGTACCTCTTTATTTTTGTCAAGCTTGAGGAGGATAACATATGCTTGTTCTATAACCTGCCCTTCGGGCAAGCCCATCGCTATGATTTAACGAGCCTAGCGATAGGGAAACTCGTTCTCGTCTAAAGACAAGTTTGTCGCTATTTAATCATTTTAACGAGTCTAACGACAAGGAAAACTCGGTCCTTTTCATTTTTAGAGAGTCTGAAAAGGTACAGAAAGTCAACTCCATAATTCCTTTTTCGTCAGCAAATCCCTTAAGTCCGAAAAAGTATAAAACAATACAGAAGGGATGGCTGTTCGGTACTTTTAACGAGCCGAACAAGACAAGCGCTCGATCCTTTTGTGCAATAATCCCTCAGGTCCAAAAAGATTAAAATTTAGAGGAGGGATAGCGTTCCGGTCATTTTAACGAGCTGGAAGGCCAAAACTCGGCAAACTTTTCATATTTTACGAGTCAGTGAAAAGAGCTGAAAGAAGACTCGTCATTTGAGGAACGAGTGATAAACAGGGATAGCTATAGATTCCAGGTACAGGTTGGAATTTTCCAATCACGGCAGTGTCGCAAGGATGGCTAGGTGAAATCACTCTTCGCAGCTGTTTCTCAAAAGAGGTAAACACACAAATGGAAGTGAATAATCGGCCAAATGAACAGTGGAGGTGATGGATGAAAACACGATCAAGGTTCTTATGTCTGATGAATTTACGATCTCAAAAGGTTATTTACCGGTTCATTTTTTCCATGAGCTTGAACTCTGAGGGAAACTTTTGCTCACACTTTTCTATTTTTTAACGAGCATAAATTCATTCCTAAAACTGCTCGGGTTTGCGTTTATTTTTTAACGAGCATGAACTATATGCTAAAACTGCTCGATATACCAGTCATATGAAGAACGCCTCTCGTAAGGACCAATTTTTATAGAGCTTATGCCTTACCACAGCTGTGCTCACTTTTGGCAAATTTTACTTTTGCCCCACAGGCTTTCTTTCATGCAAGTTTGGACACGGCTAATCTTAAAACCAGATAAATAACCGCCCCTAGCTTGCACTCCAGAAAGTTTGCATGCCCCCAGGTATAGGATAGAATTTCGAGGCTGCCCCTCCTCTCCCCTACTTCTGCTTTTCTTTGGGTGTTCACTTTTATTTGTCATCTTGCTAATCTAATGCTAACGATACTTGTCTTCTCGTTATTTTAAGGGGTCTTACGCAGTACTCAGGCTTCCCGTCGGCCCACTTTTAACAAACAGCTATTTATGACAATAGAAGAACACTACTCAAAGATAAAACATTGGTATTATTGAGGGAGGCTTGCCTCTTTCTTATTATTCCAAAGACGGTTCGATTTGCTGCCGCAGATCAATCTCTTTCTTCGGCGGTGCCTATCATTGGGTTGTCCTAAGATGGTTACCCTCTGTCACAACAATACGGTCTCCTTCTTAGTAGACTGCCCCTGCTTATCCTTCAAAACATATGTTTCGATGGGCGAGGCTTGAATTTAAAGATGGTGACTACTTGTTGTAATAAGGGAATTCCTACTTGGGCATTGCCCACTTTTTTAGACAAAGGTGAATGATTCCCAAACACATAACTTTAACAAAAGATCATTATTCCAGAACAACCCCACTTCCTACGGACGGGGTACGGACTAGTCATGTTCTTCTGCGGAAATTCTGTCTTATACCCAGAGTTTCTTCTGCCCGAAGCAGACCAGGGTGCATGCCCCCTGGGTCCTAGTCTTTCTTTCCGAATCACTCGCGCTCATCGGGAAGGAGGACTGGGGGCGGAGGCGAATCTTGAGTGAACAGACCATTTAGGATTGGTATTTGACTATTTGCGATGCGAGATCCCGGAAATGAAAGTTGGTCTACGAGCTTGACCACCCTTCCTTCATGTGGAAAACACATTACTCTAAAGAGTGAGGAGACTATCGCTCCCATGCAATAAATATAGTCGCGTCCAAGGAGTAGGTTATAATCCAAGGGTCCTTGAACTACCAACACGTTCATCCTGACGGTCTTCCCCTTCAATGTAACAGGTACATCGGGGAGGATCCCTAATGGTCGACTGGTTCCTTTATCAAAACCTGAGAGATTTCTCAACTCAGGTAAAAGCGCCGGGGAACCCAGTGCTTTCCAAGCAACAGAGGAAAGGATACTCACAGACGCCCCTTCATCAATGATAGTACCCGCCATAATCATTCTATAGATCTGGACAATGATTCTGAATGGTACACTGGCTGGTAACCGGGGTCTGCCTAGTTGATTCCAATCAAAGGATACAACCAGGTTGCTTGGCGGTGGGACCGAATATACGGCCGGATATGACTCTGATGATGTTCCTTCCTGCGATAAAGGAATGGGCACATTGCCCTGATGCTCATCAGAGTCGGTGCTGATGAAAAGAACCTGGATGGTGTTATCCTTGTTCTCATCAGTGAGGGTGTCGCATGAAGACGACTCTTCGGCGACGGTGTCATTTGAAGACGGGTCTTCAATGACGGGGTCATTGGACGATAGAACCTCTGAAGGGAGAAC
The DNA here is from genome assembly GCA_031772625.1 of Pinus tabuliformis. Classification (NCBI taxonomy): domain Eukaryota; kingdom Viridiplantae; phylum Streptophyta; class Pinopsida; order Pinales; family Pinaceae; genus Pinus; species Pinus tabuliformis. Next base: position 351,262,060 of record CM062818.1, on the reverse strand, counting down.
TGGGCCAACTGCCGTATCGACCTTTAGACTTTCGTCTAGTCTAGATTCAGTAGGTTCATTCTCAATGACCGACAGCTTCAGCTGACCACTTGAGTGGTTCAACCGGATTTTCAACTATCGAGGGATTAGGCGCGAGTTTTTGATATCCAGGTGGAAGTCGCACCGGTGACACCGGGCGATCTTCCAAAACTCTCTTGGCCTCATCTAAGAATGGACATTTGTGAATGGCATGATGACCTTCACACAATAGACAGGGTGATCTTGGTCCCCTTCTTCGTCCTTCACTCTCGCTAGTTGACGGAATGCAATCAACTTGACAACCAGAGGTTGATGCTACCGGATTGTGCAACCTTGGGGACCAGTCCCTTAGTATCCGGGGAATACAAGGACAATCACGATGGAAATGGATCCCTTTGCAAATGACACATGGCGATTTAGGCCCGGTCGGTGCGGTGTGTGGGTTTTTGTCAGCTTTCTTCTGCTTGCCCCCAGTCGCCTTCGCCAGAGGCTCCTTCTGCTTCTTTTCTTTCTTCTTCTTTTCCTTCTTCTCCTTGGGAGGCTGACTTTTGCCGGCTCTACCTTGCGAAGATGAAGGATCAGAGGAAGTATCATAAGAAGTGGAAGGCTGGTGGGTAGTTCTAGATTGTTCTGACTGTTGATTCGAATGCTCAGGATTAGTGGCGATCTAGACTACATTAGTTGAAAAGAGCCATACAGGAAGGCCGATTGTCAATCCTGGAAGCGACAATGTAGCCATATGAGGCGCACCAACATCTCCCCAAGAGGAGAAGGGATTTGGACTTCCGCCAAGGTTACTTCCTTGGTTGGTGGGCTCCATACTTTTCAACTGAAAGATCAACGTGGGAATAATAGGTGATTATGTTCCGCTTAAAATAAATTTTATTAACGACGCTTTTAGACACAAACTTGCTTTTTCATGTTTTAAGAGTCGAGAAAAAGCTAAAGATGACTCTAGTCGCCTTCGATGTATTAACGAGCCCGAAGTGACAAATGCTCGGTTGGACTTTTTCAGTTATAGAGTTTGAAAAAGGCCAAAAGAAACTGCTCTGGAGATCTAGGCAGAGGGTGTGCCAAACCTTTCGCGAAACCACAGAATACGTTTTACGGTACGGGTGGTCGATCTTCGTGAATGCTGTGTTCACTGCATCGCGATCAGTAGGGCGGCCGACACGGTTTCCTAAGGATAAAGGATAAAAGCCTATAGGGGTCTCCCAATATACGCGACGGTACGCGGGAGCTCAAGTCCGTGTTAGTGCCACCGACTCTCAGGAGGAATCACCCACCTTCGTAGAGATCGACAGTCACTATGTTTAACGACGCCGGAACACGTCTCTACCTAGACCTCTAGATGTTTGCGTTAAATTCCAAAGCGTTGTTATGTAAATTGAGTTTATTTTAATGTTGATCTTTCTTAACAGTTTGCCTTTCAGGTTCGCCACGAGATGTATATATACAACTTCCTATATGAAATCTAAGAATGAGAAGCAAATCTTTTCAATCTTTCAACTTTGAAAACCTTAATCTACTTGAGGGAAAAGAAGGACACAACTTTTTCCACAGATCAAAGAACACACACTAAAAATGCACATCTTCCTAAATCGTCAAGCATACAGTCAAATGCAAAATGCACAATGCATGTATTTCTTTTCGTTATCCTTAATGTTGATTCTAGACAAAAAGGAAACTGTTGTATGATTTTGAATCTAATTTCAAGTAGAAATAAACAAGCTTGTCCACAATCAAAAAGACACCTTATGATAGACTTGTTTAAAAACACAGGAAATGTATAGATTCAAACCATGAAATGCAAATTGAACAAACTCAAACTGCTATGAACAGTAATAAAACTAGCTCATAAGATCACAAAGACACTTTTACAGTTCAGGATCTAAGAGGCCACAGCTATACTGGTTCGCTTTTCACAATGGGAAACTGTAACTGCAACAAGAAATACTGAAAGAACATTCACAGTTTCATCACACAACTGAGGCGGAATAATGTCAAGGAGAAGTGGCTTACAGCAAGTACAACAACCAGCAAGCAATCAGCCAAAAAACAAGTGCAAACAGGGCCAAGACACAAAGGGAAAGCTAAGCAAGACAATGGCTAACTGGACCAGCGCAGGTTCTAGTCTGCCAATTTCACTCTCAGCGCAGTTCCCGAAGGGAGTACCTACGCTGTAATGCAGACTGCCTGTGTACAGCCTGCACTGACTCACGAGAGTTTCGTCTACAAAGAATTTCGGGTCATAAAAAGCTCAAAAATGCACTGTTTTTGATGAAATAAAAAGCTATAGGTCAAGTACAGGCTAAGGGATGATCAAGAGGATGAAGATCTATCACAAAGAGTAAAGAGTCTTTTGTAGATAAGCTCTTCAAATCTTGAATCTGCTCAGCAAATGAGCAAGAGTAGCAGTCCCTCTACTTCGCTTTTGATATAGTCAAAAGCTTTTCGATTTGGTACTCTTTTCTTCAAGAAATGAATAGCAAAATACTACAAACACCAACAAGATACTAGGCTCCCCAGCGGAGTCGCCAGTTTGTTGTGGGGAAAAGTATCCGATGCGGATGACCCTATCCCTACTCTAAAGGTGACAGTCTTTAGCAACAACTGAAAGTAAAGCTTTGATGTTTTCCTTTATGAAAGTACAGAGAGGGGGAAGAAATGATCAACCAACCTGGTATCCTTCGCTTAGTCGATCTTGATCCTCTCTCTTTGTCTCTTGTTCCCAGTTCCTTGTTCTCTTTGTCGGTCCAGCTACACACAAGCCCTGCACAAAACGAGAGAGGAAACTACAAGATACAAGTACTCATAACTGATGCATGGATTAGAGTGAATCAAATATACATGTAAATACAATACATCAATGCAATACAAGTATATAGGAGAACATGCAAAACTTTATTGATAGAAGTAACAGGGTTCTGAGAAGGTTACAACCAATGATGGCTCCAATCCAGCAGCACCTCCCCAGCAGCAAGAACTCTCCTCTTCACCTCTAGTAAAACAATCACCCAATAGCTCTAACTGTAATCCAACAGCACCTCCTTGCTTTACACAAAATTCCAGCCTCCTTAGACCTCATAGAAGAGCTCTATATATAGGAGAGAAGAAGAGAGGATGAGTCAGCTTGAGGCTGGCATAGAGCTGACTAGTGTCCTCTCCCTCTTCAGTTAATCTTCAGTTCTTGAGTCCACTTGGAGATCCTTGCTTACACATGGTGATCAAGTACCTCTTACTCATCACAGGGCGAATCTCATGAACCAAGTGTCAGTTTGGAAGCTTCCTGGGCAGTTGACACCTTGCAGGATGACTGTGCCACTTGGCCAATCTCGCCCAGCGCAGGTAGCCTTCATTAGATTTGACTTCCAGCGCAGGTACAGAGTGGGACAGTTGCATTACAGCGCAGAAGCTCAGTTAAGCAGCTGACATGATCCAAAATAAGCCTGTTTTGAAGTGTTTTCAGGCGGAGAACTGATTGGAAGTGTTGTTGTTTGATGACCTTGTTCTTTTAGGGGTAAGAACAACATGTTTAGGGACTGAGGATCCCTGTAATTATTGACATTCCATGCTCCATGATGCGAGGCACAAAAATGTCTATAACACCATTCATACAAGACAAAGTCCCTTATGAAGTCTTACCATATCTTGGTTATCTTATCTTGTAGGATCCATGGTTAGCAGAGCATGGAGACCTTTCCTTAAGGGTGGGTAATCTTATTGAACTAGGTGGTGAATGCGGGGAATTCATTCAACTGGTCATATCTATTGGCTCGATATTTGAGAGCCCATGTAGCACAGGCCTGGAGTCCTCCCGATGGTGAGAAACAAAGGTTTTATATGTCTACCTATTTACTGGATGCAATCTGTGAACAACATTAGTTTCTTGGCATGAAATGGACATGGACACTACGAGAAAATTCTGTGCATATCTATTGCAAGATGCTTTCAGATTGTTGTAATTAAGGATTAATGGAACAACTAACTACCCATTTCATCATCCTGCTTTATAAGCTCATCTTTGAAGAAGATCCACCTTGCATGTCATGAGGAGAAATGGAGGAAATAGAAGAGATTGCAGATTGGTATGCCTCACCAGGTGAAACCTTCCTTATAGTGTTTGGCAAAGAGAAGCCTTTGCATGTTTTACCAAGGTATGCTACCGACAAGCTTGTCATGCAAGAAGTGTCATATCATCTTGCCTCAGGGTTGTCAACAGCGTTGCACAAGAAGAAGAAAGCACCATGGCCTAATCTTCCTTTGAAAATCGGATTACACGAGATAAAGAACTTTAAAGTCACATATAACGAGGGAAACGAGATAGTGAAGTTTGCATTCAGTACAAGACTTTAATCCGTACGATCCCCGTATTATTTTCAAAGACCACTATGTGAGAATTCACTTTTAGTGGATTAGCAGGGCATTTCATTGGCCAGAGGAGGATCCATGGAGGAATTTCTACAATGCCTCCAAACTCCAGGAATCAAATCAATTTAGCAGGGAATTCACAGGCTACTTTGCAGAGGGCAAAAACTTCGGAAGAAATAACAGTAGAAGGTAGCAATCCCATGCAGGACAAAGGAAAGAGAAAGATTGTTGATAGAAAAATAAAAGAGGAAGAAGAGGATACAGAGAGCAGAGTGGAGGAAGAGAAAAAAACCATAGGTTGTATGAAGAAGAACTAAAGTGCGGGAAGAATAATAGAAATTGAAGGAAGAACAGGATTAGAGGAAGAGAGAACAAGAAGAGAAGTAGAAGAGGAAGAAGAACAAAGGCAAGGTGCAATGGAAGAAGAAAAAGCATTGATACAGGTTGAAGAGTAGGAACAAAACCAACCAATAGTTAAGGAGGAAGGTGAACAGATGCAAGATCAAGAGCTTTCTCAGTAGATTAAGCACTTGATTTGAGTGATAGACATGGAGATGGAACAAGAGCCACAAAATGAAGATGTTGATCTGATGCTAAGCACACCATAGGTCATTTTTTAGTCTCCACCACCTCCAGTAGCAGAGTTAGCCTTGAGCGAGGAAGCGGATGTTGTTCTTCTTGATGATTATTTGGTAATGGATGTGTACAATTTGTCATTTGATGAGTTCCAAAAGAAGATTGTACAAGCACAAAGAAAGCATTTTCTAGATGATCACACATCACCTACATTCATTAGAGAAAGGGTGATAGTGGTAGACACCAGGAAGAATCCAAATGCCATTTTCGAAGCCAACTTGGCCTTTGCAGGAGAAACGAGATCAAACATTCAATATTTGATAGTCGAGAATGAGGAATTGGCATAGAACTTGTAGGCTTCCATGTAAGAGGAAGAACAACTCCACACAATATCATAGAATGTAGTTTTCACACAAGTATACTTGCAGGAGATGAGAGAAACGATACTTGTTGAAGTAACAACACTTGGGGAAACCATGCATAAAATCTATGAGGGGTTTGTGACAATACATAAAGTAGTTTATTCATTTGCATGGCCTATAGAAGTAAAGAAAATATTTTGTTAAAGCTCTCAAGAACATACAATCTGCCATTTCCTATGTGAACTAATGGACAATGCGATACAAAGGGGCACCGTTTGACTTAGTGAAGAAAATGAAGCCACAGGCATAGCTGGAGAGAGCGAGAGTTTGGATGTTGATTCAAAACAATAAGTTGATTGACTCATTCATTGGTAGAATTTAGGCCTCATATGTACGGTTGTTCAGTAGTTTGGATGTCTTGGTGAAAACACACAAGATCCCATTAGTTGGTTCGCTCACCAAAGCCAAAAATAGGAACCAGGTCTGGAAGGAGATCGAAGAGTACTTGAAGCAACTGAGACAAATTTCCACCAAGGATGATTTGGAGTTGAATAGAAAGAATATGCAGAACTACATCAGTGGTCCTCTACATATTAGAACAATGTTGCTCATGTTTCAGAATGGAGTTGAAACTGGTTCCAAGTCATTGTACCTAGATGCCATGGAGGCTAGAGCTTGCTTCCATCCATACACCATTACGTAGTTTGGGGATGTCATCACACAGTACCGAGATTGGCACTAATATGTTACCAAGAAGCATCAAGTGGAAGTTGTTGAGCTATATTTGTCCCAAACTCAAGCATCATAATGTTTTGTCTTGTTACGTTGTCAAGTTGTCTCTGCCCTATTTTGTCTTATATGAGTACAAGTATAAATTATAATATTATGTGTAATTATGTTGTAAGTGAAATTCCAAGTGTCAATATTGGAATATGAGGAGTCATGATGTAATGTAATGAGTCATTTTGTAAACAAGTTGAAGAGTCATGAGGAAAATACAAAGGTTACAAAGGGGAGTTGAAGAGTCATGAGGAAAATAGAAAGGTTACAAAGGGTAGTTGAAGAGTCACCTCCTCTTGTTATAAATAGAACCTCATAACACATGTAAGGGGCTTTTGGGAGCCAAGCTTTTGGCTAGGCTTAGGCTTAGAAGGATCTTGGGAGTATTATGAAGATCCTTGGCTTCTCTGTAGCATAGAGAGAGTATACATATTTGGAGGAGTAGGTGTTCTTGACTTTAATGTTCCACTATTGGGGCTAGTGGTTCGTCATTGGTCTATGTATGAATGGAGATTTCACTTATAATAAAAATGGGGCCAACACAATTTCATGCGTAGGTTTTGAATATAGTAGGACTATTCTTGTTGTATTTACAATGTATGTTATTTAACTTACACTTAAGCTTATGAACTATTTCGTTTCCATTTGTATGAATCTTTTTGAATGCATGTTGTTGTATTAATTAATCACTTTAAATTGTGGACTATTCTGCATTTAGCTTGTGATGTCATTATGCTTGTGTGTTCCTTTCAAGCTGCGTACTATTACAAGATTCCAAAGGGTGCACTTCATTTTCCCTTTGTGCCTTGGAATGTTCATGCATCACACTTGACTCTCCACAAGGTCACACACTTTCTCTCACCAAAGTTACCGTACTTCACTCTACATGTTTTCGTTGTCAAGGCATAACATTACCACCCTCTGTTAGGACTCCTACTCCAAATTGTGTGAGGTCTAGTTGGGACTTCATATCAGGGAGATCCCCTGAATATTTGCAGGTGTAGAACCATCAACCTTTTTTACTCTAGAAGGAGGGCCAGAAAACAAGTTGAGCACTTGAAGTCTGTTTTGAATATTTTCACTCACTTAATGACTTCTTCCCAAATTATAACCCTGACATGTTTTTCTGGACACATGAATTTGAAATTGCTGGCACGAATTATTGATGACTTTTCCAATTTGAAATTCAATGGCAAGGGTGAAACAAACTTATTTGAGAACACCGCGCATTTTCTGGATTTCTACACAAAGCACAATATCCACGGTGAGGATGTTGGTTGTAGGTTGTTTATTCTTACGGTCAAAGGGCGCATATGAGAATGGTGTAACACATTGCCTAATGAATCCCTTCGCTCTTTCGAACACCTTGTCACATAGTTGTTTCATGACTTTGATATGTATGATCGTAAAACTTTGTGCAAGAAAATTTTGAATTTGCAAAAAGCACCTGATGAATCTGTTCAGGATTTTCACGATCATTTTATTCATTTTTTCTTTGAATTTCCAGAAGATGATGTTGATTGGTCTTTCTTGGTTGACATATTCCTATATCTTGTTCACATTTTGAATAATCTGCACGAGCTCGAATCTTTCGAACCTCTCCCAACATACCTCAGTATTAGAGCTTCTAAATTTGCAATGGATGAGGTTGTTGTTCCAAGTGACCCTCCATCCCCTTCTCATCAAAAAACTCTAGTTCCATAGGTTGAGGTGGGAAAAGTTGATAATTCCTTCGCTGATCTACCACCATCTTCTCCCACCCCATATACTTAGAATTTAAGCACATTTTTGGACTACGAAACTGATGGTTACAATAAAGTGTTATCTCCTCATCTTCCATCATTTGGTTCCTTTGATCCTCCAGATTGTGAGTTGTTGTGTTCACCTATTTTGAATCCCTATTTTGATGTTCATTAGGGGCAATTTTTGGATGGAGTTAGTGTTGAGAAGCTAACTTGTGATATCATTTATGATGATTATGTGTGGGAGCCCATAGCTGAACAAGAATCTACGATGAAGGATGATTCTTCTCCTTCCGCACCTCTCCCTCATTATCCTGACATATTTCAAGATCCTTTCATCCCTGTTAAATCTTATGAAGAATCTATTTCTGATCATTTTTCAGAACACATGGAATATCAATTTTTCATCCGAAGTCGGAAAGGAAAAATCTGCTTTCCCTAATATTTCCAATCTGTCATCTTATCTTTCTAGAAATATATAGGGTGAAATCCCTCATTTTCCATCATCCCCTCTTTACGATTCGTTGGATCATGAGGATGCCTCTGTCTATAATATTGAACTTTCTAATCATGGTTGTTGTGATCTTTTCATTGATTCATTTGATCACGATTATGATTTTTCCATTATCAATCTTTCTAAGCCACTGGTCTTCGATTATCTATCTTCTGGTGAATTTTAACTTCTCCAATTTGTCGAGGCACTTCAGCCTGAGCTGATGGTTATGTCAAGTTCTCGTAGTCTTGAGCTTAGTTCCAATTTCGATCAGAAATGTGTTAAATATTTCCAGCCTTCTCATCACTCTATTGTACACATTGAAAATCAATTTGTTTTACAGTTTTCGGATCCTCCATCTATATCACACGATCCTATTGCTCAATCATTGGAGGAGTCATATGTGGCAAACATGGTTGAAAAATGAAAATTTCCTTCTTTATTTATGTTCACCCATTTTCATAGTTTGAAAGTTTGTTCTTGCATGTCTTTAGGTTGTAGTGTGTCCACACGCCACCATGCACCCACAGAATGTCTCCCATGCGCATTTCTTTCTTTCTTTTCTACGCGTTATTTCAAACTTCTAACATTTTGGTTTTTATTGCCCTATATTTTTTTTTGTTATTCTTGTATATATTTCTTGACATGGATTCCCTTATGTACATAGGCTAGCCAATGTGCCAATGGCTGGATTCAAAGTATCATTTCATGTGAGTATGGCCTACTCACTGTTAGGTTAGGAGTAGGAGTAGTTGTTTTCTTTTCTTGTTTGTTTCTTTGAATTGCTTTCTTTTAATTTCTGATTCTCACCTTTCTTCTGTTTGTTTTCTTTGCAGTCATAGGATAACTTCTGCATGAGACCATGTTTGGCTTCTCAGGAAATCTTGGTGAAATCTAAGGGGAAGTTGTATTGTTTTCAACGCTTGGTTATCTATTTATTCCCTCTCTTTATGTGAAGTATTTCTTTTAGTTGATGAAAATCTCATGGAAAATACGTTCCTTTCAGAGAAAGTCACAGTGAAATCTCGATGCTTGCACTTTTAACTAGTACCACCTACTCTAATTAGTGTTCTATTTTTCAGTTAATCCTTGTCAACTAAGTCGAGTAGAGAAAGGAGGGGAGGAAAACCTTAACACATATTTCAAAGGTGTATATAAATATCTTTCTCTTAAGGGACAACCTCTTATGCTCTCAATAAGTCAGGATCCCTCTTCCACCCTCATGAAATAAATAAGTGTTTATGCATAGTTCTTTGAATAAAAAAAAATGAATGAAAAATGAAATAAAGGGTGAAAGAAGAGAAAGGCTTCCTACGCAAAGAGGTGAAGCAAGCAACTCCGCAAGGGTACTGTCCAGGCTCGTTGGCAGCGGAGCAATGCTTGTGTTCTTGAAGTGACTCTGATGGGGTACTGTCTAGGCCTACTGGTAGTAGAGCAACACCAGAGATGAAAACTAAGACTCTAACAATCCCTTTTAATTGTGCCTTTATATATTTCTCATCCCCAATCGAAGAAACTTCGTCTGACTTGGCTTGGTATGTGTTCTACCAATGAAGAGAATGGTAAGGACTATATCCTTAACTCAAGCTAAGTGAAGAAGTTGTGACAATCAATGAACTGAACAATACTTCCAAAAGAGTTAGACCTGTTTTGCATGAGACAAGATCCATACAGAGAGTTGGAGTTCTACCAGTGTGTCGTTAATGTTGTAGCAACTATAACCACCCTCAAAATTTTTTCCTATGCTTTGATTTTGGAGCCTTCCTTCCTATCCACAGGAGCTTATCTTGCACTGATTCAGGTATTCATGCTATGACTGAGACTTATCTTTTCATTTGTGCTTGTGTTTTCTTGTTTCCACACTTATCTAATCATTCTAAGTCACAAGTTGAACTCTCAACTTAATCTCAGAACAGTTTTGGGCTTGCCTCTAGAAATTGTGAATCCTTGAGGGCAGGAAACCTTGATGATTAGAATTATGTAGTTTAGATTGGAAATTAGCCTTGAGCTCAAAAATTGTGGATTTATGGAAGGCAGGTAGCCCAACACTGAGCCCAGTAATTTCATAATCCCTCACTGAACTCAGAAACTGTGCAGTGCACTGAGCCGAAAAATTTCCCAATACCCCAGAATTGCAAAGTTTTTCTCGGCACTCTACATGGCAAGTTTCCCCGAAAAAGAAAAAAAGAAAAAAATATAAAAAGCAAAAAACTTCCCTAAAAATAGGGATCTATTATTAGTATCCCAAAGGAGACACTTTCACTATTTTTAGAAACTTCTACCAAGTGTTGATTTTTCCTTGATTTTAGGCATGCACATCATAAACCCTAATTCTATTATTAGTATCGCAAAGGAGACACTTTCACTATTTTTAGAAACTTCTGCCAAGTGTCGCTTTTTCCTTGATTTTAGGCATGCACATCATAAACCCTAATTCGCACAAATTTATTTAACCGATGCCTCTAGAGATCATTTTCACATTTGATCTTGGAGCTCTAGCATTCCGAAGGAGATCAAGGAACCTTCGGTGTAGTCATCCTCGCTTTTTCGGGTGAGTTTCACTTTTGTCGCTCTTTCTATCATTTTTTGTTGCTTCTCTTATGTGAGAGTTGTTTTACTTATTTTTCTTCATGGTTGCTGGGTTTTCAACTTATTTTAACTTGTAGAAGTGTTTTTCTATGTTTTATTTTGCATTTCACAAGTGTTGCATTAGTTTTCCGATGGTCATCGTTGTGGCAACTATCCTCACACACTTGATTTTCCTTCTGTTTGATCAGTTTTTGCACTTGATTTACATTGGTTTACTCATACTTAGACATTTTTTCGCTCAATATCACATCGTCACTCATTTCTACTCTTTTTTCACAATTCCACTGGGCAGATATGCACTTACCTTGGCTAAATCTTGCCTTACCTAGCTGGGCACTACGCAATCCTAAGGCTCAAGCCACAAGATTGGCCTCTAGAATTGTGCAGTGCACAGTATAGGTTGGACAAACTACACATTGTGATGTTCTAGGGCTCATCTTGTCACCTTAGCCACTGAGACTATGCAATGTGCAGTCTCTCCCAGTCCCTACCTAAGTTGGATTGCGTATTGCGTAGTCTCAAGCCTCATGCTTCATCCTTGGTTGCTGGGACTTCATAATGCGCAGTTCTCACAATCCAATCTCCCTTGTTAATCAAAATTGCACAATCCTTCTCTCCAATTGCGCGGTTTGCTGCTTGATCATGATTTGAAGGTATTTTTGTTGAAGATAATGTTTTCTTGTAATGAGTTCCCTTTTTGTCCCATAGGTAACACACTTGCGAAGCACTTTTCTCCAGTATTCATTTTTACCATGGCACTAAAGAGAGCTACTTCAAAAGAGACCATTGAAAGCAGTACTGGGGAAGTAGTTTACCAAACATCAGTATACTTTCTAGTGTATGCAGACACTCAACTGTTTATAGAAAAGGGGTCAACACTAACATGGAAACAAGTTAATGAAGCTCTTTTAGCAAAGATCCTTGAGGAATATTTAGAGGACTAGTAGGTTTATCTCAGTATCTGACAGTCAAGACTACACAATGTTGCATGTAGACATCTAGCCTTCCCATATGCATATGTCATTAGCTAGATTGTCTCACACATTGATGATAAGACCATGACATTGAGAAGTGCCAGTGGACAGAATCTTGCTACCTTTTGGGCATAATACTATCAACAAATGTATCACTTGCTTGAGCCAATGAATCTCATGGACTCATTTTTCTATGCCACCAACAACTATGTGAATACATGAGGCATTGTCAAAGGTTGGGTGAAAGTGCCATCAAAATTTCAATAGATACCCACCCATTCATATAAGATAAATTATCTCAGGAAGGCCTACTATCTCTTGGTTATCTTAGCTTGCAGGATCCATGGTTAGCAAAGCATGAAGACCTTTCCTGACAGTTGGAAGTCTTAATTAACAAGGTGGTGAACGAGGGGAGGTTTTTCAACTGGTCAGATCTGTTGGCTCGATAGTTGAGAGCCCATGTAGCACAGGCCCATAGTCCTTCCATTGGTGAGTAAGAAAGGTTTTATATGCCTACATATTTACTGGATGCAATCTATGCACAACATCATTTTTCTGACATGAACTAGACATGGACACCATGAGAAACTATTGTGCATATCTATTTCAAACTACGTTCAGATTGTAGTTATCAGGGAGTAATGGAACAACTAACTGACCATTTCATCATCCCTCTTTATAAGCTCGTATTGAATAAGATCCACCATTCATGTCACATGGAGAAATGGAGGCAATAGAAGAGATCGTAGATTGGTATGCCTCACTAGGCAACACCTTACTTAGAGTGTTCGGTGAAGAGAAGCCTTTGCACATTTTACCAAGATATGCCACCGACAATATTGTCATTCAAGAAGTGTCATATCATCTCGCCATAGGGTTATCAGCAACTTTGCATAGGAATAAGAAATCACCATGGCCCACTCTTCCTTTGCAAATTGGATTATACTAGATAAAGAACTTTAAAGTTGTGGATACTGAGGGAAATGAGACAGTGAAGTTTTCATTTGGTACTCGAAACTTTAATCTATATGATCCCTGTAGTATTTGTAAAGACCAGTGTGCGAGAATTCACTTTCAATAGATCAGCAAGGCATTTCATTGGCCAGAGGAGGATCCATGGAGGAATTTCTAAAATGCCTCCAAACACCATGAGTTGGTCAGTTTAGTAGGGACTTCACAGGCTACTGCACATAGGGAAACAAATCTAGAAGAAACAATAGCAGAAGACAACAATCCCATGCAGGACAAGGGAAAGAGAAAGTTTGTTGACAATCTAGAGGGAGAACAAAGCTGCAAGATGAAAGAAGATCCTATTGTCATGAAAGTAACTTTAGAGTAGAAGAAAAGAGGAAGTAGAGGATACAAAGAGTAGAGCAGAAGAAGAGAGAAAAGAAGAGGTTGTAGAAAGAAGAACTGAAGTTCCAGGAATTATAAAAGAAACTTAAGGAAGAACAAGAGTAGAGGAGGATTAGAAACAAAACTAATCAACATTTGAAGAGGAAGGTGAAAAGATGCAGGATCGGGAGCTTGCTCAACATATTGAGCACTTTATTGGAGTGACATACATGGAGATGGAATAGGAGCCACAAAATGAAGATTTTGATATGATGCCAAGTGCACCATAGGTCATCGTTCAGTCTCCACCACCTCCAGTAGTAGAGCCAACCCTGAGCGAGGAAAGGGATGTTGTTCCTCTTGATGATGATCTGATAATGGATGTGTACAATTTATCATTTGATGAGTTGCAAAAGAATATTATACAAGCACGAAGAAAGAATTTTCTGGATGATCACACATCACCTGCATTCATTAGAGAAAGGGTGATAGTGGAAGACACCAGGAAGAATCCAAATTCCATTGCCGAAGCCAACTTGGGATTTGCAGGAGCAACGAGATCAAACATTCATTATTTGATGGCCGATAATGAGCAATTTTCATAGAAGTTGTAAGATATTGGGAAAGAGGTAGACCAACTTTGTTCAACAGCACATAATTTATTTTTCGCATAGGTCTACTTAGAGAAGATCAGAGAAGTGATGCATGCTGATGTATCAAAACTTGGGGAAGCCATGTGGAAAATCTATGAGGGGTTTGTCACTGTACATAAAGCAGTTGTCTATTTCCATGGCCTACAACAATAGATCAACTAGTTTGTTAAAACTCTCAAGAACATACAAGCTTCCATTTCCTATGTGCAAGAATGGACAATGTGATACAAAGGGTTACCACTTGAATTAATGAAGAAAATGAAGCCACATGAAGAGTTGGAAAGAGTGAGATTTGGATGTTGATTCAGAACAACAAGCAACTCGCCTCATTCATTGGTAGCATTTAGGCCTCATATGTATGATTTCTTAGTAGTTTGGATGTCTTAGTGAAAACACACAAGATCCCATCAGTTGGTTTGCTCACCAAATCCAAACCCAGGAACCAGGTCCTGCATGAGATCAAAGAGTAATTAGAGCATTTGAGACAGACTGCCACCAAGGAAGATTTGGAGCTGAACAGACAAAATATGTAGAAATACATTGGTGGTCCTGTCCATATTATAACAATGTTGCTCATGCTTCAAAACGAAGTTGAAATTGGTTCCAAGTCATTGTACCTGGATGCCATGAAGGTTGGAATCTGCTTCTAGCCAGACACCATTACACAATTTTGGGATGTCATCACACAAAACTGAGCTTGGCACCAATATGTTACCGAGAATCATCAAGTGGAATTTGTTGAGCTATAGTTTTCCCAAACTCAAGCATCATAGTGTTTTGTCTTGTTAGGTTTTCAAGTTGTCTCTACCTTATTTTGTCTTATATGTGTACAAGTGTAAATTGAAATATTATTTGTAATTATGTTGTAAGTGCAATTCCAAGTGTTAATATTGAAATATGAAGATTCATGATGTAATGTAATGAGTCATTTTATAAAAAAGTTGAAGAGTCATGAGGATAGTCCAAAGGTCACAAATGGGAGTTGAAGAGTCACACCCTCTTGTTATAAATAGAACCTCATAACTCATGTAAGGGGATTTTGGGAGCCAAGATTTTGGCTAGGCTTAGGCTTAGAAGGAACTTGGGAGTATTGTGAAGAGCCTTGGCTTCTCCGTAGCGTAGAGCGAGTATACTTCTTTGGAGGAGCAGGTGTTCTTGACTTTAATGTTCCACTATTGGGGCTAGTGGTCCGTTAATGGTGTATGTATGAATGGAAATTTCACTTATAATAATATTAGAGTCGACACACTTTCATGCATATGTTGTGAATATAGTAGGACTATTCTTATTGTATTTTCAATGTATGTTATTTAACTTATGCTTATGCTTATGAACTATTTCGTTTGCATTTGTATGAATCTTGTTGAATGTGTGTTATTATATTAAATCATCACTTTAACTTGTGGACTATTCTGCATCTTATCTTGTGATGTCATTACATTGGCCATGTGTTCCTTTCAAGTTGCGTACTATTATATGCTTCCAAGGGGTACACTTCCTTTTCCCTTCGTGTGTTGGAACCTTCATGCATCACACTTGACTTTCTGTAGGGTCACACATTTGTTCTCACCAAAGTTACAATACTTCACTCTACACGTTTTTGCAATCAAGGCATAACATTACCACCCGTTGTTGGGACTCCTACTCAAAATGGTGTGAGCTCTAGTTGGGACTTCATATCAGGGTGATCCCCTGAATGTTGGTGGGTGTAGCACCATCAACATAGACTTAATGTTAGAGGCATAATAATACTTCAAATAAAGACCACCTTCAAATATCTAACTATAAAAAGTCTCCTATAAGTGTTCCATCCTTATGTTAGGAATGGCTAGATGGATAACCCTAACAAGTTTGTCCAGTCCCAAGGGGGAAGTGACATGTCCCAAATTAGCACATCAACCCATAGGTTCATATGAATATGGTGGCAACAGAATGAGCATGAATTCAAGGTATGATTCCATAGCTAAGTGACCAGCTAATGATGGTCCAACATCCTGAATGTATAGATGTGAGGGGGAAATCATGGAGACATGATTTACCCCTTTTCTCAATATTCTTTTTCCACCCCTATGGTGTGAATTTTACTTCTTTATGATAACAATTTGATTTAGGTGCATATCTTAGGAACCCAAGCTTGCCTTTTGAGGTTTAGAATTTAATATCCCTTAATTATGAGCTAGTTTATCACTCATCAGGGTTGGGAAAATACAAGGGTTCCCTTTTATTTATGGAACATCATGTGGTTGAGGATTGAGGTGATGTCTAATAAGGGAGTAGAGCTCATGCTAGGTTTTTTCCCATGTGCTAATTTTTTTCCCAACCATATTTTGTACTTTATCCTTTTCTTTCATTGTGTATTTATTTTTCTTTTAACTTTCTTTTAGCTACATCAACCTCCAGGTCAAATTTTTATGGCATAGACTCAAGGATGTGTAGAATTTTCTCTACAAATCAGCTAGCTCACTGATATCATGTAGAAATTTCACCTACAAATCCAACTGATATATGCAATGTACTAAAGCATAATACTATATCTACATCTACCATAAACTTTGCAGAAGCTTAATCAAACATGAGCAACATCAAGCATGAACAGATATAACTGAGAATGAGAAGTAATCAACCATAACATAGAAGATATAACCTGGGGAAAGCACCACCCTAAAACCCCATCTCTGTATTATCAATCAAGTGGAAATCCTCAACAACATACAAAAAGAATCAGCTCAAAAGCTATCCTGCTCTCTCTGTACTCTGATGATCTATCTCATGAACCAATCTAGCCCTGTATATAAAGGCTGCTCCTCTAGTCCAATCCCCTATTTCCTTGCGTAGCTTTGATTGGAATTCAATTACAAAACACATGTATATTGATCTAATCACTCCTGTTGTCAACCTCAGGTCCTACTACGCAATCCTTGAGGACACTAGTTCCTCTTGCATGCAAGGAATATTCACTAGGAAGATCCAAGCATCTGATAGTACACTGTCCCTCATCTGATCTCAACTGAGTCTCTGTCTAAACTAACATGCATCAGTTATCCATGAGAAAATACTCAGTTATCTAAAAATAATAGTTGTCACATGCATGCAAGCATCAACAAACTATATCTCATTAATTTAACAACCTATTAAATTAATCTAACTGAACTTGACTAGTTTAAACTAAGTCAATTGATCCTCTCAATATATAACTCATACTTAATTCCTCAATCAGTGGAGAGAATTAATTGCATGTTCACACAAAGACTTCAGTTTGCTTTTCCTTAACTAATTAACTCATGGAGAATTAATTAATTAATATTCCAAACTACTGGTGAGACCAAAATCGAATTTACTTCCTATAGATAGACCAAGGACTGTTATAAATAGGAAGGGACCCATAAATGATATTTTTAGAACTTTCTATTTTTAGTAGTTTCACCTCTCACCCAAGGTGGCCAATGACCTCACTGGGCAAACTGCTATTTTTAGACATGCTATTTTTAGGAGTCCTATTTTTAGCACATTCTAAATTTAACATTTCTTGTTGCACATTTTTCAACAGGATGAGGATGATTCAATGCCAATCCCCATGACCAATGACCACAATATTGAAGAATGGAGATGGAATAATGGGAAATATGGAAAGTGGTAAGTATGGGATTTGATGG
The DNA here is from genome assembly GCA_031772625.1 of Pinus tabuliformis. NCBI lineage: Eukaryota > Viridiplantae > Streptophyta > Pinopsida > Pinales > Pinaceae > Pinus > Pinus tabuliformis. Next base: position 351,244,514 of record CM062818.1, on the reverse strand, counting down.
ACATGCTAATTCAATCAAATCATCCCAAGTAGTGTCCTTCCTAGAAACCTGAGGCCTCAGATAAGGTCCTACTAGACTAGATTAAAAAACGAACCTCCTAGGTGAAGTGAGGGAAAAATAGTAGAATCAAGGTTTGTAAATCATCCAGATCACCCATTAGATTCATATTAGTATGCCAAAATACATCAAGTAAGAGAACATGACTACAAAATTGTCAAAGTGCTAGTTGATGGATAAACCAACTTCCTTCAAGAAGGAATACGGGATGGGAGAAGAAATATGTCCAGAGAAAAAGGTGGAGTATTTGTGGCATCATGCCATGTGTTGATCAATAGGGTTGCTAGCTTTTTGGATGTCCAAGGAGGAGAAACTTTTCACCTATGAGGTACCCATTTCTTGGTAGGTAACAAGAACTACCCTATTATTACAAATATTTATAGGCACCAACTCATTGGAGACATCAACCCTCAATAGTGCAAACATTGTTAGGCACCAACCTACTATTACAAATATTGGTAGACACCAATCTACTGGAGACACCAATCCCCACTGCTACAAATATCCGTAGGCATGAACCTACTAGAGACAACAATCCTGACCACTACAGATATTCATAGTCACCAACTTACTAGAGACATGAATCCCCACTACTAGAAATGTTTGTAGGAACCAATCTACTAGAGACACCAATCCTCACTTCTAAACACCAACTTAGAAAGAGACATCAATCATTTTGGTTGAGCAATAATAGTCAAATGAAAGCTCTTCTTTAGTGCATATAACTTCTTCAAAAGATGATAAAATTCACATTACCTTCATTAAGTATACTTCCTATTTATTCCTTCACCAAGTTTTCTCACTGGTTCTACATTCACTAGGTCGAGTCCCTACTTTTTCCTTCATTACATCTACTTGCTACTTTTTCCCTCACCATATCTATCCAAAATTTGAATATCCAAATGAAATTTATGGTAAATTTCCCAAAGCTTGTTGCTTTTATCTTGTTTCTGAGAACAAACTTGTACATCATGCCACATATCCAATTTTGTAATTCTGACTTTGAAATTTTGATCTCTGGTATTTCTATGTGTCATCAAATCTTTGAAAAATTCATAGTTTGAAAAGTACTAGAGAATAAGTTATAACAGAAATTCTAAGAAAACTTATTTGAAATCGCTTTTAGGACCATTAAAAAACCCTAAATTCCATGATATTATCTCTAAGATTTTATCGACCCAAAGTTTGAAATCTTTATTTGAGGAAGTTCTATATGTATCCACATATATCTAAAAATTTCATAATTTGAAACATCCTAGAAAATAAATTATATTGAAAATGTCAAGTTGTCCTATTTGAAATTGATTTTAGGCACATTAAGGAACCCTAAATTCCATAGGGAATTTTTCTTAAAATATATTGAACCAATGTCTAAAAATTATATCGCATGTTACTAGAGATCTTGCCTCCATTTCTACAAAATTTCACAGTCTAAAATATCCAAGAAAATATGTTATGGTGAAATTTCCAAGTTGACCTGTTTGAAATAGATTTCGGGAGAATTTAGGAACCCTAACTTCAACAAAGAATATCTAAAATAGAATACAGAATCAATGCCTGGAATTTTGATCACATGTACTATCTCCTCAAAATTTCATAGTTTGAAATGTCTCAGAAAATAAGTTATACCAAAAATCTTGAGATGACTCTTTTGAAGCAGATTTGAAGACCAATCAAGAAACCTAAATTCCACAATGTATATCTCCAAATGTATAGTGAAACACAATTTAAATTTTTAACGAGATGTTCCCCTTAATCTCTCCACAATATGTTTAAAATTTCACAATTAGAAGTAGCCTAGAAAAATATTTATAACAAGAATTCCAAAATGACTTATTCAATCCACAAATCACATTTTTTCTCACAGATTTTCCTTCCAATATTTCTCCTTTTATACATTATCATAACCATTGATGAAAATATATTGATGAGCCCTAGTATTGCAACAAGAATGTTGCAACTCCCAAGACTACCAACTTAAACTACCAACTCGGGGTTCGTACAAAATTAATAGGTGTCAGCACTATATGTGTAACATGCAATGTGTCCTTCTTTCATTGATCTAATGCAATGAAGTGAATATCATGAAATCAAACCTAAACTAATTGCAGAAATGGAAATGCTTGAAATGGAAACCTTAACCTATTGCAGGAAACAAAAGACAAGGAAAGCAAACCTATTCTAATTGCATAAAGTAAAGAGCATGAACCAAATCTCCATCACTGCATTCAAAAGAGATTAGACCTAGTAACAGATTTCATTAGGTGCTTCATAAAGTAATCATGAAAATCATCACTATGTCATTCAATTCATGAACCTGTCTACTAACCCTTAATTGTTGGAATGTGTTGCAGTGGTAAAAATACAAGTCCTAAGTGTTATTTTGTCTTCCTCAATCATGGTTTTAGAGCCTAAGGGTAATTATTCAAGGTTAAGAGGCAAAAATCAAATCAATCTTTTGGAGCAAATCTAGCCAAGTTTACATGGTGGTACATGATTGCCTTGTTTTGCTACAGGTTTGGATTTGTGAGCATTATGAGGGTGGAAAAGGTGATATAAAGGTGGGAAAGAGTATATGAAGGTATATGAAGGTTGTATTAGGCTTTTTCCAAGCTTAGAACCTCTCGGAGGCCCATCTTGCACAAAAATAAATGCACACATGTCCTTCAATGAAGACATGTACTTTCAGTGGCATAGTTTTGAGGTTGTCATGTAGTGAAGAGAAATATCCTAATGATAGTAGGAGGATTTAGGATGAAAATACTAATCCTATAAAACAATAGTAGTGTCTTCACACCACAAAAATATTGTGATTTTTATACTTGCAAAGACTAAAATACCTAATATGCCAGAGAGTATGTCCTCCAATTTATCTCACTGAATGACCAAACAAATCGTATGAAAATGAGATGGGGTAATTTTTTTTAATTAATTAGGATTTCCTAAGACTCAAATACAAGTGGAATCACTCAAAAATACCCTTTTCAACATGTGATAAAAATAGCATAAAATTACTACTCCAAAAACTAGAAATTCAAGAATCAAAGAGCTAGTTAACCTACCAAATGTCTAAACTGATCAAGTGAAAATGCTATGGGGTAAATTTTGTTATTAACTTGAATGTTTTTATGACTCAATCAAAGTGGAATAAACTCAAAATAAGCTCGTTAACACATTCTAAAAGTTAGAATAAAATTACTACTATTTTGTTACAAGAGACTTCCAGAAATTCTAGATTTGTAAACTAGTAAACCAATCCAAGTAGCTCAATGATGGATATGAATTTTGCAAGATATTATAAGGATGCATCGTGTTTGTGACTCTGTAAATAACCTGAAAAACAACTCACTTCAATTATTTAACCAATATAACCTATAGTAAAGGAAGCATGGACACTAAATGCAGAAATAAGAGATGCAAGTGAAAAAGACATTCAAAGGAAATAAACAAATTGTACAACAGGGATATAAGGCTCTTTGGATGGTCAAGCCAAAGGATACTCAGAGTACATCCCTACTAGAAATGAAAGTATAGCTGCTAAATAACAATTTTTCTCCACAAGAAGACTAAGAAATATATTCCCCTAGAGGAAAATTCAAATTGGTACTCATACAAATTGATGTGGAAGCATACTCCTTGAAATAAGGCATCTTTCCCCTCCAAATTCCCTCAAAACTTGGATTTGGTTCCCAATAGGAGGAATCTTCATTTAATGACAAGGAACACATTCATAGATTTTCTCAATCAAAGGAGCTCCAAAATCTGTTAATAATTTCATGATATCCAATTCATTTATTATCCAATCTTGGTCCATTCTATAGTAGGGAGAAAGTCCTTATATTATCTCATTTAGAATTTACTCAATATTTTGCAAAAATAAATAATATTAGGCACATAATATGTAATTATCTCTAAACCTTCCTAAGAACATATTAAAGCTAAAAAAACATTATTAAGTGTAGAATGAGAGATTTAATATATATTTATGTGCCTAAGAAATGTTAGATGGTCCTTAATTTATGTCTAATTCAGAGTCCCATCATACCCCCCTACTGAAATTGTTGCTCATCCTCCAAGAAACCTACCCATATTCTTGCCCTATTGTTCTTATTTTATGCCTTAGATGATTTTTCTAATGTCCCACACTGATGTGGATGTAACTTCCTTTGCTGAATGGAACCCTGCATGCTCTTCAATTTCTTCCTTTGGCTTTGGCTCAACTTTTATTTCTGCTCTTTTTTTTGTCCTTTCTTTTGATCCTTTCTTTGATTTCTTCCCTTTCAATATCAACTTCTTATTTTTCTAACTCCTCCCATGGATTCAATAAACTTTTATCACTTTGAACAAAAATGAATTTTCCCTTTGTTGCCATAAGTTTTGGAGTTTGTTGTGCACTTAGGTATTTTTTTTTTAAGATAGGGTTAGAATAAGCAATTTGTTTATATTGTTTGGAAGAGCAAAGATCTCGTGCTCAACTCAAAAAAAAAATCCCCTTCTCATCATGCTTGAAGAAACACCCATAATTCCTTTTGTATTCCCATCTTTTATCATAAATTCGTTACAGGATGTATTGTTGAAGAATTAAAGAGTTTTGCAGTCTTCTTGTCCACATGTAGCAAAGAATAATATGTAATCACCCTTTCTCTCATGATTATTTCCTTCTTCTTAGGGTTTGAAGGCAATTATGTCCACTTTCAAGCTTCCCGTAGCACTTTTTAGCTTCCTATAGTAGACTATCTCAATCCTATAGCAATCTGTTATGATCCTGTAGAAACCTATTATGATCCTATTGCACACAACCTGAATCCTATAATAGCTAACCTTTACATGCCAAGAGGTGTTGGTTCCACCATTTTAGTTTATATATATATATATTCATTTTTTCATTTTTTTCTCTTAAAATTTTCATTGCATGCAAAATAAACTCGGAGTGCTTGAGTTAACTAAGCTAGACCCCACCTACTTTTTGTACTCCATGATAACGTCCTACATTCTTAAGTATTTTTTCACTTTTGTCTTGTTCCTCTCCCACACATGTGGGCATCGTGGTGGAAAAGTGAATTTAACTGCTAGATAAGGTTGAAGTTGTTATGCTACTACTTTTGGCTATAATTTTTGTTTCCTTAATACACTTGCAACGTTTTTCAAGATAAAATAAGTTCATAGGAAAGGTTTAGAGGATTTCGTACCTGAGCCTTAACCTTGATGCGTTTTTGTAGATGATATTGAGGCTACTAATATGATTTTTGAAGCTTCCTTTGGTGGTTTTGAACCTGATGTGTAGATATTCTGGTGCTTGCATGGCATTTTTGGACAAAGTTGAAGTTGTTCCTGAGTGTCTTATGAGAGGTAATTGCCTTGTATCCCTTACTTCCTGCAATTTTTGAGAAAAAAATATAGTAATTTCATGTTTTCTACGGATTGAAACTTTGATGATGCAAGTCATTTGTCTTTCATGGAGGTGCTCTCGAAATCAAGTGTTGTTGATGGCTAGGTTATCAAGCACACTTTGGAGTGTTGTATATGTGGTCTTCTACTTCAAGGTTTTATTACTTCAGAAATCATTATGTTTGATCTGCTACATGCATGCTTCTTCTAATCTGATGATGATCTTGCAACACCCTATAGGAGGTCCTATAGGTGCTTAGGTTCTTGCTTTTGATGGTGCATTCTTCTCTAGAATCAAGACTGTGCTTTTTCCATGTTGGTGGTGATCCTATAGCACCCTACAGGATGTCCTGTAGGTGCATAAAACCTTCATTATGTTGGTGTAACCTCATGGAATCAGATCTGTGTTTTTTCACATGCTAGAAGTGATCATGTAGTAGCCTATAGGGTACCCTGTAGGTGCACAAAACTTCTTTCCACAAAGTATCAAGATGATGGAATTTTGAAGAAATGGAGTAGTAGCTACTACAGGATGGCCTGGTAGCTACTACAAGATTGTCTAGAACCTTTTTATGTGTTTTTTTATTAGAATGATGGGAGGAGAACCTTATTCTTTTGGATTGGTGAGTGAAGGTCATGATGGAAAACAAAAGAAGTGAAATTATGATAGGAAGGACAAAAAAATGATCTTTTCTACTGATTGGTGGCTTCATGTTGTGGTCTTGTAGGGTCTGTGTAGACTACTATAGGACTGTGTGTCTTCCTGTAGCAGTCACACAGACCCTTCTAATATCACATTATCCTTCAGATAAAGCCTCCAATAGCACTGATAATTCATGATAAATCTAAGGACAAGGATTAAAAGCCTCTGTTATGGTGGAAATGATGGAAGAAGGGGTGAAAATGGGTATTTTTTATGGACAAAGGTGGATATTTGGGTGGAAGAGAGGCCAAATGGTGTGGAGGATGGATGATGAGGGTGTGGTGGATCCCTCCTCTTGTTCCTAGATGAAAAAAATAATATTTGAACCCTTTTTCTATGTCGATCACAATCCTGCAGCAAATCTAGGACAATCTTGTAGCACTCTATGTCAATCTTATAGAATTATTGTTTAACTAATATATCTCAAAAATTATATTGGATAGAGCTGAAATTTTCTTAGCATGTTTCCATCATCCTTATGCATCTCTCCAAAAATAATATTGGCCAATGGGTGCACAAATCTCGAGAAAAATGTAAAATGGTTGTAGGTGATGGAGGTCAAATTCTCGAAAAGTATGCATTGGAATTTATTGAATTTTTTTTAGCATGTTACTGTAATCCTTATCCACCTCCCCATGAAACAACTTAGAAAAAATATGCATAGTTTTCCAGATATGGTCAAAACTATGCCATGTGCATTTTGACAATCCTGTAACAAAACATAACTTTCCTGTAGAAAATTAGGACATCGAAAAAAATGAATGGGAATTGGGAATGGTCGGTGAAGGTTGTGGATGGTTAGTAAATGGATGAGAGTGATGTGGGAAAGCTTCCAGGTTCCGTTGAAGATGCGTGCATTGGGCTTGGAGCCAAATATGAAAGTTGACATGTTTATTCTATTTTGATGATTTTCCTTCACATTCATCCTGGTAAGAAAGAAATTTCCTATGTGTATTTTTATTTTTCTTTTCTTTTTTATTTTTTTCTCTTTTTCCCCTAGGCCTACTAGCTACCTCAATGAGGTTTTCAACCAGTAGGTCTTCCTAAGTGCCTCAGAAGATGTTTTCACCTAGGATCTTTTTTCTTTCCTTTTTTTTTCTTTTTTTTCCAACCCATTGATTGCCTCATGGAGATTTTCAATCAATGGGCCAATATCAGGTGCCTCAAAGGAGGTTTTCACCTGAGATTTTGTTTTTCTTATTTTTTCTCTTTTTTTCCTTTTTTATTTATTTTTTCTATCCTTCTCTACTTGAAAAAAGAAAATCGATTTCAAGTATATGAATACTTCCAATGGAGCCATGTGCATATCAAGATGATAGATAAAATTGTGTGTAGTCTCAAAAGATATGTTTTAGCATGTACCTGAATATGAGAGACCAACTACTTTGACTGACATGAGATCAGGAATTGTTGAAGAAGAGTGTGTTATTGCAACTTAGTGATTGTATGGAATGATATTTCACTATAGTTGTGATTCCCTTGGTTAACTTGCGCGTTTGGATCACTTTCTATGTCCTCTTCTACCATGACATTCAAATATTCTTCTTTTTGTTGATTATTCTCTTGAACACATAGAGGATCTTATGGTAAACATGATGGAACTTTCAAAATATTTTATTTTGATGTATGTTCTTCATCAAGTGCAACCCATGATTCTTTGGTCTCCTCATTTGAATCTTCTTTATCTAAATTTTGTCATTTAATTACATCTAGAGAATCTCTTTTTTGCAATACTCTTCCTGAGCTAAGATGAATACCATTTATATCAAAAGTATTTTTTTGGAAGTGTTATACCTCAACATTATAAGTGGGCTGAGTTACTTTATTGTTTTGGTTCAAAAGTGGTTGTACATGTAGTTGAGCAGGAGTGGATCTTTGAGATGGATGTGGTTGAGGTTGTAGTTGTGGTGGAGGTGGATGGTATGGATAGCATGGAGTTGGGTATAGAGGATATTGAAGAAAATATTGAGGATATTGTGGATTTCTCCCATAATGTTCTTTCCAACCTTGTTTTCATGATTGGTTTCGGGGTTTAGGTGGCCATGGTTCCCGAGGAAAGGGTGTGCTCCAATTACTTTGAGATTCTTGTGCATGACATTGAAATTGTGAATTAGGATTTTGAATCATACCCGATTGACTAAGTTGTCATGACCTTCTTGGAGCTACATAAAATATTTTCTTTGGTGATTGACTTACTCCATTTTCCTCCTGGTAAACTTCCTTTAACCTTGGTAATGATGGGAAATATTTAGTAGCATGTGACTCTACATGGATAACACAAATATTAGCATCGTATTTTTTCTCATTTTGTACTCTTAACATTTCTACTTGTTCACTTAAATTAATAATAATTTCTATTTTAAAGTTATCAAACAAATTTCTAAGTTTAGATTAACTTACCTATCTTGATGCTAAGTTACTTACTTTTTCCCTTCCTCTTGATATGTGCTTTCACATATCACAAATTTCTTAAAATGATAATTGATATACATCACCTCTACTCATGAGATCAAGGATATCAATCCACCCATCCCTAATTGTTCTAAGTAAGAGGGCTTTTAGCATGTCAAATATTAAATGATGTATTTTTTTCGTCTTAACATTATACACAAATCTCTCTATTAGATTCTCAAGGCTCTCATCTTATTTTTAAATCATTCTAAATATTTCTTCTTTAAGATCATGATCTTTATATTTTTCTAGAAATATCTTTGCATATAATTCTATGATCTTATTGAATTAGTGCCTAAAATCATGAACCATTTAAGAGTTCTATCCTTCAATGTTTCCAGAAACAATCTCCATTTTTGAGTGTTTAATAAGTAACCATAAGATTTGCAAATATTTCAAATTTAAAGAGAAAGGTTTTCGAATCCTCTGACCTCATACCATGGAAATTGGGAAGAAAATATGGAGGGATGTTCTTCATATGAACACTGATATCAGTATCTTGAATGGGAAATCCAAGAGGATCTTCCTCATTGTCATCATCTCCATCCATTTCTTCTACCTTCTATGCCACCTCTTCTTCTTCTACCTTCTATGTCACCTCTTCTTCTTCTACCTGTAAAAGTGGATGGTGATGTGGTTCTTACTGCACCACGTGATGAAATGGGAGAGGTTTGGTGTTGGAGAAGTATTTTTTTTTTCTTTTTTCATGATTTTTTTGAATAAAAATTCTAATGCAATGTAATATGCCTTTTTTTTTTTTTGGCAGAAAGTAAAAGAAATTAATCAACTAGGGAAGAAAACAATTCATTCTTTGACACCTCCTCGGCAACGACACCAAAAAGTTATGATCCCTAGTATTGCAACAAGAATATTGCAACTCCCAAGGCTACCAAATTAAATTATCAACCTGGGTTTCATACAAACTTAAGAGGTGTCGGCACTATATGTGCAACATGCAATGCATCCTTCTTTTGTTGATTTGATGCAATGAAATGAATATCATGAAATTGAACCTAAACTAATTGCAGAAATGGAAATGCTTGAAATGGAAACCTTAACCTATTGCAGGAAACAAAAGAAAAGGAAAATAAACATATTCTAATTGCATAAAGTAAAGAGCATGAACCAAATATCCATCACTACATTCAAAATAGATTATATTAGGTGCTTCATAAAGTAATCATGAAAATCATCATTATGTCATTAAATTCATGAACCTGTTCGCTAACCCTTAATTGTTGGAATGTGTTGCAGTGGTAAAAAGACAAGTCCCAAGTGGTATTTGGTCTTCTTCAATCACGATTTCAAAGCCTAAGGGTCATTATTCAAGGTAAAGCGACAAAAATCAAATCAATCTTTTGGAGCAAATATGGCCAAGTTTACACGGTGCTACAGGATTTCTATAGGATACTACAGGATTGGATCCATAAGAATTATGAGGGTGGAAAAGGTGATATAAAGGTGGGAAAGGATAGATGAAGGTATATGAAGCTTGTATGAGGATTTTTCCAAACTTAGAACCTCTCAGAGGCCCATCTTTCACAAAAATAAGTGCACACGGTGTCCTTCAATGACCCAGAAATGTACTTTTGGTGGCAAAGCTTTGAGGGCGTCGTGTAGTGAGGAGAAAGAGGTTTATTATGGTAGGAGGAATGTAGGATGACAATTTTAACCTTGCAAATCAATAATAGTTCCAGTTAGGCCTTGACATCACCAGACCATATCATGACTTATTCTCATTTGATTCAAGGAAGGTAAAATGCCTAGGATTAATCAAAGACCTGGCCATTACGCTGACTCAGCTGCCCATGAAGAGTATGATGATGGATATTGTGGTAGCAGATGTTCCTCCCAAGTTTGGCATGCTACTGTCTAGAGGGTGGATTAAGAGATTAGGTGGGACATTACAGAATGATCTATCTTATGCCATTGTCCCAGTCTTTGGAGGGGAAAGCAGGAAATTGTACAGAGAAGCACAGCTGGCCTACATCATCAGTGATGAGAAGAATCCTTCTAATCATCCCATATATGCCGTGGACACTGACTTTGGAGCTTGTATTCTCCAAATTGAAGAATCCCAGAAGGCCTCAATGCAGATCAAGAAGCCAACAAATCAGGCCGAGGAAGAGCAAGAAGGTCTGGTTTGGGAGATGTTCTTTGATGGAGCATGTTCCAGGGAGACCGCAGGAGCAGGGGTGGTGCTGATATCTCCAGAACAAGAAAGCACACATATGTCTTTCAAGCTGGCTTTCCAAGTCACCAACAATATAGTAGAATATGAAGCTCTACTATTAGGCCTTAACGCAGCTAAAGACAGAGGAATCAGAAATATAAAAGTGTTTGGAGATGTTGATCTCATCATTCAACAAGTGAATAAAACATTTCAAGCAAAGCACCCAAGGCTGAAAGCATACAGAGATGAGGTATGGAGACTCAGAGATTCTTTTGATAATTTTTGTATCTTATATGTCCCTAGAGCCAAAAATCACCTTGTTGATTCCCTTGTCATGTCTGCTAGCATGTTTATCCCTCCCATGCCTCCCAGACTAGTATATGAAGTCCAAATGAAATATAGACCATCCTTGCCTAATAATGTCCAGCATTGGAAAGTCTTTGAAGATGATGATGAAGTAAATAGGTTCCTGCAAGTCATTGATGGATTTTCTGAAATGTAAATTGACCAAGAGAATGAAGCCATGGAATAAAGTCCCCAATCCCAGCTTAGAAGCAGAATTGGCAAGGATAGCATTGTCCAACTGCCCAGAAATCATATACCTAAGGGTCTAGTTCCTTTAGAAAAGTTGTTTGACCAGAATGATGTGCCTTATAAGGCTACCCAAAAAGAGGACTAATCTGCAGTCTGTAAGCATAATATAGGGAGTTCAGATCAGCCCAGATACATAAATCTGTCCACCCATTTGTCCGCTGACCAAAGTTCTGAATACTACAATTTAATGGCAATTTGCTGATATCTTTGCCTGGGAATATAGTGACCTGAAAACATATGACAAAAAGATCATCCCGCATAAAATTCCTTTAGAGAAAGACACCATCCCGTTTAAGCAGAAGCTGAGACCGATAAATCCTTTGCTCCTTCCTCTGATTGAAAAAGAAATAAAGAATTTACTGGCTGCCAAAATCATAGTCCCTCTCAGATATTCCAAATGGGTAGCCAACTTAGTGGTAGTGAGGAAGAAAAGTGGAGAAATCAGACTCTGTGTTGATTTCAAAAACTTAAACAAATGCTCTAAGAAAGACAATTATCCTCTGCCCAAGATGGAGCATCTGTTGCAGAAGGTCTCAGGAGCCAAAGTGATGTCTTTCCTGGATGGATTTTCAGGCTATAACCAGGTTGTTGTACATCCAGATGACCAAGAGAAGACTACATTCACCACTCCTTAGGGCACTTTTATGTATTCCAAGATGCCTTTTGGGTTGATGAATGCTGGAGCCACCCTTCAGAGAGCTATGGATATAGCTTTTGTGGGAGAGAAGGATAAGTTCGTCTTTATCTACCTAGATGACATAACAATATACTCCAGCAGACATCATGACCATTTGCAGCATTTAAAGAAAGTGTTCCTGAAGTGCAGGAGGTTTGGGATTTCAGTCAATCCTAAGAAGTAATAGTTTGCTTTGGAAGAGGGCAAGCTGTTAGGACATAATGTTTTTGCTGCAGGTGTCAAAATTGACCCAGAAAGGGTAAGAGTAATACAGACCTTTTCTGTCCCGAGATAAAAGAAAGATATCCAGTCCTTTTTGGGAAAAATAAATTTTGTGAGGAGGTTTATCCCAAATTTTGCAGAACTCGTAAAGCACATTACCTCCATGTTGAGAAAGGGGTCAGAGGTCAAATGGACTGATGCAGCAAGAAGATTCTTTGAGTCCATTAAGAAAGCTATTATGGAAGCTCCCACTTTAAGAAGTCCAGATTACAGCAAGGAGTTCCACATATTTTCATTTACCTCAAATGACACCCTTGCAGCAATTTTATTGCAAGCAGATGAAGAAGGCTCAGAGCATCCAGTGGCATTCTTCAACAAAACCTTAAGGGATGCTGAGCTAAGGTATGATATTATTGAAAAATAGGCATATGCTCTTATCAAGTCTTTGAAAGCTTTCAAAGTTTATATTCTGCATTCCAAGATAATCGCATATGTACCCTCTACTTCAATAAAAGATGTCTTAACACAACCTGACACTAATGGGAGAAGGGATAAATGGATTGCAAAGTTAATTGAATTTAATATAGAACTGAACCCCACCAATCTTGTCAGAGGTCAGGGCCTTGCCAGATTGATGGCTGAAGAAAATTGTAGAGCATTGGAAATAGATTTCATGGGCAGAATTGCAGAAAATGATCAAATAGAAGAAGAGAAAGCAGCTGAGCCAGGAAAAAATTAGTCATTGGCAAAAAATCTAGCTTCTTGTGATTGGTACTCTGCAATAGCTAAATTATTTCTGAAGCTAGAAATCCCTCCAGGCCTTAGTTCAAGCCAAGCCAGAACTATTAAGCTCAGGGCAACAAAATATTACATTCATGAAAATTTGCTTTACTGGAGAGACCCATCTGGAATGCTTTTGAGGTGTCTTGAAAAAGAACAATCAATGGAGGTTATGCAGCAGTTTCATTCCAGCATATGTGGAGGGCATCATTATTGGAAAACTACAACCCACAAAATTCTTAGAGCTGGGTACTATTGGCCCACCTTGTTTTCTAATGTCTTTTCATTTGTTAAATCTTGTGACAGGTGCCAAAGATTTGAAGGAAAACAACAATTGAAGTCCCTACCCCTAAAACCAATACATGCAAATGGTCCTTTTCAACAGCGGGGCTTGGATTTAATTGGAGAGATCAATCCACATTCCAGTGGCCAACACAGATGGATCTTAGTTTCCATTGATTACTTCACTAAATGGATTGAGGCCATCCCTACCAAGAAGGTTGATCATAATGTGGTCATGAAGTTTTTGACAGAGCATATCTTCACCAGATTTAGTTGTCCACATAAATTAGTCACAAACAATGCAATAGCCTTCAGGGCAAAAGAATTGGTGGACATGTGTGACTCAATGGGCATTAAGCTAGTTCATTCCACCTCATATTACCCTCAAGGCAATGGTCTAGCAGAATCTTCCAACAAGAGCTTGATAAGGATAATTAAAAAGCTGCTGGAATACAATAAAAAGAACTTGGATTCTAAGCTCAAATATGCACTGTGGGCTGACAGAGTGACCATCAAGAAATCCACAGGGAATTCTCCATTTAGGCTGGTATATGGCACTGAGGTTGTATTTCCAATTCAGTTAACTCTCCCTGTGGCAAAGTTCCTACATGAAGAAAAGAATGAGGAAGAAGACATATCAAAGAGGATCACTGATTTAGCATAGGTACACCAAATCAGAGAACAGCTGGTTGAAAGGTCTGCAGCACATCAGAAGAAGGTCAAGGAAGTCTTTGACAGAAGGGCAAAATCAAACAATTTTCAGGTTGGGGACTTGGTTTTGAAGTGGGATTCACTGAAAGAGAAGAAAGGCAACCATGGGAAATTTGATGCTTTCTGGACAGGGCCTTTTATCATTTCTCAAATCCAAGGGAATAATACCTTCATACTACAAAGTATGGAAGGGGAGACAGTTTTTGATGGCCCAGTTAATGGGTGTTTTCTGAAAATTTATGTTGTTTAAGGTCTTTTGGCCTTAAAATTGTAAATATGTTGTTTTATCTACTTTAGTATAGGCTCAATTAGACTCCATGCCCAATGGAACACCAGGAAATTTTGCAAATTTGTTTTCATAGGAAAGGCATTGATCTGCCATTCTTGAGACCTCACAGGGAGGATCTCATCCCCAGAAGGAGCCAGTGTTAGCTCTGCTACATGTCTTGACATTTGGAGGACCAAATACCAGCTTGGCTGTTCGTTTATGCTCAAAGGGAGCTCGCAGTAGTCTGTTTCTTTCTTCCTCTTCATTCTCCTTACACTCTCATAACCCCCCCCATCTCTGTTTTCCTCCAAAACTCGGCATAAGCCCCTATTTCATCAAGCCCCTAGGTGCTAAGTTTTAAACCGATATAACCATGCGCTTTCACAAAGCCCCCAACCCGCCGTTTCCCTGTCACATCAAACGAAACATGCACGGTTAAGTCCCTACCATCCGATCATCTCCACCGTGATTGGACGGCGTTCGCTCTCCCCATGCCTGCAAACTAACCACGCGTTAACTCGCGATCAAAGCAGTTTCCACTGCCACGCATCGTCCTCCGAGTGGTATCGCACACTGTTGTACGATTACCACCTAGCCTCCATCGGCGGTGCGAACAATACCACCCATCGCCAAAACTGGTTGCCCCCGCCGATTAACCCCCACGTATCTCCTCCGCCTAATGGCCGTCGGATCTGTCCGCCCGAGATCCAACGGCTCACGATTGTCCGCTCCCGCTTCCTCCCGATACCTCCCGACGAGAGATCTCCGTTGTCGATTCGTTTGATCCAACGGCTAAAATCTATTCCCGTCCTGCCTATGCATCTGCCATGCAGTCCTCTCGTCCTTGACCTGTCCTTGCATCCGAAGGACAAAGGTGGCCAGCATCCAGTACTCGGTGTAATAGATCCTCAACAACCGCATTCAACAGGGAGGATGGCCAAGAAGAAAAGGACATGCCTCAAGCAGTTAAAATACATTTAGCAGTTATGGAACTTCATCCATAAGACACTCCACCTACTCGAGAAGTACAACAGAGCATCCAAGAAGATCAATTTTGTTCACAGAAGCAGGCAAATTGCACCAGAGACTCCATCAAACAGTTAAAGTGGATGGTGGTCAATTATGACCCCTCCGCACCTAGAATAGCAAAACATTTTTGTAATGAAACTCTATATATACCCAAAAAATAGATGTAATCAAGGTTGATGGTTGTTGTTTGATGTAAGGTTCAACTTCTGGAGACTGTAACTTCTTTGATACTTGCAGCGTCTCGTCTTCATTTTTAGCTAATACAAGCTTCTTTTGTTGTTAATTGCTCACTTTCCATCTCTTTTCTGTTTTAGGCTGTACTTGATATGCATTTTTCCTGAACTCTTGATGTTTAGCATTAGAGGAGCTGTCATCCTACCTCTGTGTTAAAATCCTGCATGTATCAGTGAATGGGTTAATCAGGTTTCTTTTCACTCAGTGACAGAGAACTGTCATCCTGTCTATGCACTAGGGAATTAGATTTGCAGACCTTTTACTGGTTGTAGCCGGCCATCACAGGGCCCTGTGCATCTGCTGGTGTGGTTAGTATTCTCCATATTCAAACAACCCTTAAACTGTGAGTAATTGGTGGTCTAAAGCCTTGTAGTCTAGGGGTGTTCACGCATGTCTGGAACCAAGCAAAGTGGAAGTGGTTATCTGGCTTGAACAAGCATCATTTCTTCCATTCATCCATTTCCAACATTGAGTTGAGTTTGTAATGTTCCCGAGCATCTCCGAGCTACAACCTAGGAGAGTTTCTTGGGGTGATAACGTTGATTGGCATTGTTGCCGGGGAGAGGAGATTGAAGCTCAGATTCCCTGGGAGAACGACACAATTCCACGCTTTGATGATAGACAAAGTCTGGACACATTTTTGGTTGTAATCATCTATCTGGCGACTCTACTGGAGAACCTACCTGGTGGCGACTCCACATTTCAGTTCTGGCTCAGTTTGTGAGACATACCCGGAGAAATCCTCAGAAATCACCAGCTGACCTAGTGCCTGACCCTGAGAAGATTGCTAAGCAGAAGAAAACATCACAAAAAGGAGCATCAGGATCAGGTAAGCCTAAGAAAACTTATGCATCTCTGAAAGATAAGGTTATAGCTGAGGATATACAGTTTGAAGATTTAGAGCCCAGCATTGTTAGTCAAGAAATACCTTCAGAGATTCATAGAGCTCCTTGTTCAGTCAGTTCCCCTTTGGATCTCAGTCCAAAGAAAGCCTCCCATACAGTCCATCAATTTCCTTCATTTCTGTCATCTATTTCATTACTTCCTACCATTCAATCTGCCAGTAGCCTTCCACCTATCCCAGTCATGGCAGGCCAGCAAGCTCCCACGAAGATGGAAAGAATCATAGTTGCTAGGTATGGACCCCTGGTCTTGCCTATTCCTTTGAATGCTATGCCTACAGGAGAATATCAGAAATATATGCCCAAATTCACTGGTACAGAGGGAGTGATAGCTGAAGAACACCTTGAGTCTTTTTATAGTTATGTTGATAACTTAGATATCAGTGAAGATGATGTGTGGATGAGAGTATTTGTCCAGAGCCTTGATGGGGAGGCTAGAAAGTGGTTCAAAGAATTTCCCCATAGGTCCATAACAGACATTGAGGCATTGGATGATGCATTCCTGAAGAAATGGGGAGATAGAAAAGACCTGCTCTACTACCATACAGAGTTTGGAAACCTGAAGAGGGAGAATGGGGAATCTTTTCCTGATTTTAATAAAAGATTTAATCGTATGTATAGTAAGATACTAGTTGAAGTAAAGCCTACCCCCACCTCTGCCAAACTCACTTATGCCAATGCTTTTGACTCGGATTTCTGCTTGCTTTTGAGAGAAAGAAGATGTGCCACTCTAGCTGATATGCAGGATGCAGCACTGGAGGTGGAATCAAATATTATGGCTGCAGAAAAGCTTAAAACACATGTTGATAGAAGAAGGCAGAGAGGTGAGGCTTCTTATTCCTCCGCTTCATCTTCAGAACCCAAATTAGATAAAATGACTAAGATGATAGAGTCATTGGCTGCTGAGATATCTAAGCTGAAAGTTGAGCAGAGTTCTGGGAAAGCAAGGTTTCAAAACACATTTGCTTCAAAAAATCCAAATCCATTCAGAAAGGCAAATGAAGAAAAAAGAGTTAAGGCCCCTTTCCAAAATGTAGTCATGGAGGAGGAGCAGTTTGAAGAGGAGGATGAAATTCATTGCATGGAAGATAAAGGTAGTGCTACCTTTTTGACATTGGCTGCATATGAAGAATCATTACTGTAGGACCAAAACAGTCAAGAGTGGGACAGAGAGGCTATTCTGCAGACTGGTGAACAACAAAGATATAATCTGAGGTCAAAAGCAAACAATGTCAAGGAGAGTCCTGCCCAAAAAGTTGTTGTCCAGACAGAGTCACAGAATATCAGACAGAAAAGACCAACAGCTGATCCAGTCATCCTCAAAGCACCAGCTCAAGAGGTAAGAGGTCTTGATAAGTCCCCTTCCCCTTTCAGTTTTGAGTCAGAAGTCCAGAAGTTAAAAATATCTGTGCCTCTGTTAGAACTTGTAAGGAGTGAAGTTTTTAGAAAGCCTATCCTTGATGCTCTTGAGTTGACAGCCACACAAACCCCTATTGACTGTGTCAATTTGCAAGATGACAAGCCTGCAGTTGTGCTTAGCCCTATAATCGAACCTGCTGATAACAATTCTCCATCATTTTATGTCTCTTTGACCATTCATGACAAAATCCTCCACAATTGCCTGCTAGACACAGGGGCCAGCCACAATTTGATGCCTAAAGCTATCATGGAAGAGTTAGGCCTTGACATCACTAGACCATATCATGAATTATTCTCATTTGATTCAAGGAAGGTAAAATGCCTAAGATTAATCAAAGACCTGGCCATTACCCTGACTCAACTGCCCATGAAGAGTATGATGATGGATATTGTGGTAGCAGATGTTCCTCCCAAGTTTGGCATGCTGCTGTCTAGAGGGTGGATTAAGAGATTAGGTGGGACATTACAGAATGATCTATCTTATGCCACTGTCCCAGTCTTTGGAGGGGAAAGCAGGAGATTTTACAGAGAAGCACAGTTGGCCTACATCATCAGTGATGAGAAGAATCCTTCTAATCATCCCATATATGTTGTGGACACTGACTTTGGAGCTTGTATTCTCCAAATTGAAGAATCCCAGAAGGCCTCAATGCAGATCAAGAAGCCAACAAATCAGGCCGAGGGAGAGCAAGGAGGTCTGGTTTGGGAGATGTTCTTTGATGGAGCATGTTCTAGGGAGACCGCAGGAGCAGGGGTGGTGCTGATATCTCCAAAACAAGAAAGCACACATTTGTCTTTCAAGTTGGCTTTCCAAGGCACCAACAATATAGCAGAATATGAAGCTCTGCTATTGGGCCTTAACGCAGCTAAAGACAGAGGAATCAGAAATATAAAAGTGTTTGGAGATGCTGATCTCATCATTCAACAAGTGAATAAAACATTTCAAGCAAAGCACCCAAGTCTGAAAGCATACAGAGATGAGGTATGGAGACTCAGAGATTCTTTTGATAATTTTTGTATCTTATATGTCCCTAGAGCCAAAAATCAGCTTGTTGATTCCCTTGCTGTGTCTGCTAGCATGTTTATCCCTCCCATGCTTCCCAGACTAGTATATGAAGTCCAAATGAAATATAGACCATCCTTGCCTGATAATGTCCAACATTAGAAAGTCTTTGAAGATGATGATGAAGCAAATAGGTTCCTACAAGTCATTGATGAATTTTCTGAAATGAAAATTGACCAAGAGAATGAAGCCTTGGAAGAAAGTCCCCAATCCCAGCTTAGAAGTAGAATTGGCAAGGATAGCATTGTCCAACTGCCCAACAATCATATACCTAAGGGTCTAGTTCCTTTAGAAAAGTTGTTTGACCATAATGATGTGCCTTATAAGGCTGCCCAAAAAGAGGACCAATCTGCAGTCTATAAGCATAATATAGGGAGTTCAGATCAGCCCATATACATAAATCTGTCCACCCATTTGTCCGCTGACCAAAGTTCTGAATACTGCAATTTAATGAAGCAATTTGCTGATGTCTTTGCCTGGGAATATAGTGACCGGAAAACATTTGACAAAAAGATCATCCAGCATAAAATTCCTTTAGAGAAAGACACCATCCCTTTTAAGCAGAAGTTGAGACCGATAAATCCTTTGCTCCTTCCTCTGATTAAAGAAGAAATAAAGAAGTTACTAGCTGCCAAAATTATAGTCCCTCTCAGATATTCCAAATGGGTATCCAACTTAGTGGTAGTGAGGAAGAAAAGTGGAGAAATCAGACTCTGTGTTGATTTTAGAAACTTAAACAAATGCTCTAAGAAAGACAACTATCCTCTGCCTAAGATGGAGGATCTGTTGCAGAAGGTCTCAGGAGCCAAAGTGATGTCTTTCCTGGATGGATTTTCAGGCTATAACCAGGTTTCTGTACATCCATATGACCAAGAGAAGACTGCATTCACCACTCCTTGGGGCACTTTTATGTATTCCAAGATGCCTTTTGGGTTGATGAATGTTGGAGCCACCTTTCAGAGAGCTATGGATATAGATTTTGTGGGAGAGAAGGATAAGTTCATCCTTATCTACCTAGATGACATAATAGTATACTCCAGCAGCCATCATGACCATTTGCAGCATTTAAAGAAAGTGTTCCTGAAGTGCAGGAGGTTTGGGATTTCAGTCAATCCTAAGAAGTCACAGTTTGCTTTGGAAGAGGGCAAGTTGTTAGGACATATTGTTTCTGCTGCAGGTGTCAAAATTGACCCAGAAAGAGTAAGAGCAATACAGACCTTGTCTGTCCCGAGATCAAAGAAAGATATCCAATCCTTTCTGGGCAAAATAAATTTTGTGAGGAGGTTTATCCCAAATTTTGCAGAACTCGTAAATCACATTACCTCCATTTTGAGAAAGGGGTCAAAGGTCAAATGGACTGATGCAGCAAGAAGATCCTTTGAGTCCATTAAGAAAGCTATTATGGAAGCTCCCACTTTAAGAAGTCCAAATTACAGCAAGGAGTTCCACATATTTTCATTTGCCTCAAATGACACCCTTGCAGCAGTTTTATTGCAAGCAGATGAAGAAGGCTCAGAGCATCTAGTGGCATTCTTCAGCAAAACCTTAAGGGATGCTGAGCTGAGGTATGATATTATTGAAAAATAGGCATATGCTCTTATCAATTCTTTGAAAGCTTTCAGAGTTTATATTCTGCATTCCAAGATAATCGCATGTGTACCCTCTGCTCCAATAAAAGATGTCTTAACATAGCCTGATGCTGATGGGAGAAGGGATAAATGGATTGTAAAGTTAATTGAATTTAATATAGAACTAAAACCCACCAAGCTTGTCAGAGGTTAGGGCCTTGCCAGACTGATGGCTGAAGAAAATTGCAGAGCATTGGACATAGATTTCATGGGCACAATTGTAGAAAATGATCAAATAGAAGAAGAGAAAGCAGTTGAACCAGGAAAAAATCAGTGATTGGTAGAAAATATAGCTTCTTGTGATTGGTACTCTACAATAGCTAAATTCTTGTTGAAGCTAGAAATCCCTCCAGGCCTTAGTTCAAGCCAAGCCAGAACTATTAAGCTCAGGGCAGCAAAATATTGCATTCATGAAAATCTTCTTTACTAGAGAGACCCATCTGGAATGCTTTTGAGGTGTCTGGACAAAGAACAATCAACGGAGGTTATGCAGCAGTTTCATTCCAGCATATGTGGAGGGCATCATTATTGGAAAACTACAGCCCACAAAATTCTCAGAGTTGGGTACTATTGGCCCACCTTGTTTTCTAATGTCTTTTCATTTTATAAATCTTGTGACAGGTGCCAAAGATTTGAAGGAAAACAACAATTGAAGTCTCTACCCCTAAAACCAATACATGCAAATGGTCCTTTTCAGCAGTGGGGCTTGGATTTCATTGGAGAGATCAATCCACATTCCAGTGGCCAACACAGATGGATCTTAGTTGCCACTGATTACTTTGCTAAATGGATTGAGGCCATCCTTACCAGGAAGGTTGATCATAATGTGGTCATGAAGTTTTTGACAGAGCATATCTTCACCAGATTTGGTTGTCCACATAAATTAGTCACAGAAAATGCAGCAGCCTTCAGGGCAAAAGAATTGGTGGACATGTGTGACTCAATGGGCATTAAGCTGGTTCATTCCACCTCATATTACCCTCAAGGCAATGGTCTAGCAGAATCTTCCAACAAGAGCCTAATAAGGATAATTAAAAAGTTGTTGGAAGACAATAAAAAGAACTGGGATTCTAAGCTCAAATATGCACTGTGGGCTGACAGAGTGACCATTAAGAAATCCACAGGGAATTCTCCATTTAGGCTGGTATATGGCATTGAGGCTATATTTCCAAAGTTAACTCTCCCTGTGGCAAAGTTCCTACATGAAGAACAGAATGAGGAAGAAGACATGGCAAAGAGGATCACTGATTTAGCAAAGGTACATCAAATCAGAGAACAGTTGGTTGAAAGGTCTGCAGCACATCAGAAGAAGGTCAAGGAAGTCTTTGACAGAAGGGAAAAATCAAATAATTTTCAGGTTGGAGACTTGGTTTTGAAGTGGGATTCACTGAAAGAGAAGAAAGGAAACCATGGAAAATTTGATGCTCTCTAGACAGGGCCTTTTATCATTTCTCATATCCAAGGGAACAATACCTTCATACTACAAAGTATGGAAGGGGAGACAGTTTTTGATGGCCCAGTTAATGGGCATTTTCTGAAAATTTATGTTGTTTAAGGTCTTTTGGCCTTAAAATTGTAAATATGTTGTTTTATCTACTTTATTATAGGCTCAATTAGACTCTATGCCCAATGGAATACCAGGAAAATTTTGCAAATTTGTTTTCACAGGAAAGGCATTGATCTGTCGTTCTTGAGACCTCACAGGGAGGATCTCATCCCCAGAAGGAGCCAATGTTAGCTCTGCTACATGTCTTGACATTTGGAGGACCAAATACTAGCTTGGCCGTGTGTTTATGCTCAAAGGGAGCTCGCAGCAGTATGTTTCTTTCTTCCCCTTCATTCTCCTTACACTCTCATAACCCCCCGCTATCTCTATTTTCCTCCAAAACTCGACATAAGCCCCTGTTTCGTCAAGCCCCTAGGCGCTAAGTTTTAAACCCATATAACCACGTGCTTTCACAAAACCCCCAACCCGTCGTTCCCCTGTCACATCAAATGAAACCCGCACGGTTAAGTCCCTATCGTCTGATCATCTCCGCCATGATCAGACGACTTCACTCTTCCCGCGCCCGCAAACTAACCGCGCGTTAACTCGTGATCAAATCGGTTTCCACTGCCACGCGTCATCCTCCGAGTGGTATCGCACGTTGCTGTAAAATTATCGCCTAGCCTCCATCGGCGGTGCAAACAATACCGCCCACCGCCGAAACCGCCCGTCCCAGCTAGTTAACCCCCACGTATCTCCTCTGCCCGATGGCCATCGGATCTGTCTGCCCGAGATCCAACGACTCACGATTGTCCGCTCCCGCTTCCGCCCGATACCTCCCGACGAGAGATCTCCGTTGTCCATTCATTTGATCCAACAGTTGAAATCTATTCCTGTCCTGCCTATGCATCCGCCATGCAGTCCTCTCATCCTTGACCTGTCCCTTGCATCCGAAGGATAAAGGTGGCCAGCATCCAGTACTCAGTGTAATAGATCCTCAACAACCGCATTCAACAGGGAGGATGGCCAAGAAGAAAAGGACATGCCTCAAGCAGTTAAAATACATTCAGCAGTTATGGAACTTCATCCATACGACACTTCACTTGCTCGAGAAGTACAACAGAGCATCCAAGAAGATCAATTTTGTTCACAGAAGCAGGCAGATTGCACCAGAGACTCCATCAAATAGTTAAAGCGGATGGTGGTCAATTATGACCCCTCCACACCTAGAATAGCAAAGCGTTTTTGAAATGAAACTCTATATATACCCAAAAAATAGATGTAATCAAGGTTGATGGTTGTTGTTTGATGTAAGGTTCAACTTCTGGAGATTGTAACTGCTTTGATACTTGCAGCGTCTCGTCTTCATTTTCAGCTAATACAAGCTTCTTTTGCTGTTAATTGTTCACTTTCCATCTCTTTTCTGTTCTAGGTTCTGCTTGATATGCATTTTTCCTAATCTCTTGATGTTTAGCATTAGAGGAGCTATCATCCTACCTCTGTGTTAAAATCCTGCATGTATCAGTGAATGTGTTAATCAGGTTTCTTTTCACTTAGTGATAGAGAGTTGTCATCCTATCTGTGCACTAGGGAATTAGATTTGCAGGCCTTTTACTGGTTGCAGCCGGCCATCACAGGGCCCTGTGCATTTGCTGGTGTGGTCAGTATTCTCCATATTCACCCAACCCTTAAACTGTGAGTAATTGGTCGTCTAAATCCTTGTAGTCTGGGGGTGTTCACGCATGTCTGGAGCCAAGCAAAGTAGAAGTGGTTATCTGGCTTGAACAAACATCATTCCTTCCATTCATGCATTTCCAACATTGAGTTGAGTTTGTAATGTTCCCGAGCATCTCCAAGCTACAACCTAGGAGAGTTTCTTGGGGTGATAACAGTTCCTGCACACCACAAAAAGGTTGTGATTTTTATACTTGCAAAGACTAAAAACTTAGCCTTTCAGCTAATTTTTCCTCCAATTTATCTCACTGAATAACCAAAAAAATCGAATGAACATGGGATGGGGTAATTTTTTTTATTAAGTACTCCAATCCAAGTGGAATCTCTCAAAAATACATTTTTTAATATGTATTAAAGAAAAGCCTAAAATTACTACTCCAAAAACTAGAAATTCAAGAATCAGTGAGCTAGTTAACTTACCAAATGCCTAACCTGATAAAAAATGCAAATGTTATGGGGTAAATTTTGCTATTAACTTGAATTTTTTGTCTGACTCAATCCAATTGGAATCAACTCGAAAGAATGTTAGATCCCTATAATACTAGTGTATTTCCTCATTGTTATTAGTGTAGCCCTCTTATTGTTATTGTTGTGCCCATGTAGTCCCCATATTGTTATTATTGTGCCCCATAGAAGCCCACTATTGTTATTGTTGTGCCCTTACATTATTACGGTTATGTCAGCTCAGATCATATTGTGACCCCTTAGACTCCTATTATGGTTTTTTCTTTTTACATTTTTTATGTTAGACTTTTTTTTGTCTTTTTTATATATGTTATATATTGTATTTTTTTTGCTATGTATTTTTTTAATATATATATTTTTATTCACTTGTTATTATTTAAAAAAACAAAAATTGTTTTTTAATTTTGTTTTAGTTTTTATTTTTTCAATGTTTCTATATTGTGAATATATTTGATTGGATATATATGTCAAAATAAAAAGAAGAACATTTTTTGTTGATGGTGTGCTTCTAGAATTTTGGAAACGACAAGTTTTTTTGTTGTTGCATAGTATTTGTTTTTTTGCCCACTTTCAATATGTTTATTAGGTCTAATTTTTAAATTCAAAAGAAATAATATTAATATTAAATTATTATTATTATTATTATTTTTATTATTATTATTATTATATATATATATATATATATATATATATATATATATATATATATATATATATATTTCTCAATAATGAAATATAGTTTTTAAAAAACAATTTGCAAATTTCAAAATCTTAAAATTATTTAAAAATAAAATATTTACACAAATTTCCAAAAAAACAAATGTTTTAATGCAAAGAGTATCAAAAACTCCAAAATCACATATAAATTTATTTGTTTTGTAAAGTTGTTCATTCATCATAACTGAAGTGTTTCCTATCTAGTGACTTCAATACATTATATAAAAAATACATTATATTTAATAAATTGTTATTAATATGATAAACTTAAAATAAAAATAAATTAATATAAATTAAATGGTTATAATTTTTTTAAAGAATATTAACACCATGGCTGAAAATTGTTGGAATTTTAAGGTTTTTCATAGAGGTAATATTTTATCTTTAATGCCATGCCTGAAAATCGTTGGAATTTTAAAGCTTTTCAGAGACATGATATTTTATCTTTAATGTCATGCCTAAAAATCGTTGGAATTTTAAGGCTTTTCAGAGACGTGATATTTTATCTTTAATTTCATGTCTGTCGTTGAAATTTTAAGGTTTTTTGGAGTCATGGTATTTTATCTTTAACATCAATATTAAAAGATGTTGAAAATTTTCCCCGAGAAAAAGAGACTTTATTGCAACATCAACACTTTTTGTTTTTCAAATTGTTTTTTGCGCAATTTTTTTTTCGCTTTTATTGGTTTTTACTTCGATTTCTAAAAAATATTGAAAATTTACCCCAAAAGAAAAAGCGTTATTCTATCATCAACACTGTTCGTTTTCAAGTTGTTTTTTCGTGTTCTTTTGGGGTTTTTTGGCTAGATTTCTCCTTTTGAGGTAATAGGTCTTGTTTGATCGGTAACTTTGTTTGTGATGATACAAATGAATCTTAGGGTCTTTTATCTTATCTTGTGTATTGTGTGTGATTCATTTGTTTTTGAGTTGAGTTTTTGGATGAAACAATTGAGAGGTTAGGCTCTCTAAGCCCCACCTCTGATCAATTTGAGATCAACAATGGTGTGAGTAATGGCCATAGGCCCACCAAGATAACTCATCAATTATTTCTTTCCTATTTAGGGAGATCTTATTTATGCTAGATAACAAGAATTCTATCTATGTTCGCTCTAAAGTAACCTTATTTATTTCTATTTCTTTAAGTGAAGGCAACTACAGTTGTCCAAAGGTGAGATCTAGTACGGTGGTAGAGTGGGTCTAAGCCGTGAACAGTTTTTGTCCTATGGATGTAGAAAGGCGGAGGGGTCAAAAGGGGTGGTGGGTGTAAGAGACTCTTTATAATGCCGACCAAGGTTAGTGAAATCAGGAATGGTTTTTTTTTTGTAAAAAATAAATCACAGTAAATAAATGTGCTAGATCTAACAAATGAAACATTTTTTTACCTTAATTATCATATATTAAGATAACTAACCCAAGCATACAATGACAGAAATATAGTATTATCTCACCTCAATTGGTGTCATCAATTCTAAACGCTTCTCCCAACTTGACTCCCTTGTATTATTGTTAAATTAATATCTACACAAGATCAAAAGATTGCAATTCACTCAAAAGTTCCATTTCAATTCAGGTATTATAAAAACTAGAACTAATAGGTACTGGAATGTACAAATTATTTTTTTTCCAAGAGAAAGCAAGTTCACAAAGATTAGAATGTATTAGATAAAAAAAATTATTTGTTGCGTAATATAACATTGCAAATAGTTTTAATGCTTGTGGTATTTATGTTGAAGGTATAAACTAAATATAAATTGAAAATGTAAGCAGTGGGCAACAACACAAGATCACAACTACATGTATCCCTCATCTTGCTATTCATGATATCAACCTCATTCCATCTTCTTACTAGATAGTGACAATTAAAAAAAACAATACACCTTTGAATTGTCATTACTCATACCTTCTTCCATCTGTGGCAGTATGTTCTTGTCTTTCTAAAAAACTTTGTAAGTTGAAATCACCTGGGTGTACAATAACTCCCTTTAAAATACAAAAATAAATGCCAAATCAGTTCAAAGATCTACCACTCATATGACTACAAATACGATAAATAATGTAATGCATTATGCAGAAGCAAAAATGCATCAACTTTAAAGTCACTTACCTTGAATGTTAAATGTAATGTTACCATTTTAAGTTATTTTCTTCGGATAGTTGTTCTGCATCAACATCCAAATTGATACTAGTTGTCCTACACATATTCATGAGACCAATGAGGCAAACTTAGATTAAATTTAACCAAATATTAAATTTAATTGCATGAATAAATAATAATTAAAAGGACTTGAGTTCATGAATACCTGAATGAGCTCCTCTCGGTTTCGAGAATAAATTATTGGAGTAGTTTAATCTTCGAGCAAACCTCCCTCCACTTGACGAAGTAGCAGTGAAGTCAAAATTGACTTTGTTGTTTCTTTTTTGGATTGAGAGTTTTTTGCTCCAAGATTATCCAAATCCTAATTTATTCTCTATTGAATAGGGTCAACCATGTGAAGGTGGATGCTCTCACGGCCCTTCCCCCTGCTCCCCCACATCACTCTCAATTCCCTAGTACCCAAATTATATACTATAGAGGAAATAGTTGAAAGCAAGACATTAAGATATATGAAAAAACAAATAACAAACATTCATTCATTCATTCATTCGTAAATCCACAAAATATTTCATCTCAACAAATTTTATCATAAAAAATATGTTTACATAATATGAAACAAGGTCGTGTACATAAAGAAACATATAGCATTTATTCATTAACATATAACATTCATTCATTCATTAATCATAGACACAAAATACTTCATCTCAATAAATTTTCATCTTGTTTGTTAAAGCTTGAAAGTGGGCAACCAAAGAGGTGTTTCTGCCACCCAATACTATACTAGCACTTGGGGTGTTAGGGTCCTATAATTCATAGGATCAAATGATGATTGGTTATTATCTTTCAGTTGATAGAAATTGTAAATAATATTGCATTTTGCAAATGATTTACAAAAAAAAATGATGATGAAAAAGGGGATTAAAAAAATGTATATGAGAAAAGAAAAATAGAATAAAAAAGAAAATAATGAGAAAACCCCAAAAAAGAAAATGTGTATGCAATTGAGCAAGTCTAAATGGCACTAAAAAACAAAAAATGCATCAAAGTTACTTTAGGAATTTTCAAACATAGTGTGCAGCGTGTTTAAATGCCACATACAAATAGATTTCCTAAGTTTGATCATACTGTTTAATCATGGTTGAACTAAGTTAAATAAGGTTGGTTAGGTTAGTGAATAAATCAACTATCCAGTTTAATCTTGGTTGAAATTAATTAGCTAGACTAGAAAAAGATTAACCAAATTGTTAAATCTTGGTCAAATTTGATAAATAAGCATTAGAATAGAAGTTACACAACCATAGGAAAAAACAAAAAATGAACTTGCTAGATTAAATGCGCCCTTAGGGTTAATTAAATATGTTTTAGAATACTCAACCTTGTTTGTGATAAATTAATTGTGTCATTTAAACATGATTAAAAATTTGTAAATGAGGGGACAAGTCATTGGTTAGTAGTATTCATGGAGTCGGGCTCTGACCGTTCTGTAACCTAGAATCTATAGTCGGCACTTTTTGCGGCCACCTCTGGCATGCCTGGACCTAGCCAAGCTATGCCCCGACCCCATGGCAGAGACAAACCCAAACCTTGGAGCCCTCTCATTCAAAGACATGGTCACGGGTCGGCCTCTAGACCAAGATTCTTTCTTCACAAAGTTGGCCTCCAGCTCCGCCTTTCGTCCCCCTAGAGGAAACTCTGAAAACAGAGAAACTGGCCACACCCAGCTAAAGGAACGACCTTAGAGGAACAGAGAAATAGAGAAAGGGAAAAAGAAAGAATCACTCTCAGCAAATGGAATGGCCTCGACTAACCCCTCCTCCATAGACACAAACACAACAAGGAATCAGGAACAACAGAAAGAGAAGAGGACAAAAACAAAGAACAACTGCAATGCCATTGTTATAGCTCCAAATCTCACTCTTATGGTTTGTGATGCTGCACTTATGGCCTAGGGCAACCCCTCCTTCCAGACCTGGTCCAAAAATTTAAAAAACAGTGTTTTATTCCCTGTACGCGACTTTGCCCTGTGTTAAACGCGTGTACACGCGGGTCTGTCATACCCAACCCGCGTGTATCTATTAAAACACTTAAAAAAAAATATAATTTCCTCTTTTTCGGGCGGTGATCGCGGGTTTACCTGCTGGATCACCTGTTAGTGCCCGTGGCCCAACTGTTCCCAACCAACTCCTAACTAAAAAACTACTTTGGAGAGGGTATAAAAAGACATCAAAGGGAAGGCCAAGGAGAGAGAGAGAGGAGAGCAAGATTATTATGCTGAGATTTTTCCCTTAGACCAGGTCTGAAGTCCTTGGTGCATCCTGCACTTCCCCCATTTTGCATAGGAAACCCTTGTTTCCATGTGTATTGGTGATCATTCATCCTTGACATCATCATTGAGTAAGACTTGGAAGGAGCTCTTGTTGAAGGCTGGAGGCTGGAACGAATCCGGGAGGAAGCTTGCTTGGAGCCTGCTGAAGGTGTTCAGGTGATATCTTTCCGATATATGTACTTTATTTGCCTTTATATATAAAGAAACACGTCTTTGTTCCCGAATAATCTTTCTTTATGCTTATGAGATTCTTGTGTTGAATTCTTATGAAAGTAGTTACTTAAAGATTATTTATAACTAACTTTATAGCATAAAGATGATTTATACATAAACTTCTATACATGTACTGTTGATTTCTTTGATTTGTTTGTCTTGCAGGTCAGAGAAAGAAGAAGGGAACTCCAAGAAGGGTTTGCACCCTAACGGTCTTCTCGGACGTAGGACCTTAGGTATGTACCCTAAAACATTAGAATTTGCTTAAAAGTAAAAAAGATGGCTGTGTGTGTGTGTTTCTTTGTATAAGCAATTTTCAGTCTGGTAGAGTCTCAGCCCAAAGGACTCTAGGGGTACTTTCCCTTCAACCAGAATTGGCGACTCCGCTGGGGACAACATTCTTGTTGTTCCTAGTTTGGGTAGTCCTCAAGCCAATCTAGGCTCAGTGCCTCTGTTTGTTGGTTCTGACTGTTTGATATTTTCTTGAACTCCAAGCTGTTCCAGTTTTTCAGTTTGTGTTTTTTATTTTTCTTGAAACACTTCATATACGCACTTTTTCTGGATTACAGAAGCGTATATACGCAAGTTGCACTAAGTAAACCCGCGTATACTCAGGTTTCCTTAGTTACAGTCGCGTGTACACGCATTCTGCAAATAATTGCAGGCGCGTATATCACATAATTTTCAAGATTTATAATTTTTCTTTTGGCTGAATGTCTGTCTGGTGGTTTGGGTCAGTTTAAAGCAGTCAATTCCCAGTGACAGTTCTCTGTTTAACAGGGGGCATCTTGTTTCGAACTCTCTCTAGGAGTGCTAGTCTTGTTTTTCGTTGATTGCAAGCGTCATTGATTTTTGACACACAAGGTTTCTGTTTAAGAATCTTGATTGCTCTGTTTCGGCAGAGTGGGAAGATTGTCTTAAAATCTTTGGGTCCATTTTGTTTTCATGACATTTGTGTTTGCTTAACGAAATCATTTTTATGACCATTTGCTCCTTCGTTTCGGGAAAGTTGTTTGTTACCATTTCCTTGAAACTTGTCTTTTGATTTCTTGGACTTTCATTGCTGCTTTTGATTGTCAAAAGCGACTTCGAACACATTTTATTTTTGTTGAGTTCTCATCATTTCATTGGTGTCAATTCACAAAAGTGTTTAGTTGTTTGTTTATCAATCATTGGTGTCAGTATTTTTGAGAGTTTTTCCTTTGAAAAAGACTTTTTGGTTTGATTGAAAGAAAATCTTTTGAAAGTTTTTGAGTTTCGCTTTCTTAAACTTGCTTCTCATCTGATTTCCTTTTTTTTGCGAAGTGAGAGTGCTTTGTTTTTTATCTTAAAACTTGTTTTTATTGTTTGGACGAAATGATTAGTAACAAATCATCTTCTATCTAAGCATTTCAGTGGCAAGACAAAATTTGGTAAAGCAGCAACTTTCCTTCTTTGTTTTTAGAGTAGTCTTTGAATTGTGCATCCACATTTAGTTCTTGCATTAGGGAAAGATTTGCATCTCTTTTTAGGCATATTTAGTTTTGTTAGTTTTTGTGAGTGTGGAGTCTGAAAAGAAAAAGGAAAATTTTTTGTTTATATTACAAGTGCCTTCTGAACCTCATAGAAATTGCTATTCATCGAAAACAAAAGTGCATGTGCATGTAGCTAGGTTTTATTAATTTCTTTTGCGTCCATAAAACACCACAAGTTTCACCTCCATTACCTTTGACTTAAAGAACAGCCTAATAAAATCAAGCGCTTAATTAAAATCCACTAGAACTTTTGTTTTAGTTATTACACCAACAAGTTTAGGATTTTAGGGCCTTGGATTAGGCGAGTGGAGAGTTAACTCTCCAAGGCCACACAAAACGTCAAACATAAGAGTCTGATTAAAGAGAGTAAATCCAATAGCGTTAGGGAGACCAGGAAGACTCCGGATCTGGGAGTTAAGCACGAGGGTCTGTGAAGACAGGGAAGAGAGATACCCCCTCTCCTACTTGTCCGAACTTACCTCACGACTGTTCCGCCTGGCTTCTGCGACGAGTTGGTACCCATAGTTGCCTTTCCTAGGGATCTGCATAGGTGGCTGCGGAGGGGAATCCCGTGGCACCTGAGGTCGACGTTGTATCACTCTCGACAGTACTTCCGGAGGGCACCCTTGCGAAGCTTGGGGGCTTGCACCGGCGCAGACTGTTGTTAGGAGGTCAGCGTAACTTCCTCTGATACCTTCGCTGATAGGACTGGGCCCTCATCATCCCAGACTATCCTCGGAAGGCCCTTTGATTCACTTTCTCGTATTTTGGTGTCCGGTCTCAATCACCCGGAGCGGAAATACTTGAAAGTTGTTTGACTGGCTGTATCTTTAGGAACTTTTTAGTGTGTGCTCTGTGCTCCTAGTTGGCCTAGCTTTTAATTTTTTGAGTCTTTAGATAAGATCATAACAAAAAATTCAAAGTGGCTGACCGGTCTCCTAGACGGTCTCGAAGACTTCGTGGTCTCTCGCCACCTAGTTTAGAGCCTTCTCCTAGAAGGCGCAGAGGGAATACTACCGGTGGGGTCCATCCCACGCCGGCTGACGCATCGGGGATTGATCCTCCTCTCGGGGATATTAGCGGCCAAGCAAGGCCTGGTACTTTTGAACAAGAGAGGGACGCTCCAGTCTTTTCTCAAGTTCGCTTTCAAGCGGAGGATAACGTAGAGGTAGAAGAACTTTCAGAATCATTAGTGATTCCAAATTCTCCACTACCATCTAGTTACCCAGACGTATTGCAATACGTTGGGCCTCCATTATATAGACCAGCGAGTCCAGGTTACGCTACGCGCTTACCATTTATGATCACTACTGGAAGCATGGCTTCCACAAGTGCTGCGACTATGCAAACCCCAACATCGGTGCAAGGGGGAGGAACCATTTCCATCCCCTCCGCTTCCTTGTTCGGATCGTTTGCTAGCACATCTTTGGTTGGGTCTACCTCCATTCCGTCCACGAGTGGAAATGCCCAAACCAATGCTTTTAGTACTGGTTCCTTCCTTTTTGGCACCCAATCACAGGGTATTCCGTCAGTTCCGTTCAATGCCGCTACGTCCATGATGGGCGGATCGGCTTCATTTCAGGGTTTTCCTTTTGGAAGTGGTCATATTCCACATTCCAACCCAATGGTAGGATCCATGCCTTTTTCTTCAATAGGACAAAGCAGCAATCCTTTCCAAGGTTGGAATAACCCTGGGACTAGTAACGCAGGAACTGCGAATCCATTCATCGGTCAACAAGGAAGTAGGCCGTATTCCACAGTTAGCATGTTTCAAAGTATTCCTCCCCTCGCTTCGGCTTGGAACCCATATCAGGGGTTATCGACTCCTTACAATTCTATAGGAGGAAACTTTGCAAGCTATGGAGCTTATACGGCAGGAGTTGGTCAAACTCCGAATTTTGCTGGACCACAAGGCTTGCCCTTTGGTTCAGCTGGTTCTACTGGTCACTTGGGGCAGCCTGGTGCCTCTCAAATCCCAGGACAATCTTTTCAGAACTTGGGGAGTTCTGCCCAGTCTGGGTGGAATCCCCTAGGTCCTCCTAGGCTTCCATTTCTGGCAACGTTAAACTTGCCAGATCTCACTAAGCTAACGAATGACCCTATCAGATACAATCCAGCCTGGCCTCCGGTCCCAACCAAACTCCCTTCGGACATCCCAAAATTCGAAGGGAAGAGTGGTGAAGATCCGGGCGATCATGTAACCACATTCCATTTGTGGTGCTCATCTAACTCCCTCATCGAAGATTCGGTTAGGTTGAGACTTTTTCAGCGCACCTTGACTGGTAATGCGGCTAAATGGTACATAGAGTTGCCAGGGGGCAGCTTTACATCGTTCGCAGACTTAGCTAATATCTTCTTGAATCACTTTCAGTTGCCTGTCCGCTATGATGCCGGAACTGAACTTCTGGCTACCTTTCGTCAGGATAAGGCAACCCACATTTCTGATCACATACAGGAATGGAGACGGAGAAAAAGGCTCATTAAAGCCGAAATCCCTCCGGAGTACCGTCTAGAGTGGTTTTTGAAGTCTTTGCAACCTGAGATCTCCAAGGATGTCTCCATGTCTGGGGTCTATTCTGAGGAGCAAGCCATTTTCAGGGCCCAGCAGTTAGAACTGATCTACTCTCAGTCTGGGATCCTCCAAAAGTACTTGCCAGATGCTCCTGGATCTAAGGTTGATTTAGCTAAGCCAAAGCCAGGTCCGCATGCGGATGGTATCGTGGGGTCTGTAGACTCAACTACAGTGAACTTGCTAAATCAATTGCAGCAGTTGTCATTACAAACTGCTCCTAACAACCAAGTCACAATGTCTAGTCCTCCTGCTTCCCAAAATTCTTCCATTAACGCCGTCCAATCCAATAACCCCAAAGGAAATCAAAATTCCGATGGGAAAAAGAAAGGACGTGGTAAAAAGAAGAACTCGGATGGGAAGCCCGATGCAAATAAATCCGGCAACAACGCTGGTGTGGTAAGGGTGAGTCGAGAAAGAAAGTCAAGTTTCCTTGCAAGTTATGCACTGGAGACCATCTAACTCATCTTTGCCCTAAAATCGAAGACGCTCAGCGCTTGTTAGCACAGCAAGGGACTTCTAGTTCGCAAGCTGTGTTGACTAACCCGTTTCCCCAAGGGCAGCAACTTCTTGCTGGCGCGAATTCGAATCCTGGGACCTCCTCAGGGGGCAACCAGGAAGGGGAAAAAGCATCAAATGTTTTTATGATGGGTTCAAACGTTAACGTGACTACTCGGTCACGTGATTATGGTGAAGCCGAAACATCTAAGGATAAAACGGTTCCCGGAAGTAATGACCTTCATATTGAGCGACCTCCTGTTGAGACTGTACCTAGGATACCGAAAGGTTCCGCCAAACGCGCGACAATTAACCCCAATGCTAGAGCTGCTCAAAATTACTCCATTGTGGAGGATTTGGCTCAAAGCCCATGTGCTATGTCCGCTTTGGAAGTTCTCCAGTCGTGTCCGTCTCAGAGAAGTGCTTTACTTTCCGCCATTGGAGCAGTCGATTCAGCTAACTCTCTAGTGCTCTCTTTTGACATGTCAAATGTCAAAAAGAGACTCCCTCATCATATGGCTTTTCAAGTAAAGTCAACATACCGGAAAATCAATATTTTTCGCACCGTTATAGATGAAGGAGCTTCCACATGCGTCATGTCCATGTCTTGTTGGAAGGCTATCGGTTCACCTTCGGCTGTTCCTTCACCAACCGTCTTAACTGCATTTGATGGCCATTCTCACAAGCCGCATGGGATTATCCCGGCCTTTCCTATATGTGTTGGAGGGAAGGTCGTTAATATCGAAGTTGAAGTCGTAGATGCTAACCTAGACTATAATCTCCTATTAGGAAGGAACTGGGTGTACGAGATGGAAGCCGTTGTTTCGACTTTGTTTCGTGTCATTTGCTTTCCTCATGAGGGGAAAATCGTTAAGGTTGATCAATTGGACTATGCTCCAATCGATCCTCAAGCAACCTCCGACTCTACTGTTCCTTTGGTGGATAACCCTCGCCCACCGACTGAGAATTTAGGAGTAGGGATGTATTCCTCATTGATGGGTACGTTTGATCTTCCCTCTCCTTTTGCAAGAATCAATGCTATTTCATCATCCAAGGAATCTCCTCGAGAGGGGTTCTTCCGAACTCATCATTTTTCCGACCCTTGGACCTTGCCTTCACCTACGACCACATTAGTTGAAGGGCAAGTTAATGGAATGGCGTTTCCTATATCTGCAGCTGAGCTTAGATATCAGGCTATCGTAGACTCTGCAGATAACCATTCTACTCCCTTTTCCGAAGAGGAGCTAGATGGTCATGTGGCCCCCGCTTGGAGCTTTGATTCTAACTCTGCCTTGGACTGCTTAGATTCGGTTCTACCTTCTGAAGAAGCAATCCTCGAAATTATGATGGGTATAGATCGACCTTGGGAAGACTTACACCATCGCTCATATTTTCTTCCTCCATTGCAGGAAGTAGAATCTAGATTCTCCGAGCTCGTTGGTAGTGATGTTTGTACGGTATCGAACCCTTTGGCTCCAACACACACACGTGCTGAAGGTAATATGTCGGTAATCTCAAAAACGATACCTATAAACATCTCTAAAAATCCTAACATCATCGAGAATATCTTCATCGGAAGTGAGTGTTCCCCTGAAGAAATTCAAATTTACACCGACCTATTCAAGGAATATCGTGATGTATTTGCTTGGTCTTATGAGGAAATGCCCGGCATTGATCCTTCTATCGTCCAACATGAGATCAAGACGTACGAAAACGCAAAACCGATTCGTCAAAGGCTTCGGCCGGTTAACCCTAGGAAAGCAGCGGCTATCAAAGCTGAGGTTGAGAAGCTGCTAAGGGCGAGTTTTATATACCCTGTTCCTCTTACGGATTGGGTTTCGAATCCAGTCCCTGTGGACAAAAAGCAAGGAACAATCCGCGTATGCATCGATTTTAGGGACTTAAACAAGGCTTGTCCAAAAGACAATTACCCCACGCCATTTATTGATCAAATTATTGACGAGTGTGCGGGTAATGCGATTTTCTCCTTTATGGATGGTTTCTCAGGTTATAATCAAATCTCTATCCGTCCTGAGGATCAGCATAAGACTGCCTTCATATGTCCCTGGGGTACCTTTGCATATCGAAAGATGCCCTTCGGTCTTAAAAATGCTGGAGCCACCTTCCAGCGGGCCATGTCTTACGCTTTCCACGACATCAAACATATCATCGAGGCATACTTAGATGATCTCGCTGCTCGTTCTCGAAAGAGAACTGATCATCCTAGTCATCTTCGATTAGTCTTTGAGCGATGTCGTTTTTACAAAATCCGGTTGAATCCTAATAAGTGCGTTTTCGCGGTTACATCAGGTCGGTTGTTAGGGTTTATAGTTTCCAATGAAGGGATACGGGTTGATCCCTTCAAGGTTGAGGCAATAGTTCAGTTGCCTCCCCCGTCTTCAATTCGTCAACTTCAAAGTCTTCAAGGGAAGGCCAATTTCTTAAGAAGGTTTATAGCAAACTATGCCGAGATCACTAAAGGGTTCATGCGTTTGCTACGGAAAGGAGTTCCATTCCTGTGGGACGACTTTGCGCAGCGGTCGTTCGATGCTTTGAAAAAGGCATTAGTCTCTGCCCGCTTTTGAGTCCACCGGATTACGGTAGAGACTTCCTTTTATATCTCGCTGCCGCAGAATCTACCATTGGTATGGTTCTAGTTCAGGAGGACGATGCTCTTGTCGAGCACGTGGTTTATTATTTGAGCCGAGGCTTGATAGGCCCTGAACTCCGCTATTCTCCTGTTGAGAAGTTGGCCTTGGCAGCAGTCCATGCTGTCCAGAGGCTCCGTCATTACATTTTGCTACGCAAAACTTTTGTCTTAGCGGCGGTCAATCCATTCCAATTTGTCCTCAGTAGGCGAGTGATTGGGGGCAAATATAATAGATGGATAGTCATTTTACAAGAATTCGACCTCGAGTTCTTGTCCGCCAAGTCTAAGAAATCTATGGTCTTCGCGGAGCTAATTTCTGAGCTTCCTTGTGGAGAGGATGTTGTTTATGAGGAAAGTTTACCCGACGAACATATATTCCTCATCTCTTCACAAGACCCTTGGTATGGAGATATCATTGTTTATCTCCAGACTTCGAAGTTTCCCTCTACTTCCTCCAAGGATGAACGTCGCAAGTTACGTCACCTGGCTAAAAACTATGTTATCATTGGTGACACTTTATACCGTCGAGGGGTTGATTCAATTCTTCGACGTTGTTTAACCTTAGAGGAAGCAGAGTCTGTTCTTAATGATTGCCACAGTGGAGCTTGTGGTGGTCATCTATCCGGGCTTGCTACAGCCCAGCGCATCTTACGTGCCGGCTACTTTTGGCCTTCACTCTTTAAGGACTGTGTGGAAGCGGTAAAACGCTGTCACCCGTGTCAAATTTTTACTCGCAAGATGCGCGCGCATCCAGCTCCCCTTTTTCCCGTTGTCACCGTCGGTCCCTTTACGAAGTGGGGTATTGATTTTACGACTTGTAATCCGCCTTCAGCGGCAAATCACAAGTACATTATCGTGGCTGTAGACTACTTCACGAAGTGGGCTGAAGCCATGCCTACTTATAAGAACGACAGTGACACGGCAGCTTTGTTTCTTTTCAATCAAGTTATCTCAAGATTCGGTATCCCAAGAGAGATTGTCACTGACCATGGCAGTCATTTCCAAAATCAGCTAATGTCCGAATTGGCTTTTAAATTAGGTTTCCGTCAAGAGCATTCGTCTCCTTACTATCCTCAGGCCAATGGACAGGTCGAGGCGGTCAATAAAACTCTTAAGACGATACTCCAACGGACAATCGATAAAAATCGGTCCAATTGGCACATTATGTTGTATCCGGCTCTTTGGGCATACCGAACCTCCGTTAAAACGGCTACTGGTTTTACTCCTTTTCAGTTAGTTTACGGGGTGGAATCTATCTTTCCGGTCGAATGTGAAATTCCATCTCTGAAATTGGCTGTCGAGCTTCTTCCTGAGACTTCGAGTCTCGAGGAGCGCCTAGTTCATCTGGAACATCTCGATGAGCAGCGTCGAGATGCTGCCATGACGAATGAGGCCCATAAGAAAAGGGTCAAAACTCAGTATGATAAGTCTGTCAGACCTCGTGTTTTTCTGAAGGTGACCTTGTCTTGGTCTATGACCAAGATAAGGACGCCTTGGGGGCAGGCAAATTCAAGCCTATGTGGTACGGTCCTTTCATTATCAAACGAGTCTTAGAAAAAGGATCGTATGAGTTAATTGATTTCGAAGGAAACAAGCTGGCGGAGCCCCGAAATGGGCTCTATTTAAAGAAGTATTTTGCTTAGTTTTACCAGGCAATGGCTTCTTTGTATTTTATGTATATTTGTACATATCTTATCGAGCGTTTTTCTGATATCAGCACTTTTGGTCTGCTTTGGCAGGTGTTGATGGATGATTTGGTTTATTTTGGATTCGCCGATGGTGCTAGTCGGCACACTCGGAATCTTGCTTCCGCAGCTTGGGTACTTTATTACCCAACTGGTCAGTTGATGACATCGAGAGGCGTGTGTATCGGTCCTGCTTCAAACAATATGGCCGAGTATACAGCTGTTATCAATTTATTATCCGAGGCAATCTCTTATGGGATCGACTCGTTGGTAGTGTATCTTGATTCTCAATTGATAGTGTCTCAGTTAAATAACATTTATCGGGTTAGAGATCCATCATTATATCGCCAATATTTAAGGGTGAGGTTGTTGCAAAGATCATTTATTTACATTAATTATTTGCACATTCCAAGATCTCAAAATTGGTTAGCTGATTCTATCGCTAATCAAGCATTAGACTGGCATATCAATCATTCATCATCATAAAATCATGCATCAAAAAGTCAAACTGTATATATATATATATCACAAAGCGTCTCGAGTGTACATATGTGTGTCCAAAAATATACAAAATTGGGACTCAAATGCCCATAATCATGTCA
The DNA here is from genome assembly GCA_031772625.1 of Pinus tabuliformis. NCBI lineage: Eukaryota > Viridiplantae > Streptophyta > Pinopsida > Pinales > Pinaceae > Pinus > Pinus tabuliformis. The sequence continues at coordinate 351,205,377 of CM062818.1, read as the reverse complement.
GGCATATCTAATGCCTCGGCTCTGGATGAGCAGCTAAATAACTAACTATAGCATTGGCCACGCGCCGAAAAACGCGAACCCAGTCACGTGGCATCCCAACCACATGACGCTGCATATCTGGAGGAAGGTCCTCTATCTCGGCCATCGGTACTTGATAGCTCAATCTCGCCAAGTGTCGCTGCACGTTGGCGAGGGTCCTTTCCGCATCCGCAGCCGCCTCTTCGGCTCCTCGGCCACGCCGTCTGTGCCGTGGGAATCCATCTGGTCGCACAGGCCCAATGTCTGAAACATGATCATCATATCAGTCATTTGAATCTCATCAAAAAAATATATTTTTCAAAGTTCATCATTATGTTTGAAAAATCCTAAAAATCATAAAATCATAAAAAATCAAAAAATCTTACCGATCTCGCCCCATGCTGCATCTGGTGGCAGTACTAGGTCAGGATCTCCTCGGAAATCCAGTCCAGCATAGGGGTAGTCGTCTATGGCGATGATCTGTTGCTCCCACCAAGCAAAAAAGTCGTCGTCGAATGCATTCCTGGGCACTTCCCCACCCCCCAGACGTTTCATCAAGTCAGCCCACCGGCCCATACGTGGATCACGTGGACTACTGATGGGAACTGCTACCCTGGGACGGAGTGCAGGAACCTTCTCGAAGAAAAATGTGCATAAAATGGTCCCATACCCAAAGTTTTTGGTCTGTCCCTTCCTGATAGAAGCAAGCTGCTCCTTCATGTTGGCAAGTAGGGGAGTACACCAGTCAAACACCGTGGTGAGACAGTCCACTGCTACGCTCATGTTTACTCGTGATGCCTGATGTAGCGAAGATGACCCGTTCACTCGAGCTATGGTGAACAGGATTATCCGCAGTGACAAACTCGCCACGTGTGGGATCGAGATCTGACTCCCGACCTTCCGATGACCTGGGCAGTAAAGTTGTACATAGTCGTCTACGCTGAGACTATTCCGGGTCCTGCCCCGGGAGTGGACTACCTCTCCCCTTCGGGAAAGGCCCGTGATGAAATATATATCTTCCACTTCTATCCTGAGTGGCATTTGATCAATCATAAAAGCTTCTTCCTCGACATCCCAGTAATCAATAAGTCTCTCGAGCAGACGCACATTTGCTTTCATATTCGGCAACTTAAAGAATTTTAACAATCCGCATCCCCGTAAGGCATCTAATGCCTCATCATTCTCCATAACTTCATTATCTACAGCTGAGTGCTCTCTTTCACGCCATGTGAGAGTCATCCTGGAAGAAAAAAATCAATTTCATCCATTAGTTTTTTATATAAAAAAATTTCGTTGCGCACACGCGGTTTACCCTATACACAGTCGCGTGTAGGGCCGTCGTATACGCGATTTATATACATCCAACCCGCGTGTACGCCGCAGAGAAATTTTTTGCAAAAATCTAACGATGAAACATTAATTAAACTTCCTAAAAACTATCACAATTGATTGCAAGACAAGTTTAGTGCTTACCTGGAAGTTTTCGGCAAGTTTGAACGGTTGAATAAGTCACGGGGAAAGTTTGCTCCTTTTGCTCCACAATTTGCTCTCCAAGTCAAACGGTGAAAATGGTAAGTCCAAAATTTCTTTTTATAAGTTTTGAAAATGCAAAATTTTTTCAAAATTTTATTTTGCTTGGTTTCATGTCACTTTTAACTTGGGAGCTTGGAATGTCGAGATTGAGTGTTTTTCAGGACATTTTGGACATTTTTCGACGGTTCGAGGCGGTTCCATGACTGCTGACCCGTCATGGCAGGTATCGTGTTCTCACTGGCATATAGGTTAGGGACACCATTTTTCCGTTGCATTATGCATACTAGCCTCCATTTGACCGATACATCTGCCATAGGGTCGACCCCATCATGTTATGGTTCGCAAGCCATTTTCACTCGCCGATTCTTTAAATCATGACATGATGGTAGAGCCATCCTTTTACATGGGCATCCTAGTTAGCACCTCACTGACATTTGTTGCCCATGCTGCTTCGTTTTGAGTAGGCTCGGGAGTCCTCTGTAGTCCCGCCATGACTTATGCGTTGAAGACTCATTCTTCTTTGCTTCTTCGCTTTGTTCTGGCCTTATACCCTAGAGGCTCCTATGTGTGTTGAGTTGTACTTCTGCATTGCATGTTGACCATTTGCACCTTTTGGCCTATAGCCGGCTTCACTTGGACTCGTGTTTAAGCCCACTTTTGACCATGACGTCTGCAAAAAATCAACCTTGCATACCCTTGACCTCTGCAGCTTGACATACCCAGATCCGTGGAAGGGACATACCTCTGAGTGTCACTGACCAGTTTTTCACCTCCCTGCATTGAGCATAGGAACGTTCCTTTCCCAGGAACTAGAGCATCTGTTTCACCGACACTCGTTCTTTCCACTGTACCATAGCATTCTTTTATTCTTTTTCCGGCTTATTAGAAAAAGACAAAAAAATTAAATATTCCAAAAAGAGCGGGAACAGGGACATTATTTCCATTTATTGTTGGCAGCTAGAGTCAGTCGTGTCGCCCTTGAACAAAGCACTCAAAACAAAGTCTCCTCCGCATGGGTGGGATTTAGTTTGACTTAGGTAAGCCATAACCTTGTTATCGAGTCAGTTCTCCCCCGATTGGTTATCTCTTCCAATCATATGGAGGGTTCGTTCGTGCCTCCTGCATGACGAACTTATACAGATTCATTATATGCTGCCACATAGTCACATTGAGTCGTGCTTTTGTTCAAGGGAAGTTAGCCTGAGTCGGCCTTTCTGCGGTGTCTCTTGACTCATTTTTCAGTCGGCCATCCCTGGTTGTCAGTGTCATGTCTATCATCACATCAGTTATATTGGTCCTTCACTCGTGCCGGTTTGAGAAGGTCCCCATTGACTTCTTGCTGGCGGGTCTTGTCCTTATCGACGACGACACATTGCTCTGAGGGCAGACCTAGAGACCGCACCCTGGCCCTATTTTCATTATTGATAGGTCACCTTGTGCTCAGCATCGATCAGTATCATGGGTTTTTGACTGAGTGGTTTCCCTTGTGTTCGACATCAGCATACATTATCACACATTGGGATTCGTGCAGTACCTTGGTTTCCATTTGACCCTATTGGTGGATACCTCGCCTCTGTGTCAGCTTTCATTATTGGTTGGTTCAGAGGGTTTCTGCCGTGCGCTAGCCACATCTTGTGTACGCCGGAAACGTACTTTCGGTTGGGTTACTACATCTTTTTCGTCCGATTCCTTCCACATTATTGGCCTACGGGTTACACTCGCGCTAGATTGATGGAGGATGCCTTAATGCCTTCCTTCTAGCGGATCTTTCCCTATCGACTCCGACTCATTGCTCTGGGGCAAAGATCTAGAGTCCATTTGGCAGTACCTTGGGGTTTGCAGTCATTAGTGGCAGATTCCTCGCTATCGACAGTGGGAAACCATCATTGTCTCCTGATTGATAGATTCTTACAGGTGTTCGACTTCAGCTCATCTATTCACACTTGTTAGATTGTACTGGGTACCTTGACGCTCATTATCATTATCGGTGAGTAGTCTCGCGTTTGTTAACGGTATACATCAATGACCGGTAATCAAACGATTTCTCACATGGTCGACTTCAGATCATTTATTCCCATGGTGTAGAAATGTACCACGGCGGTCGGTGAAGACCTCAGGTTGTATCAGCATTTATTGGTTCACTTGACAGTTGCTCCTGTTGCTGCTAGTTGATACCATTCCACCTTATATGTTGCAGTCAGTCATGGCGACATTCTATATGCTGGCACCTGAGTTTGCAGTGTAGTACCATCCTATTCCATCATGTTCAGTTGGTACCTTATGGGATCAGTCTTTGATTTCAGTGATCCGTTGCATCTTTCAGCATCATTGACAGTTTTATATGTGATATTCAGACATGTACTTACTCATTATGATCAGATGATCCATTATGTATTTTTACAGTCATTTATACTTGTATACTTAGTGGATCCGCTTGTACTTGATATGCGGACATGCTTTACTTTTCCTGAGCATGGGTATGCCCGCCTCAGACAGTGTTTCTTTCTGATCTCCTTTCGGTGGCTTGGCAGGCTGAATTCTGGTGAAGTCCTCCTCGGTTTTTCGGCAGAGTTCCTTTCCTTGTACTTACTTAATGTATTTCGGCCATCATGTTCCCCTTCTGACCTCATACATTAGGGGGCATCTGTTATAGCTCCAAATCTCACTCTTATGGTTTGTGATGCTGCACTTATGGCCTAGGGCAACCCCTCCTTCCAGACCTGGTCCAAAAATTTAAAAAACAGTGTTTTATTCCCTGTACGCGACTTTGCCCTGTGTTAAACGCGTGTACACGCGGGTCTGTCATACCCAACCCGCGTGTATCTATTAAAACACTTAAAAAAAAATATAATTTCCTCTTTTTCGGGCGGTGATCGCGGGTTTACCTGCTGGATCACCTGTTAGTGCCCGTGGCCCAACTGTTCCCAACCAACTCCTAACTAAAAAACTACTTTGGAGAGGGTATAAAAAGACATCAAAGGGAAGGCCAAGGAGAGAGAGAGAGGAGAGCAAGATTATTATGCTGAGATTTTTCCCTTAGACCAGGTCTGAAGTCCTTGGTGCATCCTGCACTTCCCCCATTTTGCATAGGAAACCCTTGTTTCCATGTGTATTGGTGATCATTCATCCTTGACATCATCATTGAGTAAGACTTGGAAGGAGCTCTTGTTGAAGGCTGGAGGCTGGAACGAATCCGGGAGGAAGCTTGCTTGGAGCCTGCTGAAGGTGTTCAGGTGATATCTTTCCGATATATGTACTTTATTTGCCTTTATATATAAAGAAACACGTCTTTGTTCCCGAATAATCTTTCTTTATGCTTATGAGATTCTTGTGTTGAATTCTTATGAAAGTAGTTACTTAAAGATTATTTATAACTAACTTTATAGCATAAAGATGATTTATACATAAACTTCTATACATGTACTGTTGATTTCTTTGATTTGTTTGTCTTGCAGGTCAGAGAAAGAAGAAGGGAACTCCAAGAAGGGTTTGCACCCTAACGGTCTTCTCGGACGTAGGACCTTAGGTATGTACCCTAAAACATTAGAATTTGCTTAAAAGTAAAAAAGATGGCTGTGTGTGTGTGTTTCTTTGTATAAGCAATTTTCAGTCTGGTAGAGTCTCAGCCCAAAGGACTCTAGGGGTACTTTCCCTTCAACCAGCCATGGCCAAGAAAATCCAAGAATTAGAAATCCAGGACTTAGGAGTTGTGGTCTATAGAGAATACATGCAAGAACATGTAGTCATATGTAAATTTATGGGCATTTGGCTGACCAAAAAATCCCTGAATTGGTGGATACAAAGCAAATGGACACCCAAGGGGGAGATAAGACTCCAGCTGGGTTCCAAAGGATTCTTTACAGTAATATTTGACCTCCTAGAAGATAAAGACATAATTTTTGAAGGAGGGCCTTATTTCTTCAACTCGGCAGGCCTATACATGAGATTCTAGAAGGACAATTTTACACCAGAAAAGGAGGACTTCACAAGAGTTCCAGTCTGGGTGTGCCTCTATTCCCTACCAACTGATTATTGGGCTCCTTCGGTTTTAAAGGGCATAGGAGATCAGTTGGGGGAGTATATTAAAATGTCTGAAGGAACAAGAAATGGACATTACGTTTCCTATGCCAGAATATGCATGTACATATACATCTACAGAGCCCTTCTAGACACAATCAAATTAATTTTTAGGGATGAATTTTGGTTACAAGACATAGACTATTAACACATCCCCTTCAGGTGCAAGAAGTTCCATGAGCATGGTCACCTCTTCAGAGACTGTCCTTTAAATAAATCCCCTCAAATATTTGATCATGTAAGCAAAAAACAAGACAACGAAGGATACATCCAAGTCAACTCCAGGTACAAGAACAACTAGAAAAATACTATCCCCAAAAAGTAGCAGTGTAATGAGGAAAATCAGAACCCGTTCGATGCCTTGAACATCACACAAGAACAAGTGGATCCAAACTATCAGAAAGGAGATGAAGCAAGAGAAGAGCAACAGATACAAGAAGACACAGAACTAGATGACTGGGATGCAAATAATAGTAACAGAGAAAACGAGAACTCACAAGAGGACACTGAAATGGAACAAATAGCGATTGAGAAAACACCCAAGGAGAGCGCCATAGAAGAAGCATTGGAGGGGGTTGACCTCACAACCATTGCAAAGGAATGGAATTTAAATGGTATCAAGTCTATACTAGAACACCAACTACAAAAAAGTGAAGGAGCTTACCTCCTTCAAGAAGATCTAAAACTCAAGGCACTCCACCCCTCATAGGAAAGCAACATATCTAGTAGGAGGACTCAACCTCAAAGGTCCAAGTCGAAAAAGAGGCTGAAAGACCACCAGTCAGCTCCTCCAAGAACTGGGAGCCAAGCTCATTAATGGATGAAAGGTAAAAGCTCTAGCCCTAAACCCCTCTCCTTACTTATAAATTACATTTCTTGGAACATAAGAGAACTAAACAGTCCTAGGAAGAAACAAATATTGAAAAATAGAATCTTGTCTGACAATCCTGATATTTTCCTTATTCAAGAAACCAAACTTGATTCAGTGCACCCTTCTCTCCTTCAAAATACTTGCTTCAAGCCTTATAGCTTCTTAGCCAATTCAGTGTTAGGTTCTATAGGACGGATCATGACATTATGGAAAAACTCAAAGTTCGACCTCATCTCCTCTTTGGCAACTCACCATTCCATTATCATTGTCTTGAGAATCATTGGTACCAAGGATAGTATCTGTATAACCAATGTCTATGCCCCCCACAAGGTCATAGACCAAATCAAGATGCTTCAATGCATCTCCAACTTGCTTGACCCCATACATCTCCCTTTCAAAATCATAGCAGGTGATTTCAACATGATTACTAATCTGGCAGAGAAAAGGGGAGGCATCCGAAAGCTAGACAAGGACTCAGAGGATTTCCTTTCAACCATAGAAAGCCTCAACCTCATCGACATCCCCACCAGCAATGGAATTTTCACTTGGAACAACCGAAGAGGAGGGGAATGAAAAATTGCCTCTTGGCTAGACCGTTTCCTCCTATCAGAAGAAACTTACCTAACCTCTTGGGAAACAGAGGCTTGTATCCTCCCACAAGTAGGCTTGGATCATTGGCCCATCTCTCTAAAGATACAAATCTCCACTGGTCCTAAAAACAAGCCTTTTAGATTCGAGGCCTTCTGGTTGGATCACCCGGACTTCCTGGACAAAATGAAGCATTGGTGGACCAACCCTCCCACCAGATCCAACAACAAAATGTACTCCTTCCAACAAAAACTAAAATATCTCAAAGAAGAAATCAAAAAGTGGAACAGGGAATCATTCAGAAATATTATTACGAAAAAAATGGAGTTCAAGCTATAGCTTCTCCAACAAAACATCATTGAAGAGGGGTAAACAGAAAACAGCAATCAAGAGGAATAGAAACTACAACAAAGCTGGGAGGAAAGGGCTACCAAGGTAGAGATGTTATGGCAACAAAAATCCAGAATCAACTGGCTAAAATGTGGGAAAAGAACACTACGTTTTTCCACAAATCTATGATACAACACAGAAGGAACAACAAAATTCTAGCTTTGAAGAATCGAGATGGGCTTCTCATTCACTCTTTAGAGGCGATTGAAGCATATCTCACTCATTACTTCATCTCTTTGCTCAAGGAGCCAAGGAATGACTAGGATCAAGATATAAAAAAAAATCACCAAACATATTCCCAAGATCCTTATAGAAAAGCAAAATAAAATTATCTTAAGAAAAGTCTCCCTCCAGGAAGTGGAGGATGTAGTCATGGGTATGCCCGACGGTAAAGCCATTGGTCCATGTTAGTGTCGGTATCTTCATCCCTCCATCAGTGATCAAAATTTCTCTTTTTGCATGCATAATAGGTGTCCCATCTTATCAACTGCATTCCATTAGGATCATGGATCATCTGATGGTAGTGGTTCATTATCAAAATTTCCCTCATGGTCTTTACTTGCTGGCCTATTTTAAAAAGTTTAAGTCATTTACAGTCATTTTTGTCATTACATTTGCAAAAGATCACTTTTAGGGTTTTAGGTCTCATTAGGTCTAGGGTTTGCCACCATGGTCTTCAAAAACTCAATAAAAGGTCAGCAGGCACATGAGGATGTTTAATAAATTCATAAAATCACAAATTCTACTGATGATTTGCTCCATAAAGGGTTTTTACCTCAAAACTCTGTTTTGAGGTAAAAGTAGGGTTTTTCCATTTCTTGTACAAATTTTATGTAATTTTATTGTTTTCATATGTAATAAAGCATCATCTGTAGCCCTTGGTCATCTTGCCAAACTCCTGCACTCTAGCTCTTGCAAAAGAGACAAGAAAATGCATTAGTCCATCAAATGATAAAAAGAGAGCCAAACTGCAAAACAGAGTTTTTTAAAGAACAAAGTGAAAAGGAAAACTTTAGAAAGTGGGTTTTCTAAATGTAAAATTAAAGTCAAAAGTATATAAAGTGCTCCTTTGTGTTATAAGACTTCATTTGTGCTAAAAGTGAGAGAGAACAAGAAGAAAATTGTGTTTGAGGAGAGAAATGACAAAATTGCAGCAAAATTCAAGTTTTTTCTTGGCGCGACGCACCTGCCAGGCGCTATGCACTTGGGCAATGGCACGGCGCACCAATCAGCCAAGCTTAAAATTCATGCCATTGATTTTCTAAAGCTCCAAAATTTTCAAATACCATACCTTCAAGTAAGTAAACACTCCCATTTGCTACAGCAAGAGATTTTGTCATCCTTGATGGTGTTTTGAATGGTGAAAAATCAAACCCTAAGTTGCTTCACAGTTGTCTTACAAAACTATCTAGGGTTTTGTCATTCTTGTTGTTTTTTACTCCCTTGCATAATTTTCCCATATCCCATTCCTCTCCACTAAATTTCCCTAATTTTATTTCCCTTTCCCTCTCTCATTTGCACTCATCTTACTCCCTTTTTCCCAAACCCTAAGCCCTACACCTAATTCCCATTATTCCCCAAACCCTAATCTTCATTCCCAAAACCTTATCACTCCCTAATAATCCTACAGCGAGCATCAAAACCTTCCTTTCCACTTATATTATCAGTCCACTCATTAAATCACAAAGAATAAAACAACAGTCACCTATTCTTGAGAAAATCTCTTCATACTCATAATTTTACACCATACAGTGGCAAATATGGAAACAGACTCAGCTTATGAAAGGGATGAGGAAACTGTAAGTGATTCCTCCCAAGATATTCATGCACCAAGAAAACCACATAAGGGAGGAAAACACATCCGGGAGGAGCCCACCACACTCACAGAGTTATTGGCTTGTCCTCTTGCAGTAACATGTTTTAAACATCAGTCTTGCTACTAGTTTTGTGAGATGGTGGAGAGGGTGAAATACCACCATGAACTTGCTAGGCTATTTGTCCTTCATCTTCACAATGGCTAGGTGAACCTAGCAGGTGTTTCCTTCACTTTGACACCTGAAACTATAGCTGCAGCAACAGGTATTCCAAATGTGGGTGAACAGTGGAACAAATGACAGCTTGTGGGCAAAGAGCATTATGAGCCTTATATCAAGGCTAGTTATCAAAAGCAAATCAGTAGGGTCTTTCCTTTCAGATACCTACAGGACACTTATGCTCCACTCATGAAGCTCATTATCAAATACTTCACCTGTGAAGGGATATTTTCTCGCTTGTACACTTATCATGTTAGATTATTGATGCATTTCACTAGAGTGAGGATGATGAACCTCCCCTATTTCATATGCAGAAATATTGAGAAAATGGCTATATTGGTGCAAAAAAAACCTCTTCATCAACAGTTCGACTGCATTTATCACTTTTCATTGATCAAGATTGTTGTTTTGCATCAGTTGAGTTTGTTGAATGTTTCATGGGATACTTTCATTTCACATGAGGTTTTCAAAAGCCCTCAAGTGACCCCATCAGTATTTCAAGAGGAAGGAGGGCCTTCAAATCAGCAAGAGGTTCATGAGACTCAAACTACAGGTGTGCCAGTATTTGTCACTTATGAAAAGGGCACAAGGAGATTATTTGCAGCTGCCAAACGAGTACTATCTCCACCTGGGGTGGAAGGGGTCTCATTTCCTTCATCAGACCATAGGAAAATGCTATCTTCACCCGGGGTGAAAGGGGCTTTGCCTTCTTCTTCAGCAGAGTAGGTACAGGATAAAGGGAAGCAACCATTGCATGAGGAAGGGCCTTCTGAAGGTCAGGAGAGAGATTTTATTTTGATTCAGGAGGAGGATACTGATTTGGGCTCCCAAAGCTCAAGACTCAAGGAGATCATCAAAGAACAAGAAGCTGACATCCATGCCTTATCTCTTAACCTTGAAAGGGATAAGTGGATCATTAATTACCTTGAGCAACGGAACAAGCAGTTGGAGGATAAACAAACAATCATGGAGCTGCAAACCATAAGGGAAAACAAGCAAGCAGCAAAAAGAAGGAAAGTCAAATTGACACTGCTTGAGCAAGAGATTGATGCTGACCGGGAATCATGGCTAGAGAGGGCGAATATGCACTTGGAGAAGCTACTTGAGAAAGCCAACAAGGAGAAAAATATGTTGCGGCACATGGCCTATCACTATTTGGCACGGAACAAGATTTGCAAAACAAGGATAAGGAGCCTAAAAGCCAAGTTGAGGAAGACTTTGAGGAGCAAGAAAGAACAAGATAAGCTCAAGATCTTGGCTGAAGCTTCATTGGCCCAGCATAGCACTTGATGTAGATCACTCATACCAAATTTCAAGAAATTTGGTAAACTTTTTGGCAATTTTGAATTTTTCATGGAAAAAACAGGTTTTTCCGGCAGGTGCGTAGCACCACCTGGCACTCGCTTTTGATAGGGACCTCCTTTGGAAGAAAACTTTGCATTTTTGGATTCCTTATGAAAAGTTATGCATGCTCAAAAATTACTAGGAAATTTTGACAAGTTTTGGACCTCCAAAAGGGCCAAAAACACCCAAAAAATGCCCTCTCTGCCACTTTTTGGCCACACAGGAAGCAGTCTTGGGAGATTGCAATTTTGGAGGGGCAAATGGACTCCAAATCAAAAAATTCAAGTTGTTCCAGAAAGTAGACTCATAGGGATTTCTAACGAGCTATCTTGCACCTGATTTGGACCTCGAGAAGCCTTCCAAAATCAACTTGGAAAAATATCTACGCACAGAAAAAGTGGCGCTACGCACAGGATGAAAAAGTGCCAATTTTGCTCAAAAAACTATGTTTTCTGCCTAGTTTTCTTCTAGTTTGACTTTTTCTCTCTTATGGTCAGGTTTATGATGTGACATGATGTAAATTGATGTATTATGATGTAAAAATGATAAAAATTGACTTGATAAGGTAGATACATCATTTGTAGGTGGTATGGAGTTAAATGAATCAGTTTCCTAGGTTTAAGAGGCAAGCTATTCCACTGCCTATTTTTGTGTTCTTAGTTTAGATATGGTTGAAACCACCCCTCTTCTCATGGATTCGACCCCTGATGGATAGAATAGGTGGTTTGGAGGTCTATATCATGTGTTTTTTTAGTCATTTGTAAAGGTTGGACTCTTATGAATGCTTTGAGCACTATTGTACATCATATCTGCAATTTGGCAAGGAAATAGACCAAGGTTTGTAGCATTTTGTGGGATTCTTGTGGCAAGGTGACTTAGTATTGTTTTTCCTTCTGTAATTCAAGTTATCATATGTTTATGTGTGTCATTATCTCTCTCTCTTATGTTTAACTAAATGAATCAAGTATAAAGGTGGAAATCATTGATGTTGCAGTGCTCTACCTTAGGGTTTCATTGGTTTTACATGTTTTCTATTGTTTGAAGAGGACTCATGACACATTCATGCCCTCTCCAACTCCTCACCAGTCTCAAGACTTACCATTACAAATAATTTGAAGTACTAAAGAATTTTCTACCTCGCCCCACAGAAACCTCTGCAAGACTGAGTCCATTCCCCAGACCCAAAACTGCCTTTCACATTCGATCCAGCAATCAACTATAAAACTCAATCAAACTCCTCTGAACATATACCTAGCCTAAAATTAGTCTTTACATCAGTCATCTCTTGCATTATTTTCCATATTTCTTGAGATTGACAAGGAGAGAGCCCTCTCCCGACCTGGTAGGGATAGCTACCAAGTTAAGCATAGTTTGATGTTACCCTAGACCTGCCTTTCTCAGCCTGAGGTAGATTTAGGCCATAACATATTGGTGACCATATTGGGAAACGTAGTTTTTTGTTCCTCAGAAAAACCAAGTTTAGATCTGATTGTTGATGGTGAATAGTGATTAGACACCGGAAGGCTGAAATCATTCACCTGGCAACTCCAGTGTCGAAGAATCCCAAGGTTTAGACTTTTTATTGTGACTCTACTCTTCAAGAATCAGTAGCCTGAAGAATTTCTTGGTGAATTCATTGTTATCAAAATGGTTTTTTTGGATCGAAGGTATGCTCCCATGATCTGAGATCACATTCCAGGTTTTCCAAATAAACTTTCGAAGGTATATTGGCAAAGGAATTTGCCTATGTTTAAAGATGATGATAGGAATGATGCTGCTTTACATCTGGTTAGATTTCACATGCATATCGCAAGTTGAAGGTTGATTTTCCTGAAGACTACTTGATGAAGATATTCATGGCCACTCTGGAAGGTGAAGCCTGATCTTGGTATGAAAGTTTGCCGCCTGGTGGTATTTACTGTTTAAAGGATTTTCATACAATGTTCTTTGAAAGGTATAAAGAATCTTATCCATCCTTAAATTTAGTTCAGAAATGTTGCAGACATGCTTATTGTTTTATTGAGAGTCTTGAGAAAGTTTATGAAGATGATGACTTCATGGATGATGAGATCATGGAAGCCCTGTATGAAAATCCATTTTAGCAGCAGAAAGAGGATACTTATCAAGATGATCAGGAGAATTTGCAGTTGGATCAAGATCTTAGTACAATGGAAAATGATGAAAGAGAATGTTTTATTTCAGATCTGTCCATAGAAGAAGATAGTATGCAAGGAAATCAAGTTTCAATTTCAGAATGTGATAAAGTCAAGTCGGCTCTTTCAGATCTAGATTCAGATCGTGATGATCAACAATACCTTGTTCTGAATCCCATGAAGGAGAGCTCTGCTGTTGAGATCATCTGGAATGAGGAAGATAGAGTTATTGATCGAAGTGTTCTCATTTCATTAGAGCAAAGCCTTCATGAGGAGGTAATCCAGTCATTTTATGAAAAATAAGATGAGATCTTTGTTCAAGTGAAAAATCTTCTTTCGATAACTCAGTGGTAAATGATAATTTGATTGCCATGTCATATGAAGATGATCAACAATGTTTTCAAATTTCAGAAGATCAGGGAATTGAGGACTGTCAATCAGGTTTTTCATGTTTTGAAATGTTATTTCAAGAAGACAATCATTGTTCGAGCAAATGAAAACAAAAAGTCTTATCTCCTTTGTCTGAAGATGAGATAGATCAACTCTTGGAAGGTCAGGTTACAGCCCAAACTAATGTAGTTCTGCAGTGTGCACATGGTCAAGAAGGTGTTGGTAAAGCTTCTTCCACTTTTGAAAATGATGATAGTCTTGAAATTAGCTTTATAGATCAACGAACAGATAATGTTTTCCTTCATGAAGATGATATGGCTGTCATGTTTGATAATCTGGAAGAATGTTTTCTGTTTAAGAAAGGCTTAGATTATGATATTGACGAGTATGAGCCTGAGAGAGACAATATGCTAGAATTTCTCATGCTCGAGGAATTTACAGCTAACACTCAGATCACAGAATCTTATACCTCTCTATGCCTTCCTATCACTTAGAAACGAGTTGTTCTTTCAGATCAAAATAAAGGGAGTACTTGTATTTTTGCTGTTGGATCTCAAGACCAGCAAGTGCTTTAGGATTTTCAATATCCTTTCGACATTCTTTTGCAAGCATCATAGAAGATGAATGTTGCCTAGTTTGTTAGTATAAGCCTTGGTTTCAATTATTATTGTGAGTTGCCTGCATGTACATCATTCTACCCGCTCGACGAAAGCGAGAGCAGAATTTCAGTATGTAGCCATCTGTTGGATTGGTTACATTGGAAGGCCCACTTCACATGATTGTACATATTTCATCAGTAGGCAGGTGGTTGTCATCATGATTTGAAGCCCTCAAATATCGATGGTATGTTGCCATTAAAAAGCTTTGTAAGCACTTGTTTCAGTTAAGTCAATCTTGAGTCATTTTTTATTTTAGTCAGTTCAGTTTTGAGTCATTTTGAGTCATAGTGTCGGTTTTAGTTTGCTGAAGTTATTGACTCCATTTTTCCCAATGGAAGAGGCACTGGTCTGCTTTCCAGAGATCTATGGTTCTTGGCACCTCCCAGGAGCTACCATCCCCATTGGAGCCAATGTTAGTGTCGGTATCTTCATCCCTCCATCAGTGATCAAAATTTCTCTTTTTGCATGCATAATAGGTGTCCCATCTGATCAGCTGCATTCCATTAGGATCATGGATCATCTGATGGTAGTGGTTCATTATCAAAATTTCCCTCATGGTCTTTACCTGCTGGCCTATTTTAACAAGTTTAAGTCATTTATAGTCATTTTTGTCATTACATTTGCAAAAGATCACTTTTAGGGTTTTAAGTCTCATTAGGTCTAGGGTTTGCCACCATGGTCTTCAAAAACTCAATAAGAGGTCAGCAGGCACATGAGGATGTTTAATAAATTCATAAAATCACAAATTCTACTGATGATTTGCTCCATAAAGGGTTTTTACCTCAAAACTCTGTTTTGAGGTAAAAACAGGGTTTTTCCATTTCTTGTACAAATTTTATGTAATTTTATTGTTTTCATATGTAATAAAGCATCATCTATAGCCTTGGGTCATCTTGCCAAACTCCTGCACTCTAGCTCCTGCAAAAGAGACAAGAAAATCCAAGCATTAGTCCATCAAATGACAAAAAGAGAGCCAAACTGCAAAACAAAGTTTTTTAAAGAACAAAGTGAAAAGGAAAACTTTAGAAAGTGGGTTTTCTAAATGTAAAATTAAAGTCAAAAGCATATAAAGTGATCTTTTGTGTTATAAGACTTCATTTGTGCTAAAAGTGAGAGAACAAGAAGAAAATCATGTTTGAGGAGAGAAAGGACAAAATTGCAGCAAAATTCAAGTTTTTTCTTAGCGCGGCACACCTGGGCATTGGTGCAGCACACCTGCCAGGCGCTACGCACTGGGCAGAGGATTTACAAAGAATTTTCAGCAGGCGCGATGAACTTTCCAGGTGCTATGCACCTGGGCGTTGGCGCGGCACACCAGTCAACCAAGCTTAAAATTCATGCCATTGATTTTCTAAAGCTCCAAAATTTGCAAATACCATACCTTCAAGTAAGTAAACCCTCCCATTTTCCATAGCAAGAGATTTTGTCATCGTTGATGGTGTTTTGAATGGTGAAAAATCAAACCCTAAGTTGCTTCACAGTTGTCTTACAAAACTGTCTAGGGTTTTGTCATTCTTGCTATTTTTTACTCCCTTGCATAATTTTCCCATATCCCATTCCTCTCCACTAAATTTCCCTAATTTTATTTCCATTTCCCTCTCTCATTTACACTCATCTTACTCCCTTTTTCCCAAACCCTAAGCCCTATACCCAATTCCCATTATTCCCCAAACCCTAATCTTCATTCCAAAAACCCCATCATTCCCTAATAACCCTACAACTAGCATCAAAACCTTCATTTCCACTTATATTATCAATCCACTCATTAAATCCCAAAGAAGAAAACAACAGTCACCTATTCTTGAGAAAATCTCTTCATACTCATCATTTTACACCATACAGTGGCAAATATGGAAACATATTCAGCTTATGAAAGGGATGAGGAAACTGTGAGTGATTCCCCCAAAGAGATTCATGCACCAAGAAAACCACATAAGGGAGAAAACACATCCGGGAGGAGCCCACCACACTCACAGAGTTATTGGCTTGTCCTCTTGCAGTAACATGTTTTAAACATCAGTCTTGCTACCAGTTTTGTGAGATGGTGGAGAGGGTGAAATACCAGCATGAACTTTCTATGCTATTTGTCCTTCATCTTCACAATGGCCAAGTGAACCTAGCAGGTGTTTCCTTCACTTTGACACCTGTAACTATAGCTGCAGCAATAAGTATTCCAAATGTGGGTGAACAGTGGAACAAAGGACAACTTGTGGGAAAAGAGAATTATGAGCCTTATGTCAAGGCTAGTTATCAAAAGCAAATCAGTAGGGTCTTTCCTTTTAGATACCTACAGGACACTTATGCTCCACTCATGAAGCTCATTATCAAATACTTCAGCTGTGAAGGAAGATTTTCTTGCTTGTACACTTATCATGTTAGATTATTGATGCATTTCACTAGAGTGAGGATGATGAACCTCCCCTATTTCATATGCAGAAATATTGAGAAAATGGCTACATTGGTGCAAAGAAAACCTCTTCATCAACAGTTCAACAGCATTTATCACTTTTCATTGATCAAGATTGTTGTTTTGCATCAGCTGAGTTTGTTGAATGTTTCATGGGATACTTTCATTTCACATGAGGCTTTCAAAAGCCCTCAAGTGACCCCATCAGTATTTCAAGAGGAAGGAGGGCCTTCAAATCAGCAAGAGGTTCATGAGACTCAAACTACAAGTGTGCCAGTATTTGTCACTTATGAAAAGGGCACAAGGAGATTATTTGCAGCTGCCAAACGAGTATTATCTCCACCTGGGGTGGAAGGGGTCTCATTTCCTTCATCAGACCACAGGCAAATGCTATCTTCACCCAGGGTGAAAGGGGCTTTGCCTTCTTCTTCAGCAGAGCAGGTATAGGATAAAGGGAAGCAACCGTTGCATGAGGAAGGGCCTTCTGAAGGTCAGGAGAGAGATTTTATTTTGATTTAGGAGGAGGATAATGATTTGGACTCCCAAAGCATAAGATTCAAGGAGATAATCAAAGAACAAGAAGTTGACATCCATGCCTTATCTCTTAACCTTGAAAGGGCTAAGTGGATCATTAATTACCTTGAGCAATGGAACAAGCAATTGGAGGATAAACAGACAATCATGGAGCTGCAAACCATAAGGGAAAACAAACAAGCAGCAAAAAGAAGGAAAGTCAAATTAACACCGCTTGAGCAAGAGATTGATGCTGACCAGGAATCATGGTTGGAGAGGGCGAATAAGCACTTGGGGAAGTTGGTTGAGAAATCCAAAAAGGAGAAAAAGATTTTGTGGCACATGGCCTATCACTATTTGGCACAGAACAAGATTTGCAAAACAAGGATAAGGAGCCTAAAAGCCAAGTTGAGGAAGACTTTGAGGAGAAAGAAAGAACAAGATAAGCTCAAGATCTTGGCTAAAGCTTCATTGGCCCAGCATAGCACTTGATGTAGATCACTCATACCAAATTTCAAGAAATTTGGTAAACTTTTTGGCAATTTTGAATTTTTCATGGAAAAAACAGGTTTTTCCGACAGGTGCATAGCGCCACCTGGCGCTCGCTTTTGATAGGGATCTCCTTGGGAATAAAACTTTTCATTTTTGGATTCCTTATGAAAATTTATGCATGCTTAGAAATTACTAGGAAATTTTGACAAGTTTTGGGCCTCGAAAAGGGCCGAAAACACCCAAAAAAATGCCCTCTTTGCCACTTTTTGGCCACACAGGAAGTAGGCTTGGGATATTGCAATTTTAGAGGGGCAAATGGACTCCAAATCAAAAAATTCAAGTTGTTCCAGAAATTAGACTCACAGGGCTTTCCAACGAGCTATCCTGCACTTGATTTGGACCTTGGGAAGCCTTCCAAAATCAGCTTGGAAAAAGCACTACGCATAGAAAAAGTGGTGCTACGCACAGGATGAAAAAGTGCCAATTTTGCTAAAAAAACTATGTTTTTCGCCTAATTTTTTATAGTTTGTCTTTTTCTCTCTTATGGTCAAATTTATGATGTGACATGATGTAAATTGATGTATTGTGATGTAAAAATGATAAAAATTGGCTTGATAAGGTAGATACATCATTTGTAGGTGGTTTGGAGTTAAATGAATCAGTTTCCTAGGTTTAAGAGGCAAGCTATTCCACTGCTTATTTTTGTGTTCCTAGTTTAGATATGGTTGAAACCACCCCTCTTCTCATGGATTCTACCCCTGATGTATAGCATAGGTGGTTTGGAGGTATATATCATGTGTTTTTCAGTCATTTGTAAAGGTTGGACTCTTGTGAATGCTTTGAGCACTATTGTACATCATCTCTACAGTTTGGAAAGGAAATAGACTAGGGTTTGCAGCATTTTGTGGGATTATTGTGGCAAGGTGACTTAGAATTGTTTTCCCTTCTGTAATTCAAGTTATCATATGTTTATGTGTGCCATTATCTCTCTCTCTTCTGCTTAACTAAATGAATCAAGTATAAAGGTGGAAATCATTGATGTTGCAGTGCTCTACCTTAGGGTTTCATTGGTTTTACATGTTTTCTACTATTTGAAGAGGACTCATGACACATTCATGCCCTCTCCAACTCCTCACCAGTCTCAAGACTCACCATTACACCTAATCTGAAGTACTAAATCATTTGCCTACCTCACCCCACAGAAACCTCTGCAAGACTGAGTCCATTCCCCGGACCCAAAACTGCCTTTCACATTTGATCCAGAAATCAACCATAAAACTCAATCAAACTCCTCTGAACATATACCTAGCCTAAAATTAGTCTTTACATCAGTCATCTCTTGCATTATTTTCCATATTTCTTGAGATTGACAAGGAGAGGGCCCTCTCCCGACCTGGTAGGGCTAGCTACCAGGTTAAGCGTGGTTTGATGTTACCCTAGATTTGCCTTTCTCGACCTGAGGTAGATTTAGGCCATAATAGCCTAGACGGATTTACTATAGATTTCTACAAATCATGCTAGCCTATCCTTAAAAATGAGGTCCATGCCCTTGTTGAGGAATCTCGCATTCAAAAGTCTGTCCTAAAAGCTCTTAACTCTACGTTCGTCTCTCTGTTTCCCAAGGGAAACTCAGCTGACTCCCCGACAAGTTTCGGCCCATTGCCCTCTACAATGTCATTTATAAAATTATCTCCAAAGTCCTAGCCAATCGTCTAAAATAATTCTTGCCTCTCCTTATCTCTCATCATCAATTAGGATATTGTTGTAGCGGCTACAACCACCCTCCAAAATTTTTCCTTAGCCTATTTTGGAGCCTCCCTACCAACCTTCACAATAGCTTGCCTTGCTTCATCAAGTCCTCAAGCTTCAGTGTCTTTCTTGCTCAAAGGTAGCCTGTCGATCACAGTTTGATCTTTTCCCTTCACAGGCTGCTCACCCAGACTTGGTCTAGTTGCAAGTTGATTAGCTCCCCTTGAAATTCGCGCATTTTTGGAAGGAAAATAACATTCCCTCCAAAAATTGTGCATCCTCTCTAACAGCCTGTTGGGCTCTAGGATTGCGCAATCCTACCAACTAACCCTCCCAGTGGGATTTACGCAAATTTTCCCAGCAATAGGCTTTTCAGCCCAAGATTTGCACAAATCTGGGCAGCAGTCAACTGCTCAGCCCAGAAATTGCACAAATCTCCTGGGTAGCCAGCCTAGCTCCTTGCTAGAAACTCACATTTTTCTCCAGCAGTCAAGCAGTCTCTTGCATGTGTAACTAAGTTGACTAGTTCCCTCTGGGACTGAGAAAAACAAACTTGCATGCATGGGTTGTTTCTCCCAAGGCAACATGCAAAGGCATCCCTTGTTTCAGGGATCTATGTTTAGCAGTTGGAGGTTACATGCAAGGAACAATTCAAAAACCTCCCTCCAAGTGTCACTTCCCCTAGATTTGTGTCATGCACATCACAACCTTGATGTTATAAAAACTCATCAACCGGACACTGCAGAGCTCATTCCTCACATCAACCTTGTAGCTCTAACATCCCACATCACATCTAGGAGCAATCAGAACATTTAGCTCAATTGTTTTGGGGTAAGCTCGCTTCCCATGCCTTGTGCTGCATTTCTCTCATTTTTTGTGTATTCGCTTGTGTGAGTGTTGTTTTCTTGATTTCTTTGAACACCTGCTGTTGTTTACATGTGTTCTAGCTTATCCTAGCTCTGTTTCAATTTTCGTTGCTATCTCACAGCTGTCGCATGCATGAAACTGTTTTTCACAGACGTTCTCCCAACCAACGAACTGCCTCACCCACATCCATGTTGATCTGTTTGCTGAATATTTCATTCATGTTTTGCATGCACAGTCAATCACTTCTGTTATCACTTAGTGTTGCCATGCATTTACTCTCTTAGTTACTTTCAGTTGCCCGTCGGTAAGTCAGGCCAACCTTGGCCCGGACTCTGCCTTCACCAAGGCTGCATTGCGTAGTCTGGGGAATGAAGGCACACCTTCCTCTCCATATTTGTGCATTCCTACCCAACACTAGCCTCCAGGACTGTTTTGCGCATTTCTAGAGGATGGTGACTGCTTGGCTCAAGAAATTGTGAAAATTTGTCCCTGGGCCAGTAGTCCTTCCCAACTAGAATTGCACAATGTGCAATCCCAGTAGTCAGCAACCATATTGGACTGTGAATTGCGCAGTTCTAGTAGTCAATCAGTCTCTCAGTAGCCCGGATTGTTCCTTGTGCGGTATTGGTAGTCGGTCTCTCGACCTCCTGGCCAAAATTGCACAGCATTCATGATCATTCACCCAGGTATGTTGCAAGTCAGTTCTCATGTTCATTCTAGTTTTCGACTGACATATTTCTTGCTATGAGTGTTAACATGTCACCAGGTACCATAGGTGTTCATCTAACTCTCATTAGTGCATGTACAATAGCTTCCAAGAGAGCATAGATGAAGACACCGTTCAGAGCACGCTTGTGGATGCAGTCGATCAAGTGTTTATGAGATTGCCTACTCACGAAGACATCAAGTTGTTCGTGGACAAGGACATCAAGCAGCAACATCAAAACGAGAAGCATCATGAATAATAGCTGAAGGCAACATACCAAATGTAGCGAATGAAGTGAATGCAAGAGGAAGGTTGTTGACAACATAGAGGCGAAGCAAAGTTGCAAGATCGAGCAAATCCACTGATAATGAAAGAAGCTTTGGAGACTCGGGCTATGAAGTGATGGCGCGACATCAAGATCGCGTGAAGGCAGAAGATGGAACAAAGAAGGAGTTGCATGTGCTAAAGCAGCAACTCAGGAAGAACATGAAGCTGCACAAATAGTCCAATGAGTTGTAGTAGGAACAAGAACAGCAGTGGGCGCAACATGCACTCACGGATGAAACTACGTCAGTACAAGTTAAGGATCCATCCCAACAACTGACACAGAGAAAACATTGTGAGTAGTGTTGTTGATAGCATGCAAAGCATCCACCAGCATGCATGTCGTTGAGCGCATGCATGCAATCCAACCCACTCAACACACTCGCCAAGGCGAAGACAAGAAGAAAGTCCAACTAGGGCTGAACATGCAATTTAGCAAGTTGATGTGCATGACCACTAACACACACTTGAAGATCAACATAGACACTATGCATCAGTGTGTTTCTGGATCAACCGTACCCAAGAAGACCATGCGCATGTTAGTATACAAGTTGGATGAAGGGGCCGAACCAATGCACTGGTTGCAACGGAGGCAAGAGTTTGCTTCAGCAAGATTTCACCATGAGCTACATGCACACCATCATGAACGACCAGGCTTGGTATCAGCTCACCAGCTTCACCATCACAAGCATGTCAAAGAGTTGGTCTCACCACAACAGACCGAGTGTCAGTGATTTCTTGCAAGCCTTTCTCATGCCATGTTGTCTCACATGAGTACATGTGCATTGTAATGTTAAGTCATGTCAAGTGCAAGTCAAGTGTCAATAGTTGGATGTAACAATCATAGAATAGGTGAAGAGTCATGAGGGTAGTTGAACTGTCACAAAGGGGAATGTCAAGGGTCACCCCACCCTTTGTTATAAATAGTCCCTCATAACTCATTTTATAGGCTTTTTGTCAGCCAAACTTATACTAAGACTATCTTGAATAAGGCTTGGATAGTATTGTAACGCGCCTTGGCTTCTCCATTGCACGGAGCTAGTACATCTCTTTGGAGGAGCAGGCGGATGTGGTTGTAACGTTCCACTGATGGGGCTAGCAGGTTTACATGGTGTATTGTATGATTGTGACTTACACTTATTTATATAATAAAAGCCAACACATTTTCATGCATATGTTTTTATTGTAGTTGGACTGCTCCAGTTGCCTTAATGATATATGTTGTTTAACTTACGTACTTGT
Source organism: Pinus tabuliformis (assembly GCA_031772625.1). Lineage (NCBI taxonomy): Eukaryota > Viridiplantae > Streptophyta > Pinopsida > Pinales > Pinaceae > Pinus > Pinus tabuliformis. Next base: position 351,183,021 of record CM062818.1, on the reverse strand, counting down.
ATATGAACTGATTTGTATGAAATTATATGAATCTTGTTGTTAATGTGTTGCATATGTTGTTAATGTTGTCACCGTCCGTGTCGACTACTCTGCCGGACATCAGACAGACCTTTCTCTGAACCTTGTTATATCAACCATCACACTCGTCTCGGACTGATCCATGAGTGTTGTTCATGTTATCTTACCTTGTATGTTGTGACTGCCACAACCGCATCGACTGCTTTGCTGGAAGCTATGCATGTCCTTTGTGTTGTGTGTCTCTAGCCGAGTTGGGACTGATCCCTTTCAACCTGGAACTCGCCTTCACCTTCCTCTCCCTTTGAAGTGTTGGAACCTCTCATACTCATTCCTTGAGTCACTGCATCAGTCACACCCTTGCTACTGACAAAGTTATCTTACTTGCCTCTGTGTGACATCGCAATCAAGGCATTACCTTATGACCCATTGTTGGGACTCCTACACCAAACGGTCTGAGGTCTAATTGGGAATTCTTATCAGGGAGATCCCCTTGACATGTTGGCGGGTCCAGCACCGTCAACATTTCTGGCGCTAGAAGGAGGGCCTGATGACAAGCAGTGTCCTCTCATCTAGTTTTGAACCTTTTCATATCTTTCATGGAGTCTTGCATTCTTCTTCCCTCGAGGTGTTTTTCGAATTGTGAAGATGTCTCCATCTCAGGGAATCTTTTCAATCTCTTGTCCACTCACACGTATGATGGTGAAGGCGAAGTGGCCTGGCCTGAGCACTTACATAACTTCATTTCCATGATTTATGAGGAATATGAGTTTACTGACGAACAGGATGATCTACTACTTTCATTCACACTTTGCGAATCTCCATTTTGTTGGGTTCTCAGCCTACCGGCTAACACCATTCACTCATGTGAGCACTTCTGTGATCTTATTAAAGACACATTCTATCATTTTGATCTAGACCATCTTGACTGGAAATTGTTACAACAACGGAGGGCTCCGCATGAATCCATTATTGATTTTTAGCAGTGCTTCCATGACTTGCACTTTTAGTCTCTGAGAAGCCAGATGAAGTTCGTTTATCTTTGGGACCGGTTCAAGTATTGTCTTCAAAAATCTGCCCATCCCAAGAGAAACCTTGATGTCAAGCCTCACTCAACCTTCTTTGTTGATGGAATTGCGCAATCCCATGTGGGAGCAGGCACTGTCTCAATGGACTGTCCGCCTCCCTCTCATTCAACAGTTCCACCATCACCCAGTGATGTTGAGGATCATGTTTGTACACCTGTTCATCCTTCACACTCTCCCAACATCACTCCACTCAATTTTCGCGCAGATTTGGTTGTGAGTCCTTCGATTTCTCATATGTATTCTTTTCTTCGACCTTCGTCTTCGCACTCAAGTGTTCCTTTGGATGATGGTATCTTGTGTTCATCCATTCTGGACTCTTCACTTGTTGTGGATGAGGAACAACCTAGTGACAGAGTTGGCGTTGCACAACCAACATGCGCTGTCATTCATGAAGAGTATGAGTGGGAGCTTGAACATCAACACTCAACGAAGGATGACTCCCTTCCGTCCAAGCCCCCTCCGTTCTTTCCTAACCTCTTTGGTGAACCTGCCATCCATGATTTTGCATGTGTGTCTTCATCCATGGATGCACCCATTGTTGATCACTCGTAGGACTCACCGAATGTTAGTCCATCATTCGACAATGGAGAGGATAAGTTATTCATTGAAGATCCACTTGATCCTTCATCTGTATTTTTTGGATACAGAGGATGAGTTCGTTCACTTTTCATCTACCCCTTTGTTTGATTCATCTAATCATGAGGATGCCGAAGAATTCATTGATTTTTCTGATCATGGCGGTCGTGATCCATTTGCTTCCATTTTTTATCATGATCATGAATCTATCGCAGTTGATCTTTCGAAGCCACCGGTTTATGATGATCTACCTGATGATGAAGTTGAGACACCCAAGACTATTGAGGCACTTTAGCCTGAGCTGATGGTTATGTCAGGCCCTCGCTCTCTTAGGGTCAGTCTCACTTCCGATCATGAAATTGTTCAATCACTCAAGGCTCCTCATCACTCGTATGTATGCATTGAAGATCCATCTCACTCACATATCACACTTCCTCCACTCAAACTGCATGATCCCATTGCTCATGCATTAGAGGAGTCTTACATTGCAAGCACTTGTTTGAGATGCAAGTTATCGTTATTTATTTTGTTTTCTTGCATGTCTCAGTCAAGAGTATGCTTTTGCTTCAAAGTTGCACGTAGTGTCACACAGCACCATGATAAGTCCACAGACTATCCGTCATGCACATGCACTCACTTATGTCCCATGGGCACTTTGAAACACGAAGTGTGGCTGTCTTCACTGTTATATCTTTCTTGTATGTTGGTCCACATGACTGGGTTACTCATGGACCAAGCCTTCACCCACATGGGTCTACCAATGCACTGATGGCTGCATTGGAAATATCACTTCACGTGATCAGGCCCATGCACCATTAGTGTAGGAGTAGGAGTAGTGTTTGCTTTCAGTTGTTTGCTTGCATGCTTGTTTGCTTACATGCTTTTTTTGCTTGCTTGTTTGTTTACTTGCTTTTCTTTCGTTTTTTCTTTTTCTCTTGCTTTGCTTTGTTGATTGATTAGTTCATTTGCTCGTTTCGTTTGAAGGTTAGTTGGCATGAAACGATGTATGACTCTTGAAACGAGCTAGGTGAAGTACAAGAGGGTTTATACAACTATCACTACTTGGTTATCTGTCATCTTTCCTCTGTATGATGAGCTTGTTACTTTTAGTCCATGATACGTCGAAGGAAAATACATATTGTTCGAAGTGAACCTTGGTGAAAACACAACGCTTGCACGCTAACTAGTGTCACCTTCTCTAGTCAGTTGTTTTTGGGTTAACCCTTGTCAGCTCAGTCAAGTAGAGTAAGGTGAGGGGGGAAAAACTTAACAGGCACGTCAGAGATACAATAAACTACTTCTTTGTTGGAACAACCTCTTCTGCTCTCAATAAGTCAGGATCCCTATTCTGCCTCTGAAATGAATAAGTGTTATGCATATCGAAAAATGAAAAAAAATAAAATTAAAAAAATTCAAATGAAAAATGAATAAGGTGAAAGAACAGAAAGGCTTCTTGCACAGGGAGGTATGCAAATAACTCCGCTAGGGTACTGACGAGGCTCGCTGGCAGCAGAGCCATGTTTGTGTTCCTATGTGACTCCACCGGGGTACTGTCCAGCCCTGCTGGCAGTGGGGAAACACCAAATATGAAACTTAGACTCTAACGACTATACTGCTTGTGCACTTATATACCTATCAATCCCAATCGAAAAAAACTTTGTTTCCTTGGCTTGGAATGTGTGTCAATCAACCAACAGTCTGGCACATGCTACATCTTACAATCAAGCTAGTGTGAAGCCAAGATGAGCTAAGGGCTAAAAAATACTTCCGGAGGTGTTAGAATTTCTTTTCACAAACAGGGTCCATTCAGAGAGCTGGACTTCTACCAGTGTGTCTCCAAGTGTTGTAGCGGCTACAACCACCCTCCAAAATTTTTCCTTAGCCTGTTTTGGAGCCTCCCTACCAACCTTCACAGCAACTTGCCTTGCTTTGTCAAGTCCTCAAGCTTCAATGTCTTTCTTTCTCAAAGGCAACCTATCGATCATAGTTTGATATTTTCCCTTCATAGGCTGCTCACCCAGACTTGGTCCAGTTCTAGGCTGAGCAGCTTCCCCTTGAAATTTGTGCATTTCTGGATGGCAACCAGCCTTCCCTCCAGAAATTGTGCAATCCTCTCTAACAGCCTGCTAGGCTCTAGGATTGCGCAATCCTGCCAGCCAACCCTCCCTGCAGGATTTGTGCAAATTTTCCCAGCAATAGGCTGTTCAACCCAGGATTTGCTCAAATATGGGTAGCAGTCAGCTTCTCAACCCAGAAATTGTGCAAATCTCCTGGGCAACCAACCCATATCCCAGCCAGAAATGCGCATTTTCTTCAGCAGTCAAGCAGTCCCTTGCATGTGCAGCTGAGTTGACTGGTTCCCTCCGGGACTGAGCAAAACATAGTTTCATGCATGGGTTGTTTCTCCCAAGGCAGCATGCAAAGGCATCACTTGTTTTAGGGATCTATGTTTAGCAGTTGAAGGTTACATGAAAGGAACAATTCAGAAACCTCCCTCCAAGTGTTGCTTCCCCTAGATTTATGGCATGTGTGTCACAACCTCGATGTTATCAAAACTCATCAACCAGACATTCTAGAGCTCATTCCTCACATCAACCTTGTAGCTCTGACATCCCACATCACATCTAGGAGCAGTCGACACATTCAGCTCAGTTGTTTTGGGGTAATCTCGCTTCCCATGCCTTGTGCTGCATTTCTGTCGCTTTTTGTGTATTCGCTTGTGTGAGTGTTGTTTGTTTGATTTCTTTGAATGCCTACTGTCATTTACATGTATTCTAGCTTGTCCTAGCTCTGTTTAAATTTTCGTTGCTATCTCACTACTTTCACATGCATAAAACTGTTTTGCACGGATGCTCGCCCAACCGGAAAAATACCTCACCCACATGCATGTTGATCTATTTGTTGAATATTTCATTAATGTTTTGCATGCACTGTCAATCACTTTTTCTATCACTTAGTGTTGCCATGCATTTACTATCTTAGTTACTTTCAGTTGCCCGTTGGTGAGTCGGGTCAACCTTGGCCCAGACTTTGCCTTCACCAGGGCTGCATTGTGTATTCTGGGGAAGGAAGGCTCACCTTCCTCTCCAAATTTTCACATTCCTACCCAACACTGGCCTCCAGGACTGTTTTTCACATTTATGGAGGACAATGGCTGCTTGGCTTAAGAAATTGCGCAAATCTGTCCTTGGGCCAGCAGTCCTTCCCAGCTGGAATTGCGCAATGCAGAATCCCAGCAGTCAACAGCCAAACTGGACTGTGCATTGCGCAGTTCCAACAGTCAGTTAGTCTCTTAGTAGCCTGGACTATCCCTTGTGTAGTCTTAGCAGTCGGCCTCCCAACCTCCCGGCTGAAATTGCGCAACCTTCATGATCATTCACCTAGGTATGTTGCAAGTCAGTTCTCATGTTCATTCTAGTTTTCGAATGACAAATTTCTTGCTACGAGTGTTGCCATGTCTCCAGGTATTGTAGGTGTTCATTTGCCTCTCATCAATGCATGTACAATGGCTTCCAGGAGAGCATAGACGAAGACACCATTCAAAGCACGCTTGTGGATGCAGTCGATCAAGTGTCTATGATCTTGCCTACTCACACAGACATCAAGTTGTTCGTGGACAAGGACATCAAGTAGCAACATCATAGTGAGTAGCATCATGAACAGCAGCTGAAGGCAGCATACCGAATGCAGCAAACACAGTGAATGAAGTGAATTTAGTGAATGCAAGAGGAAGGTTGTTGACAACATAGAGGTGGAGCAAAGTTGCAAGATCAAGCAAATCTACTGATAATGAAAGAAACTTTGGAGACTCAGGCTATGAAGTGATTGCACGACATCAAGATCACACGAAGGTAGAATATGGAACAAAGAAGGAGTTACATGTGCTGAAGTAGCAACTCAGGAAGAGCATGAAGCTACACAGCCAGTCCAATGAGTTGTAGTAGGAACAGTAATAACAGTGGGCGCAACATGCACTCATGGATGAAACTACGCTAGTACAAGTTAAGGATCCATCCTAGTAGCTGACATAGAGAAAACATGGTGAGAAAAGTTGTTGATTGCATGCAAAGGATCTAGCAGCATGCATGTTGTTGAGTGCACACATGCAATCCAACCCACTCAACACACTCACAAAGGCGAAGACAAGAAGCAAGTCCAATTGGGGCTGAACATGCACTTTGACAAGTTGATGCGCATGACCACCAGCACACACTTGAAGATCAGCACGGACACTATACATCAGTGTGTTGCCGGTTCAACCATACCCGAGAAGATCATGCACATGTTAGCAGATGAGTTGGATGAAGGGGTCGAACCAATGCACTATTGCAATGGAGGCAAGAGTTCGCTTCAGCAAGATGTCACCATGAGGTACATGCACACCATCATGGAAGACCAATCTTGGCATCATCTCACCAACTTCACCATCACAAGCATGTCAAAGAGTTGGTCTCACCACAGTGGACCAAGTGTTAGTGATGTCTTGCAAGGCTTGCTCAAGCCATGTTGTCTCATATGAGTACATGTGCATTGTAATGTAGAGTCATGTCAAGTGCAAGTCAAGTGTCAACAGTTGGATGTAACAGTCATAGAGTAGGTGAAGAGTCATGAGGGTAGTTGAATTGTCACAAAGTGGAATGTCAAGGGTCACCCCACCCTTTGCTATAAATAGTCCCTCATAACTCATTGTATCGGCTTTTGGTCAGCAAAGCTTCTACTAAGACTATCTTGAAGAAGGCTTGGACAGTATTGTAACGCACCTTGGCTTCTCCACTATAGAGAGCTAGTACATCTCTTTGGAGGAGCAAGCAGATGTGGCTGTAACGTTCGATTGATGGGGCTAGTAGGTTTACATGGTGTATTATATGATTGTGACTTACACTTCTTTATATAATAAAAGCCAGTACATTTTCATGCATATGTTGTTATTGTAGTTGCACTGCTTCAGTTGCTTTAATGATATATGTTGTTTAACTTACTTACTTGTATATGAACTAATTTGTATGCAATTATATGAATCTTATCGTTAATGTTGTCACCGTCCATGTCGACTGCTCTGTCGGACATCAGACAGACCTTTCTCTGAACCTTGTTATATCAACCATCACACTCATCTCAGACTGATCCGTGAGTGATGTTCATGTTATCTTACCTTGTATGTTGTGACTATCACATCCGTGTCAACTACTCTGCCAGAAGTTGTGCATATCGTTTGTGTTGTGTGTTCCTAGCCGAGTTGGGACTAATCCCTTTCAACTTGGAACTCACCTTCACCTTCCTCTCCCTTTGAAGTGTTGGAACCTCTCATACTCATTCCTTGACTCACTGCATCAGTCACACCCTTGCTACTAATAGAGTTATCTTACTTGCCTCTGTACGACATCGCGGTCAAGGCATTACCTTACAACCCACTGCTGGGACTCCTACACCAAATGGTCTGAGGTCTAATTGGGACTTCTTACTGGGGAGATCCCCTTGACATGTTGGTGGGTCCAGCACTGGCAATAAATATGTAGAATGCCAGAAAATTAAAGACAGCATCATCTTCTCTCATGAACTTATCCACTTTCTCATCGCATAAAAGAAACCAGACATGATGATTCAATTAGATATGTATAAATCCTTCGACAAGATAAGTTGGGAGTATATGAGACAAGTTCTGGCTGCCTTCGAATTTCACAAGGAGAGTATCAAATGGATCATGGAAATGGTGTCTGGTAAGTTCTTCTCCATCCTCTTGAATGGCTCCCCCACTCCACCCTTCCATCCCTCCAAAGGAATTAGGCAGGGGGACCCTATCTCTCTGTTGTAGCGGCTACAACCACCCTCCAAAATTTTGCCTTAGCTTCATTTTGGAGCCTCCCTTCCAACCTTCACAATAGCATGTCTTGCTTCGTCAAGTACACAAGCTTTAGTTTTTTTCTTGCAAAAAGGCAGCCTGTCGATCACAGCTTGATGAATTCCCCTCACAGGTTGATCACCTGGAATTGGTCCAGCTATAGGCTAAGCAGCTCCCCCAAGAAATTGCGCAATTCTAATGGTAAACTCACCTTACCTCCAGAAATTGCACAATCCTGACTGGCAGCCTACTAGGCTCCAGAATTGCACAATTCTGGCAGTCAGCACTTGCATTGAAAGTTGCGCAATTTTCCCCAGCAAGGCTGCTCAGCCCAGAATTTGCGCAAATCTAGGCAGCAGTCAGCTACTCTGCCAAGAAATTTTTCAAATCCCCTGGGAAGCCAACCCAGCTCCCAGCCAGAGATGCGCATTTTCTCCCAACAGTCGAATAGTCTCTTGCATGTGCAGCTGAGTTGACCGGTTCCCTCCGGACCTAGCAGCATGCAAAGGAATCCCTTGTTTCAGGTATCTATTTTTAGTAGTTGGAGGTTACATGCAAAGATCATTTCAGAAACCTCCCACCAAGTGTTGCTTTCCCTAGATTTCCAACATGCGCGTCAAAACCTCGATATTATCAAAACTCATCAACCGGATGTCGTAAAGCTCATTCCTCACATCAACCTTACAGCTCTAACATCCCACATCACGTCAAGGAGCTATCGGCACACTCAGCTCAGCTATTTTGGGGTAAGCCCTCTTTCCATGACTTGTGATACAATTCTGGCACTTTTTGTGTTTCGCTTCATATGAACATTGTCTGCTTGATTTCAGTGAGTGCTTGCTGTCATTTTGATACATGCTAGCTTGCACTATCACCATTTCAATTTTCGTCAACATCTCACTGTTGTCGCATTCATGAAACTATTTTTCACGAGCGGTCGCCGATTCGGTGACTTGCCTCACCCACATGTATCTTGTTTCATTTTATGAATCTACCATTCACCATTTGCATGCATGATCATTCACTTATGCTTACACTCAGTTTCACCATGCATTCGCACTCACATTCGTGTTCAGTTTCCCGTCGGCGATTCTCGGCAACCTCGGCCCAGACTCTGCCTTCACTAAGACAACATTGCACAATTTGGGGAAGGAAGGCTCTATGTTCCTCTCCAGAAATGCACATTTCTACCTTGCCACTCTCCTCTAGAACTGTTTTTCACATTTCTTAGGGATAGTGACTACTGGCCCAGACAAATGCTCAATGCAGTTACTGAGCCTGCAGCCATTCCCAACTGAGATTGCGAATTGCGCAACTCCAGCAGCTAGCATCCAGAATGGATTGTGCATTATGCAGTTCAGTAGTCATTCAGCCTCCCAGCAACCTAGACTGTGCCTTATGCAGTCTTGGCACTCAGTCTCTCGACCTCTCGGTCAAAATTGCGCGACCTTCATGATCACTCACATAGGTATATTGCAAGTCATTTCTCAAGTTCACTTTGGTTTTCGACTGAGAGATTACTTTCCATGAGTGTTTCCATATCTCCAGGTATCACAGGTGTTCATCTGCCTCTCAACAACACAAGTACAATGGTTTCCAGGAGAGTAGAGTCGAAGACACCATTCAAAGCACACTTGGGGATGTAGTCGATCGAGTGTCTATGAGCTTATCTACTCACGAAGACATCAAGTTGTTCATAGGCAAGGACATCAAGAAATGATAGCAGCAGCATCACAGTGAGCATCATCATGAATGACAGCTGAAGGTTTCATACCAGATGTAGCGAACACGAGAGGAAGGTTGTTGATAAAATAGAGGCGGAACAAATTTACAAGCTTAAGCAGATCCACTGGTGATGAAAGCAACTTTGGAGACTTGGGCTATGAGGTGACAGCGTGACATGAAGATCACGTGAAAGACAGAGAATGGAACAAAGGAGGAGTTGCATGTGCTAAAGCAACAACTCAAGGAAGAACATGAGCTGCACAGACAAGTGAATGAGTTGCAGCAAAAATAGGAACAACAGAGGGCACAACATGCACTCACGGATGAAACTCCGCCCATACAAGTGGAAGATCCATCCCAGTAGCTGGCATCGAGTAGACATGGTGAGTAGTGTTGTTGGTCGCATGCAAGGGATTCAGCAGCATGCATGTAATTGTGTGCATGCATGCGATCCAACCCATTCAGCACACTCACCAAAGTGAAGACAAGAAGCAAGTCCAACTGGAGCTAAACATGTACTTCGGTAAGTTGATGTGCATGACCACCAGGACACACTTGAAGATCAACATGGAAATTATGCATAAATGCATTGTCAGTTCAGCGGCACCCAATAATACCATGTGCATGTAGCAGACGAGTTGGATGAAGAAGCCATACCAATGCACCAGATTCAACGGAGGCAAGAGTTTGCTTCAACAAAATGTCACCATGGGGTGCATGCACACCATCACAGACGACCAATATTGGCATTAACTCATCACCTTCGTCATCATAAGAATGTCAAAGAGTTGGTCTCATCACAATGGATCAAGTGTCAGTGATGTCTTGCATGGCTTGCTCAAGCCATTTTGCCTCACATGAGTACATGTGCATTGTAATGTAACATCATGTCAAGTGTAAGTCAAGTGTCAATAGTTGCATGTAATAGTCATAGAGTAGATGAAGAGTCATGAGGGTAGTTCAATTGTCATAATGGGGGATGTCAAGGGTCACCCCACCATTTTCTATAAATAGAACCTCATAACTCAATGTAAAGGCTTTTGGTCAGCCAAGCTTCTGATAAGACTATCTTGGAGAGAGCTTGGACAGTATTGTAATGAGCCTTATCTTCTCCACTGCACAGAGCTGGTACATCTCTTTGGAGGAGTAGGCAGATGTGGCTATAGTGTTCCACTATTGGGACTAGCAGTTGGACATGGATGTATTGTATGATCGGAACTTACACTTCTTTATATAATAAGAGCTAGCACGTTTCATGCATATGTTGTATTGTATTCCAGCTATCTTGTTTACTCTAAATGGCATATGTATTTGTTTTCTTACGCATGAATGTATGGACTATTTCGTATGAGTATGTATGAATCTTTCTAAAATGTGTTGTTGGTTTTACCATCACTTTGGATTTTTTTCTAACTCACTTTTCGGCTAGTGATGCATCTTTGCTCGTGTGTTCCCTTCCAAGCCGAGTACTATTACAGGTTTCCAAGGGGCACACTCATCTCAACCCTCATGTGTTAGAACCTCTCATGCACCTTCCTTGACTCACTACAGTTGTCACACCCTTGCTACCAACAGAGTCATCTTACTTTCCTCTGTGTGAAATTATGGTCAAGGCATTACCATACAACTCATTGTTGGCACTCCTACACCAAACGGTCTGAGGTCTAATTGGGACTTCTTACCAGGGAGATCCCCTTACATGTTGGTGGGTCCAGCACCGTCAACATTTTGGCGCTAGAAGGAGGGCTAGATGACAAGCTAAGTCCTCACATCTGTTTTGAATCTCTAAATATCTATCATGACTAACTACTGAGTTGCTCTACTAGAGTGTATGTCTTAAGGAAACGATTTCATCATCTTGGAAAATCTCTTGGATAACTTGTATAATAAAACATTTCATGGTGGAGGCTACATAGCCTTGGTTAGACACGTAGTTGGCATTGTAGGCTCATGTGAAAGACATGGATTCTTTGAACAATACATGAGTTGTGCGTTGTTCATCTACACGCTTCAAGGGCACCCCATGCACTGGTGTGCCACGGTGCTCGAAAAATCTATTCATTCTCTTGCTCATCTGGTCGTAGAGATAGACCGTGCTTTCAATCACTTTAACTATAAAGCACTCAACAAAGAAATTATGGAATTACAAAAAGCACCCGATGAATCTGTTGAACAGTTTTACACACGCTTTTCTAATCTTCATTAGGGGACTTTTGAGGTCTAAAATGGGCCTCCTAAGAAAAATTTACTGCAAAAATAAACTTTATAAGAACCAATAGGATTCAAGATGATGATGTCAACCATGGGGGATGATTCACCATTTTTGGAGTAAAAAAGTAAAAACATTAAAAAATAATAAATAATAAAACTACTTTTTCAACTCGTATTTTTAACTTATCTCCCTAAGGTTTTACTCAAATTTCGAGGGTGGGTACTCATTAGACGTAAAATTTTATTCCTCATCTACCCATGTTGCATACTTTCGATGAACCCTGCTACACAAAAAATGTGAAATACATGAAAACACGTGATTGCAATTATGTTTTTCATGTATTTCTTATTTTTCGTGTAGTAGGGTCCATCGAAAGTATGCAACATGGGTACTCCTTGGATGAGGAATCAAATTTTGCATCCAACAAGTGTTTCCTTTCGAAATTTGAGGAAACCAATAGGGAGATAAGTTGAAAATAGTAGTTGAAAAAATAGTTTTTTCTTTTTTACCTCTAAACATTGATGATGTAATCTAATCTTGTTTTATTATTTCCACTATTGTTTTATAATTTCCTTAGGAGGCCCATTTTAGACCTCAAAAATCCCCTAATGGAATACCGATTCCTTGAAGATGATATTGATTGGGAATTTCTAGATGGGATATTTGAGTACCTTCTTCACATATCTGAAAATCCACAATTCTTGAAATCACTCGAATCCTGCTCATACTCCGGTGATGGAACTAGAAATCACAGGCAGACACAGTTGTTGTCACAAGTGACTGTCCACCTTCACCTCATCAAGCAGCTTCACCACTGCAGAGTGAGATGGGAGATCATGCACACACCTTTGTTGAACTATCACATCCTCCCACCCCACCTGCTCTTGAGATCCGCGCAGATTTGGCTTGCAAGCCTATTGGTTGTCATGTGGATTCGTTACCTCAACCTCCATCCTTGCATTCTGTTGATCCTCTAGATTATGTTGTCTTGTGTTCTTCCATTCCGGACTCCTCACCTATTGTGAACGCGGATCAGGTTGTCGACGGAGTTGGTGTTATGCAACCAACCTACACCATCATTCATGATGAGTGTGTGCGGGAATATAAAGAAGAACTCGCGGTGAAGGATGACTCCTTTTCAGTCGTTCCTCGTCCGCTTCATCCTGACATCTCTTCTGATTCTTCCACTGCTAATTCTCCCTGTGCAAACCCATTTTCATATGTTTATACTTTTGATCATTCACAGGACACATCAAATGTCAGTGTTTCATTATAGTGCGGAGAGGACACATCTTCCTCAGAAAATCCATCCAATCTATCATCTATCTTTCCTGAAAACAAATAGGGTGAACATCTTTTCTTCCCATCTACCCCTCTGCCCAATTCATTAAATCATGAGGATGCTGACGAACATCTTGAATTTTCTGATCTTGGTTGTCATGATCTATTCACTTCCTCATCTGATCACGATGTTGATTCAATCGTTGTTAATTTGTCCAAGACACTGGTCTACGATGATCTATCTATCAACGAAGTCGAAACCCCCCAGACTATCGAGGCACTTTAGCTCGAGCTGATGGTTATGTTAGGCCCTCGCTGTCCTGAGGTTGGTTTCACTTCCGGTCAGGAAATTTTTGAAACACTCAAGGCTCCTCATCACTCTCTACTTTGCATAGAAGATCAACCAAACACCTAGATTTCACTTCCTCCACTCGAACTACACGATCCCATCGCTCATGCATTGGAGGAATCTTACACAACAAGCACACATGCACAACACAAGTGGTCTACCTTTCTCACGTTTGCTTGCATGTCACAGTGAAGAGAATGCATACACTGAACATCTTCATGCAGTGTAGCACAACATCATGGCAGCTCCACAGAATGCATGTCATGCACTTTCACTCAACTTTATTCTATGGTCGCTTGTAAGCTTGGAGTGTTATTGTATTCATTGTTACATCTTTCTTGTTTGTTGGTTCTCATAGTTGTCTTGTTCATGAATCATGCCTTCACCAACATGGGTCAACCAATGCATCAGTGGCTGCATTGGAAGTATCACTTCACGTGAGATGACCCATGCACTGTTAGCTTAGGAGTAGGAGTAGTGTTTGCTTTTGAGTTGTTTGATTACTTTCTTGGTTTGTTTGTTTGTCTTCTTACTTGTTTTCTTACTTTCTTTGCTTTCGCTTTTTCTACTGCTCTTGCTTTGCTTTGTTGTTTGTTAGTTTGCTTGTTTCGTTCATAGGATAGTTTCGCATGAAACCATGTATGAATCTTGAAGTAAGTTGGGTAAAGTAAAAGAGGCCTTGTGTTTCTATCACTACTTGGTTATCTATCATCCTACCTCTGTATGAAGAACTTGTTATTTTAGTCCATGATATGTTGAAGGAAAATACATACTGTTCGAAGTGAACCTTGGTGAAAACACAATGCTTGCCCACTAACTAGTATCACCTACTCTAGTCGGTTGTTATTAGGTTAGCCCTTGTCAGCTTAGTCAAGTGGAGTAAGGTGAAGGGGAAAACCTTAACAGACATGTTAGAGGTATAATAAACTACTTCTCTGCTGCAAAAACCTCTTCTACTCTCAATAAGTCTGTATCCCTCTTCCGCCTCTGAAATGAATAAGTGTTATGCACAATTATGAAGATGAAAAATGAAAATGAATAAAGCAAAAGAAGAGAAAGGCTTCCTGTGCAGAGATGTGATGAAAGTAACTCTGTCAGTGTACTGACCAGGCTCGCTGGCAATGAGCCATGCTTGTGTTCCTATGTGACTCCGTCGGGGTATTGTCCAGGCCTGCTGGCAGTGGAGCAACACCAGAGATGAAACTAAGACTTTGACGACTATACTGCTTGTGCACCAATATACCTCCCAACCTCAATTGAAACAACTGTGTTGCCTTGGCTTGGAATGTGTCTCAATCGACCAAGAGCTTGGCAGATGCTATATCTTACAATCAAGCTAGTGTGGAAACCAAGAGGAGCTGAGAACTGAACAATACTTCCGAAGATGTTAGACTTGATTTTCACGAACAAGGTCCATTCAAAGAGTTGGAGTTCTACCAGTGTGTTGCCAAGTGTTGTAGCGGCTACAACCACCCTCCAAATTTTTGCCTTAGCTTCGTTTTGGAGCCTCCCTTCCAACCTTCACAGCAGCATGTCTTGCTTCATCAAGTACACAAGCTTCAGTGTTTTTCTTGCACAAAGGCAGCCTATCAATCACAGCTCAATGCATTCCCCTCATAGGCTGATCACCCGAACTTGGTCCAGTTGCAGGCTGAGTAGCTCCCCCAAGAAATTGTGCAATTTTGGAGAGAAACCAGCCTTCCCTCTAGAAATTTTGCAATCCTGACTGGCAGCCTGTTAGGCTCTAGAATTGCGCAATTCTGGTAGTTAACACTCACAATGAAGATTGCACAATTTTCCCCAACAAGGCTACTCAGCCTAGAATTTGTGCAAATCTGGGCAGCAGTCACCTGATTTGCCCAGAAATTGTGCAAATCCCATGGGCAGCCAACCCAGCTCCCAGCCAGAAATGTGCATTTTCTCCCAGCAGTCGAGCAGTCTCTTGCATGTGTAGTTGAGTTGACCGGTTCCCTCCGGGACTGAGGAAACCTAACTTGCATGCATGGGTTGCTTATCCCAAGGCAACATGCAAATGAATCCCTTGTTTCAGGGATCTATTTTCGGCAGTTGGAGGTTACATTCAAGGATCATTTCAGAAACCTCCCACCAAGTTTCGCTTTCCCTATATTTGTGGCATACGCGTCACAACCTCGATGTTATCAAAACTCATCAACCGAATGCCAGAAAGCTCATTCCTCACATCAACCTTGTAGCTTTGACATCCCACATCACATTTAGGAGCTGTCGGCACACTCAGCTTAGCTGTTTTGGGGTAAGCCCGCTTTCCATGACTTGTGTTGCATTTCTGGCGCTTTTTGTGTTTCGCTTCATATGAACATTATCTGCTTGATTTCAGTGAGTGCTTGTTGTTGTTTTGATACATGCTAGCCTCTAATAACATCGTTTTAGTTTTCGTCAACATCTCATTGTTGTCACATGCATGAAACTATTTTTCATGAACGATCGCTGATTCGGTGACTCACCTCACCCACATGCATGTTGATCCATTTTCTGAATTTTTCATTCACCATTTTCAGGCATGATTATTCACTTATTCTTACACTTAGTATCACCATGCATTCGCACTCACATTCACGTTCAGTTTCCCATCAGCGAGTCTGGGCAACCTCGGCCCATACTCTGCCTTCACTAAGACAACATTGCGTAATCTGGGGAAGCAAGGCTCTATCTTCCTCTCCAGAAATGTGCATTTTTCCCAACCACTGTCCTGTGGGATTGTTTTGTGCATTTCTGAGGGATAGAGACTGCTGGCCCAGAAAATTGCGCAATGGAATCACTGAGCCTGCAGTGATTGCCAGCGAAGATTGCGTAATTCCAGTAGTCAACATCCAGACTGGACTGTGCATTGCATAGTTCAACAGTCAGTTAGCCTCTTAGCAGCCCAGATTGTGACTTGAGTAGTCTTGGCACTCAGTCTCCTAACCTCCTGGCCAAAATTGCGCAACCTTCATGTGCAGTCACACAGGTATGTTGAAAGTTAGTTCTCAAGTTCATTTTGGTTTTCGACTAATAGATTGCTTGCCATGAGTGTTGCCATGTCTCCAGGTATTACAGGTGTTCATCTACCTCTCAGCAACACAAGTACAATGGTTTCTAGGAGAGCAGAGTCGAAGACACTGTTCAGAGCACACTTAGAGATGGAGTCGATCAAGTTTCTATGAGCTTGCCTACTCACAAAGACATCAAGTTATTCATATGCAAGGACATCAAGATATGATAACAGCAACATCACAGTGAGCAGCATCATGAATGACAACATATCAGATGCAGCAAACACGGGAGGAAGGTTTTTGACAACATAGAAGTGGAACAAAGTTGCAAGGTCAAGAAAATCCACTGGTGATTAAAGCAACTTTGGAGACTCAGGCTATGAGATGACGTCATGACATGAAGATCGCGCGAAGATAGAGAATGGAACAAATAAGGAGTTGCATGTGCTGAAGCAGCAACTCAAGGAAGAACATGAGTTGAAAAAACAAGCGAATGAGTTGCAGCAGGAACAGGAACAATAGAGGGCGCAACATGCACTCACGGATGAAACTGTGCCCGTACAAGTGGAAGATCCATCCCAATAGTTGGCACAAAGCATACATGGTGAGCAGTGTTGTTGGTCGCATGCAAGGGATTCAATAGTATGCATGTAATTGTGTGCACGCATGCAATCCAACCCATTCATCACACTCACCAAGGCGAAGACAAGAAGCAAGTCCAACTGGAGATGAACATGTACTTCGGCAAGTTGATGCGCATGACCACTAGCACACACTTGAAGATCAACACGAACACTATGCATCAATGTGTTGCTGGTTCAGCCACACCCAAGAAGACCATGCACATGTTAGCAGACAAGTTGGATGAAGGAGACATACCAATGCACCGGATGCAATGGAGGCAAGAGTTCACTTTAGCAAAATGTCACCATGGGGTGCATGCACACCATCACGGACGACCAAGCTTGGCATCAGCTCACCACCTTCGCCATCACAAGCATGTCAAAGAGTTGGTCTCATCACAATGGACCGAGTTTCAGTGATGTCTTGCATGGCTTGCTTAATCCATGTTGCCTCACATGAGTACATGTGCATTGTAATTTAACGTCATGTCAAGTGTAAGTCAAGTGTCGATAGTTGGATGTAACAGTCATAGAGTAGATGAAGAGACATGAGGGTAGTTGAACTATCACAAAGGGGGATTTCAAGGGTCACCCCACCCTTTGCTATAAATAGAACCTCATAACTCATTGTAAAGGCTTTTGGTCAGCCAATCTTCCGATAAGACTATCTTGGAGAGAGCTTGGATAGTATTGTAACGAGCCTTGGCTTCTCCACTGCGTAGAGCTAGTACATCTCTTTGGAGGAGCAGGCAGATGTGGTTGTAACATTCCACTATTGGGACTAGTAGTTGGACATGGATGTATTGTATGACCGGAACTTACACTTCTTTATATAATAAGAGCCAACACATTTCATGCATATGTTGTATTGTATTCCAGCTATCTTGTTTACTCTAAATGGCATATGTATTTGTTTGCTTACGCATGCATGTATGGACTATTCTGTATGAGTATGTATGAATCTTTCTAAAATGTGTTGTTGGTTTAACCATCACTTTGGATTTCTTTCTAACTCGCTTTCCAGCTGGTGATGCATCTTTGCTCGTGTGTTCCCTTCCAAGCTGAGTATTATTACAGGTTTCCAAGGGGTGCACTCATCTCAACCCCCATGTGTTAAAACCTCTCATGCACCTTCCTTGACTCGCTGCATCTGTCACACCCTTGCTACCAATGGAGTCATCTTACTTGCCTCTGTGTGAAATTGTGTTCAAGGCATTACCATACGACCCACTGCTAGGACTCCTACACCAAATGGTCTGTGGTCTAATTGGGACTTCTTACCGAGGAGATCCCCTTACATGTTGGCGAGTCCAGCACCATTAACACTCTCCTTTTCTCTTTGTCATCATGGCTGAAGGGCTTAGCCGCTCTATTTCTGTTGCCTCACAAGCTAACAAGATATCTGGTCTCCAGCCTCATGCCTCTGCTCCTCCCTCCATGCACCAACAATTCATGGATGATACCCTGCTTATGGGGCTCCCGATATTCATAGAAGCTTCCTATCTCAAGAACATTATGTCTGACTTTTCTACTGCCTTTGGTACATCAATAAATCCTAATAAATCTATGTTGTTCTTCTTTAACACCCCTTTACCTATCTGCAGGAACATTGCTAGACTCCTCGACTTCCCCATCATATCTCTCCCCTCCAATTATTTAGGGGTCCCCTTGATAGACAGGCCACTGGCCCGGGCTACTTGGGAAGCTCTGATCAACAAACTAGAGAAAAGGTTAGCCAACTGGACCTTTAGATCACTCAATCTGGCTGGTCGTCTTGTCCTTGTGAAATCTGTCTTACAGGCGATCCCGCTCTACCTTTACTCGGCTCTGGCTGCCCCAAAAGTGATCTCCAACAAGATTAGAAACATGCAAAGGAACTTCTTGTGGAGAGGCGAAAAGAAAAAGCAGAAATGGGCTCTTGTTGCCTGGGAGAAAATATGCAGGCCTAAAAAATATGGTGACCTTGGTCTCAGGGATACTGACCTCCTAGGGAAGGCTCTGGGAGCTAAAACTCTATTGAGATGGATTGTGAACCCAAACTCCCCTTGGGGAACCCTATGGAAGGCTAAGTACACTCCTACCCTCTCACAAGAGAAAATCATAAGGCTTAATAGTAGCATCAAAGATTTGGTTATCTAGAACCAAGCATGGGAGAATAGGGCCATCATCCAAAAAAATAGTTTATGGGAGATTGGAATTGGAGACAAGGCACTCTTCTGGGAAGATGCTTGGCAACAAAGGTATGAACTTGATCAAGATCAATATCAACAAATCAAGACCAAAATGAAAAATAGAGGCAGAACCAGAGTCTACCATTATTGGAAACCAAGTGCAGTTGGGGATAGCTGGAGAGAATGGTTGGATCAAGAGGACTGGGCTCCCCACATCAATCTCCAGGTATGGTCTTCTCTCTCAACTGAACTTCAAAAAAGACAAATCCTTCATGACACCTCAGAGGACAAAATCCGATGGGGCAAAAACATTGCTGGTCATTTCAATTTAAAAGAAGCATACAAATACATTGCAAAGCATGATCAAATTCAACCTGACCCGAAATGGAGATCTATCTGGGACAGAAAACATTGGCCAAAAAATTCTATTTTCCTATGGCTTGTCCTGCATAGGAAGATTCTAACCTGGGATAATCTAAGAAAAAAAGGATTTATTGGTCCCTCTAGATGCCAACTCTATCAGTAAGAGGAAGAAACTTCAAACCATCTCCTGAACGAATGTCTCTATGTGTCCAAACTTTGGGATTAGGTTTTCCTGGTCTTCAACAGTTCAAATCAAGATCCCTCATCAATATTGATCACCATTTCGAACTGGAGAACTTCCGTCTCCTCCCATCCTTTGGTTAATCAAGCATGGAACATTATCCTAGGTATGGTCAGTTGGGCTATATGGAAGGAACACAATGCTAGAATTTTATGAGGCATCTCTACTCTGGAGGAAATCACTTTATCTAAGATCAAGAGCACCATTCAAGAGACTATTGCTTCATTCCCCCTTCAGATTACCAATCACTCTCCCAGTAACTTTGATGCGATTCTATCAATGTTGGACCTCCTCCAGATTAGCGTCCCTGTTGTCCCTTCCACATCCAGGAATATTAAACATAAGGACACTTGGAGGCCACCAATGCTGGTAACCACTAAGCTTAACTACAATGGAGTGGCAAAAGGAAACCTAGGCTTGGCTGGTTTTGGAGGTGTCTTTAGGAACGCAAAAGGTGAAATTTTATGGGTCTACGAGGGTAACATCAGTTTAGCTACTAACAACGTTGTTGAACTACATGCTCTAGAACATGGCATCTCCATCGCGAAGAGACTAGAGCTCAACCCACTAATCATTGAAGGGGACTCCACTCTGGCCACTCAGATTGGTAAAAATCTTCTGCAGGGCATCGAAGTGGCCAAAGTCTCGGATAACTAGTACCTAAAAAAAATTATGTAGAGCATCAAACACAACATCAACATCATGGACGGTTTACACTTCCAGAACATCAGAATAAATGCAAACAAGCTCGTTGATAGGTTAAGAAATGAGGGTATGGCAGGGACCCTTCGGCTGAACTCCAAGTCATGGCATGATTTGGATGACAACAATCTCCATCAGCACTGCACAACCATAATGATAAGGACAACCCGACTATCGAACAATAATTGTTCGCGTACCCTGCGTCACATCATGGATGATTCTAAGCATTGGGAGAACGATGGTTCTGCGGTGCACATGCCTAACCCCATCCTCAGATTGACAGATGTGTTGGGCACTGCTGTAGCTGCTCCTCTCTCCCGCGAAGTCATCGTCTTCTTGTCCCTTCAACTCTGTAAGGCTCCTTTGCCACCTCCTTACCCCTGTACTTTGCACGCTTCCCCTTCCCTCCCATCCCCTCCGTTCCATGCCCCCCATGGTCCTCTGACCTCTATTTATTTCCCCCTCACCCCTCTCATTCCCATCATTCCCTCCGCTCTCTGGCCCCCTCATATATCCTCTGTTCTCTGGTTGTTTTGGCTCTCCTGTCCCTATGTCTACCTCATGGCCCCGAAATGCTGCTCCAGCCCAGCCTCCAGTCAGGGGCACGGGCGTGGTAGAGCTGCTTCCCGCTAGAAATCTCTGGGTTCACCCCCCTATACTCTTGTTGAGACCTCTGTGATGCATGCAGCTCTGGACTTCGTAGCAGCAGTCAACCCAGAAACTCAAGAGTGTATGGCCAACCTTGAAGCTCAAGCGGGTGTTCTTCATAGAGCAGTCTCTTCAGAGGATATAGATGCAGAATTTGCATGGATCCCTGACCTAGATTTCACCAGAGTGCACGAGAACCTTTATGCGCACACCATCAAAACTAGGTGGAAGATGAAAAATATCATGGTTCTCGCCATGCAGGAGTAGGAGGAGCATTCAAATGCGCTCGAAACCAAAATAGACAGTCTCATGGAAAAGTTAGTGATCTATGTCGAAGCTATCCACCACTGTCGATTCATTACGAGGGACTCCCTGCAGTACGCTATCATCAGGAAGAAATCCACAACGAAATTCCACTCAGCTGCTGAAGGGTCGCCAAGCATTAAGAAAAAAATTGTTGGAGCCTCCCCTAGTCGACTGAATGCTACTGTGCCATGGGAGGGGAGTACCCAGGAAACTCCCATCAGCCTAGATGAAGACTATGTCACCACCAATTCAGAATGAATTATCCTTGTCCTCTTTTGTCTCTTCTCCCCCATGGTTCTCTGACTGCAGTAGACCTCACAGTCTCATAAATAAAGAACCTGGGCTTTGTCTATGTAGTGGCAACTAAGTCTTTACTTATTCTTTTTGAGTCTGTCGTAAAAGGGTTTCTGAGTATTCACCATTGTAACTATCATAGTTTTCATAACCCAATTTTGGAAAAGTCGCATTGTAAAGAGAGAAATTCAAAAGCTAGAACAAATAGTTCAGTTGGTCTTTGTGTTGGGCTCTCTCTCCCACACAACCCAACTCATGTAATTACTCTCTTTTTTCAGTAATATATTCTATCTTATTTACAAAAAAAAAACAATGTGTAAATGTTACTGGTGCTAAAGTTTTGATTTATGATAAAGTCGAAAGGTAGAAATTTAATTTGTCGGCTTGTGGTATAGTGAGTGCATAATCCAACGGCCATGATCTACCCCTCCCAGATCAATGACGGGGGATCGATTTCGGACCCCCCAGTCCATTCTATCGTTATTGGTAGTGAGAGGTTCCGAAAAGTGGATTCACTTTTCCTGACCCCACGCTACGTGGTGGGTACTTAGCATTTCGCACCCCCCCGACCCACTCAAAACCTCTTACGACCTACCCCCCTCTGAAAATCGCTCCATCTCCTGCTAATCGCCACATCTCTGCTTCCCCTCCACTCCTATCATGCCATGCATCCTCCCCACTCCCGCATATTGTTTCCTTTTCCTTCTGCCACATGTCTTTTCCCTATTTTGACACCTATTTTTACTGTTACACCCTCCGTTATACAATGACCGTTTTCTCTCCAATGTGCACCAGATCACAATGGACCCGCTCTGTAATGGTCAAACACAATGGCGATTTCCAATTTCCTATAAAAACCTCCCATTTTTTCAGTGTGGCCCCCTTCCTACGTCCCATTTACTTCAGAGAACAGGTACAGTGGTTTAAAACCCCCATTTCCCCCACCGAATTTCTCTGTCACCCACTGCAAATTCCAAATAGTTGTTTCCCAACCAAGTACCTATTACAGCAAACGAATTATTCAGAAAGAAACCAATTTTTCCCAGGTAAATACCACTGGCTCTTCACCTCTTGTCCTAAGAATCTTAAAAATGGAACCTAAGGGAAAGTCAAAACCAACCATTGAAAACCGAATGACCCCTCTTGCCATTGATCTAGACCATTTACCCCTAGTTGACCAGCAATATAAAATCACAGAGACTAATTGTGAGTTTGACTTGTTCGAACTACACAATTGGCTCAAGCAAACCTTTCTGGACTAGAGTGATGAAATCAACCTTTGGGAATCCCTCTTGCCACAATTCATATTTCCCAAAACTCACCCTTTCCCATATTTTGTTTTATGGTGTCAGTCTAGGTATATCCCCAGCCAAAGAGTCATTTTGGCCCAAAATGGAGACATTATGTTTACTATAACCTCAAAGTCAATTAACCAGATGCTTCAAGTCCCCCAGAATGATTCTTTGAGCCCTTTCTCTGTAGATTCCCTCATGGAACTCTACCAGAAGCTAACCTTCTCTGGAAGAGCTAGAATATTTGAAATTTTCTTTCCAGAAGATGTCCAACTTCCAAAGAAAAATCCACCATATCTGTTACAGGGAAAAGTGTCTATATAGAACTGCTCTATCCCACTAAGGTGTGACAGCTGCCTTAGAAACAAACAGAGAAAAGCTACTTATGTTTTTCCTTTATGAATTATAGATAGAGAGGAATAGAAAGACCAACCTCTGTCTTGCGCTAATCCTTTGATTCGATCCCTCTCTTCTTTGATAGTCCCCATCTACCTGCTCCCTTGCACGCCCAGCTTTACAAAGTACCTGTAAGATCACAGAAGCATAGCACTATACAAAGACATGGATCTATATTCATAAACAACTTAGGATCAGATTTAAATTGACCATACAAATGTAACAAGCATCAATGATACAAAAGCATGGAGGAAAACTCAAATAGCTTTTATTGATAAACAAGAAAAGATCCAGGAGGAGTTACAACCAGTTGTTCCGACCCAGCATCAACCTCCCAGCAAAGAAGCCCCTCTTCACCTCAAACAAAGCATAGATCACCCAACAATCTGATGTTTGTCTCTAGAAACCAACAGCAATTCCTTACAATATGCAAAATTCCAGCCTCCGGATCTCTGGGATGAGGGATCCATATATAGATATCTATAAGGGGGATGAGTCAGCTTATGATTTGATTAGTGTCTTCTCTCTGTCAGTTCTTGCTTCCACTTGGAGACTGAGGGCCTCTTACTCATCCTTGGTCGAATTTAGTGAGGCAAGTGTCACAAGAGAAGATTCTGGAAGCTTCCATTGCCTCTCCACCTCGCGGAATGACATTGCCATTTGTCATTTCTCGCCCATCGCACCCCACAGAAGGGAGTTTTGAAATGCAACGCACCCTCATAGTGCATTTGGGTGAGATGCAAAGCACCTAGCCAGTGGAGCAGCTGCAATGATCCTGTTTTGACCAATTTTGAGTAGTTTTTCATGGAGAACTTCTGGGAGAAGCTGTAATCTGTTGACCTTGTTCCTTTAGGGGTTAGAACAACTCTTTTAGGGACTTAGGAGCCCTTGGTTTATGGACATTTCATGCTTGGGGTTGTAGGGCACAAAAATGTCTATAACAATATCTAACCTCCATGTTTCCAGAAAAGACCTAGAAAATTGTCGCATTAGTATCTTGTCTCCTAGGGTATCAATCAGATCAATGGGTGGATGAACCTATCCTAGGTTTTCTATCCATCTTTTCCACAGAAGAAAAACCTTTTGTATTGTTTAATTTTAGTCAATTCCTTGCAGAAAACATCCATAAGCAATTTCTCAGGATTACCACAGAAGGGATGTTTAAACATGCATCAGTGCTAGCTTATATGTTTCTATTTTACCAGGTAGAAATATTCCCAATTTCTTTGCAGAAACTGCATGAACAAGGCAATGCACAATCAGACATCCAATGGACCTCTTTGGTGTGGAATAATTCAAATGATTTCAGTTTCAGTGACTTCATAGACTTGTTCATTTATAGTGTTGCATGCCTTCTTAATAGTAATGTGGAACCTAAAATAGGTTTTGAGATACAAAGAATCTTACACCTCAGTGAACAAGTTAAATCAGGAGACTGGTACTTGTACCAAACTACACAGAAATTAGAGTGTATGGTTGTGAGCTTCCACCATAAAAACTACCAAAATATGTTCCTATGAGAATTTTCTCATTGAAATATATCAGGAAAATGATCAACATGGATGACCTACACTTTGTTTCAGCTAAAAAGAAAGCATAGTTCAAAATCAAGACACAGGTGGGGCCATTCATATGCAATCAAAGAGCAACAGGTAAAGATGCAGATGCACTTCTCAAATAAATGAACTTCCAATTAAGCTTTACTTGGTCATATGACCTCTTCAGCATCATTTACAGTTTAAGAGTGGAACGAAAGACAACTCCTTACACTCACATTCCCAGGCTAGAGATTGAAAAATTCATGAATGAGGATCAGTGGGAGGAGAACACTCTGAAAGAATATGAAGAATAGGTTTTGTCTACAACCACTTCACAGACTCCAGTACCTCAGGAGAAGCATGAAAAAAGGCCAAGAGAAGAAAATTCTCTTGCAGTAACATAAATTGGAGCCAAGGAATTCCTAATATATACAAAGAAGCAAAAAACTAATCCAAAACCAGTTTTCATGCGGGATGATGAAGAATAGGATTTTATATTTTCGATAGGTCCACATGTTTCTACAAGACCAGAAAACATTTTTGTAGGTAAAAGACAAGAAGACTTTTTTGTAGGCTCTCCATCTTCCTCAACCTCACAAGATCCTCCAGATTCAGCATAGACAACAGACTTGGCTCAAGGCCAAACAGAGCCAAATATTTTTGCTAAGTACAAAGCAATCAAGTAGAAAAATGAGATGATAAAGTCCAATACATATACTCAATTCTAGAAGAAAAATTCGTCTTGCCAACACAGGCTTCTATCAACCTTTGATACTGAACAAGGAAGAACGCAAATGGATTTTCTACAGGCACAGATTCCATTCCCGAAATCGCCAGTAGACTACAAGAAGACAATTTTTTGCTTTGAAACTAATCAAGTTCATATGATTGATTAGATCGATATGCACAAACAGACTGGAGAGATGTTATACTCCACTTTGACTAATATTGCCATGACAACTTCAAAATTGCAGGCCTCCATCAGCAACATGCAGTCACATTTGAAGATGTAGAAGATCTCATATTTGGCAAAGGATACTAGAATTAAGTCACTGGAGGACTTAGTCATTAAGCTAGGTTATGACCCAGTGATGTAAAGACAGTAAAGGATATTGTGAGAAAAAAGAATGCAGATATAGCATCTTTGAGGAAGTAGCTCAAGCTACCATCTACAGAGGGTCCACAAACCAAGGAAATGGGAGAACTATAAAAGCAAAGGGAATACATGTTCAAGATAATAATTTAATGAAATGTCCAGATCAGAGAAATAGAGGTGGAACTAGAAAATTTTTTCAAGGATAAAGAGCAGCCCTCACAGTTGGCTTTATTTACACTAACTGCAGTGTCTATTTCAGTTGTAGGAACAACAGAGGCTTCTACATCAACAACAACACCAGCACCAACCACAGATTCTTCCACCGAATTGATTAAAGCCATGCAGGAGATGTCCCTTCAGGGAAAATAAATTGAGAAGTTAAAAGATCAGCTAAAGAATTTACAAGAACAAAAATTGAAGATAGACAACTCCTATGTAGTAGAATTACAAAAATCTCACAGGATTTCTCAAAGAATAGATTTTTTAGAGAGTGAGTCAGTAATGGATCAAACTTTAGCACAAGCCAAAGAAAACATATGGGTGGATATAAATTAGGCCATAACAGAAATTTGGCCATCAATTCAAATCATCTTTGAACAGGAAGAATTGATGCAGAGATAAAAAACAGTGATAGAGGAGGTAAGAGAAATGTTGGGAGACAAGACAAGTGAAGAAACAACCTTAATCAAAATTTTGAATTCTAAAACTAAGGAAGAATTAGAAGAGCTTAAGATTGTAGACAGAACATAAATCATTTTGGAGATAAAGAAAGTTTTACAGAAGAGAACCTTATGATACAACTAGAGAATAAGTGTCAGACTCTAGAAACTATTGTTCAGAGGTTTCATACCAAGTTCAATTTACTAAATCAGAGAGGGCTACCAAGGTTGGTAGCAATGAATGACAGATTGATCAGTTTGAGTGACTACAACCACAAACTTTTTACTATTGCCCAAGATAAGTCTAAGTTTGCAGGGGTAAAAGGAAGTATTACAGGAAAATATTTCCTAGAGGCTTTAGAGTTTGATTTGATCATTAAACATGAGATCAAACACATTTTCATCAACAAGCCTACATTTGAGAAATATACTGAAGTTGATGAAACATATAGAAAGCTAATAAAACTTTCTATCCCTAGTGAAGATCGATGGGATCACTTGTGTGAATTACTTGAGTGAAACATGTTTCATCTCAGACAGCGAGGCAACACCTTTTTGGGACCAGTCATCAACAGCCATCCTTGACAATAGTGCCAACAACTCCAGCAGTTCCAAATTCCTAAATTTTTGTACTATTTGTGTAATCAGTTTTAGATATTTTAGGATTCTGTCTTGATCTTTTGACATCAAGATATTTTGTAATTATTTTCTATAAGTACTTCATAATTCGAAGTAGTAGAGGTTGATGTTTATGTAAAAGAAAAGGACCATTGATGTAAAGTTGTTCCACAAAGTTCCAGTGGACACATTTCAGTAATACAAAAGCTCTTACAGGATTCCTGTGTCAGATTTTTGGTGAAGTGATATTCTCCTTTGTTACTGTGTTTTCCTTTCTTTGTAATTTCACATGTGTTTTCTAATCTATTTTGTTCAAATAAATTATGAACTTGAATTTGTTTAAGTACACTTAGTTTTATCTTTTGAATAATTTCAATGTTTTCTACTGAAGTTAAGAAATAGAATTCTTAATTGCTCTCTACTTAATGGACACTTAATCATTTCTTCTTTTTCCATCTCATTAAACATATAAGATCCAATAAATTTGTTTGTCAATGCTGAAATTAATCCATTCGAAGTAAATTGACTCCATTTCCCGATGGTATCTTGTTCCATTATCAACCAAACAACCAAAACAAATCAAAAATCAAAATATTTAACTTTAGTAACTAGCCTAATATCTCAATATAAACAAATCTAAATTTGAAAGAGAAAACCCTCTCTGATGCTGGCAGGGCTAGATCCTAGCTTCCAAGTGGTTTTGTGGTTACCTTTGTATTTTTTCACATTCTTAGGAAATATAGAGTGCTAACATGGGGGATCAAGAAAACAATTTGAGAAGCACAAACATAGATAATAGTGGATTGAGAAGCAGATGTTATAACAACAAGCCATTTCATCTTGCTTGTTAGAGCTTGAAGTGGGCAGCGAAAGAGGTGTTTATGCCACCAAACACTACAACACTTAGGGGATCAAGAAAAAAAATTTAGAAGCACAAATATAGTTAACAGTGGATTGAAAAATAGATTTTGTAACACTAGATGTTGTAACAGCAGATACCATAACAACATGTCGATGTTAAATATGTTGAAAATGTAGTAGTAGTTGATAGTGTAACACCCATTACTATTGAAAATGTTGAAAGTGTTGTAAAAGTTGATGCTAACAACTACTACTATTGAAACTACTAAGACAGTAAACATTACAATGGTACATGTAACAATAGATGTTGTAACAATGGATATTGTAATAGTAGATGTTATAACAACGAATGTTGTAACAGTTGATGTTGTAATAGCAGATGTTGTAGTAATTGAGGGGGTAGAAAGTCATTTCATCTTGCTTGTCAAAGCTTGAAAGTGGGCAACCAAAGCGGTGTTTCTGCCACCCAACGCAACACCAGCACTTGGGGTGTTGTAACATTTTCTTGTTACATAAAAAATTTCAAAAAAAATGTTTTTTATTGCACTTTCTAATAGTTTTCGCACAAATATATAATGTTGCAATATATTATTATGTTTTATTTTAATAAATAAAATGTAAAATCGCCACGCACTAACTATCGTGCATTTTCTAATGGCAGCAATTGACGCTTTAGTGATTGATGAGTCTTGTATTGTGTGGCCCCCCTGCTTGCTTGAAATTTAACCGGGGGGGGAGGGCGCATAAAAATTTGTGTTTCCAAAACAAATTTTTCAATGTGGCAACGACATATGAATTGTGCACCACCCCCCCCCCCCCCCCCTTCCTCCCCAATAATTACCACTTACCACCTACTCCCCCACAGAAAAGACCATTCCTGATCTTTAGTAATAAATATCACCCGCCACCATTTTATTGACATCTTTCCATTTAATTCTGAAGAAAACTCTGATGCTAAAGACAAAGGAAAAGTGTGAAAATATTCTAGTGCAAATCAATAAATTCTACATAAATTTTATATTCTGCAAGAGAGAAGTCTTCCATCATTTAAGAATTCATATGGCCAGATGGTAATAAAAGACCAATATGAAATATTGTTGAAGAGAGAGGTAGGGGATAGGACAAAGTTCGTTGGAATTAAGGGAGAGATTAATGGACGAAATATACTTCAAATGTTACCTGATGGGCTGAGGTTGGTAGAAGTTGAAGGAATAACCCAATTATCAGTCTTTTTGAGATTCCCTTATTACCATTTTAAAATGTATTAAACGGTCTCAAAATAAGGACCCTGACCCAAACCCAACTATGAAAAGAATATATTTATTGTTGGGCAAGTTTGAAAACATATAATTTTATCATATCAAAAGGGAAAATAATATGTTGGTGGATGAACAAGCTAATTGGGTCATCATCCTGGAGCAAGGTGAACTTAGGGAGGACGAGAATGCATCTTCCAAATGTCACATCCCATGAACATTTATAAATGGAAAAGGTTGGAAGAATATGGAGAAGGGTGAACTATCTAACATGATGATTAATTACCTAATTTACTCCTTGGCACATCTATTCTACGGTGGGAGTCCTGGAAATAAGTTGGATCCGTCAATCTCATGATGGATAATTAAGAGGAATCAAGACAGGATTAAGGATAGTTGGGAGTTCATAAGCTGAGATTTAAGGCAGAGATGTAGTGAAGGAATTGTGTTCTCTGAGCTCAAGGAGGATCGCCTTAGGTTAATCATGTGGGAATTCATCTCGGAGAAAGAAGCAATGAAAATTAATTTGGTTGTAGGGAGTGCACTACCAAAGAGCATTAAAAATGAAGGGACCTCTCGCGTCATTAATCTAGAGATAATTTTTGCTATAAGAAGATGGTTATGGAGGGAATATGCATTGTGGATTTCCACACATCCTCATTGTGCCAAAGAAATGGCTTCTCTGTATGGAAATGGAATTGGAGTCTCTTTGGAGAATTCCCTTGTTTCATTCAGGCATGAAGTGAAGGAAATGATTTCGCGGATTGGAGGGAAAATTATATTTGAAGCAAGGTCTCACTTTACCCTCGTTTCGATTCAGCTGGAAGGCTTGAGGAATGACATGGAGAATTTTCAGGAAGCAACAGATTTCATCATGTCGAAGATAGTGAATCTTAACCAAAAGGTGGAGAATTCGGAAGAGAAGGTGGAGATTGTGGTTGTGTCAGTTCTAAAGGAAGTGTTTGGCATCGGGGAGGAAGGTGACAATGAACCAACGTGCGGCGAGAAGGGAGGCCCCCCTCTGGATTTCATAGTACAATTGAAGATCTAGTAAGAGGCTGAGAAACATGAACCTAAGAATGCAAGCTAGCAGGGGGAAGAAGAAGCGGCTGATATTGAAGAAATCAGACAACATGAGTCAGAAGAAACTGACTAGTTAGCATATAGAAGTAGTTTTTTATGTTATGAAAATATGTAAATATTAATGGGGTTTTTTGGAAAATGGTGTAGAAAATATGGAAAAGAAAAATATGAAATCTCACTGTCTTTGGTCAGAGCATTTTTTGAGGGATGTGGAATTGTTGTTACTTCTGAATATAATGGTTTAGGCCATAATCCAGATTGTTTAATACAAATATAATTTTTCCTTTAAAAAAAAAGGAGAGAGAGAATACTTTGAATGTAAATCTTTTGAGAGAGTGGATATTTTGTAAAGCACTCTATATATACCTTATTTTTTAATAAGATAGGGTTGATTCCTGGAGCAAGTTTTTGTAATATTGTTGTAGGACTTTCAACTTGGATATAATCAAAGGCTTCTAGTTTTTGTTCATGATAAAAATTGTGTACTTATGAGTTCTTCTTGTAATTTCATAGTTTATTTCTGCATATATTTGAGAATAGTATAGGACATTGGGAAGGGATAGATTGAGTATCAATCTCCCTATTGTGCCTCTGCAAAGTTATGTTCATTACTGAGTTAGAAATTGAATAATCTATTTAATTTACTACTCAACAATCTTTAGATTGTTGCTTCTATGTTGTACTTGGATATATTTATGTTGACTATAGAGGTTCATCTATACGTCTATGTTATTATTAGATGATTAAATGTTTGGGGAGAATGTTTAGCCTTCTAAATTCCTCTTTCAATTCCTCTCAATTCTTCACATTGATGCTTTGGCTCAGTTCTTTAGTCGAGGACTATCTACAAAGATACAACATGGGGGATCAAGAAAACAAATTGAGAAGCATAAACATAGGTAACATCGAATTGAGAAGTAGATGTTGTAACAATGGACATTGTAACAATAGATTTTGTAACAACAGATGTTGCAACAACATATGTTGTAACAACATATGTTGTAACCACAGATGCCATAATTGCATGTCAATGTTAAATCTGTTGAACGTGTTATTGGAGCTTGACATTGTTCCGTTAGATATATGTGGCATGGTTTTGGGAAACCCGTACCTTTATGACAGAAAATATATCTTCCATCGACATGAAAATAAATATCATTTATTCAAAAATGGAGTAGAATATATTGTGAGAGCTCACAACAAGAAAACAAATCTTTCTCTTGTTAATGCAGGGCAAATGAAAAGACTAGTGAATTTGAGCAAGAATTTTGTGCTTCTTATGATCAAACCCAAAAAAGGTGTTGATAATGAAGCTTTAAAGGTTGTCATTCGAATTTGAAATTTGAATTGGTTGGTGTAGTTAACCAATATGATGAAATGTTTCAGGAACCAAGGGGATTACCTCCCAAGAGAGGAATTCAACACAAGATATAGTTGTAGCAAGATTGTCCTCTTCCTAACATTGGCATGTACAGGATATCAATGATGGAAAGCACAGAAATTAAGAGCAAATCCAAGAGTTCTTGAATAAAGGGATCATCAGACCATCTTCATCGCCTTGTGGTTCACCTATTGTCTTACTACCAAAGAAGGATGGAACATGGCGCATGTGTGTGGAACTTCGTGCATTAAACAAAATTACAGTAAAGAACAGTTACACATTGCCTCGAATAGATGATTTACTGGATCAATTGAAAGATGCAAAGTATTTTTCTAAGCTGGACTTAAGAAGTAGCTACCATCAAATTAGAATAGTTGAAGGAGGCATTTGGAAGACAAAATTAAAAAAAAACAGGGTTTGTTTGAATGGCTAGTTATGACATTTGGTTTATGTAATGCTCCTGCTACATTCATGTGTGTGATGAATGATGTCTTGAGGCCATTTCTTCATGAATTTGTCATAGTCTACTTAGATGACATCTTAATTCAGTAAATCCCGTGTTGAACATGTCATGCATGTAAGAAAAGTACTCGATGTCTTGAAAAAAGAACAGTTGTATCTTAAGATGTCAAAGTGTGAATTTGGAAAGACTTCTTTAGTTTACTTGGGTCATATTGTTGGAGGAAGTGAGTAGAAAATATATCCCTCCAAGGTTGATTTCATTGTGAATTGGCCAAGGTCCAAGACAGTTATAGAGGTAAGAAGTTTTATGGGAGAAGCTCAATATTGGAGGAAATTCATTGCTATTTTTACCTTATAGCAACTCCTTTGCATGCGTTGACTAGCGTGAATTTTTATTTTTATTTTCAGTGGGGAGGCAAACAACAAAAGGCCTTTGATGAGTTGAAGGAAAATATCAGTATAACTCCCATACTCACACTTCTAGACTTGAGACATTCGTTTGAGATTCAGACTAATGCTAGTGACTACATTATGGGTGCAGTCCTCATATAGCATGGTAAGCCTATATGTTTTCATTTGGAAACTTTTAATGGTGTAGTGATTAACTATCCTACATATGACAAGGAACTGTATGCATTGGTGCAAAGTGTGAAAAAATGGAAACATTACCTGATGGGTAAGGAAATAGTCATTCACACTGATCATCAACCATTGCAATACCTACAATCAAAATCAAAGTTGCAGCAATCAAGGCACTTCTGATGGATGGGTTTTCTTCAATAATTCCACTTGGTAATCAAGTATAAGAAAGGTATCTACAATAAAGTTGTTGATATGCTTTATAGACCAAAAGTTAGTGCAGCTACTTTACTCAAACATAATTTTGTTTTACATGAAAGTTATATTGATCAATATGCATTAGATAATGACTTTCAAGATGTTTATGAAAGCTTAAGTCAAGGTAACTGAGTAGAGGAATTGGATTATCATTTGCATGATAACTTGTTGTACCATCTTGGCAAGCTTTGTATTCTACAAGGAGAAAGAGTTAACATCATACGAGAGGCATATACTTCTCTTATTTATGGTCATTTCAGTATAAGTAAGATGGTGGCACATCTACATAGGTATTGTTATTGGCCTCGTATGCTTGAAAGTGTTTCTCGCTTTAGTAAGGGATGTTCGTTATGTACAATCAGTAATCCTAGCAATAGGAAGTTAAGATTGTACACACCACTTCCGATTCCGTCACGACCATGGGAGAGTGTTCCTATGGATTTTGTAGGAGGTCTTCCATTGTAAAAAAGAGGTCATGATTATTTGCATGTAGTTGTGGATAGGTTCACCATGTGTATTTTGATGTTGATCTAGGTGGATGTTGTTGGCCACCCGCCTATCCCACTTGGACCCCCACAACTGTCTCTTTCAATTTTTCAGTTTCCTCAATTTTAGCACAATTTACTATTTTTAGCAATTTTTAGGGTCCTTAACTTCCGGAGTCGTTTCGAGGCCCTAAACGACATTTTTTGGGCAATATTGTACCAGGGATTTTTTATTTAAATCATATTTTCCTTTGTCCTTGGAGAGATCTTTCCAATGGGGTATCATGCACGTCAAACAGAGATAATATGACCCAGTCGCAACCTCGGGAAGTTTGTTGTCCAACTAACCCCAATGAGGCCCATAAACTCTTGGTGTTACATCTCTTCAGGTTAGGGTTTTGGTTGTTTATGGTTTTCTCTTATTGTTCAATAATAAAAAGGCCCTTGAGCCTCATTGTAACACAGTTCAAAGGCATGTAGCCGCCACATATCTTGTCAGAGATAAGTTACCATCGCCCGAGCTAGTTTATTTCCATTTTTGTTTGTAAGCATATTTCAATATTTTACTTTAATGAAATGAAGTATTATTTTTGTTGCATCTCTGTATTTATGGTTATTTATGTACTTTATTGTGTTCCTATTTAAATTTGGATCAGATGCCATGTAAAAAGAAAGTTACATCTGAACAAACTGCTCAGTTATTATTTCAGAATGTTTGGGTGCATTTTGGATTGTCCACATCCATTATTAGTGATTGAGATTCTCGCTTTGTGGGGAATTTTTGGTCAAACTTGTGGGGATTCATGGACACAAAAATGAAAAAGAGTACATCCTTTCATCCACAAATAGATGTTCAAACAGAAGTGTTGAACAGAACAGTGATACATCTTCTTCGTGGGTATTGCAGCAAGCATCCTAAGTTGTGGGATGAACAATTGCACTATATTCAGCATGCTTACAACCGAGCCAAGCACTATTCCCCTCAAACTTTTCCATTTGAGGCATGCATGGGATACCTGTCTAAATCTCCTTTGGATTTTACTTTTGGAAAATATGTTTCTATTGAAGGGTATAGCGACATAGACAAAGTAATAAATTTCATTGAACAAATACAATTAGTACACCAAAATGTTCAAGAACAACTTGAGAAAATCCAAGGCAAATACAAAGAAGGCATGAAAATCATCGTCAAGATCACAAGTTCCAAGTTGGTGACGAAGTTTGGCTTCATATTAACAAAGAGAGGCTCCAAGGAGAAGGTAAAAAGCTAAAACCAATTAGATAAGGTCCATTCGGAATTTTGTAAAAGATTGGTAATAATGCCTTCAGGTTGGACTTGCCTTCATATATGCAAATTTATGTTTTAGTTAATGTTGATAATTTAAGGTTGTATGAGCCTCCTTTGATTGAAGATTAAGGAGAGAATGTTCAAATTCCATCTATTGAAGACTTTACTCCATAATTCCTTGATGTGCTTCAATAAGACACTATACTTGATAGAAAAACAAGGACATCAAAAAGGGGAAGTATTGATTATCTTCGAGTGGGGCTCAAAGGTACAATTCCTTCAAAATACCAAATGGATAGAGGTTGGAAAGGTGAGGTAAATGTACCCTCACCTTCTAAACAATTGAAAGTGATCCTTCTGGGGTCCAAAAGGCTTCGAGTGGGGAGGAGCGATCAAGTGCTCAAAATTATGCTAAAAAATCAAAGTGTCAGAATTTTGTTAAACGTAGCTTCAAACTGAAGAGATCTTCATTCTGATTCCAACGGTGTGAATGGCACTCAAATTCAAGCTCGTATGCAGAAGTTAGAGCAAGTCAAAGTCCAGGTTTGACTTGCTCACATGGAAGGATTGGATGATGTGGCAAGGTCCTTCAACAAATGAGGAGGTGTTAAGTGGCAAGCTTCCATTGGCTTCGCATGTTGCAAATCGCAATTGCAGGCAGGTCGGCATTGGAAATCGGCCCTCGAGCAAAGAAGGGTGCAATTTGATAAGGCATGCAGGAAGGTTTTCAGGAAATGGCTGGATTCGCAATACAATGGATCACAATAGCAGATCGGCGAAGGGTAAACGTTGCAGAATAGGCCCTAGCAGGTACCGGGTTGCGATATCATATCACAATTGCAAATCGCAACGGTGAAAAATTTCCACATATATAAGACCCAAGGATATCTGCCGATTGTGAAATACGAAAGGATCCTGGATGCGAAGCGACTTTAGATTCTGGTTAATACTCCGTCGGGTCCACCACATCGCAATCACACCTTCTCCACTTTTTTCACAGACCATAGCTCACAAAACTCCGCCAATTGTGATTTTCGATGGATAGTCGGTGCCAACGGATTATGGCCCTCCACTCGGCAAAATTCTCGCTCGGTTAGCAGATTTTTGGAGCGAAATTGTGGGTTCCCGTAAGATGTGGAGAAATTTGTGGAACGAATAGTGGGAAAACTAGGAGAAGTCATAACTTCTTTAATTTTCCACCAAATTGGATGCAAAAAGAGGCTAGATAGCCATTTTTGAGTATTCTGGACTAATTGGAGCAGGTTTCTGAAGCATTTGAACATTGTAAACATAGATTTTTACACATTTGAGCATAATAGAGAGGCCCAAGCCATTGGAAGCTGGACCAAGGAGACATAGCCCAGGAGGGGTGAACTCCTTTATTATGTGCTTGTTTTAATGTGTTTTTGATGATGTTCTGTACATGTTTAAGTTGTTGTTCAGTTTATGGTTTATGTTAAATTTCTCATAAAATTAACATAAAAAACTCTTCATTTTACTTGCAAAAATTGATGAATTCTTAAGCACATTGAAACCATTTTGTTTATAATCTAGATCTTAGCATTGCAAACTAATATTTTAAATCAGATCACTGCCTCACAAGCCCGCTCTACCCAACACTTAGCCAATTCTGTTGCTTGACAAGCCCTTATTAGTAAGGCCAAAATACCTTCCTCACAAATGAATTAAATCATCAAACCTTGAAATGTAGAAGGTTCATATTAGTAAGGCCAAAAGGCATGACCAAAAATTCATAATAGCCCTCATGAGTTCTAAATGTTGTTTTTCGAATGTCTTCAATCTTCATTCTGATTTGATGATATCCTGAATGAAGATCCAACTTGGTGAAGTAAATTGATCCATGAAATTCATCAATGATAGGAATGGGAAATTTATCTTTAATATTGAGCTTGTTGAGCTCCCTATAATCTGGACACATGTGCCATGATCCACCCTTATTGTGAACCAATACTACTAGAGCAGAGAAAGAACTTTGACTAGGTTGAATTATACCAGCCTCTGTTGAGTGCAGATCCATCCTACTATGTTGAGTGCAGATCCATCCTACTATGTTCTATTTTACCAATAATATATTTACAAGAATCAATGGAAATCTCAAATTTCCTTTTATTTATTTATTTAATTGAATTTTGATTGAAGATGTTTTGTTTTCTAGATTTGCTATTTTTTATTTAATTTGCATTTTAATAGAAATTTTATTGGTTTTTGGCAGGAGAACAGTTGAGGAGAAGATGAAGAGAAGATTTAAATCAATGGCTTTTCTCCAACAATGGAAGAAAAAGAGTTTTGACCAATGAAAATCATTGGATCATATGTGTTCTTCAACAACTCTCCTATTTTGAATTGACGTTTTGTAATTATAAATAATGGTTTGTAGAATGGACAGGGGGCTTCTCTCTTCTCCAATTCTATAATTCTTGAAATCACTATTGTAATAGGGAGGATTCGAATCTGAGAGGAAGAGAGGCAGATTGTTTGGGCTTACAACCTGTTTGTATAGAGGGAGTTTATGATTCATTTACACTACTGTAATGTGATTAGATTCTTTTCTGCAGACAGGGAATCGATGATTAGAGACAATAGAGGACTTGCACTACTGTAACTCTCTATTGTTTTTGTAACTTGATTCATCTTTATAATAATATTTATTTCTGTAATTGGTTGCATAGCACTACTTCTTGCTCTGTTATTGAAAATAAATTCTTCAGATTTCAAATTCATTTCTGGTGTATGAGTATATTGGTTTGGCTTTAGCACTATTGTTAAATGTTTTTTGTTATGCTCATTTAAAATCTAGTCAAGCTATCTTGCAGGGTTAATCAAAAATGAGTTTTGAAACTGGAAATTGCATAAGGACAGACCTTTATCTCCTTGAGCTGCTAGCTATCTAACAATTTAATCTTATAGATGTCCTGCTTTATACATGTCATGTATTTGAACTATTTCAGTATTGTGGCATGAATCTTTTTATTCTTATGCATATATTTTATTAACAATTGGAGATGTTTGTAGTTGGATGTTTGTTAACTATTAAATGGGCATTTGTTTGTATACATTTTCTCGAACAAGGATTAGATATTGGAACTTTTCCTTGGTCTATTTCCTTTATCTCATTCCAATTTCAACATGCTTCAGTTTATTTTCTTATCCTTTTAGCTTGTTCTTGATTGAGAGAAAGACTAATCCTTCTTTCAATCGAGATAGGTCTAGGATTAGATGCATATTAGATTTGACTTTGCATTTAGTTTTAATTTCCACATCATGGAAGTCCCCTCATACAGGGGCAGCCTTTATAGTGGTTTGGTTGGGCCATAAAATCAGCTTAATGATCGCTTTCTTGCCTGAACTCAACAAGAGGTATGATCTGATGTCTCTTCTCTATTGGTAATAAAAAGGTATACTTTAAGCTAGTAGAGATAGAGAGAGGGTAACTAGACCTAGTTTAACCAATTGGAACCACCATTTCAAATGGAAAAAGATCTGCTTTAAGTTCTTGACTTGGTGGTTTTCCCCTAATGTTGAGGC
Source organism: Pinus tabuliformis (assembly GCA_031772625.1). NCBI lineage: Eukaryota > Viridiplantae > Streptophyta > Pinopsida > Pinales > Pinaceae > Pinus > Pinus tabuliformis. The sequence continues at coordinate 351,144,779 of CM062818.1, read as the reverse complement.
AAACATTTCGAGCCTATAACAGGTTCCTTAAGGAGAATCTCAACCCTTAAAGGGTTCATTGACCTCTTCTGTAAGGCCATGAGTATGGAAATTAATTTCATAAAACCATGTTTGATTCCTTATCAAATTATTGGCATGAAAAGGAAACAAATTTGAAATATTCTTTCGATTCCTCTAAATAGTTGTAGATTTTTTTGTAGATTCAAAAACTCGTGTAATTTTCTAAAACACAAGACAAGAGTCTAATCTACTTTCAACAACGAAAACCAATAATGATCGATGAATACAATAATCAACAAGAGGAAGAATATCAATCGTACATAACACAATATTTCTCTAGGGAAATGAACTTCTCAAAACCCCGACTATCTATATTACATTAATTAGAAATCTGAGAAGAAAATATAATGCTTGTTCAAACTAGAACAATCCCTGCAAAAGTATAATCAAATATTTGCCTCACAAGCTCGCTCTAGCCAACACCTAGCCAATTTTGTTGCCTGCCAAGCCCCTATTGCCTTGTGCAATTGGTGAGAGGATCAGCCCATATTTAATTGGGAAATCCATCCTCCATAACTACGCAATCCAAACTTAGGTCCTAAACTGATTGCATGCATGATCTGTACAACTCGGAAAATCATACAATTGATAGTACACTATCCCTACACTCTAGTCGAAACTGGGTCTTCCTCTGAACTGACATGCATGAATTATTTGTGAGTGAATCTTTGGCTAACTAGTGTGGTACGGGTTGATGCACTGGTGCAATAATCCACCACTAGACCTCTACTAGTTCCTCCAACATTTAGAACTAATTTAACTAACTATAAATAATTACAACTCCAAAGAACTCAACCTGGGCACCTAAAATTTAGGGAACACTTTCCATGAGTTTAGATGGGCTTCCAACTTGAATTTCCTAAGATAACTAAGTCAATTTAACTTAGTTAACTATTACAAGTTGCTATGAGAATAGAATTCGATTTTAATTCACAGTTTAATTGAAGGACAAATTAAATTGGAATTTCTTGTTGCTATTTTTAACGCTCCCTCTCAACAAGAAAGGGATTATCATCTACCCCGATCTTGTCTCTGTGAAACTCAAATTTACATCGTGATAATGCCTTTGTCAAAATGACAACATCCTGCTCCACTCTTGGAATGTACTCCAACAACATAATCCACTTTTTCACACAATCTCGAAGATGATGATACCCGATATGAATATGCTTAGACCGATCATGAAAAACTAGATTTTTAGATAGTTTGATACAACTTTGATTATCACAATGAATCATTGTTGGATCCATCTGCTGACCAAACAAACCAACCAAAATCTTCCTCATCTAGATGGCCTCACATGCTTCTTGACTAGCAGCTATGTACTCTGCCTCTGCCAAACTGAGTGCAACTGATCTTTGTTTCCTATTGTACCAAGAAACAATTGTTGATCCAATTCTGAAGATCCCTCCTGATGTGCTCTTCCTTTCGAATGGACTCCCTACCCAATCTGCATCAGTGAAGCCTTGAAGATTCACTCCCTCCATCTGTATGTACCACAATCCATACTATGTAGTGCCTCTAAGGTATCTCAACACATGCTTGGTCGCCTTCCAATACAGCTTGGTACGCCTAACAAACACTTGACTAAACTGGTTAACTTCATAGCACATGTTCGGTCGTGTGTTCACCAAATACATGAGTGAACCCACAAGCTACCTGTAAACAATAGCTTCCACTAGTTCACCCGAAAAACATCCTCATTCCTCCAGTTACCTTCTAGAGGAGTCTCCATGGGTTTACTTCTCTCCATGTGGAACCTTTTTAGTATCTCGTTGGCATACTTTCCCTGAGAGACAAAAAGTTCCCCATCATCTTGCCATACTTCCATGCCCAGAAAGTAGTGCATGAGCCCCAAGTACTTCATTTTGAACTCTCTTACAAAATCCTCTTTGCAAGACTTGATCAGCTTATCATCCCTTGTCATAATCAAACCGTCGACATATAAAAAAATAATCAACAATTTACCTTCCACCAAAATATGGTACAGGTCCGCATCCGCTTCACTTTTGGTGAAGCCAAACTCGTTGAAGTAGTTACGATCCTGGTGTACCAAGCACAGGGTGCTTGCTTCATCCCATACAACGCTCGCTTGAGTCGGCACACATGTGAATCTCGATCAAAGGTCTCAAAACATTCAGGTTTCTCAATGTACACCTCTTCCTCAATCATTCCATTAAGGAATGTTGCCTTTACATCCATCTGATGTATCTTCCAACCCATCTACATTGATAGTGCCAAAATGGATTTGATTGATAAGTACCTTGCAATAGGAGAAAAGGTCTCATCATAGTAAATCCCCTCTACCTGAGAAAATCCTTGGGCCACGAACTTTCTTGTTGAAAATTGGCAACAAGAAATTGCTAAAAATAGAAGTGCTAAAAATAGCAGTTTGGGAATTAGTGTTGGATTGGGCAACAGGGAATGAAAAATGTAAGTGCTAAAAACAGAAGTTCTATTTTTATCAGTTCTGGTTGGATTCCTATTTTTAGGCAGTCCCTGGTCTAAAATAGGAAGTAAATTTCGAATTTGGTCTTACCAGCAATTTGAATATTAATTAATTAATTCAGTTTAAGTTAATTAGTTAAGGAAAATCAAACTTGAAGTCTTTGTGAGAAGATGCAATAATTTCTCCACTGATTAGGGAATGTGTCCTTGATTTGCTCCACTGATTGAGGAATTAAGGATGAGTTCTATACTGAGAGGATTAGTTGACTTAGTCAAGTCCAGTTAGATTAATTTAATAGTTTGTTAAATTAATGAGATTCATTTTGTTGATGCTTGCATGCATGTGACAACTGGTATTTTCAGATAACTGAGTATTCACTCATGGATAACTGATGCATGTCAGTTCAAACAGAGACCCAGTTGAGATCAGATGAGGGACAGTGTACTATCAGTTGCTAGGATATTCCTAGTGAACATTCCTTGCATGAGGAAGGAATATTATTCCTTCTAGTACTGCGTAGTTGGACCTGAGGTGACAGTAGGTATGATTTGGCCAATTCACACATGTTATGTAATTGGACCCCAATCAAAACTGCGCAACGAAATAGGGGCTTGGAGGACTTGTGGAGCCTATATATACAGGCCTAGATAGTCCATGAGCTACATCATCAGGGTACAGAGAGAGCAAGATAGCTTTTGAGATAATTCTTTTTGTATGTTGTTGAGGATTTCCGCTTGATTGATAATACAGAGATGGGGTTTTAGGTTGGTGCTTTCCTAGATAAATTATTCTGTGTTATGTGTGATTGATTCCTTCTTATCAGTTATATGTGTTCATGCTTGATGTTTCTCATGGTTGATTAGCTTTTGCAAAGTTTATGGTAGATGTAGATCTAGTATTATGCTTTAGTACATTACATATATCAGTTTGAACTGCAGGTTAAATTTCTACATGATATCAGTGAGCTAGCTAATTTGTAGAGAAAATTCTACACGGCACACATGTGAATCTCGGTCAAAGGTCTCAAAACATTCAGGTTTCTCAATGTACACCTCTTCCTCAATCATTCCATTAAGGAAGGTTGTCTTTACATCCATCTGATCTATCTTCCAACCATCTACATTGATAGTGCCAAAATGGATTTGATTGATGAGTACCTTACAATAGGAGAAAAGGTCTCATCATAGTCAATCCCCTCTACTTGAGAAAATCCTTGGGCCACGAACTTGGCCTTATGTTTCTCCACACTACCATTCGCTGCTTGATTTATCTTGTAAATCCTTCGGGAACTCACTACTGACTTGTCTACTGGTCTTGGGACCACATCCCAAAAATTGTTATGAACAATGGAGTCATACTCCTCCACCATGGCATCAACCCAAACTAGTTGTTGCACTGCCTCCTCAAAGGAAGATGGCTCTATCTCAACACATCCACTCATAAGAGCCATGTATCCAGTGTACCTCTTAGGTGACCTCTTCTTCTTGCACTGTGATGTGGGCACTCCCACATTCTCTCTTGTATCCTGCGATAACCTTTCAGCCTCTCTGGTGCGCTTTCTCCCATCTCTAGAAGACTCTACCTGAGTGGACGTCTCCACTTTCGAATCCTTTGCATGTGGTTGTTCCACATCAATATGACATTCCTTCTTATGAGCCAAAATCTCCTAACCCACATGTAGTTGAAGCTCCCTCTCATGGGAGCATTGCATGGCCTTCTCTTCATCAAATTTGACATCTCTACAAACCATTCTCATCATGTTGGTCAACTCCCATTTAATCCCTTCTTCCAAACAGAAGTTTTTAAAATCATTTGACACATGCTCTCCACCATTATCACTCCTGAGATCTTTAAACTTCCTGCCAATATATTTCTCGATCAATTCTTTAAACTCACAAAAGTTTGCAAAAATTTGATCGTTCTTCTACATGAAAAGGATCCAACATTTACAATAAATTTCGTCAAAAAATATAACATAATACATGTGCTTGGTTGTGGATGTTGTCAAGAACGGTCCACACACATATGAATGGACTTGATTGAGGATCAAATGTGCTCGATTTTCTTTGTTTATGTGACGAAGGAATGCCTTTCCCTTACAAAAGATCGCATCATAACCTCTATCCTCCAACATGGAAATAGATACTATGTTCTTCTTCAAACCACGAACATACATAACATCTTGAAAAGTGAGGGGAGCACCTGAATCCCTCTGAAAGGTAACTATACCCAACTCGGTAGCGCTATACCTCTTATCATCACCCATCTCGATATGCATCTGGAGATCCATCTCCTCCAAGTCACTGAAGAGCTCCTTCTTACTAGTCATGTGGAAAGAAGCTCCATTGTCTAGGTATCATACATTGCCCATCATCGATGATACCATACATGCGATGGGGTAAAGTCTAATTCGAATTATGAGGCAAGAGCCTCACCTTCCGCTCCTCCTGAGGACTTCTTCTTGGACTTCTTGAGCGGACAATTTGTAGAAAAATGTCCTAGCTCGTGACAATGAAATCACTTGACTTTCGGCATGTCCTTCTTCTTGCCTCCATGACAAGAATCTGATTTGGAATGGGATGCCTTCCACTTCCCTTTATTTTCCTTACCTAATAAGGAAACTTTTTCCTCATCATCAGTCTTTGATGAGGATCCATCCCTGGTGCTCCTCTGAATCTCTTCATGTACCAAATTCGACCACAGTCATTCCCAATCTGGCAGCTTCTCCCTCCCATTGACAGAGTCTTGATAAATATGCCAACTCTTGGGGAGTCCTAAAAGAGATAGGCTCACCAGATCATCCTTGGAAACAATAATCCCAACACTTCAAAGCTCATCGCGATAATGAGTGAAAATGCTCAAGTATTTCGGAATTGAGTCGCCCTTCTCCATCTTGATCTTTCTGAGTTTTTCCTTCAATGCCAACTTCCTATGGTCACTGTTATTCTAAAACAGGTCTGTCAATGCCTTCCACATAGCATATAGAGTTTCCTTTCCATGGAGACTCAAGACAATGTGATCTTGAACTCCCTCAAGGATAATCCACCTTGCCTTTACCACACACTTTCTCCATTCGGCCAGATCATTAGCATCTGATGTTGAAGGCTTGGGAATGTCTTGATGAATGAATTCTTTGAGGCCATTGTCTTCCATCATGTCCTTTCAGGCTATGTAATTCGAGTTTCCTTCCAAGGCATACTCAAGTCTCAAACCGTAGAAATCCATTTGTTGACTCTGAAGTATGAACTGCAAATTCGAATTTCACCTGCACAACAAACTCGAAATATCCTCTTTTATATTGTCTTTAGCTTCGATACCATATAGAATTTTCTATAGATTCAATAGCACATGTAATTTTCTAAAACACAAGACAAAAATATACTCTACTTTCAACAGCGGAAACCAATAATGATCGATGAAAACAATTATCGACAAGAGGAATAATATCAATAACATATAACACAATATTTCTCTGGGGAAAGCAACTGCTAAAAACCCCGACTATCTATATTGCATTAATCAGAAATATGAGAATAAAATGCAATTCTTGTTCATACTAGAACAATCCCTGCACATGTATAATCAACTTTCTACCTAATCAGGTGCTTAAAATTATGCTCAAAAATCAAAGTGTCAAAATTTTGTTAAATATAGCTTCAGATCGAAGAGCTCGTAATTCTAATTCCAATGGTGTGAATTACACTCAAATCCAAGCTTGTACACAGGCGTTAGAGCAATTCAAAGTAAAGGTTTGACTTGCTCACATGGCAGGATTGGATGATGTGGCAAGGTCCTTCAACGAATGAGTAGGTGCCAAGTCGCAAGTTTCCTTTGGCCCTACATGTCACAAATTGTAATCGCAGGCAGGTCAGCATTAGAAATTGGCCCTCAACCAAGAAAAGGTGCGATGCAATAAGGCAAGCAGGAAGGTTTTCAAGAAACGGCCAGAGTTGCGATGCGATGGATCACAATCGCAGATCGGCGAAGGGTTGGCGTTACAGAATTAAGGCCCACCGGTTGGCAAAATTCTCACTTGGTTAGAGAATTTTTGGAGCGAAATTGTGGGTTCCTATCGGATGTGGAGAAATTTGTGGGACGAATAGTGGGAAAACTAGGAGAAGTCATAACTTCTTCAGTTTTCCACCAAATTGGATGAAAAAAGAGGCTAGATAGTCATTTTTTAATATTCTAGACTGATTAGAGTAGGTTTCAGAAGCATTTGAGCATTGTAAACATAGATTTTTCACTTTTGAGCATAATAGAGAGGCCCAAGCCATTGGAAGTTGGACCAAGGAGAAGTAGCCCAGGAGGGGTGAACTCCTTTATCATGTGCTTTTTGTAATGTGTTTTTGATGACGTTTTGTACATGTTTATGTTGTTGTTTAGTTTATGGTTTATGTTAAATTGCTCATAAAATAAACATAAAAAACTCTTCATTTTACTTGCAAAAATTGATGAATCCTTAAGAAAATGAAAGCATTTTGTTTATATTTTGAGGAAGAGCTTAGCACTGCAAACTAATATTCTAAATCAGATCAATTTGGTATCAGAGCACTAGGTTTTTCTTTGTGAAAGAAGGATTTAATTGTTTGCAAGTTTATGTCATGCTTACAAGGTTAAAACTCAAAAGAGGTGAAGGAAAGTTGGTTGGAAGCCCTGAAGTTGGGTCAAGGGGAAGAAGAGCAAGGTTGCCACAATCTCCAACACCAATTCAGCCTCAAGTTGTAGTTGAGACTCCAGAGATGAAAGAAGATGAGAAGAGCTTCAAAAAGGCTTTCTTTGATATGAAAGAGATGGTGAAGGTCCTCTATGAAGAGAGGAATAGCAGGTTGCAAGGAGAAAGTTCCAAACCTCCCAAAGGAGAAGGCTCTTTAGGAGGAGGTAATGGAAAAGGAGGTAATGGGAATGGAGACAAACCTCCACCCTCTCCACCATCTTCTTCATCTTCTTCTTCACAAGCATCTTCACACTCTTCCACTAATACAACCCTTACTCATACTCATCATCATTCTTCAAAAGGAACTGGTAAATCACCTTTTTAAAAACTTGATGTTAAATTTGAGTTGCCTATGTATAATGGTGAAGTGAATGCAGAGAAGCTTGATAATTGGATTCGTCAGTTGGAGGTCTATTGTAGGATTCAAAACCTTCAAGAGGATGACATAAAGATTTAGTTAGCTTCCTTGAGAATGGAGGGTGCAACACTTGTATGGTGGGAATCAAAGACCCAAGAGGAGATTAAAAAACACGGTAAGATCTCAATTTCTTGGAATGATTTCATTGTTGCAATTAAAAGACAATTCTACCCTCTAGCTTATATGTAGAAAGCCATCATGAATTGGTAGAACTTTAGACAGCTAAAAGGTCAAAATGTGCAAGATTATACCCAAGAATTTAAAAAAAGGGATATGATGTTAGGTGTAGATTTGCAGTCACAAGACATTTTGTTGAAGTACATAGGGGGTTTACACAACTACCTTAGGCATACATTATTAATGTTTAATCCCAATAATATAGATGATGTGTGTGTGCAAGCCACTCATCTTGAGGCAAGAGGGAAAAACACCCTAGAAGAAGGTAGTAAAAATCCATTTAAGAGTAAGGGAAAAGAAAATGATTTCAAAGGGAAGGCAAAGAAAAATGCGTCTATCAAAAATAAGGAGAGAAAATTACATGCAAACATTGTTCCAGAGAGGGTCACGATGAATCTCACTGTTGGAAGCTTCATCCCAAAATGAAACCAAAAAGAAACAACAATAAGGGAAAACAAAAGACAACTGCAAAAACTCAACAAGATCTGGGATTTGATTCGGGTGATGAAACAAAAATCACATCCATAGGGTTAAAAGGAAAAGGATCCATTGCCAGCACTAGTTCTTCAGACTTGCAAAATGAAACTCCAAATGAAAAGAGGATAATATAACTGTTTCACATAAGGGTGATATTGAAACATAACAAGATTGATACGTTGTTTGATAGCGGCTCTCAAGCCAATCTTATCTCTGAAAACATTATCAAGAGTTTAAATCTGGAAACTGTTCCACGTCAAAAACTATATCCACTTGGATGGGTATGTGACAATGCGCAATTACAGGTTACTAGAAATTATAAACTGAGATTCATTATTACTGCAAATTTCATAGATGAAGTGGAGATTGACATTGTGTCGTTAGATATTTGTGGCATGGTTTTGGGCAGCCCGTACCTTGAAAATAAATATCATTTATTCAAAAATGGAGTAGAATATATTGTGATAGCTCACAGTAAGAAAACAATCTTCCACTTGTTAATGCAGGGTAGATGAAAAGACTGGTGAATTCGAGCAAGAATTTTGTGCTTCTCATGATCAAACCCAAAAATGATGTTGATAATGAAGCTTTAAAGGTTGTGATTCGAATTTGAAATCTAAATTGGTTGACGTAGTTAACCAATATAATGAAATTTTTCAGGAACCAAAGGGATTATCTCCCAAGAGAGGAATTCAACATGAGATACAGCTGCAGCAAGATTTTCCTCTTCCTAACATTGGCATGTACAGGATGTCAGTGATGGAAAGCATAGAAATTAAGACGCAAATCCAAGAATTTTTTAATAAAGGGATCATCAGACCATTTTCCTTGCCTTTTGGTTCACTTATTGTCTTGGTGCCAAAGAAGGATGGAACATGGCGCATATGTGTGGAATTTTGTGCATTACACAAAATTATGGTAAAGAATTGTTACCCACTGTCTCGAATAGAAGATTTACTAGATCAATTGAAAGATGCAAATTATTTTACTAAGATGGACTTAAGAAGTGGCTACCATCAAATTAGAATAGCTGAAGGAGACATTTGGAAGATAGCATTCAAAACAAAACAGGGTTTGTTTGAATGGCTAGTTATGCCATTTGGTTTATGTAATGCTCCTGCTACATTCATGCGTGTGATGAATGATGTGTTGAGGCCATTTCTTGATGAATTTGTCATAGTCTACTTAGATGACATCTTAATTTTCAGTAAATTACGTGTTGAACATGTCATGCATGTAAGAAAAGTACTTGATGTCTTGAAAAAAGAACATTTGTATCTTAAGATGTCAAAGTGCGAATTTGGAAAGACTTCTTTAGTTTACTTGGGTCATATTGTTGGAGGAGGTGAGTTGAAAATAGATCCCTCCAAGGTTGATTTCATTGTAAATTTGCCAAGGCCCAAGAAAGTTATAGAGGTAAGAAGTTTTCTAGGAGCAACTCAATATTGGAGGAAATTCATTGCTAATTTTTCTATTATAGCAGCTCCTTTGCATGCATTGACCGGAGTGAAAAAGGTTTTTTAGTGGGGAGGAAAATAGCAAAAGGCCTTTGATGCATTGAAGGAAAATATCAATACAGCTCCCGTACTCACACTTCCAGACTTGAGACAGTCATTTGAGATTCAGACTAATGCTAGTGACTACGCTATGGGTGCAGTCCTCATACAGCATGGTAAGCCTATATGTTTTCATTCGGAAACATTTAATGGTGCAGTGATTAACTATCCTACATATGACAAGGAATTTTATGCATTGGTGCAAAGTGTGAAAAAATGGAAACACTACCTAATGGGTAAGGAAACAATCATTCACACTAATCATCAACCATTGCAGTACCTACAATCACAATCAAAGTTGTAGCAATCAAGGCACTTCCCATAGATGGGTTTCCTTCAAAAATTTCACTTAGTAATCAGGTATAAGAAAGGTATCTACAATAAAGTTGTTGATATGATTTCTAGACTGAATGTTAGTGTAGCTACTTTACTCAAGCATAATTTTGTTTTACATGAAATTTATATTGAGCAATATGCATTAGATAATGACTTTCAAGATGTTTATGAAAGCTTGAGTCAAGGTAACCAAGTAGAGGAACTGGATTGTCATTTGCATGATATCTTGGTGTACCATCTTGGCAAGCTTTGTATTCCTTATGGAGAAAGAGTTAACATCATAAGAGAGGCACATACTTCTCTTATTTCTGGTCATTTCAGTGTAAGTAAGATGGTGGCACATCTACAAAGGTATTTTTATTGGCCATGTATGCTTGAAAGTGTGTCTCGTTTTATTAAGGGATGTTCATTATGTGCAATCAGTAAGCCTAGCAATAGGAAGTTAGAATTGTACACACCACTTTTGGTTCCTTCAGGACCATGGGAGAGTGTTTCTATGGATTTTGTAGGACGTCTTCCATTGTCAAAAAGAGGTCATGATTATTTGTATGTAGTTGTGGGTAGGTTCAGCAAAATGTGTACTTTGATGCCATGTAAAAAAAAAGTTACAACTAAACAAACTGCTCAAATATTATTTCAGAATGTTTGGGTGCATTTTGGATTGTCCACATCCATTGTTAGTGATTGAGATTCTCGCTTTTTGGGGAATGTTTGTCAAACTTGTGGGGATTCATGGACACCAAACTGAAAAAGAGTACATCCTTTCATCCACAAACAAATGGTCAAACAAAAGTGGTGAACAGAACAGTGATACATATTCTTCGTGGGTATTGCAGCAAGCATCCTAAGTTGTGGGATGAACAGTTGCACTATATTCAGCATGCTTACAACCGAGCCAAGCACTCTTCCACTCAAACTTCGCCATTTGAGGCATGCATGGGATACTTGCCTAAATCTCCTTTGGATTTTATTTTTGGCAAAGATGTTGCTATTGAAGGTCATAGTGACATAGAAAAAGCAAGAAAGTTCATTGAACAAATACAATTAGTACACTAAAAGGTTCAAGAACAGCTTGAGAAAAGCCAAGGCAAGTACAAAGCAAGTCATGAAAAGCATCATCGGGATCACAAGTTCCAAGTTGGTGATGAAGTTTGGCTTCACATTAACAAAGAGAGGCTCCAAGGAGAAGGTAAAAAGATAAAACCAATTAGATATGGCCCATTCATAATTTTGGAAAAGATTAGTAATAATGCCTTCAAGTTGGATTTGCCTTCATATATGCAAATTTATGTTGTTTTTAATGTTGATAATTTAAGGTTGTATGAGCCTCCTTTGATTGAAGATCAAGGACAAAATGTTCAAATTCCATATATTGAAGACTTTTATCCAAAATTTCTTGATGTGCTTCAGCAAGACAATATACTTGACAGAAAAGCAAGGACATCAAAAAGGGGAAGTATTGATTATCTTTGAGTGGGGATCAAAGGTACAATTCCTTCAAAATCCAAATGGATAGAGGTTGGAAAGGTGAGGGAACTGTACCCTCACCTTATAAACAATTGAAAATGATCCTTTTGGGGTCCAAAAGGCTTCTAGTGTGGAGGAGTGATCAAGTGCTCAAAATTATGCTTAAAAATCAAAGTGTCAAAATTTTGTTAAACATAGCTTCAGATTGAAGAGCTCGTCATTTTGATTCCAAGGGTGTGAATGGAACTCAAATCTGAGTTCATATGCAAAAGTTAGAGCAAGTCAAAGTTCAGGTTTGACTCTCTCATATTGAAGGATTGGATGATGTGGCAAGGTCCTTTAGCGAATGAGGAGGCACCAAGTGACAAGCTTCCATTGGCCCCGCATGTCGCAAATTGCAATCGCAGGCAAGTCGGTGTTAGAAATCAACCCCCAAGTAGGGAAGGGTGTGATGTGATAAGGCAGGCGAGAAGGCTTTCAAGAAACGACTGGAGTCTCGATGCGATGGATCACAATCACAGATCCGCGAAGGGTCGATGTTACAGAATCAGCCCCGGCAGGTATTGGGTTGTGATACAATATTTCAATCATAAATCAAAATGATGCAAAAGTTCCACATATATAAGACCCCAAGTTATCTTCCGATTGCGAAATGTGAAAGGATCCCAGATGCGAAGAGACTTTAGATTCCAGTTAATACTCTCATTGGGTCTGCCACATTGCAATCGCACCTTGCCCGGTTTGTTCACAGACCATAGCCTATAGAACTCTGACGATTGTGATTTGTGATGGACAGTCGGTGTCGACAGATTATGGCCCGCCACTCAGCAAAATTCTCGCTCAGTTAGCAGATTTTTGGAGTGAAATTGTGGGTTCATGTCGGATGTGGAGCAATTTGTGGAACGAATAGTGGGAAAACTAGGAGAAGTCGTAACTTCTTCAATTTTCCACCAAATTGGATGGAAAAAGAGGCTAGATAGCCATTTTTTAGTATTCTGGACTGATTGGAGCAGGTTTCAAAAGCATTTGAACATTGTAAACACAGATTTTTACAATTTTAAGCATTATAGAGAGGCACAAGCCATTGGAAGTTGAACCAAGGAGACGTAGCCCAGGAGGGGTGAACTCCTCTATCTGTACATGTTTATGTTGTTGTTCAGTTTATGGTTTATGTTAAATTGCTTATAAAATTAACATTAAAAACTCTTCATTTTCCTTGCAAGAATTGATGAATTCTTAAGCACAATGAAAACATTTTGTTTATAATCTAAGGAAGATCTTAGCACTGCAAACTAATATTCTAAATCAGATCACTGCCTCAAAAGCCCTCTCTACCCAACACTTAGCCAATTATATTTCTTGACAAGTCCTTATTAGTAAGGCCAAAATACCTTCCTCACAAATGAATTAAATCATCAAACCTTGAAATGTAGAAGGTGCATTAGTAAGGCCAAAAGGCATGACCAAAAATTCATAATGACCCTCATGAGTTCTAAATGTTGTTTTTGGAATTTCTTCAGTATTCATTATGATTTGATGATATCCTGAACGAAGATCCAACTTGGTGAAGTAAATTGATTCATGAAATTCATCCAATAATTCATCAATGATAGGAATGGGAAATTTATCTTTAATATTGAGCTTGTTGAGCTCCCTATAATCTGGACACATGCGCCATGATCCATCCTTCTTGTGAACCAATACTACTAGAGCAGAGAAAGAACTTTGACTAGGTTGAATTATACCAGCCTCTAGCATTTCTGTAACCATACGTTCAATTTCACTCTTTTGGACATAGGGATATCTGTAAGGCCTGATGTTTGGAGGAACACTTCCTGGAATCAAATTAATAGCATGATCATGATCACGAATAGGTAGGAGGCCTTTGGGAGTCTCAAATACCTTGGAATGATTGTCCAAGACTTTTTGGAGATCTGGAGAAATGGATGATTTCGATGTGGGAACCTCTAGTGAACATAATTGTGCAATTATGCCTCGTTTTTCTTTCTTTAGAAGCTTTGTCATTCCGTTAGAGCTGATTATATTTCCCGGTTTCCCTGCAATACCCCTTAATTCAACTTCCTTTCCTTCTGAAGAGAATTTCATGAAAAGTTCTTGAAAATTAAAAGCTATTGTACCCAAGGATTGTAGCCATTGGACTCCTAGTACAACATCAGCACCACCCATTGGAATGGAAAGCATTGGGCTATTCAATACATATTCTAACATGGATAGCTTGATATTAGGGCACTTTCCTGAGCAATTTATGGTTCCTCCACTTGCAACCATCACTTGACACTCTGGTTCTGGATATAGGAAGCAATTCAATTCCTTGGCTACCTTACAATGAATAAAATTATGGGTACTTCCCAAATCAATCAACACTATTACCTTTTTCTTCTTTATATGTCCTTCTATCTTGATAGTTTGAGGAGTGGTAATTCCATCCAATGCATTATATGATATGGTAGAATTCATTTCTTCTTTTTCTAGGGTTTTTTCCTGTTGTATATCCTCTTCTTTTGACATTTCTTGTTCCTTTTCTTCCTCCTCTTCACAATATATGTAAAATAATTTCTTCTCAGCACACTTATGACCTTTAGTGTATTTGCTATCACAACTGTAACAAAGCGATTTTGCTCTTTTTTCTTCCAATTGTTGTGGTGTCAACCTTGTAGGCTGTGGATGGCTAGGGACAGCGACACTTCCATCTTTATGATTGTGAGTGGTAAGCTTCCTTGTTGCCATAATTTTGCTTTCCATTTTTCTTTCCAACCTAAATGCCTTCTCTAATGAATCTGACTCCCAAAGGTGAACCTCATGTTGGATGTTATGTTTTAAAGTCCCTGTGAACACATCAATCCCATGCTCCTCTGGAATATCTTTTACCCTTATATTCAATTTTTGGAAGTCCTCAATGTGCTCCATCATTGAACCCTTTTGTTTGAGATTTATCAATTGGAAAAAAAAAAGTGTTGCTTTTTGTCCTCATAATGTGCTATCATTTCATCCGTAAAAATAGCCCAAGTGACAATTTGTTTACGAGATAAAAGCCATCGATACCATACAAACTAATTTGTTTCCAAATATAAAGTTGCAATTCGCACCTTTTGTGTGTTTTGCACATTATGGAGATCGAAAAATTTCTCCATTTGTAGTATCCATGTTCTGGGATCCTTGCCATCAAACTTCCTCATATTGATCTTTGGAACATGGTGGTTCTTCGATCCAACGTTAGAGTCTATCGAATCATGATTAACATTTATTTTTTTCTCATCATGAGTTTCCTTTACTACCCTTTCGCCATTAGTAAGCATTTCTTGTAGAAACTTTGTCAAATCTGTCTTCAAATCTTCCATGCCTTTCTTTAAATCATCCATCTTAGCTTCCACACCATCCATCTTAGCTTCCACGCCGTCCATCTTAGCTTCCATGTCATTCATCTTAGCTTCCATGCCTTTCTTTAAACCATCCATCTTAGCTTCTACGTCTTTCTTTAAACCATCCATCTTATTTTCTGTTACTTTTTGTGCGAGTGAAATTTGTTGCACTTGGTCTCGTAATTTTGATATATCATGTTGCATTTCTTCCTCTTCTTCATGAGCCATGCTGAAGCTTTCAAGTTGTTTACTAGATGTTTCCATTTTCTTTCTTCAAGGCATCCATTACAGATAATAATGCTTCACTGTGCCCTTTGAATTCCTTCAAACTAATTTTTCAAACCAATCTTATGCAAAAATTTAAAAAAAACTACACACTTTTTTTCACTTTGTAGGAGCTCGATATTGAATCTGATGTATCTCTATAATTTTGGATCTCCCGGGTCTAAAATTTCATCCTTCGGTAACCCTTTGAGTAATATTTCTAACCCTAGAAGTCTTATCAAGATTGGATTCTCCAATGAAGATTTATGTCAAATCTCCCACGATGATCTAAGTATAGACTGGTTTAGTAGAGCAAACTTGTACGACGTTCCTCAGGTCACTGTTTCAACCTTAGGTTCTAAAATGATACCCAAAATAATTATAGTCCGTCCTCTTTCTGTAACTTCTTATGAAAATTCAATTTGATGCTCAGAGCGAAATTTATGATGATTTTCCCAAGGTGACCTGTTTGGAATGTAATTCGGGGGTCTGCAAAAACCCTAACTTCCTCAGATTATATTTCCGCAAATCTAGCGCAACAGAATCTGAAATTTAGATTCGAGGTTCAAACCAATTTCTTCTCAAATGGGTTTTTTTTTTAGCTTTTGAAACTTCGTAGCGAAAGAGTTATAGCAAAAATTCCACGATGACTTGTTTCAGATGAAATTTTGGAGCTTTAAAAAACCCTAACTTCCTCAGATCATATCTCCTAAAATATAGTGAGACAAAATATGAAATTTGGACCCTAGGTTCAGCGATATTTCGTCTCAAATGGGTTATTCTTTTAGCTTCTAAAACATCACAGAAAAAAACGTTATAAAAAAACTTCCACGATGACTTATTTGGATTAGTGAAATCCTAGAATCCAAAGCTCTGATACCAAATGTTATGAAACCAACTCACAAAAAGATAGAAAAGATAGATCAACGCCTTAGAATTCAGCCTCTTAGAGGGGTCAACCTCCTTTACATTACACAAATGAACAATTCTTGGATGATTCAAATGACAAAACCTCATTTCTATATATAGGAGTCTAAGGGGTCACAATATAACCAATCCGACCTAACAATAATAATATAAAGGCACAAAAATAACTATATGGGGACAATAGGGGCACAACAATAACAATAAGGGATACAACAATAATAGTAATGGGGGAATCACTAGTATTATAGGGACCTAACATGGTCGAAAAAATCCTCAACCTGAGGAATTCAGGGATAAACTAGGATATAAGTATATCTTCAATCTAGATTTATGGGCTCTAAACAATGGTGGTGGAGTCTCATCTGGAATATTAATGATATTTGAAGACCATGATCACTCTCTAGTTGCCTTTAAACAATAGATTGTTAACATGGGAAATATTAGAAAATAGAGAGATCAAAGAGAGATTACACACAATACAAATCTTGCTTGATACTTTTATTGATCATCACAGGTACAAATATATAAGACACAAATTATTGAATTAGACACAAACAGATCACCATTACAACTCACACATTAGAAACAAGACTGACTCCTCGTAACTCCTAACGATAAATACACATGACATGGAAGCATCACTTCCAACACCCTCCCTTAATGCTTACATGGAAAGTATATTACAACAATAAATAAATATATTTATGATTGGTCTTCATCAGCACCCACATCCACTATGGAATCTCGCGAACACTACTCTTTCACCACCACATCTTCGAGCTGTCACTTGACCTCCATTTAAAACGTAACTGCCTCTGACCATCATTGATGAAATTTGCAGGATCAAAAATATTGATCACTCAGCTCGTCGGGGCTTCTGTGATAAGAGCCATCAAGTAATGGAACATCATATGGACCAACCACCATTTGTCGGATATTTGGCTTTCGACTATCCATCAATTGATAGGATGGAGGTCTGGATACTGAATATGCTCAGGAGTTGATCAAACAACTTGACCTTACATAAGAATTGATGTCTCTGACACTGGGGCTTCCAGTTTAAGAATCACCAACCCTTTTTATAACCAAAATTACCAACACAAGAAATGATGTTTCGGACACCGGGACTTCTAGTTTAAGAATCATCAACCCTTAACACAAACATCAACACCATCTCACACACTCTTCCTCTTTTCTTTTCTTTTACACAATAATAATAAAATTTTCACCAATCAATAATAACATTTCAACCAATCAAATATTATAATTAAATGTGGCCAATTCATGTGCATTGCATTTTAAGAAAAAATATGAGGACCATTCAACCATCAAAGTTTTGACAGCAAAGTTGCCATCACTTTCGCGTTACGCACCAGTCAGAAATTACGACTCCCGCACTCTCTTTAGGATGCCATTCACCCTCGTTGTCGTTGTTCCAATCCTCGACTTCAAGATGCCTCTCTGAAAATTCATCGACACTTTGGGATCATGGAATCGTCCTTCGATCAGCCCTTTGACATCATCAAACTGCTCCACCTGTGACTGCATTTGTTCACACTTTGGCTCTACGTCATTTTATGCCTGAATAAATCTGGACGATGGGCCTCGCTGTCGCTGGGGTGGATATTTTTCAGAGGGATGGATACGATCAATAGGAAAATCCATCTGTTTGTTTTGACAAGAACATAAATAGATCCAAACACCAGCCAGTCAGAAAGTTGCGTATTGGAGGTAGTCACGCTGGAAGAAAACACCAGAGAATTTGATGTAGGAAGTAAGCAGGATCCAGCAACGCTGGAAGGATATGCAAACAACAAATAGATCTACAGATATCTGTAGGTTTGAGCTGACCTGGACAGAAAAGGAATGCAGCAGATCTTGTCGATTTCAGATCAGTCAATGTCGAAATCTTGCAAATGGTGGACGCAATGGCCAGTTGTGCACCCAACAAACTGCTTCTCAGTATGTTCACTAGCTGGAGAAATAAATTGACAGAGATCAAACCGTCGGCGGGGACGAATGACGTCAGGTTCTATGAGCTCCGATGGTAGACTCCGTGGAGGCATGGGCTCGAATCCCAACAGCCACGCCACCGAGATCGACATGTTGTTGTTGCAGTTCAGTGGTTGTGGTAATGGGCCTCGTATAGTTGGCACAGTGAGCAAATCCACTTGTGAAATCACAAATTCGCCACCCACAACAGCAACTTCTGACTTGGCCTCAAGATCTTGGTGCTCTGCATCCGCTACTTTTGGACTGGAGTTTAGAGATGCCCACAACTCAATTTACATGCAGCCAATTCACACCTAAAAGTCTTGCTTGGACTTTAGATCTACACAAACGAATAAATCTACACACAGAAACACTAAAATCAAACATTCAACACTCAACTAATCTATTTACATAGGATTAATAAACTCAAGGTTTTCTCACATGTTCCTGGCTTTCCCGCAAGGGAATTAATCCAGAACAGGGTTTGATACCATATTAGAAAATAGAGAGATCAGGGAGCGATTACACACAATACAAATCTTGTTTGATACTTTTATTGATCATCACAGGTATATATAAGACACAAATTATTGACTTCGACACAAACAGATCACCATTACAACTCACACATTGGAAACAAGAATAACTCCTCGTAACTCCTCATAATAACTACACATGACATGGAAGCATTACTTCCAACAGGAAATTGTGTCAAAAGAAGTTGGGTTGGACCCAATAGATGTGCATTGTGTAAATCTTAGGATGAAATAACTCCTCATATTTTTATTGATTATTTTTATATAATGCATGTTCTAAAGGTTGTGTGAAATGAGTTAAATCCAAAGCATCGGTGGAACAAATCTAAGTTGGATGATAATATAATAGACTATTATAAACTTGTGAAATAATATGCAAGGATGCCATTTTGTTTGTATCCATTATGTGGTGGGCTCATAATTCCAACATCTTTAGGGATAAGAAAACCTCTCTCAAAATATTAGTTGATATCATTATTAATTTTTCCAAGTAATTTATGTTCGAGCCAAATATTAAAACCCAAGGAAGTCTATCATGCTGCAACTAAATTTAGAGATTCCCTAGTGGTTTTTTATGGGGCCTATTAAGGCCATCTTCATGTTTACAATGTTGGTTTTTCTCTTTCTTGTTGGACATTGGATAAATTAGCACTCCCCATGTGTTTCACGACATGGAATAATCGCCTCACGTGGATCCTTATCTCTAGCGATGTGATCGTTGACTAACACCTATGGGATTCATATCATATATACTTCTATTAGAGGGACAAACAACAATGTTGATTTTATCACACTATATACCCTACTGGAGGTGGCTATCAAAAAAAGATGTAAAAAAATCCAATTGCCTAGAGATTCAGAGTTGGTGATTGATTGGGAAAGAAAACAGGTTTCGATGATTGGCATGAGGCTTAAACCCATACTTCGGGATATAAAACATGCTTTCCAATCCTTCGAATGGCCCTCTTTCAACCATGTTATTTGAGAGATAAGTAACAAACCTGATGAGCTATCTAAGCCATGTATCCTCCCATGGGAACAATAGGCTTTTATGAATTCATAGAAAGGGAGGAAGTGGAAGCCATGGAATTCTTTTTTTAGGATATTTATTCTAGTTTGAAGTATAACATGTAAAAAAAACACTGTAAAATCAATTTTTTGATATAATGTGATGAAATGTTTAGATCTATTAATAAGTGATATAGTTACTATCGAAGCAAAACATATTTTTTTTACACCATCATAAATATTTTTCTCTTGAATATAACACATTTTTTATTAAATAAAAAATAATATAATAATAAATTTTATCCACTTCTAATTTTAAAATTAATTAATTATTAAAATAAGTCAAATTGTGTAATAATATTTTGTACATATTTTCTTTTCAATTTTATATTTCAATACTATTATTTATATAACTAAAATGAAGATAGTTCTCTTTACTAAACTCTTACCTAACTAAGATGAAAAGAGTCCTCCTTACTAAACTATTACATAACTAAAATGAGGACAATACTCTTTACTAAACTCTTTATCCTTCATTAATGTAAAACCTATGCAAAACAATATTGTAATATTTTAAATTCGTTATTGTCCTTTTTATAGGGTCACACTCGTCGAAATCTGTTGAAGTCAAACTAGTTCCAGCTTTCATACTAACCGTTGGATGAGTTAAATGGATGTTAGGGAATCATTAAATGAGATCTATGGTAGTTGTAGTGTGAGTTTAATAATGGGTTTTCTTATGAAGAGATCTATTCTCCGATTTTAAAGAGTATATATATTTCTCACCTTATATATGTGGGCAACATTCTTGTCTGGTTCTAAATCCTTTTTTATTTAAGGATTTATCCTGTGGGTTGGAGTTTCCTACATGGGATCTAAAATATTTTTGCAAATAAGTTATGTCTTCATTCTAATTTTAGTAGTTGTGTAATGGCTTGTTTAATGTATTTAGATATTCTTGCAATCAAGATAGGTTTTACATTGGTCAATATTTTTTTTTAATATTTTATAGTTAATGACTTTCCATGGATGGAGTCTTGTCAGGTTGATTTGTCAAAACACTCATCTCTATCTCTCAAAACACTAGTTTTTTATAGTGGAATTTTATTTTTGTCCATGATTAATGTTGGAGATGAATTGTTCTCGTTGATCAACTATTATAGATCTTATACACTGTCTAAATTTAGGATCCACGTTTTTTATTTGCTTCAAGGGAAACACTCTTTACTACCAAGTTTAGTAAATAAATATCCCATTGAAATAAGTATAAGTTCAATTTGAGGATTGAGCCTTTCTTTTCAAAATGCATCCTAAACCAGAAAATATTTAGAATTTTTTTTCTAGAAAAACAAAAATGGTTTAAGAAACATACAGGGAAATGTTTCAAGATTTAGACACTTTAATATGGGAAAGATGGTTCTAGAAAGGATATAAACTAGACATTAATTAAAATTTTATTTTATTTTTATTTAGATTAATCACTTAAATTTTCATTTTCTTTTCTAATCAAGTAACATATCTATGAATCTAACTCTTCAAGTTGGTTGTTTCTGACAAATCTTCCACATAGAGGTGATTGTTGCAGTCCTATGAACCTCTTGCTGAACAATTTGTGGCTTTAGAAGATCCCTCAATGTTTCATAGAAATACATTAAAAGAAACAATATCATGTGCTCAATGCTTAGGAAAGTAGTTTGCTCTTCCTCTTCATATTTTCTTCCAGCACTTGGTATATATCAAGGAAACAATTGTATGATTCCAGCATGATAAATAGTTAATTGCATTTAAGCAGAGTTTCATAAAAAGAGGAGAGAGTTGCAGAGAAGCAAATTTATTTTTGTATTTGATCACCAGTTCAAAATAGAAGTATTGTCTAAAGGTGATTTCCCACCTTTTGATGAAAGCCCACTATTATGTGGGATTTATCACTGTGGACAGAAATATCTCCCCTAGGTTTGGTGGCTAACCTAGAACAACAGAATAGCAAAGGACTTAATGTTTTTCTTAAATTAAGTAGATGAGGGGAAGAAACCTACTTGGAATATGTCATATTTTCGCTCCTTATCTAGCTTGAATGCTCCAATCCTAGCTCTAACTGCCAAAATTAGAACCTGCACAACCAGACAACACAAGCCAAGAAACTACAAGATCTATGTAGCATCATCAATCTACTTCATTCAACCCATCAACATGGTATTGAAATACATGAAATAACGACATCACATATAGGAAAAAAAAAACTCATTGTGCTAATATAAATCGAGTGAGTTACAACCATAAATAGGTGTTGATCGTGTAGAAGAGCTCCTCCAAGTTGTTGACTTGTCCTTCCTTTGTCACAAAGTGTGCCTCCAATCACCCTAAATGCATGAAAGGATAACTCTCACAACATCATCATAAGGGTGGAATCACTCTACAAAAGACAACCCCTTGCATATGGAAGGTTGTATATATATAAAGGAGTGAGGTAAGTTGGGATATCTTATCCTTTTACCAATCTTGGGATTGAGATCCACTCTTGATGGGAGGATGAGATCTAAATATAAGGGATAGAAACTCCAAGGTAGGATAGGATAAGATAGGATTCGAGAGTTTTATCTGAGGTAAATTGTTACAATAGATATTGGAAGCTTATGGAAATGGAGGCTCGAGATTCTCTCTCTTTTTCCCAGATTTCTAGAACCAATGCAGGTGAAAAGGGGAGATACATGTAGGTGATCAACGTAGGCCACACTCGATTCCAACAAAAAAATTGCAAACAAGACTCAATGAAACCACTTCCTATGTCTGTTCTTGGTTGGTTAAAGCAACAAAGGTCTATGAAAGAGGTAAATCAAACACAATGGACAAATAAACCACCAAGGGAGTACATCGTTCCCCAGTGGAGTTGCTAATTTGATATCCAGGATTATTGATTGCGGATAGAAATATCTCCCCTAAGTTTGGTGGCTAACCTAGAACAATAGAATGACAAAGGAATTAATGTTTTCCTTAAAGTAAGTAGATGAGGAGAAGAAACATACGACATATTCCAAGTAAGTTTATTCCTCTCATCTACTTACTTTAAGGAAAACATTAAGTCCTTTGTCATTATGTTGCTCTAGGTTAGCCACCAAACATAGGGGAGATATGTCTAACCACAGTCATAAATCCCACATAATAGCCACAATCAATATAAATAACTCATAGGTTCCAAATTGGCTAAAATAGCACTTGTGTTGAATCAGCATTTAAGGCTTGATCTAGTAGTGTTTCATGTGTTCTTACTTGTACCAAATGTTAAGTATGACATGGTCATTGTCTACAGTTTCATGCATCAAAATGTGGAAGGCATGTGCTACTTATAAAACATATTGAATCATAAGAAAAATCATCAACTCAAAGATACAAGTGTAGAATTCTAGCATATTTATTATATATGTAATAAATATACATGTTCTTGATCAAATATCAACCAATGCATTATGAATTTAAAAGGCCCATTGCCATGGCAGGTGTGACAGTTTACAAATACAAACCAGACAAGTTGTATTATTCCATTTGTAACCATACTTCATTACCTACACACCAATACAAGTATTATTCTGAATATGCTTTAAGCAATGCTTTCACTAAGTGATATGTTAGAACTATTAGAAAATTTGTCAAACTGTTTCTCAAAATTCTTTTTAAAATGCATCAAATATTTAATTAGTGAACAAAAGAAACCACATCATGCAATCCACATCATCAGGCCAAAGCTTAAAAGAAAGAGACAACATATCATATTTCACACCATCTTCAAGTGAATCTAACAATTTCTTTGATTTAATGAACCTTAACATTAATAAGGAATTTCTAATTTCGCATGGTACCAATGCCCAAATAACATTTACCCTGGAAGTAAGAGCTCATTTTCTAGCCATGTTAGTTGTTGTTTTCGTGACAAATTTGCATATGATATCAGAGAAATTATTTCATTTGAAGGCTTTACAACCCTTCAAAATCCATTTCACGGATCATGAGTAAAACAAAGAATGGCCTTTGTAATAAATCCAAGACTATGGATATGCTTGTCAATATTGCAGTATGCATTTTAGTTTAGCATTAATATGCAAAGTTATACAAACAGTGGGTGTGATAAATTATTTGGTCAATCACAACCAAGAACTCCATAAGCCATTGGGAGGTCAACTACAATTATAGTGAAGACTGCATTTATATGTGGAGAAGAGCTTATCTATGCACAAAAATATTTAATTTCACCATATGGAGGAACTTTTATTGAATCAATAATATATATACTTTTTGTAGCTTCATAATATTTGGTGCATTCCAATCCCAAAGGCTTCATAATTGAAAGTTGCATTATATTATTTGTAGCACCAGTATTTATTTTAAACAAGGGTGAATAAAATATCAATTAAATTTATGCCTCATCACAAAGTATACATGAGAAAACTTACAATAAGAGCATCATCATGCAAGTCCATATAGAAAAATAGTGTTGATTGCTTACAAAATTAAACGTTGTGTCAAATTTCAAATTGTTCCTTAAGCTATATATAGGAGAAAAGTTTACTAGCAAGAAGAAAGAATTTCATGGGAGCATAATTCAATGGCATTTGTTATCCTCCCCATTGGTTGACCTATTAAGGTCCATGTTTTTTTTCTTTTTGAGTCTAGTTTGCATTGTCTCTATCTCTAAGCCTGGCCTTTAGTAGCTTAAATTGGTCATGGAGCTCCATAATATGACTACGTAGGGCCTCCAGTTCATCATCCTTGGGGTGTTTGAATGTGCAATCAATTTATACTCAGTGTTTTGACATGGTGTAAATTTTAGTTGTATAATGTTTGATATAGTATTTATTTTGGTGTTGACTATATATCCTTTCTGCAAAGGAGTGCACTAGAGGTCCAAGCGATTGTTCTGTCAAGTAGGAAAATTGATTATGAGTCGATGAATCTCAGGGCTTGTCTATGATTCCCATGCTCAGGAAGCATGTACTGGCCTGATCAGATATTTAACTCTAAAGTTGGAGGTTGTACTTGGTTCTACCAAATTGTGGTGTATGTTTTATGTTCTTCGGTGGATGTCTCTTGAAAATATTTAGCAACTTGAAAGCACATGGAGAGCATAAGATACAAAATGCTAAAGTGTCGATAGGGTTGGACACCAAAATTTTCCTTGTTGTTATCCTTCTGGAGCACTACTTTTACCTTTTACAATTGAGTGTAGATGTGATAGTGATGGACACCAAATAGTGCTACTTTTATTCTTGTAGAGCACTACTTTTACTTTTTGTAAAATTGAGTGTAGATGCTATATTTTTACACTTGAGCATACATGTAAAATAACTCAAGATTAATCAAAGATATCTCGAGATATATGGTTCACAATTTTATAGATGTAAATGTCATTATTTCCTAGGATATCATCCTCAAATCACCTAATTTTTTCTTGAGGGAAGTACTAAAAAATAAGAAGTTTTTACCCAATTATTTACATGGAAATTTTCAAACTATGTTGGTGAGTATTAAATATTCACTATTAAAAGGGTTTATTTTATGGGTTAAAAATTTTAGACATGGCATTGTCATTTGGTGATCAATTTTTTCCTTGATTGGATCTGAATGGCGACATATTCATCTAGCAAATGGTGAATATAATAAAGTTGTGAAAGTTGGAGGTACATTAGAATCTATCTAATTAAGCATTAAAAATATTAAACATGAATAAATATTATCACTTGTGTAAACTACATACATCAAGGAAGGACAAATTAGCAAATTTAGAAAAAAAATTGAGACTAAGATGATTTTCCAATCCAGTTATACACCAAAAAAAACTTTAATTTAATAAATCAATTATTATTTGATTGATTGATTATAGTTGAGCCTCTTGGTGGATTGGACCTTTGAAGAGATACTCAATCTCTAATATATATATATGTGTGTGTGTGTGTGTGTGTGTTATCGGGAAAACTAGTGTCCATTCAGAGCCGCTAGTCCCACTAAGACGGGTAGTTATCTTAGAAACAAACAAACTAAAGTTACTTGTGTTTTCCTTTATGAGAGATAGATGAGAGAGAAGCAGAGAGTACCAACCTCAGTCTTTCACTAGTCTCCTTGCTTGTTTCCTCTCTCCCTTGATAGAGCTTTCACCACTCCTTTCTCACTTGTCCCGCTTCAAAGAACACCTATAGAGTCAAAGAAGAAAAATACCATCAACGCATAGAGATTTATAACCATAAACAATGTAGGATCAGATGTACATTAACCATATAAATGCATATACAAATACAAAATTAAGAGATATACAAGCATATGGAGGAAAACTCAAATAGATTTATTGATAGAAGTAGTAGAAGAGAGGATTACAACCAAGCTGTCTGATCCAGCATCATCCTCCCAGCATGAAAGCCCTCTTCACCTCATACAAAGCAAGATCACCCAACAATGCCTTCAAAGAGAAACCAATAGCACTTCCTTGCTAATTACAAAATTCTGGCCCTTTTGGATCTCTAGGATGAGGGATCCATATATAGATGTTTGCAAGAGAGTGAGTCAGCTTCTGGGATTTTGATTAGTGTCATTTCACTAATAGTTCTTGGTTTCACTTGGATATTTCATGATCTCTTACTCATCCCTGGGCAAATTCAGAGAGGCAAGTGTCATATGAGTAGTTTCTAGAAGATTCTTTGGGTTTCCACCTAGCAAACTGCTTCTGCCATTTGTCTGCTCTCACTCATTGCACCCTACGGAAGGGCTTTTCAGTATGCATCACACCCCCTGTGTGTAATAGGTGAGATGCATCACACCCTTAGCATGGAGCAGTCTATATGGTCCAGTTTTGACTAGTTTTGACCAGTTCTGAGCAGTTTTTCAGGGAGAACTTCTGGGAAATGATGTAATCAGCTGACCTTGTTCCTTTAGGGTATGAAACAAAACTTTTAGGGGTTTAGAAGCCCTTGGTTTATGGACATATGTGATTGGGGTTTCAGTGCCCAAATATGTCTATAACAGTTTCCCCCTAAAGCATGAGGTCGTAAATCTTCTGATGTCGGGTGAAATGCTTTATAATGAGGATCCAAGGTTTTTCGAACTGGAAGGTGACCTGTAATAAGATACAATAAAATACATTATCTTCATAATATTTTCATGATCTAGCTGAGGCGGGCATTCCCATGCTCAGCTTTATAAATTCATTTTCATGTACATAAGACAGACAATCGTCTGTGTGGCAAACTGATGATTCTGGTAGAGCCATCATCCCTTAGCTTGGGTGATTATCTGTGCAGCTGTGATGTACATTTGATGTCTTTATTTTCTTGAATATATCGCAGCCTGAATGGATGAAACTAGATATGGGGTCTTCAAACTCATTCAATCTTCGCCCGAAGCACAAGTCGATCCATGTGAAAAGATGTTCTAATGTCGAACATGGAAAGACATCGCCTGATTACCAGCCAATGATGTGAGCTATTAACAGACGTGAGAGGAATCACCGATAATGATAATGACCCTCAAGGTACTGCTGTACAATTCACGTGGTGTGAATACATGAGTTGATGTCGAACACCACGCAAAATCGTTCGGTTGAAGGCCATTGAGGTAAACCTGTCGCCGGAAGTGAGAAACTTTCCATTGAGGCATGCAAGCTTCAAAGTACTGAAAGGGGTGTTCCTAAGTCAACTTCTTGGATAATGAGCTGAAGTCGACAAGAAGTGACCCGTCGTAGGAGGGCCTTAATGAATCCCACATCTACGACACGGAACGGAGCAAATGATTTTGTGGAGGTGAAAACGATGTGATGATACAAGGTTCAGGGTGGCGGTCATGAAAAATGGAGAGTGAAAGTATTGTAGCGGATGAGGCGTTAGCTAGGTTGGTGAATTCTCTAAGCGACTTCTCTTGAACATATCAGCGACACTGAAATGGATTGGTAGCGTTAACCCTAAAATGGATGGCTCGGCGAACCAATGGTGATATGACTGATGAACGGAATAACCCAACCCGACTCAATCATGGTGATGGAGTGAAAGTGTCATGTTCAAGAGCGACCTGCTAGTAATGAAGCTATTCAAGTTTTCTTCCCTTTTTCCCTAGTCATTGCTGACCAGTACCTCTTTATTTTTGTCAACCTTGAGGAGGATAACATATGCTTGTTCTATAATTTGCCCCTCGGTCAAACCTAGCGTTATGTTTTAACGAGCCTAGCGATAGTGAAACTCGCTCTTGTCTGCATGGACAAGTTTGTCGCTATTGTTTTAACAAGTTTAATGACAAAGATAACTCGGTCCTTTTCAATTTTAGAGAGTCTAAAAAGAGACGTAAAGGCAACTCCAGTAGTCCTTTTTCGTAATGTAATCCCTTAAGTCCGAAAAAGTATAAAATAATACGAAAGGGATGACTTTTCGATAGTTTTAACGAGCCGAACAAGACAAACGCTCGATCTTTTTGTGTAATGATCCCTCAGGTCCAAAAATATTAAAATCTAAAAGAGGGATGGCACTTCCTATCGCTTTAATGAGCTAGAGAGGCCAATTGCTCAGCAGTCTTTTCATATTTTACGAGTCAGATGAAAAGAGCTTAAAGGAGACTCGTTTTTTGAGGAATGAGCGATGTTTTTGAATAGCCGCTGGTTCTAGGTAAGGTTTGGAACTTTTCAATCATGGTAATGTAAAGAAGGTGGCTAATAGAATCACTTGTTGCAGTTGTTCCTCAAAAGGGTAAACAATCAAATGGAGGTGTATGATCGGTTAAAAAAGAGTGGAGGTGATGGTAAGAACACGACCAAGGTTTAAAAGCTGATAATTAAGCGATTGCAATGGTTATTTACCGAAGGTGGGTTCATTTTTTAATGAGCTTGAACTCTGGGGGAACATTTGCTCATTGCTAGGTGTTAGAGTCGGTCTTGTAGCCCTCCATCAGCGATCAAAGCTCTTTGCATTTGCATAAGTAGGTGTCTCATCAGTGTCAATTTTTGCATTCCATTAGGCATGCCATAACCCTAATGGAGGAGCTGGTGTCTTTGTCCCCCTCTTGGCATTGCTGGATCAAGTCATTTCAGTCCTTAGTCACTTTCAAGCTTGTCTTGTCTTGGCTTGAGGTCAAATTCCTAGGTCTAGGGTTTTGGTCAAGTTTGTTTACAAGGTCATGTCTCTGAAGGTCAATAAGTGCTCAGCAAGCCAGAGGGATGATTTTAAAGGTGTTTCTCCGCAAATTTCTATCTTGTACAGTTAATTTTCACCTTGGATTTAAAAACCCTGTTTTTAAAGCCAAGGTCATTTTTTAAATTTTTGAAAAAAGTGATGAAATTTCAAAAAGCTTCCAAGGACAGCATGTAACCCTGGCTCCCTTGCCAAGATCCCTCAGATGATATCCCTGCAAAAAGTATCGAGCAAAAGCATTAAATGAGTCAATTTCAGGACAAAGGAAACGAAAATGGTCAATTTTATAAAGTGTCAAAGAAAAACATTATAAAGTGGGTTTGGGCATGAAATTATTTCAAATCAAAGTTATAAAAGCCCAATCTCCCTCCATTTACCCTCATTGTGCATCTAACTCACTTGCAAGAGAGATTGGGCGAGGGTTTGAGCGAATTTGTGAGCTTGACAGGCGCGCGACCCGTCAGAGGCGCGCGACCCGTCAAGCGCATTCCAGCAGTGTAAATTGCTAACGGGCGCGACCCGTTAGTGGCGCGCGACCCGTTGGGTGAGGCGCGCGACCCGTCAGCGCCCTCCTTATCAAATCACCTGCAAATTCATCCAAGGAGCCAACAAAATTGCTAAATTGCCTAAGGTAGGCCCTCCAACTCACAAATTGCTGCTTGTTATGGTTAAAGACATCATGAATACATGTTTTAAAGATCTCATTGTGCAAGAGAAAAAGCTCTATATGGCTGTGGTTTAAAATTGTAAAATATGCCTAGGGTTTTATGCTGTTTTAAGGTTTTTCCCTTGTAAATCATTTTTCCCATTTTCCATTTCATTTTCCTTGTCTTCCTATGTAAATTTCCCTTTTAAATTTGTAAAGAAAAACTAAACCCTACCCCTCTTCCCTAAAAAATGAAAAATCAAGCCCTAACCCTACCTCTCATTATACCCATGTAAACAATGTATATAATGATGCATATGCAATGATTTTTGCAATGTTTTTTCCCTTAAATCCCTGTTTTATATATTTATTCCCATTTTCCCTTTAAAAGTGTCCCTCCCCTAACATTCCCCTCGTGCTCCTTGTCCCCTTGAAACAGCATATAAATCAGCATTTTACAAGGCAGAAACAGCAGTACATTTTGGCCACTCTGCTCCTTAAACAATGTCAAAAACCGAAACCTATGAGCAGAGTGATGACCAGGCATCAGCTTCAGAGATTGAGGTACAGAGGAGGCCTCATAAGGGTGGAAAGGGTGGACATCATAGGCGAGAGGAGCCCACCTCTTTGGCAGATTTACAGGCTTGTCCTATGGCAGTTTCATGTTTCCAGTATATGTCTTGTTATGAGTTTTGCGAGAGGATCTCTCGGATTCAGCATCACAGAGAGTTAGCTCGCCTATTTGTTTTACATTTGCATGATGGACATGTCAACCTTGCCGGGGTGGACTTTACATTGACACCCGAGACGATTGCACAGGCCACAGGGATACCTAATGTCGGAGAGGTATGGAATAAGCGCAAGGTGTTGGACAGTGTTCATTTTGAGCCTTTCGTTAGACCAGCACTCATGAGACACTTGACAGGAGTGTTTCCCTTCAGATTTCTCAGGAGTGAGTATGCTCCCATGATGAGGCTCATCATGCTCTATTTTACCTGTGAGGGCAGATTTTCACAGGTATATTCATACCATATTCGCCTCTTGATGCACTTCACACGGGTACGGATGATGAACATCCCTGTTTTCTTCTATCAGAACACTGAGAGGATGGTGTCCATGATGCAAAGGAAGAGCCCGGCACAGCAGTATAGGAGCCTTTACCATTATGGTTTGATTCAGCTTGTGGTATTACATCAGTTGGCTCAGCAAGGCATCTCATGGGAGGAGTTCATCTCTCGTGAGCTTTTCACAGCACCATCACCGCCACATCCTGAGGTTATTCACGAGGAGGGAGGACCATCACAGCAGCATGACATCCCCGTCACTAGACATGTCATCTCCTCACCTTTGGTTACTTATCGGAGAGGCCAGAGGTCCTTATTTGCAACAGCTCGGCAAGTACTTTCTCCACAGCATGTGGAAGGGGTCTCGCCTTCTTCATCGGCTCAGTGAGTGTTATCTCCACATCAGGTGGAAGGGGCCTCGCTTTCTTCAACAGCACAGGTACCAGGGAGGGGCAAACAACCCAAGATTGATGAGGGACCATCAGGTGTTCCGGATATAGAGCTTATTGATCTTGATGTCAGTTCTCCTAGCCAAGAGTCAAAGGAGATCATTCAGCACCTTAGAGCTGAAAATGATGCATTGCAGAGGAGATTAGAGGGGGCACAATGGACAATCTCATACCTGGAGCAGCGCAACAAGCAGTTGGAGGATGAGCAAGCTCTTGATGAGTTGTGGAGGATTCGTGGAGACCGCATCTTGAATAGAAGAAGACCCGGTGATCTATTGCCCGCTGAGCGAGAGTCCATGCTTATCCGGCTCAATGCTCACTTGGAGAGGTTGTTGGCTAAGGCCAACCAAGATAAGAAATTGTTGAGAAACATGAAGAACCATTATTGGGCGAGAATGCACGTGTGCAAGGCAAAGATGAAGATGTTCCAAAGGCGGTTGGCCAAGGCACAAAAAAGGAGAAAGAGGCCCGATCCCCTCCATATCTTGGCCGAAGCTTCATTGAAGGACCAAGGCACTAAATAGCCTAGCCACAGCACAAATCCCAAGAAATTTTGAGCATTTTGGGTAAATTTTGGTTTTTTCAGGCAATTACAGGTTTTCTCCATTAATGGGTCTCACCCCCCCGCGCGACCCTTCATCCTGGCAACTCCATTTTGCAAAAACTCAGCATTTCCAGATTTTTCATGAGAAGTTACATATGCTCATCCATGGACAAGAGATTTTATGAAGTTTTGGGCCTCCAGAAAGTCAAAAAACAAGCAAAAAATGACTTTCTGCCACATTTTTGAGACACAGAAAGCAGTCTTGGGAGATTGCAATTTTGGAGGGGCAAATGACCACCAAATTCAGAAATTCCAGTTGGGTTGGAAAGTAGACTCACAGACATTTCCAACAAGCCTACTCTTGCTCAATTTGGCCACCTGGAAGTGCCCCAAAAGTGGTCCCAAAGGCGCGCGACCCGTCAGGCAGAGGCGCGTGACCTGTCAGGCAAATTTCTCCAAATTTCAGTGTACAGCTCAGAAAAACGCAGTTTGACCCTGTTTGACTTTTTGGGGTGGATTATTATCCTCTTTGATGTAATTAATGTACTTTTATGACACTTTTACACTTATGTACCTCTTCTAGAAGATTCATTCATGAAAAAGGTGAAAATTAAATGAATGAATTGGTTTCCTAGCTTATAGAGGCAAGTTGTTTTGACTGCCTAGTTTGTAGTGCTTAGTTTAGAAGTGGTTGAAACAACTCCTTGGATAGTGAGCTCGACCCATGGAGGCAGGGAAAGAGGTTAGATGATCTATATTATGTACTTTCTTGCTCATTTTCATGGTTGGACTCTTGAGGGAGAAGCTATCATTGTATTATTCACTGTATCTCTGCAATTTTTGGCTAAGGAAGACCAGGGTTTTGCAGTCCTTTTTGGGATTCTTGTGGTTACATGTATTGATGGTGTGTTTCTCTATGTACTTGTAAGTGTGTTTATGTGGATCATTTCCTTTCTTTTCCTTCTGCACATTAAGCAAACGAAGTGTTAAAGTAAGAATTCATGACTGTCATGCTCTGCTTTTAAGTTTGTTTAATTTCAATGTTTTCTACTGTTTAAGGAGAATTCAAAGTTATTGTTTGCTCTCCTTAGCTCCTCACCTGTCATTCCTGATCATCCATCTCAATCAAAGGCATCAATACTGTCTCCTACCTCACCCCAAAGAACCCCCTACAGAAACTGTGTCCAATCCCCGCACCCAAAATTGCCATCCCCTCAATTTGCCACCGAAAACCCTAAAAACCCCAAATCAACCTTTTTGATCAGTTTACTAGCCTAAAATCAGTGTTACCCTATTGGTCATCTCATCCATTGAAGATATCACCGAGATAGACCGGAGAGAGCCCTCTCCCGCCCCGTAGGGCTAGCTACGAGACGAAGTGGTTTGATGTTGCCTTAAGGTTTACCTTTCTCAGCCTGAGGTGAAATTTCAAGTGCTAACACTAGGTTTATTTTTTAACGAGCTTGAACTTCGCGTAAAACTTCTCGTGGCTAGGTTTATTTTTTAACGAGCTTGAACTTCACGTAAAACTGCTTGTTCCAGTCGTATAATAAGGATGTCTCATCGATAGGTTCATTTTTTAGCGAGATTGCCCCATTCGAAACTTTGCTCCAGAGCCTTTTGTTATGCAAGCTAGGAACGACCAACCTACGAGTCTAAAGGGTTGACATCCTACAAACTAAGAAAATAAATGGTTGCTTTTCACTTGCATGCAAAAAGGTTTGCATGCCCCCAGGTATAATGACATAGAGCTTCTAGGTTACCATATGGAAGTTCTTGCATTAAAGCAAGGTTGTTCCATTCACATTTGCAGACAAAACACTTCCTTGGCTCTGTCCATCGAAATAGACAAAGGTGAATGGTGGGAGCTTCCACTCACATAACATTTGACGAGGGGATCCTTTTCCAGTCCAAATCCATTTTTCTAAACGGACAGGGGTATCAGACTAGTCATATTCCTATGCGGAAACCTACCTTATATCTAGGGTTTTCCTGCTGAAGTAGACCAGGGCACATGCCTCCTGGGTTTCAGTCACAATCACCGAATCACTCATGTTCATCAGGTGGACGGAATGGAGATTGATGAGACATTCCTTGTGAAAAAAGACCAGTTAGGGATGGTATTTGACTATTAGCCGTGTTTGAACCAGGAAATGAAAGCTGGTCAACGAGCTGGACCATTTTGCCTTCATGTGGAAAACACATCACTCGAAAGAGTGAGGAAACAATAGCTCCCATGCTATAAATGTAGTTACGCCCAAGGAGTAGATTTTAATCTAGAGGTCCTTGGACTACCATCACGTTTAGATGAACAGTTTTCCTTCTCAAAGTTATAGGAAAATTTGGAAGGATCCCTAATGGTCGACTGGTTCCTTTGTTGAAGCCTGTCAGATTTCGAATCTCAGGTAGAAGCAATGGCGAACCAAGCGCTTTCCAAGCAATTGAGGAAATGATACTCACAGAAGCCCCTTCATCTATGATAGTACCAACCATGATCATTCTGTAAGCTTGTACTATGATTCGGAATGGTACATTAGATGGTAGGCGGGGTCTGCCTAGTAGATTCCAATCAAAGGAAACGACTAGATTGCTTGGAGGTGGGACCGAATAAATGGCCGGATAAATCTCTAATGAACTTCCTTCCTATGGTAAATGAATGGGTAGATTTCCCCCTGTGTTCATTGGATTCTGTGTTAACGAAAATAATTTGAACGGTGTCGTTCTCATTCTCTTTGGTGACAGTATCATCTGAAGGTGAACCTTCTGAAGACAAGGCTGGGTCGACTACCGTCTCGACCTGTTGACTTTGGTCCAATGTGGACTCAGAGGGTTTATCTTCAATGATAGGTGCTTCGACCGACAACAATGGTGTGTCAGTCGAATTTTCAACTAGTGATGGACTCGGCAAGAGTTTCTTATATCCAGGAGGAAGTCGTTGCGGTGAAGCAGGACGGTTATCCAAGATGAAAGGACAACGGTGGAGGACATGATCGCCTTCACACAGTCTACAAGGAAATTTAGATCTTCCTTTCTTTCCATTGGCTTCGTTTTCACTAGTTGATGGTGTGCTCTCAACATGATCGTCAGAGGTTGAAGACACCGGATTGTGCAAGTGGGGAGACCAGTCCCTCAAGATCCGTGGGATGCAGGGACAATCTCGATGATAGTGGTCTCCCTTGCAAATGACACATGGAGATTTAGGTTTGGATTGTGCAGTGTGTGGATTTTCGCCAGATGATGCATGGTTGCCCCCTTTCACCATTGGATTCTTCTTCTTCTTCTCCTTCCCTTTTTTCTTCTTCTCAGTTACTTGGTTTTTAGCGTTACTAGCTTCACCAAGCGAAGAGGAAGAAGGAGAGGGAGAAACAAACGAAGTAGAAGGTGGGGGAGCAACTTCAGTATCATCTGGTTGCTGAGGAATTGCAGTGTTTTGAATGACAGAGGTCGAGAAAAGCCATACTGGCAGGCCAATTGTGAGTCCTGGAAGGGATAATGTAGCCATGTGTGGAGCACCAACATCTCCCCAAGAGGAGAAGGGACTAGGATTTCCCCCAAGGGGAAATCCTTGATTGGTAGACTCCATTTTCTCAACCTAAGACCAACGAGGGAACAGTGACGTTATTCCGATTAAAATAAATTTTATGACGCTTTGACACAACTCGCTTTTTCAATTTTTAAGAGTTGAGAAAAAGCTAAAGATGACTCTAGTCGCCTTCGATTTTTAATGAGCCTAAAGTTACAAGTGCTCAAATGGACCTTTTCTTTTAAGGAGTCTGAAAAGGAACGAAAGTGACTTCTCTGGAAATCTAGATAGAGGAATTACCAAACCAATTGCAAAAATGCATAATACTTTTTACGGTACGTTAGTCAATCTTCCCGAATGCTGTGTTCAGTGCATTGCGATTAATAGGGCGACAGACACGGCTTCCTAAGGATAAAGGATGTAGCCTATTGTGGTCTCCCAATATATACTCAACAGTACGTGGGAGCACAAGTCCGTACTGGCACTTGTCGTCTCAAAGAGGAGGAACCACCCAACCTACGATGAAAGCGATAGTTACTAGGCTTTACGACGCTGGAATAAGTCTCTAGCCTAGACTTCTAAATGTTGTGTGTTAAGTTCCAAAGCATTTTTATGTTCATTGAGGTTTATTTTACAGTTGATATTTCTTAAGAAGTTTTCCTTTAAGGTTCACCGCGTGATGTAGATATACAATTCCTAAATGTGCAATCTAAGATGATAAACAGTCATTTACTTTCTTTTTGCAATGAAAATCCTAGCTACTAAGGAAAGAGAAATGAAATTCTTTCAACATAGAGCAGAGAGCACACACTAGATGCACTTTTCCTAAATCAATTTCAGCATGCAGTCTAAATGCAAATGCACATGCATGTATTGTTTTTCTAGTTTCCTTAATGTGAGAATGACAAAAAGAAAACTAAGTATAGATCTGAATTATCTTCTTTCAAAGCGACAGTACTAACAATTTTCTCTTCAAAAAATGAAAGGAAGGCTAAGACGACACTTTGCAATTTCGAATTTAAAATTGTTTTCGACACTTGAAATACTATTAATTCAAATCAAATACAATGGCAAAAGTGTAATCGACTATCTATAAGAGAAATGCTTTGTGACACTCTTTTTCTTGACTGAAAACGACACTTGCGACACTTTCAAATCAAAAGACGACAGTTTGATTAAGCTACTATTTGCAAAGGAGGACTGTAAATGATGAAAAATACATAAAAAAAAAAAAACATTCACAATTCCTTCTGATGGAGGCTGAAAATAAATCAAAGGAAGATGGTTTCAACAATGATATATCGATCATAGATAGCAAAACTAGTGAATAAAGCTGAAGACAATGAAGAAAAAAACAAAATCTGGAGGCAGAAACAATCTCATTCAATCATCGCACTTGTAACACAGGGAAACAAGGATGCATCTCACCTGCAACACACGGGAGGTGCGATGCATCCAGATTGCCAAGAAGAGATAGTGTGATGGTCCAGGGACGAGACTGAGCTTGGTTTTCACTCACAGTTTGCAGCTAAGTTCAGGGATTTAGGTTGAGCTAATGATTGTCAGTAAACACAAAGTATAGGGGCTGATCTAATGAGGTTATTTGAGCTACCACCAGGGCACTTAGGATGTTTGCAAGTTAGATGTTTAGTTCATAAACCAACCCGGAGATTGACTGAAGCAGCGTTGATCTACTTTGCAGTTGCATAGCAAAAGCAGTTCGAAGGCTAGTTGGCTTAACTTCAGGCTCCATCTGTAGTTTATAAAGCAAACAACAGTAACAAAACAAACAAACTATTCGCTCCCCAATGGAGTCGCCATTTTGTTATCGGGAAAACTAGTGTCCATTCAGAGCTGCTAGTCCCACTAAGACAGGTAGCTATCTTAGAAACAAACAAAATAAAGTTACTTGTGTTTTCCTTTATGAGAGATAGATGAGAGAGAAGCAGAGAGTACCAACCTCAGTCTTTTGCTAGTCTCCTTGCTTGTTTCCTCTCTCCCTTGATAGAGCTTTCACCACTCCTTTCTCACTTGTCCCACTTCAAAGAACACCTGTAGAGTCAAAGCAACAAAATACCATCAAAGCATAGAGATCTATAACCATAAACAATGTAGGATCAGATGTACATTAACCATATAAATGCATATACAAATACAAGATTCAGAGATATACAAGCATATGGAGGAAAAATCAAATAGCTTTATTGATAGAAGTAGTAGAAGAGAGGATTACAACCAAGCTGTCTGATCCAGCATCATCCTCCCAGCATGAAATCCCTCTTCACCTCATACAAAGCAAGATCACCCAACAATGCCTTCAAAGAGAAACCAACAACACTTCCTTGCTAATTACAAAATTCCAACCCTTTTGTATCTCTAGGATGAGGGATCCATATATAGATGTTTGCAGGAGAGTGAGTCAAGTTCTGGGATTTTGATTAGTGTCATTTCACTGATATTTCTTAGTTCCACTTGGAGATTTCATGATCTCTTACTCACCCCTGGGTAAATTCAGAGAGGCAAGTGTCATATGAGCAGTTTCTAAAAGATTCTTTGGGTTTCCACCTAGCAAACTGCTTCTGCCATTTGTCTGCTCTCGTTCATCACACCCTACATAAGGGATTTTTAATATGCATCTCACCCCCTGTGTGTAATAGGTGAGATGCATCACACCCTTAGCATGGAGTAGTCTTTATGGTCCAGTTTTGACTAGTTCTTAGCAATTTTTCAGGGAGAACTTCTGGGAAATGATGTAATCAACTGACCTTATTCCTTTAGGGTATGAAACAACACTTTTAGGGGTTTAGTAGCCCTTTTTTTATGGACATATGTGATTGGGGTTGTAGTTCCCAAATATGTCTATAACAATATGATTGGTTCTTTGGTTTCCATAATCAATCAAAGTGACATTCTCTATAGTTGGGCCTCTTGATAGATTGGACCTTTTAAGAGATACCCGATCGTTGAGCTCGTTCGACCAACCGACCCTTGTGCCCATTTAATCAGTCGATCATCGACCTCCAGTGAGACATTAGAAACTTTTCTATTTCAAATGTTATTGTATATATATTTGAAGGGTAAAAAAACCAAAAACACTATCAACGTGCCCTTTGCACCTTTTGATATAAATGCTAATATATTAACAGAACTAACAATTATAATTATAATGGAGGTGTTGTTTGGTTTTAATACGTTGGAACTGTGGGTGTCAAGAGTTGGAGAAGACCCCAATCCCAATGAGTGATCTACTTGAGAAATTAAGTTGTTGTACCTCAAAATTTAACCATCACCCTATGTGACAGGTATTATATGTTTTTCATTTGTTTACTTCATCAATCCATATTTAAAACTAACTTCAAGGACACTTGATACTGAAACAATTAACACTTTCCAATCTTTTCTTTTAACATCTCTCCATATCTAAGTTTTTGTGGCCAAGGGAGGGAATATTTAAAATTTATTTGCAAGTTCCATGTTCGTAAAACTTCGGAAAACGTGGAATCATTGAAAAAATAATAGAATAATTGTTTTTTCAAAAGATGTTTAAAATGACATTGTTATATTCAAAAAATTATTGTAATGTAGTTGATTGAAAAGGAAGCTTACTAAAAAGGTGAATAAAATGCCGAAGAGAGATGTTTCTCCTCATGGTTACACTATATATCTCTTTGAGAAAGTTATTTGAAGAGCAAGCATTTGAGAAGTTAATAAATTCAATGTAATTTTAAGCAAATAATGTAATGGTGTGCATTAAACTTGAGCTTTATTTTCCTTGTATGAGGAGGGTGTTGTTTATTCTAAAATGAAATTCATTCATGTTATGAAAACTTAAGATATCATTCATAATAACTCAATTTGGATGGTTGGCTAAAAGTTCATCTCTTTTAAATGATAGGAACATTTGTTACTGGTAAGAGAAACTTACCTGGTGTGTAGAACCAAATTTTTCTAACATCATATATAATTTTAGATTGTAATATCTTTTAAATAATTATTGTATATAATTTATCATTGAAAAATATTGCATTATAATTAATATATGAGTCAATGATATTTGTCAGATTAGGAGTAACTCTATGAATGATTTGATACTTTGTATTAATATAGAACATGGATGTATACATCGAGAGGGAGACTATTGGATTTCATCTCCCAATGTCTCTTCGTCTTCCAATTCCCTTTAGTTTTCTATTTA
The DNA here is from genome assembly GCA_031772625.1 of Pinus tabuliformis. Taxonomy (NCBI): domain Eukaryota; kingdom Viridiplantae; phylum Streptophyta; class Pinopsida; order Pinales; family Pinaceae; genus Pinus; species Pinus tabuliformis. Next base: position 351,105,442 of record CM062818.1, on the reverse strand, counting down.
CAATATTTACATGGATTTACCTAATCCCAAATATTAGGTGCCAACATTCTTCCCCTTAATTTGAAGGGATGTTGGTGAGTCCAAGCATCATTCTCAGTATTTCAAACTTTTCCCTTCCAAGAACTTTGGTGAAGATGTCTGCAATCTGCTCATTTGTGAAACAATGTCGTAGGTGGATTGTCTTGGCCTCAAGATGATGTTGAATCAGATGATATTTTATATTAATGTGCTTGGTTTGATCATGGAACTTTGGGCTCTTGGCCAACTTTATTGCAGAAGTATTGTCAATCAAAAGAGGAGTTGAATGCACTTGTTTCTCCTACAAATCTTCCAAATTTTTCCTGAGCCACGCAATTTCCTTCATTGCTTCAGCTGCTGCCACATATTCTGCCTCATTTGTTGAATCTTCTAGAATAGATTGTTTTTATGACCTCTAGGAGACATCTCTTAATCCAAGAATCATAACATAACCTACATACCCCAGCTTATTTATCTCCTTGAAATCTAAATCAGAGTATCCAATCAAGCTAAAGTAACCCACCTATGTATACTTGAGTCCAAAGTCTTTATTTCCCTTCAAGTACTTTAGAAATATTTTTGCAATAAATCAATGACCCTCATAAGGATTTTGCATAAACCTAGAGAGGATTCTGACAGCAAATGAAATATTCAATCTAGTAGTATTTAGGTAGTTGAGACTTCCTACAAGATGTATGTACTTTGTTGCTTCCTCAAATTATTTTTCTTCATTGGTAGTGAGCTTTAAATTTAGTTCCATTGGAGTAGTCAAAGGATTGCACTCAGTCATGCCAAACATGTTAAACAAATCTCCAATGTACTTCTTCTAAGAGAGGAATATAAATTTCAAATGTTGGGTTACTTCAATACCAAGATAGTAGTGAACATAGCCCAAATCTGTCATTTCAAAACATTTCCTCAGTTCTTTATTTATGGATGCAATGTAGTTGTCATTGTTGGATGCAATGTAGTTGTCATTGTTTGTTGTCATCAAAAGATCATCTACATACACTACAAGATATAATATTGTTTTTCCAACTTTCTTGACAAATAAATTTGCATCATCAAGATCATAATGTTTGAAATTGAGTTTCAGAAGATGCTCAGTTAATTTCTCGTATCAGGCTCCTGGTGCTTGCTTGAGGCCATAGAAGTATTTTAAAAGCTTGCATACTTTATGTTCCTAACCCTTCACAACAAATCCTTCGAGTTGGGACATAAAAACATTCATTTTCATTTCTTCATTCAAGAAAGCAGTTTTTACATCCATTTGATGAGCTTTCCAATTGCTCTGAGTTGTCAAGGTAAGGAGTGTTTGGATGGTAGCCCATTTTTTTGTAGGGGAAAAAGTAACCTCATAGTCGACCCATTCCTTTTATGAAAAACCTTTTACCACAAGCCTGGATTTGTGATTTTCAAGTGAGCCATTTGCTTTATACTTTTTCTTGAAGACCCACTTGCATCCAATTGGTTTAGTTCCCAATGGAGGATAGACCATCTTCCAGGTTCCATTTTTTATCAAATCATTGTATTCTTTCTACATCACTTCTTTCCATTCATCATGAGAAGTGACTTCTTTGAAGGAAGTTGATTTAAAATTTGTAGACAAGTTTAGTTCACAATCATTAGAAACATCCATATCAACCAGTGAACCAGGATTGTCACATCGCCTCCATTATTTCTGGTTGAGCTTCTTATTCCTGTCTTTCCAACCTCATCAGGATGAACACTTTCAAGTGTCTTTGTAAGCCATTTTGGAGGACCTTTCTGAGATGGCCCGGTCTTCTCAATTGATTGATTTTGGGATGAAAAAAGATTTAGCCTCCCAATTTTTTCAATCACATCACTCAAGGTGTCATCAATGGTTGGAGCTTCAAGCGGGGGAGAGAGTGCTTCAGAAGGAGATTCCATAGATTGATCCAATATATGGATCTCCCCTTCAAGATGTGGAATCTCATTATCAAACTCTTGAAAATAATTTTCATGTCTGAATTTATCCAAGTGATCAAGCTACCGCTCAACCACATTATCAGTCTTGGAAGATTCAAGAAAGATCACATCTCTAGATATTATAAACTTTTTATTGACTTCATTATAGAAACGGTATGCTTTGGAGGTATTTAAGTACCCCAATAAGATACATTTGTGACTCCTTACACCGGGTTTGTTTCTTTGTTCCTTAGGTATCAAGGCATAACTGGTGGAACCAAAAAACCTAAGATGCTTCACCGAAGGAATGTGGCCATACCACATTTCATAGGGAGTCTTATTTTTTATAGCATGAGATGGACACCTATTCTTTATATACACAACACATAGAACTGTATCTTCCAAAAACATCAGTTTAACATTCTTGAAAAATGTCATGAAACGTACCATATTTAATATTGTCATCTTCATTCTTTCAGCTACTCCATTCTGTTGGAGATTATAGGGAACGGTTGTTTGATGTTTGATCCAATGCTGGTGAAGATAGTTTTCAAATTCATTTGAAGTGTATTCTTTTCCATTATTAGTACGAATGGAGCCAATATGAGATTGTGCATCATTTTCAATCCATGCATGAAAGTTCTTGAATGTTTCAAAACATTTATATTTGTCCTTCAATAAATAAACCCAACACATTCTAGTGTTGTCATCAATAAATGTCTTCATTTATTTATTACCATTTACGAAAGGAACAAAAATTGGGCCACATTAATCAGAATGAATGAGTTCAAGTATGTGCTCTAGAATGAGAATCATGAAAAGATTATTCCTTGTACTTTCCTAAGATACAAGATCACATTGCTTAAGTTTCCTAGGAATAGTTTGCAAACTAGTAGCACCATTTTTCTTCAACAAATGAACATTTTCATAGTTCAAGTGTCCAAATCTAGTATGTCATAAAAGACTCGATGGAAATTTACCTTCATCATAGTGAGAATTGTATGAAAAAATTTGTGCACGAGCAGAGGTTCCTTGCAGCTTTAGAAGTCTTTCTTCTTCTATCAAAGACATGACAAGTGAGTGATCTGATGCTTTTCTAACCTCGACGTTTCCATAAAATATGTGAATGGAGTGTCCTTGCTGGCGAATGTGGATGAAAGATAGAAATTTTCTCCTCAACTTTGGGAGGTATAGAACATCATGCAGAAGATAGTTGGGAAGACCAAGCAGTTTGAGCTTGATGGTGCCAAGCCCTGATGGCTTGAATTTTGACTTGTCTGCAAAGTAGACTACTCCATCAACATTGTTAGTTAATTCTTCAAAGAAATCTATTTTTGAAGTCATGTGGAAATGTGTTCCTAAATCAAGCATCCAAGGATCTTTCCATGAACCAAGTAAAGCATTGAATAAGTCTTTAGTTACTCCAATGTTGCAATGCGCCACAACATAATGAGCAGACTTGGGTGCTTTTCCTTTCCCTTTACCAGGTGTTTTACCCTTTTCTTCATTTCTTTCCTGTTCAATTTTATCCCAAGGCAGTGTTATCACCCCAAGAAACTCACCTAGGTTGTAAATCAGTGATGCTCAGGAACATTAAAAATTCAACAGTTTTGTTGGATAAAATGATGGATAAATGGAAGACGTGCAGCACCTTTAAGCCAGATAACCACTCCTACTATGATTTACCCCAGACATGGGTGAAGACCCCCAGACTACAAGGCTTTCAACCACCAACTACTCACAGCTTAAAGTTAAGGTGATGATGGAGAAGACTGATTGCACCAGCAGATGCACAGAGCTCTGTGATGGCCAGCTGCAATCAGTTAGAGGATCAGCACGACTATTATTCAATAGGCAGTGAGGATGACAGCTCTCTGCTATTTGAACAATAGCAACCTGCAAACAAGTTTCAATAAACTACTAAATTTTAACATAGAGGTGGGATGACAGCCCCTCCGATGCCAAAAATTCACAGCACATCAAATAAATGCAAGCAGGCGCAGTCTAGAACAAGAAGAAGAAGTGGAAAGTGAGCAGGTGATAGTAAAAGAAGCTTGTATTAATAGAAATCAAGACCAGAAGCTGCAGGTCTCATAGTATTTACAGTCTCCAGAAGTTAAAAGGCTACAATAAGCTCTCATTCATCAAACACTCATCCCTCCATTACATCTCTGTTCTGGGTATATATACTGTTACAATACAAAATATCTCTGCTGAACAATGCGTGGAGGAGCCTATAAATGCCCACCAACCATATTTATATTCAAGAATGGGCTTCTGGTACAAATCTGGCAGTGCTTTGAATAGGTTTGTCCCTCTCTGGTGCTCTGCGATCCTTCTAGGGCAGGTGAGACGAAGTATGGGCAAATCCCATAACCACTGAATGCTTTGACTGGATCTGTGGCGTCCTATTTCCTCCTCGGCCATACTGCTGATTAAATGCTGCTGTTGAATTATTGAACGGCTCTAATATGACTGCCTGGCTTGGCGACACTGAAACACTGCTACACTGTTCATTCCCGCCCACAATGCTTCATCTGGACTTGAAAGTCCCAACCACGGGTCAATCATGACTGATAAATGTTGATCTGTTTTGGGCACATCTTCTTTCCTGCTAGGCCATACTCTCGATTGAAGACAGCTGCCTACTGCGCTGTACTGCTGCATGCTTGCATTAATCATTTCCGCGCCATTTATAAATACTGCCCACCTTACTATTTTTTAAATGTCAAAGGCCCTCACACATATATCTTTTCTATCGGGTCCGCCCCTTGTATTTTTATATTTCATTTAAACACAGAAAATGCGCCCAAAATCATTAAAAGTGGCTTAAGCGCGGATTTGAAATTTATAAAAAGGACCTCAGTACACCCATCGGATCCGGCCCATCGCATCGGCAGATAACTGAAGGTAAAGACCTTGTCCACTTTGGCATCCCGACAGCGAAATGCCGATGCGATATCAGCGAACATTGCAGATCCGAAAACACTATAGAAGACAACGCTGTATGGTCGCTGGGTCCGGCCCATCGGCGGTCACTCATATATGCACAGGCCATGCTCCATTGAAATGCCGATAGCGATATGCCGATGCGATATCGGCGATCGCTCATCGGTGATACCCCATCACTGCCGCTGCCGCCCCCCCGATGCGATAAGACCTGCCGATCTACCTCCTCCGATTGCGACCCGCCGATGCGATCTGGACCGATGATCGGCCGGATGAAGGGATACACTATCGGGAAGCGTAAAAGGCAGAAAGACTGAGTTACACGCAAATAAACTGTCGGAGGCAGAAAAGCGGACTTGAAATTTTATACAAGGGATCAGTGAGTCGCATCCAATCCAGCAGCCAATATCGCATCGCTATAATGTAAAAGACCTTGTCGTATTGAAAGCGCCGATTGCGATGGGGAGTGAAAGCTCCAAGGCTATATGGTAGGGTCCTATGGAGGCTTTGCGCTTCACAATTAAGGACTGGGGCTAAACAGGGGCTTTGACGGATTTCGGAGGGATTTAAACGAGGAACGAAGAGGCTACAAAAGATAAAAATAGAGATAGCAGGGCTATGGAGTAGAAGGGACATGAAGGGGATGGGAAGAAAAGACTGCTACGGGCTACATTTCTAAGCATAAACACATGGCCGATCTGAACATTGGTCCTCCAAATACTGAAGTTTGTAGCAGAGCTAACACTGGCTCCTTCTGGGGATGAGATCCTCCCTGCGGGGTCTCAAGAACTGCAGACCAATGCCTTCCTACAAAACAAGCTTTAAAAACATTTGCCTAGTGTCCATTGGGCATGGAGTCAACTAAGCATACAACATAAAACTGTAAAAGAACTTAATTACAAACATAAAAGCCTGAAAATGCAAACTTCAAAATTTGCCCATTTGCTGGGCCACCAAAATTGTTTCTCCTGCTCTCAGCCCGGTTCATCATATATCAGCAGGACAGGATTAATTTGATCATCCACCTCAAACAGTTTAGGACATTTGAGCTTATTGGGTAGAGATGATCTATACTTCATTCCCTCTCTATATGTTCTCGTCCTTGGATGTTCTTGACAGGAGCTTCTGTACACCTGCTGAATAATTATCGCTGCTGTGTACTTATCTTTGTCTTCTGTGGTCTGCACAACTAATATGAATGAGGCACCATTGAATTCTTGTGCAAGAGACACAGAGACGACATTTGCCCCTGAATCTTTCTTTGAACAATCCTCATCCAAGGAGGATTCCCATGACTGAACATTTTCTTCCTCTGTCATCTGGCAAGCTGCCCTCTCATTCAGTGTGGAGGCCATCTGAGCAGACATTAGAATATCAAGACTGAGATGATCAGCTTCAGCCTTGAGCATTAAATTACTTGCTGCCTCAGTGTTCAAGGAGCAACTTTGAGGGAATTCTACTTGAGCAGACAGAGAAACATAAGATGATGGGGAGCATTCTTCTCCCTTCTTGATTACTGGTGCGGGGACATCGGCAGGTTGCTCAAATTGCAGATCTGCGTAGTCATGGGAAGTTGAGCTGGCTTCGGGCTCAGACTCTTCGAGGACGGAAGCATCTGCTGCTAGCTGCCTCCGCTGATAAGCTTGTTGTTCTGCAGGTACAACAAACTGATAAGCAGCGCCTCTGGATAAAGCTTCTTCATAAGCAGCTCTGGTTAAGAAGGGGGTATTTCCCTTGTCTTCCAAACCATGGACCTCCTCCTCTTCATCAAACTGCTCTTCTTCTGAATGTTGCGCAGCTTTTAACCTGGAAATTTCAAAAGCCAATAGCTCTATCATCCTGGCCATTTCGTCGATCTCATGATCTGATGATGATGAGAGCCCATCCCTCTGTGAGTTTCCAGACTTAGTATTATCATAGAGCAGATCTTCCTTATTCCCCCAGTAGTTTAAAAATTCCTCATCTAGGGCCTCAATGTCTGCAATAGACCTAGGGGCTAGTTCATTGAACCATTTTTTAGCATCTCCCTCTAGGCTTTGGATAAACACCCTCATCCATACATCCTCTTCATAGATGTCCAGGTTATCAGCATAATTATAAAAAGACTCGAGGTGCTCTTCGGCTGATACTCCTTCTGTACTAGTAAACTTAGGCATGTATTCTTGATAATCTCCTGCAGGCATGGCATGTAATGGGACAGGCAAGACTAGGGGTCTATACCTAGCAGCAATGATTTTTTCTATTTTTGTGGGAGCTTGCTGGCTTGCCATGACTGAGGTATATGAAAGAATACTGGTAGGCTTAGAGGAAATAATCAATAAAAAGACATTTATTTTTACGCTGATAACCTAGATATCAATGAAAAGGTTGACAGAAACAGAGGAATACGATGGACAGCATGGAAATATTCTTTCAACTGAGGTCCAAAAGGGAACTGAATGGGGAAGGAGCTGAATGAATCTCTGAAGGAAATACTTCAACAGCAGAGATACATAAACTTCTTTAAGGCTTACCTGACCCTGATGCTCCTTTCTGCGATGTTTTCTTCGAGTTAACTATCTTTTCAGGGTCAGGCACTGGAACAGCTGAAGACTTCTGCGGATTTCTTCTAGTATGCCTCACAAACTGCGCCAGAACTTCAATGTGGAGTCGCCAAAGGATGGCCTTCCTCCAGTGGAGTCGCCAGACAGATGATTACAACCAAAATCTGTGTTCAAACCTTGTCTGTCATCAAAGTTTGAAGCTGTGTCGTCTCCCAGGGAAGTTGAGCTTCGATTCTCCTCTCCCCGGCAACGGCGCCAATTAATGTTATCACCCCAAGAAACTCACCTAGGTTGTAAATCAGTGATGCTCAGGAACATTAAAAATTCAACAGTTTTGTTGGATAAAATGATGGATAAATGGAAGACGTGCAGCACCTTTAAGCCAGATAACCACTCTTACTATGATTTACCCCAGACATGGGTGAAGACCCCCAGACTACAAGGCTTTCAACCACCAACTACTCACAGCTTAAAGTTAAGGTGATGATGGAGAAGACTGATTGCACCAGCAGATGCACAGAGCTCTGTGATGGCCAGCTGCAATCAGTTAGAGGATCAGCACGACTATTATTCAATAGGCAGTGAGGATGACAACTCTCTGCTATTTGAACAATAGCAACCTGCAAACAAGTTTCAATAAACTACTAAATTTTAACATAGAGGTGGGATGACAGCCCCTCCGATGCCAAAAATTCACAGCACATCAAATAAATGCAAGCAGGCGCAGTCTAGAACAAGAAGAAGAAGTGGAAAGTGAGCAGGTGATAGCAAAAGAAGCTTGTATTAATAGAAATCAAGACCAGAAGCTGCAGGTCTCATAGTATTTACAGTCTCCAGAAGTTAAAAGGCTACAATAAGCTCTCATTCATCAAACACTCATCCCTCCATTACATCTTTGTTCTGGGTATATATACTGTTACAATACAAATCTCTGCTGAACAATGCGTGGAGGAGCCTATAAATGCCCACCAACCATATTTATATTCAAGAATGGGCTTCTGGTACAAATCTGGCAGTGCTTTGAATAGGTTTGTCCCTCTCTGGTGCTCTGCGATCCTTCTAGGGCAGGTGAGACGAAGTATGGGCAAATCCCATAACCACTGAATGCTTTGACTGGATCTGTGGCGTCCTATTTCCTCCTCGGCCATACTGCTGATTAAATGCTGCTGTTGAATTATTGAACGGCTCTAATATGACTGCCTGGCTTGGCGACACTGAAACACTGCTACACTGTTCATTCCCGCCCACAATGCTTCATCTGGACTTGAAAGTCCCAACCACGGGTCAATCATGACTGATAAATGTTGATCTGTTTTGGGCACATCTTCTTTCCTGCTAGGCCATACTCTCGATTGAAGACAGCTGCCTACTGCGCTGTACTGCTGCATGCTTGCATTAATCATTTCCGCGCCATTTATAAATACTGCCCACCTTACTATTTTTTAAATGTCAAAGGCCCTCACACATATATCTTTTCTATCGGGTCCGCCCCTTGTATTTTTATATTTCATTTAAACACAGAAAATGCACCCAAAATCATTAAAAGTGGCTTAAGCGCGGATTTGAAATTTATAAAAAGGACCTCAGTACACCCATCGGATCCGGCCCATCGCATCGGCAGATAACTGAAGGTAAAGACCTTGTCCACTTTGGCATCCCGACAGCGAAATGCCGATGCGATATCAGCGAACATTGCAGATCCGAAAACACTATAGAAGACAACGCTGTATGGTCGCTGGGTCCGGCCCATCGGCGGTCACTCATATATGCACAGGCCATGCTCCATTGAAATGCCGATAGCGATATGCCGATGCGATATCGGCGATCGCTCATCGGTGATACCCCATCACTGCCGCTGCCGCCCCCCCCGATGCGATAAGACCCGCCGATCTACCTCCTCCGATTGCGACCCGCCGATGCGATCTGGACCGATGATCGGCCGGATGAAGGGATACACTATCGGGAAGCGCAAAAGGCAGAAAGACTGAGTTACACGCAAATAAACTGTCGGAGGCAGAAAAGCAGACTTGAAATTTTATACAAGGGATCAGTGAGTCGCATCCGATCCAGCAGCCAATATCGCATCGCTATAATGTAAAAGACCTTGTCGTATTGAAAGCGCCGATTGCGATGGGGAGTGAAAGCTCCAAGGCTATATGGTAGGGTCCTATGGAGGCTTTGCGCTTCACAATTAAGGACTGGGGCTAAACAGGGGCTTTGACGGATTTCGGAGGGATTTAAATGGGGAACGAAGAGGCTACAAAAGATAAAAATAGAGATAGCAGGGCTATGGAGTAGAAGGGACATGAAGGGGATGGGAAGAAAAGACTGCTACGGGCTACATTTCTGAGCATAAACACATGGCCGATCTGAACATTGGTCCTCCAAATACTGAAGTTTGTAGTAGAGCTAACAGGCAGATTACATGTGGAAGCATTATTTCCTTCTTTATTTCATCATATGCAATGAATATTAGACCTTTCTCCTTGGAAATGTTCCCCCCATGCCTCTAAAATTATTCCTTCCTCTTCCTCTTCGGCCACTTCTTCCTCTACAAGAATTGTGTGCATGATTCTTCTTTTTCTGTGCAAGGCACACAACATCTTCAGAATATTAAGGAGTTGTCTTCTTCCCAAAATCCTTCTCTCTTTCAGCAAACTTCTTCTCAAGGGAGTCAAAGGTAATCTCCTTAAGGTTTTCACTTTCTTGCAATGACTCAAGATAATGTGAATAAGTGGGATACAGTGCCTTGACATAAGCTATGAGAGGAATATCTATTTCAACACCAGTGGATTTTATGTCATGCATAATAGATCTTACTTCTAATGGTAAGGCAAGAGGGTCATCATTTTTAAACTCAATATTGAACAACTTGATCATTAATTCAACAACTTCAAGTTCAGAGTGTGAGTCATACAATTCCTTCAACTTATTTAAGGCTTCAAAGGCATTTGAAAATGGAGAAATATGGCACTCACCTCTCCATTTACGAATGTTGAATTCAAGGCATAGGCCTTGTTGTTCTTATTTTCCCAAATGGAAAGCTCCTTATCTGAAGTAGGCTTTCCAAGTGCATTGTCTCCTTCTCCTTCACAAATTCCTTTCCAAAGCTCATTAAAAATGAGAGTGTGTTTTATCTTCCTGGACCACTCATGGTAGTTCTCTTTTCCAATGAGAACTACTCCCACTCTGGAGATGAGTGAATGCGTCATCAAAAGGGACTATGTGTTTTTTATTTCCAAAATAATTGTTGCCTTGCTATTGTTTTTTGCCTTCTTGTTTAGATAAGAAATTGATTTAATATATAAAAAGAAAAGCTTTTAATGGTATAATATGAAGCTTTTTTCTATGGATCACCATTCATAATAACTCATATCACTTTGTATGATACATATGCCATCATATCACAAAATGTGATCCATAAATTGTTTTGAATATTCCACTAGACAGGTCGTCACAACAGATTTGATAATATTATATTAAAAATATGAGATTTTACACTATTACAGTTTTATTAGACTTTAAGGTCTGTAAACTTAACTGTAATTAGTGCATGCATGCGAATAGAAATTATGCAAAAAAGTATAGAATGAAAATAACCTCACACATACATAAGACACAAGATATGCTCTCTGGGAAACCCTTTCGGGAAAAAACCCAGCTGGAAGGTGAGGCCGCTTCACTCTCTTTCTCTCTGGAAATATGGTTGTAGGTACAAAGAAGTAATGCATGTGGCCCGTGGGATGCTACAGTGCACAAATCCTCTCTATGTGCTCAATCTCCTACCTCTCTTGGCTATCTTTTCTCAGCTATGGAACAAAATTCTCTCGAAAGAATGGAATGCCTCTTCCTCCTAATGGCCCAGTTATAACATAGCCAGATAGCCTACTAGTGGTTAATTTTGACTACACCAACTTTTAACTAGAGTTGCAATATAGATTCTTCTAGATTATTTTACAGCATAATCACATAGATAGCCCATTTTCCATGAATAATGGGGGTTGGCGCGACATCCTCCCAAACTGCAGTTGTGAAAACAGGAAGGTCAAATTCTTAGTGGCATAATTTTAGCATACGGACTCCGATTGACGTGATTCTTGTGTTGTTAGAGAGATGTTTGTGTGTAGAATACCATAAAATAGTGCTTCACTAAAGAAAAAAAGATTTACCCCAAACAAAATCGTTTTATGCCTCAAAACACTCCTAGAAGGTTTCAAACCCTATTTCACCAAACTGGGTCTCACTGGTAAAAACATTCTCGTGAGTTAATTCCTCCACTTTTTCCACTCCAAATGAAATAATATGGATGAAAACAATATAAATATTCAATATGTATCACACCTCCCAATTTTGGGAGGATTCTGGTCCCCAAAATCTTCTACTGAATGAGGTGAGGAAAATTTTCATCCACCTTCTCTCTAGTGTACCATTCAGCTTTGCCTAGAAGTTGTCCCTTTAATCCAATCTGCTAAAGGTCATGTTGCTCATGTCTTATAGTTTTGGATCTCTTATTTCAATTCTACTTGAGCATCTAGTTCCAAATCCTCCATAGTAGGTAGGACTCGTTCCTCTTCATGATCTAGCATGGAAGGCTCATAGAGTTTCAAATTCTCTACCTTCGCAACTGAGTAAATGCGCATATATGGTGGTAAACTTAGTCGATAGGAATTATCACCCACCTTTTCCAGTATCTCAAAGGGATCATACCTTAGAGACTTGATTTTCTTACCAAGCCCCTAGAGCCTCTCCTTGTTCTATTGTAACCATACTTTATCTCCCACCTTGAATGACTACTATGTTCTGTGTTGATCATGTCTAGCCTTATACTTCTCCTATGACTTTTGCAGTGTTTCTTACACCTGTAGATGGATCTGCTTGATCTTATTTATAAATTTTACAGCCCTCAAAGCATCTCCTGTAAGATCTTCCCTCACTCCTCTTTGTTGCCCATATGCAATATCCCAAGGTGAAGGTGGAAAATATCCAAAACAAGTCTCAAATGGGCACTTTCCTATAGAAGTGTGGACTACGTTATTGTAAGAATGTTGTATATATACCAGATTTTCATCCCTAATCTTCGGATGCTTCTGGTTTTATTCCCTCATAATTTGCACCAAAGTCCTGTTGACTACTTATGTCTATCCGTCTGTCTGTGGATGGAATGTTGTAGATCTCTTCAACTTTTTTTCGATCCTCTCCCACAATGTAGTCCAGAATGCACTAATAAATATTATTTCCTTGTCTAAAATTATGTTCCTTGGCATCCCAAAGTGCTCCTAGACCTATCCAAAGAACGATTTTGTTGCTTCTTGTCCACTAATGGTTTTTTTATAGGGCATCAGAACACACATATTGTTGAACCTATCAACTACCACAAACAGGTAGTCATATCCCTTCCTGGTTGTTGGTAAACCTCCCACAAATTCCATGGAATTACTTTCCCAAGGACGAGTAGGTACATGTAAGGGATGATATAGACCCTATTTCATGTTGCTAGGATTATTGGTACAACAAATCATGCATCATCTTATGAACCTAGCTACCTTCTCTTGCATCTTGGGCCAATACACATACCTCAGCAAGTTAGCCATGGTCTTCCCTACACCAAAATTCCTTGCAACCTTGGAGGTGTGAGCCTCTCTAATCATCTGCAGTCGCTCAAATTTAGGAACACATAGCTTATGTAGAAATTCCCACTGTAGATCAACAGATTATGCAATATACTAAAACATAATACAAGATCTACTTCTACAACACTTTGCGGAAGCTTAATCGAATTGAGCAAGATCAAGAGAACACATATAACTGAGAATGAGAAATCAATCACACATAACACAGAAGAAATAACCCAGGGAAAGCCTCAGCCTAAAACCCCAACTCTGTATTATCATACAAGTGGAAAATAGTCACAGAATTACACAAAGCCTTAGCTTGGAAGCCAACCAGCTCTCAGTATAATCCCTCTGCTGCTCATAGGCAGTCAAAAGCCTCTCACAAACCTTCTCCTTTTCCCTCCAAGCCTCCTATTTCCTTGCGTAGTTTTTCTTGGGGTCCAATGCTTCCACACATGTGAATTCCCACCTCACACTGCTCACTTGGCCCATAAATAACTGCACAAGCCTAAAGGAGATAAATCCTTCTCCATGGATGAGTTTCCTTTATAGGAAAAATCCATCCAACTGATAGTCCACTATCCATACTCTTATCTCAACTGGGTCTTTGTCTGAACTGACATGCATGAGTTATTCATGAGAGAATATTCAGTTATCTAAAGTGCAGCAGTTATATGCAAGCATGCATTAACTAACTGAACTCACATTAATTTAAACAAACTATTTAAATCAATCTAAATGGACTTGACTCAGTTAACTGAGCCAACTAATTACAACTCAAATTAGAACTCATCCTTATCTCTTTAACTGATGGATAAATTCCTCAATTAATTAATTAATTCCTAAATTTATTTTCTACAACTAATTAACTCAAGATGAATTAATTAATTATTTTACAAACCACTGTTAAGATAAAATTCGAATTTTACTTCACTATTTTAGTTTAGGGACTGAATAAAATAGGAATCCATCCCGAACTGCTAAAAATAGCAATGTTATTTTTAGCACTTCCATTTTTCATTCCCTGTTGCTCAATCCAACACTGGTACCCAAACTGCTATTTATAGTAGTGCTATTTTTAGCACTTCTATTTTTAGCATTTCTTGTTTCCATTTTCAACAACTTATCCAACCTATAGAGTAACCCATCCTAGAGATGGTAGTCAACAGTGTTGTCACCATTGTGTACATGACTCTGACTCTACAACTGCTAATACACCTCCTTGAAGTCCTCATCTTCTAAATATGCCTCTTTGAATGCATCATAGGTGAATGGCTCCATGTGCATAAGAGTCCCAAAAGTTGTGATCTTTGATGTGTGTAGCCTTGTAAGCATGTTGGCTAACTTGTTTGTGCTTCCCTTCTTATACTTGATCACCAAATGAAACTGTTGTAAAAACCCCATCCACTTGTAATGATTGGTCAGTTGTAGCTTACTTTGAGCCTGCAAGTATTGTAATGGTTGGTGATTTGTGTGGATTAATGTCTCCTTTCCCATCATATAGTACTTCCACTTCTTCACATATTGCACCATGGCATAGAGCTCCTTGTCATAGGTAGGGTAGTTAAGGATTTCCCTATGAAATAATTCAAAATGGTAGCATACAGGCATTCCCCCTTGCATCAAGATAGCTCCCATAGCATACCCACACGCATCTATCTCCATTTCAAACGTTCGCTACAAGTTTGGTAATGCCAGAACTAGTGCTTGGTTGATCTTGTTCTTTAGCTCCTCGAAAGCCCTTTTCTGACCTTTTCCCCACTAGAAACCCTTGCCACTTGTTGTTATGTCATGGAGTGGTGTTGCTACTACTAAAAACAAAGCTATTAATTTCCTCAAGCACTGTCCTGGCCCAATGAAACTCATAATCTCAGAAACATTAGTAGGCACTGGAAATTTCATGATGGCCTCCATATTGGAAGGATATATCTTTAGTTATCCTCCTCCAATCACATACCCCGCATACACCAAATATTGTTGTTCAAACTCGCACTTCTCGAGATTTTCTAGCAGTTGGTGCTTCTTCAATGTTTCCAGCACCTATGTCAAATGTGACATATGCTCCTCCCAGGTAGCACTATATACCAATATATCATCCAAATAGACAATAACAAATGAATCTATAAAATGGAAAAATACATCATTCATTAATATCATAAATGTAGCTAGTGAATTATATAGGCCAAATGGCATGACTAACCACTCATGCGAACCTTGCCTCGTTTTGAAGTCAATTTTCTAGGTTTCTTCTTCTTTGACTCGAACCTGGCAATATCCAGACTTCAAGTCCAACTTGGTGAAGCACTTTTCTTGCTGTAAATGATCTAGTAGATCATCTATCCTAGGCAGGGGGTATTTGTTCTTGAGTGTGATTTTATTCAATGCCGTGTAATCTATACACATCCGCCAAGTCTCATCCTTCTTCGCCATAATGATGATGGGTGACCCACATGGTGATGTACTTAGTCAAATGACACCTTGTTCTAGCAACTGCTACAACTGTTTCTTCATCTCACTTGCTTCTATAACAAATTGTTTGTAAAGCCCAATATTTGGCAATGGGGAGTTTGGAAATAGTTGGATCCCATGCTCCACTTCTCTCTTAGGTGTTAACCCTTTAGGCTCTCGGAACACATCCATGTATGCCTATAAAACTCCTCCAATTGTTTTTTTTTGTTTCTTAGTACACCCCTCCAAGGATGCCTTGCCTCTTATTGAATCGTCTTTAGACTGAATTTCTCTTAAAAACAATAAAACATACTTCTTACTGGAACTAATCAAATTCTTGTCTCGGTTGGCACTTGTCAATGAGATTTTCGACTTGCCTTTGTGTGCGTTGATGATGAATGATTTTCCATCCTTGACGAGTCAACATTGGTTAGTTGTCCTCATGAATATTGCATCATGCATGTACATGTAAGGACTCCCAAACACGACTCCACATGCATCAAGGGGAACCACATATATATCTAATTCATCGATAAAATCAGCACTAATAGCAAATCTAGTTTTACACTATTTAGTTACCTACATCTATGCATCCTTATTTACCCATCCCAATGGATATGGGTTTAAATGATCACGAACTTCCAGCCCAAACTTCTTGACCATCTCTACTGCAAATAAATTCGCCTACAATCCTGAGTCAAATGGAGTATCAATTTTTGTCTTCTTGACCTGTATCTTTATATGGAAGAGTTTGGTCATTTCTTTCTCTTCCTCTTGTTGAAGGCTATTCATATTCACCTCCTTCTGCATTGATGTACAGATGATCTTGTCATCCACGTCTGAGCTACTTTCAATTTGGTTGCTTGAATATGTGGCCATGAGATTCTTCTTCTTGTTATCTTTCTTCTAGTTCTTCAGTTTTTTCTCTATATGCAACTTCTAGTACTTCTCCTCTGTATGGTCATTAATGTTGCAATGGTTGTAGTGGTTGCTAGGATCTTTGCACTGATGTGTTGTGGCTACCGTATTTTTATCTTTTCCCCCAGTTTTCTTCTTCTTCCCATCCTTAGAAGCTTATTGTTACTCCTTCTGCTTTGATCCACTTAATTTTGCTCTCTTCAGGCCTATGTTCTCCAGGTATTGTGCCTATACACAAGCCTCATTCACCAATTTGGGCTTTAACAACATTACTTGCTCACGCAGATAGTGGTGCAGACCCCAAAAATACTTAAGGAGTACATTTGGATTATTGGATAGATACCCAACATTATAGCCATATTTTTGAATTCTATGGTGTACTCCTACATGTTTTGGCCTAGATTTTTCCTGAAGTAATCCCACCGGATCCACTAGTCCTCCATGTACCTAGTGAAATCCCCCCACTTATTCACTAGAGGTTCTCCCTCCAACCTCTTTGTTTCCTGTGGCTCTCCCACCAAGTCTGTGCATGGCCCTCTAATTTTAGCCACGTGAATGAGATCTTTGCCCTTCCTCAATCTGATCGACATTGAAATAGACTTCTAGTTTCTACAACCAATGGTTCAACTTTAGAGCGTAGATCTCATCTCGGTATGGCTTGATATCAACTTTTTCTTCCATTTTAAATAGGGACTGAGATTTTTTCACGACACTCGAACTGAGTTGATCCTTTTCAAGTCCTTTCTTCGGCTGGTCCTCTGTTTCTCCCTAATATTCTGATCCCTGCTCTGATTTTTCCTTTGCATATAAACCCCCATATTCTCCAAATATCCCCAGCTTACTATTTAATTCTGCCTTTAGGAGGCTTACATTGTGATTGATATTTGTGACTTCTTGTTCCAACCGCGTAAACCTCACCTCTGCAGGATCATGAGGTTCATTTATAGATTCGTCGGCCATGATTAGGGTTTTATGATTTTTGACCCCACTGATCTAGATCCCTGAAATCTCCAAAAAATACCCAACTAAACCTGCTTTGATACCAAATTATCCGTAAAATTTTGTGGATATTCAACTGGACAGTTCGTCACAACCTATATGATAATATTATATTAAAAATATGAGATTCTACACTATTATAGTTTTCTTAAACTTTAAGATCTGTAAACTTAATTGAAATTATTGAATGCATGAAAATATAAATTATGCAAAAAAATAGAGAACAGAAAAATAAGCTCACACACACATAAGACATAAGATATGCTCTCTGGGAAACTCTTTCAGGAGAAAACCCAGACGGAAGGTGAGACCTCTTTGCTCTCTTTCTTTGTCTAGAAATATGGATCTAGGTACAAAGAAGTAATGCATGTGGCTCATGGGCTGCTACAGTGCACAAATCCTCTATGTGTTCTCTACCTCCTATCTCTCCTGGCTATCTTTGCTCAGCTATGCAACAAAATTCTCTTGAAAGAATGGAATGCCTCTTCCTCCTAGTGGCTTGGTTATAACACAACTCGATAACCTACTAGTTGTTAATTTGAACTACATCAACTCTTAACTAGAGTTAAAATATATACTCTTCTAGATTCTTTTACATCATAATCACATGGCTAGCCCATTTCCATTAATAATGGGGGTTGACGCGACATCCTCTCGAACTATAGGTGTGAAAATAAGAAGGTCAACTTCTGAGTGGCATAACTTTTGCATACAAACTCTGATTGACGTGCTTATTTGTGTGTAGAATATAATGAAATTGTGTCATGCTAAAGTGGCAAATTATTACCCAAAAAAAAAAAATTGATGCCTCAAAATGCTCTTGGGAGGTTTCAAGCCCTGTTTCACCAAATTAGGTCTCGCTAGTAAAACGGTCTCGTGAGTTGATTCCTCCACTTCTTCCACTCCAAACACATCAAGATGGATGAAAAACAATATAATGATCCAATTTGGATTAATATATGTTCATTCATAATTTACGTATCCATGGATCATAACCTTCATATATCCATTATATAATATGACCAAAAAAAACTCAACGATTTTTATACTAGTACCAAAACGACCAATGCTTTTCATGGATTTAAAAAGAAACCAATCCATGGCATTTAAGAAAAGGTTATTCAATAGATCCATAAAAAAAACTTCAATGCATGTATGGACTCTAGCCTTTTCAATGCAATGTTTAACCCAATTTTTTTTTTGTTTTAACACAACACCAACATACAGTATGTTCGACCAGAAAAACCAACGTACCAGAAAAAAGCATTCAACAAATAGCATATGGCATCATACCAAATTCAATGCTTCATTGCATAGAATATTCAATGCATAGAAATAACCCTTTGTATTCCTTGACCAACATAGATTTCAATGTAGTAGAAATTTAAGTCACAGAGAAGAAGTGACCATCACATACCACTTACACCATATGGCCTTCAATTCAACGCAATGTTCAGTGAGAGTCAAGGACACATATTCAGTACAACAGCAACCAAACATCGTCTTCAAAAGGAGCTCAATTCACTCAAATCAATGCTCAACCAATGTTCCATTCAACGCAAGGTGTAAGGTTTCCACACTCGCCCATACTTTACACATTTTGTAGGAACAACCAGTGCATAACAGTAATGCATTCAACAGAGGACAGAGAACATAGGAATAAATAATATGGTAGAGAATGCGAGAGTTACTGGGAAAAAAAATGCTAAAATGTGGGTTGGCTCTGATACCATGTCAGACTAGGAGAAACTCCACGAATGAATTGATATTTTTCATTAATATGGAACATGGATATATAAATGGAGAGGGATACTATTGGGTTTCATCTCCCAATGTCTCTTTGTCTTCCAATTCCCTTTATTTTTATATTTACAATATTTACATGGATTTACCTAATCCCAAAGATTAGGTGTCAACAATACTTAATCAAATTCAACAAGTAAAATTGCATTAATATAAACTACTAAAATAAAAACCATGAAAGTGTAACAAGTACCATAAACAAGTATAATATTATAATAACTTTAAAATGAAATTTGATATCAATTAAGTTATTGTCACCAATCAACAAATGTTGACTTTCCATGTCAATTTCTAAATTCCTCCCAAAAACTTGCCAAACATTGAAGACCCATCCATTGACTTCCCAACCTATTCCATGGGTACTTCTCCCCCTCGGAGCCCTGAGTTACAACAAAGCTATATGAAGGAAAATTATATCACTAGTGATTTATTGTTGAGAAATAATAAAGCTTGTAGATTAGGGTTGATTTCTCTTACTCGATAATTACCCGTAAATGTTTGTTGGATTCTTATTAGTTTTATTTTCTCTTCTTCATCAAGAAATTACCAAAAATAAAAAACATGAAATCACAAGAGACAAAGAACACAGGAAATTAGGCTCCAAGCTAGGGAAAAATCACACAAAGGGGGAAACCAAATAAAATCCTCTTCTTATAGAATCCGATCAAAGTGAGATATCCATGACCCAAGATCAATATTAAGACTGCCACAAAGTCCCAAGTCAACCCTCCTTCATTTCATGTTTATCGAACCATTGTTAACAGAAGTCAAAGCTGGTCAAATCTCAGAAATTTGGTCATCTCTTGAATTTTTGGCCATGAAATCTATCTTATAAACTCGCTCGTGTGAACAAAAAATAGGGCAGAAACAAAATTTTTCTTTCTACTTAGACTTATGTCTCTCTCTCTCTATCTATCTCTCTCTCCCCTTTGAATTTCTCACTAAATTTCTTCTTTTCTTGACATAAAATTCAAAGTGGTGAGTGATTTCTCCAATGAGGTTGAACTAATCTCTATATATGCACATCTAGGAGGTCGAATAGGTGCCTTTTCTAGGCCAACTTTCTAGGAGGGCCGACTTGGTCTGTGGATAAAAAATTGACTCTTTTTTACTCAAAATAAATATTTTTTCTTTTTCATACAAATAGTCCAAATCAGACTCCCGGATGCGGGTGGCACCATCACCCTTACTGTTTCCCATGCAAGGAATTAATGTCTGGTACTACCAGCTGCAGAGCAGCGTGGCCTCTCGGGACATAAACCCACGCGAGCTGGGGAAAGTTATTTATGCTGGATCTGTTGGCGGATTCGCATTTATGCACTGCGTTGATCGACGCAACATTCCCTCAGTTATAATCATGCTGCTCCATAGCTATTTCACCATGCCTTGTGCTCAGTCGCTCGGCAACGGAACCTGGTTTGCGGAGGCTGTTGGTGATGGACTAATTCTGGTTCACTGCCGCGAGCTCCAAGCCAACTCTATCAAGGGTAAGTTCTCCCCTGTTCTGGATTCACGCATTGTGTTGTTGTCTGCAAGTTCTGTGGTCGTCTGCAAGTTCTGTTGTATTGTGTTGTCGTTTGCAAGTTCTGTTGGGCATCCCTCTCGCCTCAACCGACTCTGTTCTGTTGGTTCTCCTGTCCATAATCCATTTGCGCCCTACCTCCTGTCTGTCATCATGGTTCGTTCGGGCAAGAGGCATCGTTCAGGGGGGCATCGTGACAGCCGCTTGCATCCCCCAGCCGGTCATGCTATGGAAACTGCGCCAGAACCCTTCAATCCCTCCCCCGTCCATGAAGCTGGGCCATCTTTAAGCTCTGGTCATAAGCCTATTCCGAACAGTGCCTTCCAAACCACACACTTTAAATTTCAAAGTAATTTGCATAGGCCCCTTGTTACTGCTCACATCACCATTATTCTCTCGGAAGAGGAAAATCAAGTCTCCCCTCTGGCCTGCATTGCCCCTGATCCTTCCCAAAGTAGTGAGCATTCCACGGACAAAGACAGCTTGGAGAATTGGAAAAATGAGAAGTTTGAACAGGAGGAATTTCTCAAAAATCTTCCTCCCCTTGAAGATACAGGACCTGCTGCTGAGGAAGGGACTCATGGTGAAGCAAGCCATACCATGGCAATCCCTGGCAGCGACTTGGGCGGCAATGAAGGTCTGAGGACTGGTGATGCAGGTCTGGCTGAGAAGAAGAACCATGGCACGGCAAAGGAGGAGTAGCGCCACCTGGGACTGCCTCCTTTTTTTTGTTTCGGCTACTGTTTCAGGCTCACGGTCAAGGTTCAGTGCTAATGTCCTACTGTTTTTGGCTTCCAGTTGGGGATTTGGTGACACATTATGTGCTGGTTTGCAATGATTTTGTGTTTCTGTGTTGGCTCAATTCTTCTTCTCGGCAAACATGTCTCTCTTTATGTCTTTTATCTGGTCTCTTGATCTTTGTAACTGGTTTCCCCAGCTTATGTTTGTAAAGGGGCAATTCTGTTCTGTTGAGCGCTTCCAAGCCTCGATACTATGTAAAAATGTTTTGCCTTATAGTTAATAGAATTTAGTATTTGCAGAGAGAAAAAAATAGTCCAAATCAGACTTTGAGTCAATAATTTTGCTTTGACTCATGAAAAAAATTCTCTTTTCACTCAAATAACCCTATAAGCATGTATAACATGCTTTGACTAATGAAAATAATAATAAAATATTTTTCTTATTTTTTCTTTTACGTGGAATACATAATGATACAAGTACAATGATAATTATGAAGACCGAACCTAGTTACATTTTCAACACTCCCTCTTAACTAGGGATGTATTCATAATGACTCAACAAAATATCAAGATACTCTCAAATTGAAATATTCTCATAAGAAGAGTTCAGATTGATAAGCATCATCTTAAAATCATAACCAACATTGTCAAACATAGCAAGGCCTTAACTAACAATATTTATCTCTCCACTAGATCAGAGCACAATGTTGGGATCCACATATTTGGACACCACGATTGCCTCTCTCAACGTGTGTACCCCATCCGGATGTTCACCAGGTATGCCCTCACAAGACTATTCTTATATTGGATGCCCTATCCTCAAAGAATATCGGTCCTCGGGACTACTCTTATCTTGGATACCCTATCATCAAAGAGTATCGGTCCTCGGGACTACTATTACCTTGGATACCATTCCTCAAGGAATGGTGGTCCCATCTGCTTATCTAAACCTCCATTATCCCTATCAATTCCTTCACTAGGCTTACATATGTTATTCCTAGCCATAGTGCATGACACATGGAGAATATGGTATCCATCATCACTCCCTCTCATATAGGGGGAAACAACCACAAACCTAAATGTGTCTCAAATTAATCATCAAAGCATCGACTACATGTGCTTCCATGGAGATTTGATTTAGTTTCCTAGATCTTATCTACATCACATCATAATGAGCTTCGACCTTCCTTGTTCTATGTCAACCCTCATGTATCTTCAACATGTCATCAAGTAGTTCTTCAAAAACCTTGTGGAACCAAAATTATTCTCAGTTGATTGCACAAGCCTTCTCATCTTCTTCTTTCGTAATAAAATTATGCTTTCATGTTTTTCCAAGAAATTATATCAGCTTTCAATCATCAGTAGTATCTCTATCAGCATCAGGACTATCAATCAATGTGTTCCTGGATCGAACCAATCAACTATTGGCGTACAACGATATCATAAATCTTCTACTTTTTTCCAAAGGGTTTTGTAATTGATCTGTCATCTTCTCTTTTAATCTTAAACTTCTTTGAATTTTTCTTCCAAACTTCAAGTAGCATTGTATCCACCCAACATCTAACTTCTCCTTCTTTTCAGCTGGGGTAAGTGAACTTATTATTTTTTTTCTACCATTTAATTGACTTCTTCCTCCTTCTTGAAAAAGTACAAACACAATAACATTAGAAACAATCAAGGAGATATAGAATACTTATATTTTGATGAATGTTATCTCCCTCTTAATTTTGGACCTATTCACCATCCTTGTTTTCATAATATCATTATCATCAAGGGTTAGATTTACTTCTTACATTAGAAAATATTAGATTACGTTTCGTTCCTAGGGTTTATTTTAGTCCAAAATATGGTAGGGTTTATGAACCCTAGCCTGCCAAAGTCTCCAAGACTTGTCACTTAAAAATTGCAAAGTTCTACAACCACACTAGAGAGTTAGTTGCAAAACCCTAGTTTCTTCAAGGTCTTCAAGATCTGTCATGTTAGAAATTGCAAATTCTACAAGCATGCAAACCCTAGAAATGCAAGCTTTCTATGTGAGAGATGGAGTTCATTTCATTCCTTGTTTTTAGAAACCTAGCCTTGTATGCAGAGAAAAGATTCAAATGCTAACAAGTCAATGCTCTTCAAAACATATTTACACATATCCTTTATATAGTGCACTAGTATCCTTCAAGAGCATTAGATTATCATCTTAGTATTCCTACAATAGGTTATTAAGCTTAAATGAGCAGGGATTATATGAACCTTTTAACTTTACCTATTTTCGTTTTTTTCCTTCGATTATGGTACTTTCTTGTAACTAGTAGAGGTTGCTTCATGCTTATGCTAAATTCATACTTCATTCAATTTTGTCCATATATTTTTGCAACCACGTCTCATATAGTGTTCAAGAGGTCAAACTTATATCACAGTTCTTCATCCTATGATACGAACCACATAGCTATATTTGGGATGCTTTTATTGTCATTCATCTTCTAACCTTGAATATCAGATAGGTCAGCTTCATAAATTTGATTAGCCCTTCTTCTACATATAGGAAGGAAGTTATGTGTAGTACGACTGCTTCATAAGTTTTTGTCTTAGAGATGTGCTCTAAATAATTCAGATTCCTTGTTTACGGTCCTTGCTATAGGGAGATACAACATTATTCTTGATAATATGTTTCAAAAGATAGGCCTTATCATACTAGATAGATAATTTGACTCAAATTCTAGTGAAGATTTTGGTTACTTCCATAGCCCATGTATCTTAGTATTTTTGTCTTCAAAGATTATCCATATGATTTATGGTCCTTCCACTATGTACCACAATGTATTATTAAGGATGAAATCTTTATGCACAAATATTAGGTTCTTCTAGCATGCTTATCCATTGATTTAGATCTTAGTTGTACAGATAACATGTCATAGGATTCAAACCTTTTACTACAATAGTAAATTCAAATATCTTCCATTATCTTCTACACATCTTGGACCACAATGTATCTTGGACTTATACCATCCCTCTAGGGCTCAACCTAGAAACCAACTTTAGAATGCAAAAAGAAAAAAAAACACTTGGATGCTTGAATTATTTCAGTCTAGATCTTTGGATGGCAATAAGAGTATTAATTTCAGAATTTTGTAGAGAAGGAGCATACTTCGTGTTAGCGCTTGAGATTTCACCCTAGGCTGAGGAAGGTAAACCTTCAAGGCAACATCAAACCATTTCACCTCGTAGCTAGCCCTACGGGGTATGAGAAGGCTCCCTCCGGTCAAACTCAGTAGATCTTTCAATAGGATGAGCTGACCCAATTAGGAACACTGATATTAGGCTAGTAAACTGATAAGGAAGTTTGATTTAAAGTTTTTGGGGTTTTTGGTGGCAATTGGAGGGAGTGCAATTCAGGGTGCGGGGATTGAGCTCAGTTTTTGCAGGTGGGTCTTCGGGGCAAGGTAGGAGTTTGTGCTGATGCCTTGAGCTGAGATGGATGATCAAGGAAGAAAGAGAGGGAGCTAAAGAGGGCAAACAATGACTTTGAATCCTCTTTAGACAGTGGAAAACATAAATATTAAACAAAATTGAAAGCTGAGCATGGCATGCATGAATTCAAACTTTATCACTTCTTTTGTTTAATTAGCAGCAATAGAATAAGAGATGGAAAACATAAACACACTTACAATGACAAGTAGGAAACACACCATCAGCACAATAATCCACAAGAATCCCAATGATGTCTGCAAAACCCTGGTCTTCCTTTTCCTCAAATTGCAGAGATACAAGTAAAATATACAATAGGAGCTTCTCCCTCAAGAGTCCAACCATGAAAATGAGCAAGAGAAGGCATAATATAGATCATCTAACTCCTTTCCCCACCTCTAGGGGTCGAGCTCAGCTTCCTAGGAGCAGTTTGAACTAATTCTAAACTGAGCACTAGATAATAGGCAGTCAAAACAACTTGCCTCTAAAACTTAGGTAACCCATTCATGCATTTAATATTCACTATTTACATCAAGGAAACTTCTAGAAGTGTTAAAGGAGAGTAAATGTATCCATGTGCCATGAAAATTACCCAACAATCCATCATTTACATGCATTAAGAGTCAACCAAAGTAAAAACAGTGTTTTGCTGGCCGAAATAGTCAAAATGGTGAAATTTCCCTGAGTGGTCGCGCCCCTCCCTTGGAGTGGTCGCGCACATTGGAAGCTGTGTTTGAGGGCCTTCCTGGTGTCCAAATCAGGTGCAAGATAGCTTGTTGGAAAGTTCTATGAGTCTACTTTCCAACCCCACTGGAATTTCTGAATTTGGAGTTGATTTGACCCCTCAAAAGTCATTTCTCCCAAGACAGCTTTCTGCAACTCAAAATAGGGGCAGAAAGTCAAAAATTGCATGTATTTTGAGCTTTTGGAAGTCCAAATCTCCATAAAATTTGAATTCCATCCATAGGCAAGTGTATTTTTGCATGAAAATTCCAAAAATGTAGAGTTTTCCCCGTTCTGAGCTGTCCCCACGAGTGGTCGCGCGCGGGGTGAGACCACTCCAACGGCCAAAACCTGTAAAATTCTCAAAAATGCCCAAAATGCCTCAAAACTCTCAAAATTTCTTGAGTTTGCTGCTCTCTTTTGTGATGATCACCTTTGCCTCCCCTACGAGGCCTCCGCTGTACCTCAACCTCTGTGGAAGAAGACCGGTCATCACCTTGCTCATAGGTTTCAGTGGTTGACATGGTGTTATTGAGCAAGGTGGAGAAAATAGACAAAGTTGACTGCTGCCCTGCCTGCAAAATGCTGAGAAGTATGCTGTTTTCAAGGGGAAAAAATCATGAGGGAAGTGTTAGGGGAGGGACTTTTTAATAGGGAATGGGAAAATATATAAAAACAGGGAACTTTTAAGGAAAAATTCACAAAATGTCAAACATGTTATCTCATCTCTCATCATCGGGAAATCATTTGCAAAGAAATATCTTTATTAGAGAAGACATGTAATAGGGTCACCAAGGGAAAGGACAATACATTTTACAACAGGGGGTAAGGGATAGCATGTAATACAGGAGATGGGGCAGCACTGATTACTAGCATCAACAGATAGCTCTTAGATTTTGTCCTTTGACTGTACATTATTAGGCATACTCTGTTTTTCCAAGGGATTGATGTACTTTTGATGCTAAGGGGAAATAAGGAATTAATTTACATTTGTCATAAGGGGAGGGGAAAGGCTTTATTTGACAGATTCAAAGAGAAAGGAGATGTATTGCATCTAGGGGAATAGAAGGAAAAAAGATACATAGGTTTGGGTCTGAAAACACAGCAATCTTCCTTTACAAACAGTATTTCAAGGCAACCTGTCCTTTAACAAATAGGTACAACTGTATTTACTTTGTTTTTGTTATGAATAACAGCCTCCTTTTCACTGTTTTTATGAGGACTATACACAGCAATAAGTTTCTTTTGTCTTTTTGTTTTATTATTGCAATTGCTCTTTCATTTTCACATCACTATTTGATCTTTGCTGTGGTTTTACATATTTTTATAATGATATTGCTGTGGGGAATGAATTAGGGTTTTAGGTATAGGGAATGGGGAATTGATATTCATTGCAAATGTGATGAGATTGAGACACATGATGACAAGTGTAAATCTAATAGGAGTAATGGAGGGAATAAAAAGGAATTAAAAACCTTGAAATCAAACATAACCCTAGCAAAATTGCCTACAAGAACAAGCAATCACTTAACCTATTTCTCTTCATAATTTTGATGATAAAAATGCACAAACACAAGCTCATCATCCTTATTTTCAACATTCAAAACATTTGAGATGCCTACCTCGAGCAATTTACAAGTCACAAGGCAATTTGAGTGAGTTTGGGCCGGTTCTGCAAGTTACAGCTCGAGTGGTCGCGCGCAGGGTTGGAGTGGTCGCGCGCAGCTCGAGTGGTCGCGCCAGTGTAAAATTTGCACTGCGGAGGAGGGCTCGAGTGGTCGCGCACCGCCCAGGTGGTCGCGCACCCTGCCCGAGTGGTCGCGCACCAGAGAAACTCTCCAATTTCACTGCAATTCGACCTCCTTCACTATTTTCGCCCTCTTGCTCCTCTTTGTTAGCTCATAGAGGCATAATGAAATGTTTAGAGGGAAATTTAGCTCTTGTAGGTTGAATTTGAAAAAATTAAATCACAAAACCCACTCTCTAATGTTCTATTTTGGCATTCACTTTAACACTGTTTCTTGAGTTGTTTTGTCCTGAATTTAGCTTTTGAGGCACTTTAACTCCGTTCTTTTTGCAGGTTGACCATCTGATGGACTCTGGCGAGGAGACCAGGGTTATTGCTGGCATTTTGAAGACTTTTGAAATTTTCCTTATTTTTTACAAATATTACATGACCTTGGGTTTAAAAACAGGGTTTTTAAATCCAAGGTATAAATGATCTGTACCTGATGAAAAATATCAATGGAACATATGTACAAACCTCCTTCTGGCTTGCTGGGCACTCATGGACCTTTGACTCGTGACCTTGCAGTGATTTTTGACCAAAACCCTAGACGTAAGACTTGGGACCTCAAGACAAAAATAAAAACAAGTATGACCCAACCTCATTATGATATGACCTGATCCAGCAAAGCCAAGAAGGGAACAAGGACCAGCTCCTCCATCAGTTTTATGGCATGCCTAACGGGATGCAAAACTGACACTGATGAGACACCTACCTATGCATATGCAAAGAGTTTTTTTGATCACCGATGGAGGGCATCATGACCGACACTAACATTGGCTCCAATGGGGATGGTAGCTCCTTGGAGGTGCCAAGAACCCTAGAACTCTGGGAGAGCAGACCAGTGCTTGCAACCATTGGGCGATGGAGTCATAAACTCAAGATGAAATGTATGACTGAAAACTGACACAAACTAACTTAACAACAAGACAAAAAATTGACTCATAAAGGACTCATGACTCTACTAGAAACTGACTCGATACTTAAACACAACCGACAAACTGAAAATGATGCTCAAAGTGGAGCTTCTTCATCACAACCTACTCTAACAGTTTCATTCATCACCTGATCAAGTGAAATGAAACAACCAATGCAACCAAGTAAGTATCCCGTCTGCTGTTCGAATTCTCCACAAGTGTTCGCTTATGACCAACAAAAGAGAACTACTGAAAGGTAACTCCCATGACAACTTAGAAACAGATCCATTGAATGATATAAAGTCTCTATCCGCCTCCAAAAACACTGCATAAGGATCATGAAATTCAAGCTCACTGGAACTTAGCTCATCCAATGGATTACTTCTCTTTTCCTCATACCATGCATGCAAACTTTGATCTGAGCCTTGTGATGAGACCTCTGCTGAAAATGACAAAGAAACCGGCTGCCGGATCAAGTTCATATCAGCACATTTTTCAAGCTCACACATAGTAAATGGAGAAAGACTTTGACTGCAAACCTCATCCAAAACATCAGCTATTGGATCATGAAAAACTTGAAAAGACTGCTGCAATCCCATTTCTATTGGTTCCATTGTGATTACATGATTGCCTACATGCTGCTCATCTTGTTCTTGAGAGATTTTACAAAAATTCTGCCTTATAAACTGAAATGCTTCGAAACAAAAGGGTATAGAATCTTCCTTCATCATCACATCATGTATTTCATCTTCCACAACTTCATCTATAATCTGACCTTCATCCTCAACATTAAAACTGAGTGATTGTTGATTTGTTATAGGCTTTTCATTTGAAGATGTACTATGCAATCGACCCTTCAAAAACTGAATTGATTCAAAACAAAATGGTACAGAGTCACCCTGAATCATTAAATCAGCTGCAATTTGACAATCAATGGCTTTCGGGGGTTGCAAATCTGAATATGAGAAGTCTTGAACCAGGTTTTCATCGCGCTCAAGAGGATCCAAATCAAGACTAGTCAACAACGGATTTGTGATTGCATGGAAGTTGTCTCTGATGAACTGACATGAATCAAAACAAAAAGGCAAAGATCCTTCACTTACTTCAAAATTTGCTACACTTTCCTCATCACTGTCATAGCTGATATATGATGGCTGATCATTGTATTCGAGCTGCTGAAAATGAACTTCTTCCTCCCACAAACTAGCTGCTGATTTGTCTGCAAGATTAGCTTCTGTTTGGAGAACATAATCATCATCATACTCATCAAACTGAGGCAAATCAACGGTATAAAACATATCATCAAGCATGCAGGTCATATCAACAGTTCTTTCTTCTCCTAGATGATCTACAAAACAATCACTATGAGTGCTATGACAACTAGGATGGGAAACAAAATGTTTTGGATCAGCAACTTGTTCTTCTTCAATCAGCGAGCCATGAGCTTGAACATCATAAGTATTTCTTGCGTTGATCTCGTCCATCATCTTTTCCACTGTACTTACCAAAATGTCAAGTTTCACCTCTAAAGATGTTGATTCTGCCGGATCTATGTTTTTCATCTCTTCTTCCTTCATTCTTGCCCTTCGGATCAACAGATGAGCCTCTACACTTACTGCACTGTTTTGCATCTCGTGAAGTGTTGCAATATCCCTTTCTCTCAGCTGAAACTCCATCTCCGGATCAAAGGCACCCGGATAGTGCAAGAGAGCAGATCTAGGAGTAGGCCTTATATCAGCCGGCATCGAATAATAAACTTGGTTAAATCTGGCTGAAAACTGTTGTACTGTCTCCCCTGGTAGTCTTTTCAGATGGTTATACTCTTCTACAATCAAGAAAAGGTTCTGCCCGATCATCCACCTATCGAGAAAAACTTTGACGAACTGCTGGAAATCTGAGATGCTTGCATCAGGCAGGGTTTTGAACCAACTCTTAACTTCAGCTTGCAAAGAAAGAGCAAAAAGCCTCATACTAACATCTTCATCATCGACTTCAAAAAGGTCAAGAAATAACTCAAAATTCTGCACATGTTGCTCAGCGTTGACATTCTTACATTCACCATCAAACCTCGGCAAGTATAGATCATAGCTTTTGGGGAAAGCATGAAGAACCGAAGGTAAAACAAGAGGTTTATACCGATCTCGAATTTTACAAGGTGTAGGGTTATGTACAGCAGGTATAGGATCAGTCTTGGTCTCTTAGGGCTCATCAATTTGAAGATGGTCATCACAAAATTCGGAAAAAGGATTTTGATCAAGCTCAAAGGCATGCAAATCTTTGGTATTCACAATCTTCGAAGGGAAAGAATCAACTGCAGGCCGAGGATCTCTTCTCAAATACAATATACTTTGCAAAGCCTTCTTAACATTCTTGGGAAAAGAGAAGAAATAATTTATGACAAAGAACAAAATATCTTGGATGAAATTCCAACTTGAGTACCTGATCTTGCCATATTCTCCTTTCATGTTTCTGCTGGTCAGGATCATCCTCCAGTGGAGTCTTTGGATCTGATCTTCAAAACTGATTTGGAGTCGCCAAGTGAATGATTTCAGCCTTTCAAGTGTCTGATCGTTGTTCACTATCAACAATCAGATCTGAACTTGATATATGTACTGGGGTAAAGAGTCAATGAAGCGCTACGTTCACAAGCTCACGGAGATTGACTGAAGCAGCGTTTATCTACTAACGTTGATGTAAAACAAGAGCGTTTTAGAAGGCTTCTGGCGTAACTTCAGGCTCCGTCTAAGACTTATGAAACAAACTCATCAACCCACAAACAATTTTTTTCTCCCCAGTATGGTCGCCACTATGTTAGCGCTTGAGATTTCACCCTAGGCTGAGGAAGGTAAACCTTCAAGGCAACATCAAACCATTTCACCTCGTAGCTAGCCCTACGAGGTATGAGAAGGCTCTCTCCGATCAAACTCGGTAGATCTTTCAATAGGATGAGCTGACCCAATTAGGAACACTGATATTAGGCTAGTAAACTGATAAGGAAGTTTGATTTAAAGTTTTTTGGGTTTTTGGTGGCAATTGGAGGGAGTGCAATTCAGGGTGCGGGGATTGAGCTCAGTTTTTGCAGGTGGGTCTTTGGGGCAAGGTAGGAGTTTGTGCTGATGCCTTGAGCTGAGATGGATGATCAAGGAAGAAAGAGAGGGAGCTAAAGAGGGAAAACAATGACTTTGAATCCTCTTTAGACAGTGGAAAACATAAATATTAAACAAAATTGAAAGTTGAGCATGGCATGCATGAATTCAAACTTTATCACTTCTTTTGTTTAATTAGCAGCAATAGAATAAGAGATGGAAAACATAAACACACTTACAATGACAAGTAGGAAACACACCATCAGCACAATAATCCACAAGAATCCCAATGATGTCTGCAAAACCCTGGTCTTCCTTTTCCTCAAATTGCAGAGATACAAGTAAAATATACAATAGGAGCTTCTCCCTCAAGAGTCCAACCATGAAAATGAGCAAGAGAAGGCATAATATAGATCATCTAACTCCTTTCCCCACCTCTAGGGGTCGAGCTCAGCTTCCTAGGAGCAGTTTGAACTAATTCTAAACTGAGCACTAGATAATAGGCAGTCAAAACAACTTGCCTCTAAAACTTAGGTAACCCATTCATGCATTTAATATTCACTATTTACATCAAGGAAACTTCTAGAAGTGTTAAAGGAGAGTAAATGTATCCATGTGCCATGAAAATTACCCAACAATCCATCATTTACATGCATTAAGAGTCAACCAAAGTAAAAACAGTGTTTTGCTGGCCGAAATAGTCAAAATGGTGAAATTTCCCTGAGTGGTCGCGCCCCTCCCTTGGAGTGGTCGCGCACATTGGCAGCTGTGTTTGAGGGCCTTCCTGGTGTCCAAATCAGGTGCAAGATAGCTTGTTGGAAAGGTCTATGAGTCTACTTTCCAACCCCACTGGAATTGCTGAATTTGGAGTTGATTTGACCCCTCAAAAGTCATTTCTCCCAAGACAGCTTTCTGCAACTCAAAATAGGGGCAGAAAGTCAAAAATTGCATGTATTTTGAGCTTTTGGAAGTCCAAATCTCCATAAAATTTGAAGTCCATCCATAGGCAAGTGTATTTTTGCATGAAGATTCCAAAAATGTAGAGTTTTCCCCGTTCTGAGCTGTCCCCACGAGTGGTCGCGCGCGGGGTGAGACCACTCCAACGGCCAAAACCTGTAAAATTCTCAAAAATGCCCAAAATGCCTCAAAACTCTCAAAATTTCCTGAGTTTGCTGCTCTCTTTTGTGATGATCACCTTTGCCTCCCCTACGAGGCCTCCGCTGTACCTCAACCTCTGTGGAAGAAGACCGGTCATCACCTTGCTCATAGGTTTCAGTGGTTGACATGGTGTTATTGAGCAAGGTGGAGAAAATAGACAAAGTTGGCTGCTGCCCTGCCTGCAAAATGCTGAGAAGTATGCTGTTTTCAAGGGGAAAAAATCATGAGGGAAGTGTTAGGGGAGGGACTTTTTAATAGGGAATGGGAAAATATATAAAAACAGGGAACTTTTAAGGAAAAATTCACAAAATGTCAAACATGTTATCTCATCTCTCATCATCGGGAAATCATTTGCAAAGCAATATCTTTATTAGAGAAGACATGTAATAGGGTCACCAAGGGAAAGGACAATACATTTTACAACAGGGGGTAAGGGATAGCATGTAATACAGGAGATGGGGCAGCACTGATTACTAGCATCAACAGATAGCTCTTAGATTTTGTCCTTTGACTGTACATTATTAGGCATACTCTGTTTTTCCAAGGGATTGATGTACTTTTGATGCTAAGGGGAAATAAGGAATTAATTTACATTTGTCATAAGGGGAGGGGAAAGGCTTTATTTGACAGATTCAAAGAGAAAGGAGATGTATTGCATCTAGGGGAATAGAAGGAAAAAAGATACATAGGTTTGGGTCTGAAAACACAGCAATCTTCCTTTACAAACAGTATTTCAAGGCAACCTGTCCTTTAACAAATAGGTACAGTTGTATTTACTTTGTTTTTGTTATGAATAACAGCCTCCTTTTCACTGTTTTTATGAGGACTATACACAGCAATAAGTTTCTTTTGTCTTTTTGTTTTATTATTGCAATTGCTCTTTCATTTTCACATCACTATTTGATCTTTGTTGTGGTTATACATATTTTTATAATGATATTGCTGTGGGGAATGAATTAGGGTTTTAGGTATAGGGAATGGGGAATTGATATTCATTGCAAATGTGATGAGATTGAGACACATGATGACAAGTGTAAATCTAATAGGAGTAATGGAGGGAATAAAAAGGAATTAAAAACCTTGAAATCAAACATAACCCTAGCAAAATTGCCTACAAGAACAAGCAATCACTTAACCTATTTCTCTTCATAATTTTGATGATAAAAATGCACAAACACAAGCTCATCATCCTTATTTTCAACATTCAAAACATTTGAGAGGCCTACCTCGAGCAATTTACAAGTCACAAGGCAATTTGAGTGAGTTTGGGCCGGTTCTGCAAGTTACAGCTCGAGTGGTCGCGCGCAGGGTTGGAGTGGTCGCGCGCAGCTCGAGTGGTCGCGCCAGTGTAAAATTTGCACTGCGGAGGAGGGCTCGAGTGGTCGCGCACCGCCCAGGTGGTCGCGCACCCTGCCCGAGTGGTCGCGCACCAGAGAAACTCTCCAATTTCACTGCAATTCGACCTCCTTCACTATTTTCGCCCTCTTGCTCCTCTTTGTTAGCTCATAGAGGCATAATGAAATGTTTAGAGGGAAATTTAGCTCTTGTAGGTTGAATTTGAAAAAATTAAATCACAAAACCCACTCTCTAATGTTCTATTTTGGCATTCACTTTAACACTGTTTCTTGAGTTGTTTTGTCCTGAATTTAGCTTTTGAGGCACTTTAACTCCGTTCTTTTTGCAGGTTGACCATCTGATGGAATCTGGCGAGGAGACCAGGGTTATTGCCGGCATTTTGAAGACTTTTGAAATTTTCCTTATTTTTTACAAATATTACATGACCTTGGGTTTAAAAACAGGGTTTTTAAATCCAAGGTATAAATGATCTGTACCTGATGAAAAATATCAATGGAACATATGTACAAACCTCCTTCTGGCTTGTTGGGCACTCATGGACCTTTGACTCGTGACCTTGCAGTGATTTTTGACCAAAACCCTAGACCTAAGACTTGGGACCTCAAGACAAAAATAAAAACAAGTATGACCCAACCTCATTATGATATGACCTGATCCAGCAAAGCCAAGAAGGGAACAAGGACCAGCTCCTCCATCAGTTTTATGGCATGCCTAACGGGATGCAAAACTGACACTGATGAGACACCTACCTATGCATATGCAAAGAGTTTTTTTGATCACCGATGGAGGGCATCATGACCGACACTAACACTTCGGATCTACAGTACTTCATTTAGGATGTTATCATAAAATTTGATTTAGTAGTCCACTTGAGTGAGGGATAATTTGCATCTTTGAGATTTGTATTAGCAAAAAGAATTATGGCACATAAAATTTTGTAACAAAGAGAGAAATATGTCAAAGGTCTCGAATGCCATATAGCCACAAAGATCTCCGAACTTGTATGTAATAGTGTCATAAAAATTTCATAAAAATTTCATAGTTCCATAAAAGAATCAGATGACACCATAATTTGGTTTTTGTCACAGATTTGGTTTTGTTGTGTATACTCCTTGACTTTGCTACTTATTTATCATTGATGTAGATTTCCCTCATAAAACAATTCTCCCAATCTTTTGATATTAGATGCTTCATCAAATCTGTTGTCATATAAACTTTCATACTTCAGGTCACATGTCACAAATATGAGGTATTCTTCCAAGTTACGTTCTTCTTTGTTTGCCTATAATACATTGATAAATATGTTTCTCATAAACTTGGCCTTCAATCTTGAGCAAGAGTGAGCTAGAATTAGTGGTTGAGAGGCTTCATATGTAAATTGTAAAAGGATTAACAATATTCTTTTGTTGTCATCATAAGTACTTGTTCTAAAGATTAGCTTCAAAAAGATGTAGTATTTATTTTTTTCAAACTTGGTCCTAGACTCCTTTAGGATTCGACCTACATACCTTTTTGTACAGATGCTTCGTACCATAGTCTCAAACTTAGATTGTAGTCATAGATCATAGATTAGAACTTACTGTCAAGACTATTAATTTAGATTCCAAGAATATCTTTGAATATAGGCTAATACATATATGATGATCTTCAAGTCTAGCTGCTACTTCAACTCTTCTTCTTTAGCCAACAAGATGTGATCTTTAATCCACCTTCTTTTCACCTTAGCTTTGATACCATGTTGATAAATCATAAAGCTTGTAGATTAGGGTCGATTTCTCTTACTTGATAATTAGTTGTGAATGTTTTTTGGCTTCTTATTAGTTTTATGTTCTCTCCTTCATCAAGCAATTACCAAAAATACAAAAATATGAAATCACAAGAGACAAAGAACACAAGGAATTAGGCTTCAAGCTAGGGCAAAACCCCACAAAGGGGAAAACCCAAGAAAATCCTCTTCTTTAAGAATCAAATCAAAGTGAGATATCTAGGACCTAATACCAAGACCAAGACTACCAAAAAGACCCAAGTCGGCCGTCTTTCATTTCATTTTTATTAAACCATAGTCAACATAAGTCAAAGTTGGTCAAATCTCAGAAATATAGTCATCTCTTGAAATTTCAAGCCTGCAATACCATAGAATTTTCCTCGAAAAATCGAATGTGTGAATATAAATTAGGGCAGAAGTATAAATTTTCTTTCTCCTTAGACTTTTCTCTCTCTCCCCTTTGACTTTATCATTGAAATTATTCTTTTCTTAGCACATAAATCGAAGTTTTGAATGAGTGCTCCAATCAGGTCAAACTTCTCTATATATATATACACATTGGGGAGGTTGAATAGGTGCCTTTCTAGGTCGAATTGTCTAGGAGGGCTCACCTAGTTTGTGGATTACAAATTGACTCTTTTTTACTCAAAATAAATAATTTTTCTTTTTTCACACAAATATTCCAAATGGGACTTTGATTCAAAAAAATTTCTTTGACTCATGAATTTTTCTCCTTTTGACTCAAATAACCCTACAAGCATGAAGAACGTGATTTGACAAATAAAAATAATAAAAATTTGTTTATTTATTTATTTTTATTTTTATTTTTTTTTCTTTTAGATTAAATACATAATGATACAAGTACAATGATAACTATGAAGACTGAACCTAGTTACGTTTTCAACATTTATGAATTGAAGTTTTCCACTTCCCCACAAATCCACAATGTCAAACCCTTGGCAATATCAACAAAAGTCACAAAACTCCATGATAGTTACAATGTCGTTACAATATCCATTTAGCAATAGGGTGCATGATAAGTGTTTTATCTCATCTTGTCCTCTTTTTATAGTAATTGGATTATTCACTTATATTTTTCTTTTCTTTTTCTTGTTAGGTAATGTGAGTCATGACATGACTACGATACCTAACTTGTGGCTTGAGTAGTCGCGACCTAGGGGCATCTAAGCTATCAAAATCACCCAAGGATTACACCCGACCTGGGTTACACCATCACTTAGCACGACTGGATTTTTTCCTGTGGAGTTTCAAACCAGTGACCTTTTCACCATCGAGTGCTTTAACAAAACACCCTATCATTGTCTGCTCTATGCCCCGTGGGTGGTTTATTCCACTCATCACTTTCATGCAAAATTTTAATTTCTTAATTACCTAATTCCTTATTACTCACCACTACATGTATCATCCATCTACACATGTGCACAAATATTTACAAATTTGAAATAAAACATGCTTGTTCACCCATCTCTTTGTTTCCTTTTTTTACTCCTTGCCTCTTGGACAATTTTCATGTTCCTTGATTTCGTGCTACATATGAAGTTAAAAGTATAGTAAAGTTCCAGTTCTAATTACTTTGAATCTAAATTCCCCTTTCTTCTCTTTAATTTCAATTTTTTGTTAGGATTCTCATTCTTAAAATTTCTCCATAATTAAGAGTTCTCTCTAATTTTTTTTATTCTAATTAATAATGAATTTAAATTATTTACATGCACATGCACAACATACGTACTAGAAATTGGATATATCTGGTTTTATTTCTTTATTTCAAGAAGGTGGTTGACATGGTATTTAGTTATGAATTATGATACCAAAATTTATTTGAAGTTAATGTATTTATTTGAATTTTTAAGTTAACGGCTCGTGGGGGGGAAGCTCAATTGGAAATCGTCATGTTATGAAATATTATGTAAACCATGAGATTTAATGTTAAATCCACCATGGTTCAAGCTAACAACAAAAAAAGGATTTTTAAGTTAAGATTGTTAAAGCATTAGTTTAAATTATTTTTCCTTTAGGGATTACATAACTAGTTTTTTTTAAATAATTTTAGTTTTTACTATTTAATTTCATTTCATTATTACTCAATGATACCAAGGGTTCCAAGCATAGTATGCCCTCCAAAAATTACCTTGGATAATTCCAAGGATTCCATGAGTGCTCCTTCAATATCCTAACTTTTTTGAGTGGAAAATGGTGCAACAATGGATGCAATGGTTAACTCTCAATGTTTCCCTTGGTGAGGGACTAATGACTACTGAGTAATAAGGTTTTCACCTTATTTCATGCCCCATAGTTGGTTTTCATGGGTGAAAAAATATATGGTCTACCCTCTTCGCTTCGTGCAACTTCAATGTAAAAGTAACACCTCTTTCAACCTGAACCATGGTACGAGTGCTAGAAAGTAGGAATAGGGATGTTTCTCCATGGTTCCATAACTATTTATTAAACATTCATACAGCCATATCACCCTTATGTGAGTTGATTAGAAAGCATAATCCATATGCCAACATTCACTAATTTGTTTCATCAGTTCTTTTGATAATCATGTTAACCAATAAAAATTACATATTCATATTATAATTAATGTTTTCAATGCATTTCACCCATTTCATGTCAATGTGCTCTTGTAATTTCTTGTCACAACTCTGGAAAACTACTAACAATAATTGCAACTCAATATTTCCAAACATTATTTAATTCATCATATCGTTTATAATCATTCAATTCATATGATTAATGCATAAGAAATTATCTTAACAACATACTTGTAGAAATTATGTTATATATTTGCAAATGTTGTTGAAATTTTAATCGAAATCATAAGACATAAATCTACACTACTGCTCTGCGAACATTAATTCACAATTTAGAACAAAAATATCAAACATGCAAGAAGAAATAACGCACATGAAACAAGTATTTTTATCTGGGGACAACAATCTGCTAAAAACCCCAATGCCTCTTACATTAATCAAATGAATAGAGATGTTTACAATTTTTTTACTCAATTGAGCTCACCCTACAAGTGTACAACCTATCTCTCTGCTCACTAAAGTCCTTTGACCCAGACTTCGTCATATTTTGCCTCGGCTTGAGCTCCTCTTTCCTTGTGTTGTTCCTTGAGGAATTAGCCCTTATTATTTAGAAATTCCCCTTAATTGAATTGCACAATTCCTTTTTAGTTGATCATCTGACTACATGCAACACTTGTACACTCAAGACTAGTATACAACTGATGTTACACTGCCTTGGAATCATCACCTCAACTGGATAACTCAAATTCTTTGCATGCACTAGATATTTTGGGTTGATTGATCATTTAACTGGATTATCACTGAGTTTAACTAAATTCCCACTACTTAACTAACCTTCCACTAGTTCCTCCAAAAGTTGGAACTAGTTTAACTGAAAACAACTTGAGATAATTGACCTTGATTCCTACAAATTAGAAATCACACATGCAGAACTGAACTCTAACTCCTCCAACTCATATTTACTAAGTAAACTAGGTGACACAAGCCATGTCACACAATTTAACATCATCCAAGTTGTCCGTTGATGTGGAAATTCGAATTTTCTCAATTTAATCAAGGCAAAATAAAATTGAGAATTTATTGTTGCATTTTTCGACACTCCCTCTCAGTGAGAAAGGGATTATCAACCACCCTTATCCTGCACCTGTGGAACTCAAACTTCCCTCTTGATAAGGCCTTTGTCAAAATATCAGCATCTTGTTCCTCTCTTGGAGTGTACTACAACAACATTATCCACCTGTACACACAGTCCCATAAATGGTGATACCGAACGTCTATATGATTGGATCGATCGTGAAAAAATATTTTTAGAGAGGTTGTTGCAACTCTAATTATCACAGTATATCATAGTTGGATCCATCATCTGACCAAACAATCCAAAAAGTATCTTTCTCATCCAAATCGCCTCGCATGTTGCTTGACTATAAGCCACTGATCTTTGCTTCCTGTTGTACCAAGAAACTGTTGTGGACCCAACATTAAAAATTCCACCTGATGTACTCTTTCGGTCTAATGGAATCTCCACCTAATCTGCATCTGTGAATGCACATATCTTCACAAATTATGTCTGTCTATACCATAATATAAATTGGGTAGTTCCTCTGAGGTGTCGTAGAACATGCTTAGCTTCCATCCATAATAATTTGGTTGGCCTAACCATCGCTTAGCTAAGTTGTTTGACTACATAGCACATATTTTCTCGTGTGTTCACAAGATACATTAGTGAACCCACCAATTTCCAGAAAACAGTAGCATCCATTTCATCACCTGAAGTGGCATCCTCTTTCCTCTAGTTGGTCTCTAGAGGTGTCTTCATGGGTTTGCAACTGCCCATGTGGAATATCTAAAGTATCTCATTGGTATACTTGCCTTGAGAGATAAACATTTCCTCATCACCTTTCTATATTTCCAATCTGAGGAAGTAGTGCATGAGACACATGTCCTTCATTTCAAACTCTCTTGCAAGGTCCTCCTTGCAATATTTGATCAACTGCTCATCACCTGTTAAAATCAAGTCATCATCATATAAGAAAATCAAAAATTTACCTTATACCAAGATATGATATAGGTTTGCATGCGCTTCACTTTTGGTGAAGCCCAAACCAATGATATAGCTATCGAAGCTAGTGTAGCATGCACAGGGTGCTTGCTTGAGATACTATAATTCTCAATTGAGTCTGCACACATGAGCCTCCTGATCAAAAGTCTTGAAACCTTTTTGTTGCTCGATATACACCTCCTCCTCAATACTCTATTGAGGATTGTTGTGTTCACATCCATCTGGTGGATCTTCCACCCCATTTGTGTAGCCAGAGCAAGAATTGATCTAATGGATGAGTACCTTGCTACATGAGCAAAGGTCTCCTCATAGTTAATCCCATCAACTTGAGAGTACCCCTTGGCCAAAAATATGGCCTTGTACTTTAGTATGCTTTGATTTGTTGCATGCTTCGCATTGAAGATGCATCTCAAACCCACAATTGATTTATCTGTTGTTCTTGGGACCACTTCCCA
Organism: Pinus tabuliformis; assembly: GCA_031772625.1. NCBI lineage: Eukaryota > Viridiplantae > Streptophyta > Pinopsida > Pinales > Pinaceae > Pinus > Pinus tabuliformis. Next base: position 351,064,642 of record CM062818.1, on the reverse strand, counting down.
AACATTGTTCTTTACAATGGATTCATATTCCTCCACCAATGCATCAACCCATACTGGTTGCTCTACTTCTTCCTTGTAATAGGATGGCTTAGGCATTAGATCCATGTAGCCAGTGTACCAATCTGGTGACCTTCTCTTCCTGCACTGATTTGAAGGAGCACCCACATTCTCCCTTGATTCATGCACAGGTATCTTAGCTTCCCTGGTCCTTTTCCTTCCTTATCTGGATGGTTCTGCTTGAGTGGATGTCTCCACTCTCTGCTCCTCAAGTTTTGGTTGCTCCACATGATCCAGATTTAAATAGGAATGCAACAAATTACATATATAACCATAAATACAGAGATGCAGTAGAAATAATACTCCATTTCATTGATGTCAAATACTGAAATATGCTAACAAACATAAATGGAAATAAACTAGCTAGGGCGACGGTAGCTTATCTCTGAGAAGAGATGTGGCAACTACATGCCTCTAAAATGTGTTACAATGAGGCTCAAAGGCCTATTTATTATTGAGAAACAATGGAAATCCCTAAACATCCAAAAACCTAACCCAAGGGAATGAAATGCAAAACTATGGGCCCTGTTTATGTAAATTAGTACATCAACTTCCTAGGGTCATAACTTTGGCATACCATCTCCATTTGACGTGCATAATACCTCCTTAGAAAGATCTATCTGAGGACTACAAATTTTTAATGACCAACATTAATCCACAACCCATGTTGGTCCTAGTTTGCCCAAAAAACATCATTTAGGGCCTCAAAACGGCTCCGGAAGTTTAGGACCTAAAAAATTGCCAGAAATAGTAAATTGTGCTACAAATAAGGAAACTAAAAAACTAAAAGAGACAGTTATGGGGGTTCAAGTGGGATAGGCGGGCGGCCACCAACATCCACTTGTATCTCCCCCCCACCCCCAGGAATCAATGGTCCCCATTGCGTTAAGTGCCTCCATGAGATGGGGAAACTTCTACTGAACTTAATCTTTGGTGAGTTGTTCTACAATCTTTGATTTGTCCAGTAATGGTGGGAAGCATGGTCAAGGGCAGTCCACATTGAACACTTAGTGAAATCCAAGGAATGTGGGAATGTTGTGCTCCAAATAATTGTTTCCCATAGCCTTGGTAATGGTGTAAGGACCATATCGGAGTGGTCTGAGCTTCTGATGAGCTCTTGTAAGGCATTCTTTCTGCAGATGCAACCAGAATTGGTCACCCACTAGAAACTTTTGTATCACCCGATGTTGATCATGTCGCTGCTTGTACTTGGCATTTTCCAGAATGGAGAGGCGATATATCGGCCTGTTGGGTAGAGGTACTCTGAGAGTCAGATCAGAAGAATTCTTAACCTGACAGTGCAATGGTACCCCTATTGGTGAGGAGAAGATGTTCCTGCATTCTTTCATGACCGTATCCACTTGCTTCTACGTGGAGGAACCCTTCTCGGGGACCATGGATGTGGCTACGATCTCCCCATTACTTTGAGAGTGAACAAGAAAGAAAATGAATTTTTTAGTCTGGGAGATGATCTTACTGCATTTCTTAGTAGAGATCAAAGAGGTGGCAGTAGGTAGGGCTACCTCCGGTATCCTGTATAACGAGTTACCCAAAGAAATAATAACAATGTGAGGCCTTGACACATACACAGTATGTCACTTCCACAAGTATGGTTGGCATAATAATACATCACAAACATCAAGAGGTGCCACATCACACAATAACTCATCTATGAAGGGCTTGATGTTGTAGGGAAGGCGGAACTACTAGCAGACTAGGAGATCTCATCCTTCATGAAGCCACTCGATGTTGTACAGTTGCAAGTGTGGTATGGTCAGTAGGCCCGGCCACTTCACGACCTCTTCTTAAATGAGGTTATTTTTGCTACCACTGTCGACAATGAATTGCAACGGCGAACCCTTCACCCACATTTGTGAGTGGAAAAGACGCTCCCCCTCATTGAGATCTTAAGGCTCATTCTTCTGGATCTTGGTAGTGGCAACAGTAATGCTGGGCTCTGCATCAACGATCTGCTTCCCTTTGTCATTCCTCTTGTCAGGTTCTAACTCAGGGTCGGAACATGCATCTGATTCTGAAGCCTTCAACTTGGCCACCAACGACTGCTTGGCCCAACACTCACTTGTGTTATGAGTGGGGCTCTTATGGAACTCACACCACTTTCCTGTGTCCTTCTTTGACTTCGTGGTGTTGTTATTTTCTTGCGGCTTTGACAGGTTGTCTTGGGTCACACCATCTTGGCTTTGTCCTTGGTTTTGTGGTTTGGGGAAGCCTTTCCCTTGCTTCGAATTCGCGGATCCAAAGTCTCGCTTCTTCTGTTTAAACTTTTGCTTGATCTTGACAGTGTATCGGTACATCGTGCTGAGCGAGGAGATGTCTAGGAACTCCATCTCGTCCTAGATGTACCTGTGTAGGCAGTTGCGGTATTTGAGTACCAAATGCCGCTCAGAATCCTTGATACCCAACTTTGTGCGAAGGGTATGAAAAATGTTGGTAAACTCTGGCACGTCTTGGTCCCTTCCCTGTTGCAGCATGGTCCACTTTATGTATTTATCCTCATAGCTTCCAACAGTGTAGTATTTCTCCTTGATGGCATCCCGAAATGAATTCCAAGTGGGTGTGGCTGAAAAAGGTGAGGCCATACTTTCATCCTTCTACTCACAGTAGGTTTCCGACTAGTCCTTGACGTGGGGGGCTGCTTTGAGAAGCGCAAAAGTGATATTTTCCCGGTTGTAAAAATCATGAAGGGAAAAATATCCTTCTAGCATATTTAACCATTTATCTACAGCGTCTACATCTATCTGACCCTCAAATATGGGAATGTCAAAGTTAACTTGTACCTTAAAGGGTGTGGGGCTTCCAGAGTAGTTGCTAGAAGTAGATGTGTCGCCCCTGGGTAGTCGTTGAAGGATTTGGGCAAAGTTGTCCATCATCACGTTCCTTTGTCGCTCGAGGGCTTCTTCGAGCAAGATTTTGATAGGATCTCCTGCCCCATTGTATTTCTTTTCATCTGCCATGGGAGGCCGTCGGGATTTGTGAGGTTGGTCTTGCAAAGGTTCGACCAGTTCAAGCCCTAACTCCTTGTATCCTGACCTCATTCGAGACATGCAAAGAAAAACAGAGAAAGAGCAGACTGCTCTGATACCACTAATCCAGATTTAAATAGGAACACAACAAACAATAGATATAACCATAAATATAGAGATGAAGCAAGAATAATACTTCATTTCATTAATGTAAAACACTGAAATATGCTTACAAACAGAAATGGAAATAAAATAGGTAGGGCGATGGTAGCTTATCTCTGAGAAGAGATGTGGTGGCTACATGCCTCTTAACTATGTTACAATGAGGCTCGAAGGCCTATTTATTGTTGAGAAACAACGGAAAACCCTAAACATCCAAAAACCTAACCCTAGGAGATGAAGCGCCAAACTATGGGCCCCGTTTGGGTAAATTGGTACATCAACTTCCCAGGATCGTAACTTTGCCATACGATATTCGTTTGACGTGCATAATACCTCGTTAGAAATATATATCTGAGGACTACAAATTTTGAATGACCAACATCATTGCAAAGCTCATGCTGGTCCCAGTTTTCCAAAAAGCATGTTGTTTAGGGCCTCAAAGTGACTCTGAAAGTTCAGGACCTGAAAAACTGCCAAAAATAATAGATTGTGCTACAAATAAGGAAACTGAAAAACTGAAAGAGATAGTTGTGGGGGTCCAAGTGGGATAGGCAGGTGACCACCAAAATCCACCTGGATCACCACAACTTCTCGAGGTTCCTCCTTTGGAGCTAAAAGCTCCTCTTCTGGTGGAGAAGCTCCCTATAAAGAGATCATCGCATGGCTTTATCGTCGTCAAATTTTACATCCCTTTGCACAACTTTCATTCAAAGGCATGGCAGGTACACATGGTAGTTGTGGTGAGTTTTTGTGTAACCCACAAATAACCCCAATTTTTTTGTTGGCTCTGACTTCTTGCTTGATTCTTTGGAGACATGGCAGTAAACAGAGGCTCCAAAAATCCTAAAGTGTGACGCATCTGGATTTCTCCCCAAGAAAGCCTCCTCTAGTGTAATCATGCCAAGAATCCGATGAGGACTCTGGTTCTGCAAATAGACTATTGTGTTGCATTCCTTGGCCCACAAATGCATAGGTAGGCCTTGATCATGCAACATTGCCCTTGTTTCTCCCACAATGCTTCAATTCTTTCTCTTAGCCACCACATTTTGTTGTGCGTTTTGGGGTGATTTCAACTCTCGTCGAATGCCTTCTTTTGCATAGAAATTTTTAAATTCATTCTACGTGTACTCACCTCCATTATCACTCCTAAGAACCTTCACCTTCTTACCAGTTTCTTTCTCAACCGGTGCCTTCAATTCTGTGAAATTGGAGAATGTCTCATCATTTTTCCACATGAAGAGGATCTAGCACTTTCATGAGAAGTCATCCATAAAAATGACAAAATATTTGTGCCTAGGAGTGGAGGTTGTCGAGAAAGGTCCACAGACATCAATGTGGATCCTTTCAAGGACTGCATGTGCTTTTTTGTCTCAATCATGGAATGTGTCTTTTGTGTACTTCCCCAAAGTACATCCTTTGCATACATCTTATTGCTCAAGTGCTCCTTTTGGGAGGCATGTGGTTATGTGTTGCATGATCTTCAAAGTGCCATGATGAAAATGGCCAAGTATTATATGCCAAAGTTCACAAAAATTGTGGCTCTGCACCTTCTCTTCCTTTGTGCTCAATGCAACACAATCCTCCACATCTAGCTTGTGCAAGTTCTTCACACGAACCCCAATCTACTTCACATGTCACGTGCTCATGTGTCTCAGGACTTCCTTTCCTTTGCTGAAGATCACATCATAACTACAGTCTTCTAAAATTGCAACAAGGATGAAATTTTTCTTTAGGCCCGTCACGAACATGACATCCTTGAGCATGAGGGGGGAGCCCAACTCCCTCTGAAAGGTGACTATACCAATATCAATCGTGTTATACCTTTTATCGTCCCCCATCTCAATGTGCATCTGCAAATATTTCTCCTCCAGGTCATTGAAAAAATATATATTTCCCATCATGTGGAACGATGCACATGATTCCAAGTACCACATGCTTCCCATCATTGTGTTGGTCATGCATGCAATGAGGGTAAATTCAAGCTTGAATTGTGAAGCCAAAGCTTCACCTTCTGCTCCTCCTGGGGTATTATTTATTGTCTTTTTGTGTGGAAATTTCATGGCATAATGCCCAAATTCATGACAATGGAAGCATTTGATTTTTGACATATCTTTCTTCTTGCCCCCTTGACTGGATTCAGGTTTGGATTGGGATTTATTCCCTTTTCCCTTCTCTGCCTTTCCATCCAATGTAATTTTTTCTTCATCCTCGCCCTTGGATGAAGTCCCATCTCTAATATCTCGCCTTATTTCCTCATGTACCAGATCAGACCATAAGCACTCCCAACTTGGTATTTTCTTCCTCCCACTTACTAAATCTTCATAGCTATGCTAGCCCTTGGGAAGGCCTAGAAGGGCTAGAGCTACCAAGTCTTCTTCGGGAACATTAACACCAACCCTACCAATTTCATCACAACACTATGTAAACTTGCTCAAATACTGCAAAATTGTGTAATTCTTCTGCATCTTGATACTTCGAAGTTTATCCTTGAGTGTCATCTTCTTATGGTCACCACTACTATTGAAAAAAAAAAACAATGCTTTCTGCATCGTGAACGGATTTTATTTTCCATGGAGGTTCAAGACAATATGATCTTGTACTCCCTCCAGGATGATTCTCCTCACCTTGGCCACATATTTCTTCCACTGAGCAAGGTTCTAGGCATCAAATGCTTGAGTTTTTGCAACAATTGTTTTCATGTAATTTAGTGACCAATTCTCATCCAATACTTCCTCCATGCAATCCTTTCATGCAACAAAATTAGAGGTATCTTCCAAGGCATACTCTATACCTAGTCCATTGAAGGTTATCTGTTGAGGCAAATTGATTACCTATCATTTAATTGTCAACCCAAGGGTTTCGTAAAACTTGTGAAGCATGTGTGCACTGTATATGTTAGAAATTAACTTCCAATTTAGATCAACCTAACTATGAAACCAAATAATGGAAAACCAAATTCACTTATTCTAATTAAACAATCAATTCAACAGAAATTGTAGTACAGTGCGTGGAATTGAAATCTTAATCTATCACACTTGCAGGAATTGAAATCTTGATCTACCACACTTGCAGGAATTGAAAAGCACGCCACTCTTTCAAAAATGAAATTGCATGAAATGAAATCTACTCTAAGGGATCATGTGTGCATTATCAAATCAGGATCCTATGAAATGAATAATCAAAACCACATGATATGAAATGAAAGCAAAAACAATCATTCTTAACCTTTAGATATGAAAGCAAATAAAAACAATCACTCTTAACCTCTCACACAGGAAAAGATATGAAAGAAATAAATCTTAATCTATGAAAGCAATAAATATTAATCTATCTTGACCTATGAAAAACAATAAATCTCACACATTATAGATGGCCAAACCAAAAGCATGAGGGATGGAAAGTTTGAGAGGCTCCAAATACAAGCATAACCAAATCAAAGTGAACATCACTCATAAGCATGGTGCCAAATCCAAATTCTATATTCAAAACATGAGCATTTCCCTGACTTTTCACATGCCTTTGAAAGGATGAGGCTTTCCTATTTATACAAAAACATAAGAAGCTACCTCATTAATGGATGTCCATTATTCTCTCCCTAGATCCCTAGAAAATCTCATAGAGTTACAACTCAAATAGATAATGATGAGACACATATCCTCTTTGACCTTTATCCAAATCTTCTTCCATATCTTGAAGGGAATTCGAATTTGAGCATTGGAGGCCACATAAGGGTGCCTTGGAAGCTTCCAAATGACCTACACATGTCATGAAACTCAAGCCACTTTTAAGTATTAGTAAGTATATGTCATTTTTCTAAGTTTTAACCATTTAATTCACTTATAATACTAGAAATCAATAACGTTTGGAAAACACAAATGGAACCCATATAATTATGAAAATGGAAGCTAATGAAATATTATATGGCTATGGAGTTGTGACATGTGAGTGAAATGGTGGCGATAAGGTGAAAGTGAATGATATTTTGAAGACATTTTGGAGACTCTACACTATCCTCTTAACTCTTAACAAATCCTGCTACACTGATCTTCAAATTCAAACCTCTGAGAAACAACTTCAAATTCCTACTCTAATGTGAATCTAGCTCTGATACCATGTAAAAATTAGGTTGTATATGTGCAATTACTCATAGAGTTTTAATCAAAATCATAAGACACGGATCTACACTATCGATCTACAGATATTAATTCACAATTTAGAACAAAAATCTCTAACATGCAAGAAGAAATAACACACATGCAACAAATATTTTTATCTAGGGAAATAAATATGCTAAAAACCCCAATACCTCTTGCATTAATCAAATGAATAGAGATGTATTATAATTTCTTCTCTCAACTGAGCTCACCCTACAAGTGCACAACTCATCTCTTTGCTCACTAAAGGCCTTTGACCCAGAGTTAGTCAAATTTTGCCTCGGCTTGAGCTCCTATTTCATTGTGTTGTTCCTTGAGGAATTAATCCTTGTTATTTAGGAAAATCCCTTAATTGAATTGTGCAATTCCTTTTTGGTTGATCATCTAACTACATGCAACACCTATACACTCAAGACTAGTCTACAACTGATGTTACATTGCCTTGGAATCTCCACCTCAAGTGGGTAACTTGAATTCTTTGCATGAACTAGCTATTTTGGGTTGATTGATCAGTTAAATAGATGATCACTAAGTTTGATTGAAGTCCCATTGTTTAACTGGCCTTCCACTAGTTCCTTGAAAAATTGTAACTAGTTTAACTGAAAACAACTTGGTATGATTAACCTTTATTGCAACAAATTAGAAATCGTACATGCAAAACTAAACTTTAACTCCTGCAACTTGAATTTATTAAGTAAATTGGGTGACACAAGTTAACATCATCCAAGTTGTATGTTTATGTGGAAATTCAAATTTTCTCAATTTAATCAAGGCAAAATCAAATTGAGAATTTCTTGCTGCATTTTTGAACAATAATAAGATAAATCATCATAATTCAAATAATCCATCAATCTATATATAATCTGTTCATCCATATTATGAAATATTATGAAATATCGGGTATCATTATGAACAATAATATAAACTAGGTCATCAATAACTTGATGCCCTCAAACAATAATAAATCTAGCATAGTATTTGTGAGGGTAGTCAAATAAAATATGGAACTACAAAAATAACCCTCTCCATGATTACTTTAATATCTTGGCTAGTACAAATGAAAAATAGAAGCAAAGTGGGCAACCTACAACCAACATTGATCATGGTTCCCCCCATAATTCTCATAAAATCTCTTCAATTCTAAGAGCCAGGGACAAGTAAATATATCTAAGAAAAAGAGGATTGCTACAAAAAAATATGGCATTGGAGGAGGTGTGGACCAACCAATAAAATTGATTGAGAGATCTCATATTATTTCTATCTATTGTGCTAGAAATTAATTAACAGAGCAATGAAATAAACAAAATATTACGGAAACATAAATACAGAAACATATAAAACAAGAGACACAGATATACGTGGTTCACCCAATTAGGGCTATGTCCACGGATAAATAGTCGGTCCTTCCTTTTATATTATCCATCAAAATGAAGAGATACAACCTACAACAGATCTGTTGTAATTTCCTCTTCGCTCTCACACAGTCTCCTCTTTCTCTCTCTCTCTCTCACTCAGAATAATAATCCATAAACGTAATAAAATTCCCTCATATAAACTGAGGGGGTGCCTTCTAGGGAGAAAACCCCTAAATTAACATAATTTCTACTGTCAAATCATCCGCCTAATGAACGGCCCAGATTGACTACAAAATTACAATATTTTACAATGAAATTTTTCATCTAATTTTAGTTCCAGGGGCACTACAGTTGAACCCCCGCTAGGGGTGCTCATAACGGTCATTGTTGCCCCATGACAATGATTAAATGGACAAAATTTTCACCCCATTAGGAACAGGGATCCAGTGCGACTAAAACAAAAATATCTAAACATTCAGGAAGATAACGGGCTCCACACCCAATAACCTCCCACTTAGAGACTGATTCTAGAAACTCCGTTGTTGCTTCACTTGTTGTACAATGCTTCCACTTTGGACCTGGATGTTTCTCATCTTCATCATCATACTTGAATACCAATTGAAACTAATAAAGATCTCAATTTCTCTCTGGTTATAAATTTTGTTAACATGTCTGCAGGATTGAAAGCACTTTTTTTATTAGATAAACAATAGTATCTAAAGCATCTACCCAAAATTTTAAGGGTAATCTCATGCACCTTGCACGCTCCATGATTGTCCTATTAATCCTTTCTGACACACCATTTTCCTATGGTGTTCCTGGAACTGTCTTATCCCTACGAATACAATGCTATGAACAGTAGTTATCAAACTCTTTGTTTCGGTATTCACCTCCATTGTCTTATTTGAGACACTTCAACTTCTTTCCCGTATCATTCTCAACCAAATATTTCCATTTCTTGAAAGTATCAAATACATCAAAATTATTTTGAATACAATAAATACAGTTTTTTCTAGTTGCATCATCAATAAAATTAACATAATAGTGGGAGCCACCAAGAGATGATACCTAAGAAGGTCCCCATACATTTGTATGCACAAGCTCTAATTTTTTTCTCTTCTTTTCCTTCCCAACTCTGATAAATATAACTCTCTTCTATTTTCCATAAACAAATTTTTCACATAAATCCAAATCAACATGCTTCAAACCTGGCAACAAATTTCTTGAGTGAAGAATATGCATCCCTTTCTCACTCATGTGCCCAAGCCTATGATGCCACAATTTTATATCTGCTCTTGTGGAGGTCAAATCATTAACAAAATAAGAAATACCATTTCAAAAATACAATTTACCAACCCTCTCTCATTTTTGCTATTAACAGGGCTCCTTTAGTGACCTTCCAAGTTTTGTTTGTTAATGTAGTTACACAACTTTCACCACCTAACTACCCTGTTGAAATTATATTTTTCTTTACATTTGGAACATGCCTTACCTCCTTCAATAGCCATTGGTTTCCATTTTCTTTATTATAAAAACCTTACCCATTCCAATGATTTTACAAGGTTTATCATCACCCAAACGAACATGTCCAAAATATCCTTGAACATAGTCATGAAAAAGTTTCCTATCAGGTGTAGTAAGGAATGAAGCCCCTGAATCAACCACCCAGACATCAATAATATTTTATAATGAAATAATAAAATCATCTTGCAAAACATCACCTGTCACATTCGCTTCACGATTGTTCTCTTGTTGTCCATCTCTTTCTTTTCCTTTCTGAGATTTGCAGTCTTTCTTCAGGTGTCATTTCTTCCCACATTTCCAGCACACTATTCTTGATATGGATTTGGATATGTATTTTCTTGACTTACTTCGATTTCCTAGGCTCCTTCCCCTTTCTATTTTTCTGCCCCTAGTCTCTCCAGTTATAGAATTACCTGATGTCTCACCAGAGCTTTTCCGTCACATTTCCTCTCTAAGAATGGAACCAACAACACCATTAAACTTTAAAATACTAGATCCAGAGACAGAGTTACTAATATCCATAACTAATCCATTCCAACTTTCTAGAAGTGAGCACAGAAATAACAAATCCCTAACTTCATCATCCAAATTTACCCCTACATAACTTAGATGACTAGTAGCCATGTTAAATTCATTTAAATGATCAGCAATAGAAACTTTAAAATACTAGATCCAGAGACAGAGTTACTAATATCCATAACTAATCCATTCCAAATTTCTGGAAGTGAGCACATAAATAACAAATCCCTAACTTCATCATCCAAATTTACCCCTCTATAACTTAGATGACTAGTAGCCATGTTAAATTCATTTAAATGATCAGCAATAGATTGCCTTCTAACATCTTCATATTAAATAAATGCTTCACAAGAAATACCTTATTTGAGATCAATGGATTTTCATATAGTTTGGCCAATGTCATCATTAAACATTCTTTTTTTGTTTCCTTTGAAATTTTAAATGCCACTGACACTGCCATACACAGTCGTTTTATTGCTAGTGCCTTTCTATAGAGAATCTCCCATTTTGCATATGTCATACTTGTCGAATTCTTTGATTTTCTACTCAATGGTAGGCACATATATTTCTAATACATATAATCTTCCATCTGCATTTTCCACATCTGGTAGTTTTGGTCGCTAAATTTCTCGACCCTAAACCTACCATGTTATTCCATTCCTCCCACTCGAACTAGTAACCCTTCTCTCTTGTGAGTTTATCAACCAAATAACCTTTGGCTTTGATACCAGTTGTGAGAAACTAATTAACAAAGCAATGAATACACAAAATATTGTGGAAACACAAATATAAAACCACATAAAACAAGAGAGACACAAATATACGTGGTTCATCCAATTTGGGCTACGTCCACCGAGAAATAGCCAGTCCTTCCTTTTATATTATCCAACAAAATGAAGAGATACAACCTATAGCATATCCATTGTAATTTCCTCTTCGCTCTCACATAGTCTCTGATGGGCCTCCAAATTAGACATAAATTAAGGCCCATCTGACCATCCTTCAGCACATTAAACCTCTCTTTTTTCATTAGATAATGCATTTTTAACTTTAGTATGTTCATTAGGAATGTTTATGGATAATTGTATATTTGTGCCTAATATTATTTATTTTTGTGGAATTTTATGAGAATATTGGGAAGATTATGGAGGAGATAATCTAGGGACCTACACCCTACTACATGAGGATCAATATTAAATAATAAATCAACAATATATTCTGGAATTGTGGCACAAATTGTGGAACTCCAATGATTGAGAAAATTCAGTAATGTGTTCCCTGTCATTTAATGCAGATTCCTAGTATTGGGAACCAAATCCACTAATCAAGGGATTTTGGTGGGGAAAGCTTCCTCCTTTCTTAGGGAATGATTCCTAATCATTTTGTATAAGTACCGTGTAAAATTTTCCTCTAGGGGTGGATTTTTCTTAATCTTCTTGTGGAGAGAACTCGTATTTTTGCAGCTCCACTTTCATTTCTTGTAGGGATGTAATTGTATTGATGGAAATAATGAAGATTGGTGTCATGTTTAGCTTCTAAATCTTGGTCTCCTTCGTAGGACTTTGATTTTCCTTGGGCTTGGCCATCCCATAAGCCTTAGGTCCCTTTTGTATCATTTATTTTCTTCTTTTCACTTCTTATTCACATGCATCCCTTGTTCTTGTCTTTTTTCTATTTCTGCATTTAGTACTAATGATTTCTTGTTGTAGGATTGGGTTAAATGGTTGAATTAAGCTATTTTGAAGGATTAAAAACATAATTTTATCATTGGAACAACTTTGGAAGGTCATAGTAACCAATGAGTTACTTGGATTATTTTGTTTATTCCCAAATCTAGATTTCTAGAGGTCCTTTGTGGCAAATAACAGTGAATTTCTGCTATTTTTTATAGCATGCTAACGAGTTTCAATCGAGTTGATTCCACTTTAATTATATCAAAAAATCATTATAGTTAATAAAAAAATTACCCCATTTCATTTTCACTTGATTAGGTTAGAAATTTGATAGATTTACTAGCTCACTAGTTCTTGAATTTCTAGATTTTAGACTAGTAATTTTCTGCCATATTTTAGCATGGATTAACAGAGGTATTTTTGAGTGATTCCACTTGGAATGGATACCTAATACATCCTAGTAAATAATAAAAATTTTCCCAACCAATTTGGATTTTATTTGGTTGGTCATTCGGTGAATTATAACTCCCTATAGAAAATATGTTGTTTCATGCTGTAAACTACAGGAAACCCTATAGCAGCCTTCCAACATGTATACACTTGCCCATGTTCTCTCAAGAATATTTGTTATTGTCCCTTGGGGTTGAATCAACACCCCTAGGCTCTAAATCAATTATTATGGAAGACTAAAGACCACTTAAGACTTGCCTCCTTACCCATCTAAAACATTTTAGCAATTTGGGTTAATGGAAAAATTTAGGAATTGGATAATACAATGATGATTTTCTTGATTGCCAAATCCAATAAACTTTTTTAATGGATATATACTCTTTAAAATGTAATGGTTGACATTTATCTTTACTTCATGCAATTATAATTGGTTTATTTCTTTGTATTTTCTTTTTTGCAATAGGTTAAGGTTTCCATTTCGAACATTTCATTTTCTGCAATTAGTTGACGATTTGATTTCATTACATGCACTCCATTACAACATGATGGTGAAGGAAGAACACATTATATGTTGCACATATAGTGTCGATACCTCTTAAGTTTGTACGAACCCTGGGTTGATAATTAAAGTTGGTAGCCTTGGGAGTTTCAACATTCTTGTTGCAATACCGAGGCTCATCACTTTTTGGCGCCATTTCCGAGGAGGTGTCAAAGTATGCATTATTTTCTTCCCTAATAGATTCATTTATTTTACTTTCTACAAAGACAAAAAAATTTCATTAGTCCTCTTTCATTTCCAAAATAAAATTTCATTGCATTAGTCTAAGTTCCTTGCTTATCTTATCAAACAATTATAGTTATCCCCACGTAAACAGATATTCGTATATGTGCTCAGTTATTCAATGTAATTGCATTCATTCACGCACCATATAAGTATAATAAAGAAAATTCATTCATAACATATCAAGATGCATCAACAGAACAAAGACACAGAAATTGCAGAATATCTCTCTTTATTAATATCTTCCAAGTGGTTACAAACTCTGTCTGCCCTGCGCACACAGCTGCAGGGGTCTGCGCACACAGCTGCAGGGGTCTGCACACTCAGCTGCAAAGCCTTTTACCTATGCTACAACCCAAGACTTAGACTTCTTGCTCTAAAGCTATGATTCTATTACATCATCCATCATTGTCTATCTCCTTCCAAACTACTTAGATCTTAGCTCTTTTTATACAATCCCATGGTCTGTGGACCATGGGTAGTTCTCTTACAGCCGACTTTACTTTTACAAAACTAAGGGCGGACTACTTTTTATGACACATAACACCTTTGTGCTCTGTGACCATAGATTGCAGATTCTTTACAATAATATTACAAAAATTGACTTAAACCTGGGCTTTTAGCCCCAAAACTGCCCTTGGGGGATCCCGCTCCCAACAAGCCCCTAACACAAACATCGTGACTCGCCCTCGAGTCACTCAGCAGGCACGGAGATCTTTGCATGAAGCCCATCCAGCTTGACCCTGATGATTGCAACTTCAGTTGTGCACTGAACTGTTTCTTGCTTCGCATCTTCGACTGTTTTCTCAGTTACTGCCCCTGCGCTGTTAGCCTGAAGTTTTTTTTGCGTCGTTTGCAGAGTCGCAAGCTTACCTTCAACGTTTCATGTGACTACGTAAGCTTCCTCTAGCCAGAGCTTGAGTCGCGCCTTCAGCACTGCTTCTTTGTCTAGCGTTGTGTCCACCTATTCCTTCAGTTGTTTGGCTTCCTACAGCTTGGCTAACCTCTGTGTCATTGCGAATGTTCGCATTGTGCCCTTAACTTCATCATATCATTGTTGGAGTTCACGCACTTTTGTTTCTAGCCTCTGGATTTTTGGGTCCTCCTGCAAGTTGGTCAGGACCTCAAACGATTGTTCGAACAACTGTGTGCAATCTACTACTGCACTCTTCATCGCCGCAACTACTTTAGTGACAGCGGCCGTCCGCTCCATTTGGCCTCACTTCTGTCGTCTTTTCATGAACAGTCACTTTCCAATCGACCTGCACGATTTCTCCCTGCGTAGCGCAGCTCCCTTCGTGATATCACGGACCCAATGGCACATCCTTGCTTCGCGACATCGTCTAATCGCGCAGCTCCCCGACCCGGGCAGTGTAGTTTATAGTCCCGTGCTTCCTTTGAGCTGCCTAGAGCGCTAATACTGTGCTTCTTTCATTTAGTCACATGGATGGACCGTCGATGTATGGCTTCAAGCGATTGTCATTCACCTTTCTTGGGAAGGGTTCTCCATTTAATTTGACCAACTATACCGCTCCTTTGTCGGTAATCTCCTTAATAACATAAGGCCCTAACCAGTGCATCCTGAATTTCCCTGGAAATTTATCAAACTTCCTATCGTATAACAAAACCAGGAAATTTACCTTAAATGTGTGCAGCTTGATGTATCGATCATGCCATGTCTTTTCGCGCTGCTTTTGGACCTGCTAGTGAAATCCATCCAAAAATATTTCTTCTTCGAGCTCATCCAACTGCACAAGCCTCTCCTCCAGGGCTTCGCGATCCGTCATACATGTGAGTGATGTTATGCGTAGACTAGGTACGATGTATTCCATAGGAATTACTGCTTCCACACCATATAAAAGCCTAAAATGGGTTTGTCCAGTCAACTTCTTGCATGTCGTTCGATAAGCCCACAGTACTGCAGGT
Source organism: Pinus tabuliformis (assembly GCA_031772625.1). Classification (NCBI taxonomy): domain Eukaryota; kingdom Viridiplantae; phylum Streptophyta; class Pinopsida; order Pinales; family Pinaceae; genus Pinus; species Pinus tabuliformis. The sequence continues at coordinate 351,049,057 of CM062818.1, read as the reverse complement.
ATGCGTAGGTCCCAATCACTTCGCTGAGCATTGCAAACCTTGGTCAGCACATTTTCGAGCACTTTGTTAAATGCCTCCACTATTCCATTAGCCTATGGGTGATAAGGTGTGCTCTTCTAGTGATATACCTGAGATTCCTCCGTTAGTGCATTGATCGTCACTACATGCTCAAATAGGAACTTTGCAATAGTCATGCTCATGCAATCCTTCACTGACTGCACTTCTGCCCAACGACTCAAATACTTCCTCACAGTGATAATGTATCTTGCTCCCGTCTTTCCTTGCGGCCGAATGGGTCCTACAAAATTGATCGCCCACTTCTCGAAGGGTTGCAACATTATTTGTGGATTCAAAGGCATTTCATCCCTCCGCAATGGCCTGCTCGTTATTTAACATACATCACGCACCTTGTAATATGCTTTAGAATCCTAATGAAGGGTTGGCCACCACAACCTTGCGCGTAGAATATTTTGCGTGGTTGCTCTCCCTGCATAATGTCCTCCCACAGCACCCCGCTTAACCAGCCCAAATACAGTCTAGTCATCAAAATATACCTCCAAGAACTTATGAATAAATTCCTTGAATTCCACAACAACCATTCGTGAAAAGATTGTATGCACATTCTTCAATCCAAACGGCATTACAATGTACTGAAAACAACCCCACTCAGTTGCGAAGGTTGTCTTGCTCCTATCCTCCGGTGCGATTTTGATTTGGTGGTACCCAGAGAACCCATCAGTGAAGGAATATGCTTCCTGGCTGCCTACATTGTCCAACACTTCATCCGTGAACGGAGTCGGGAAAGGATCATGCACACAAGCATCATTCAATTTTCTGAGATCCACGCATATCCTTATCTCATCCTTCTACTTCTTCTTTTGCACCACCATTTGGCTTACCCAATCTGATTCTTCAACAGGCTCAATGATGCCTACTGCGAGCATCTTTTCTAACTCTATGTGGACTTTCTCCTTATATTTCGAATTGAGATGGTAAGGCTTTTGCTTAACTGGCTTCGCGTTAGGCTTTAACGTGATCTTCATCATTGCTAGGTCCCTGATTATTACTTTCAGATCTGTAAACTTGGTAGGGAATAAGTCCTGGTATCACGGAGAAATTCAGTGACCTTATCCACCGTCACGTCATCCTAGTAGTCTCCAGTATTCGAGAATTTGGGTTCTGCCTCCATACCAATGTTTACTTGTTTCATTTTTAGTGGCGCAGTTATATCAGGATTCTCAATCTGCAGCCCTTAAACCTCACGGTGGCCTTCTATTTCTGGAATGTTAATCCTCCGTGGATCCTCGTCCTCTTCTTCAGCAGTTACATTATAGCATTCTAGCATGCGACGTAGCCCATTCAGACTGAGCCATGTCTAAAGGATATTGTGGTATTCTAAAGATAGTTTCCTTCACCTCTTGTAGCGCTTCATCAATGCTGTCAAACCCATCCTCAAACTAAAGGTCATCATAAATCTTTCACACAGGATATCCCATTCGCATGTCGTATGGTGAAGCTCTATTTCTATATACCAGATCATTAGGATAGCAGCCAGGGTATGACAGAACAGGTGCACCCACTCAAGTTGGGGCTTTTCTCCATAAGCATGGGTCCATTTGGCCAGATGTGCATGTGAATCACTATGCCCATCATACTTGTCTGTTAGTTGCAGCTTAGGCTTCCCAAATCGTGTTCTCATCATCCTCCTACATTCACGCCAAGCGTCAAAGATTCCCTTGTGCGTACTGTTAGTTCTGCTACATATTGCTGGTATTCGAGGAGCAGGAGTGAGCTCAGTCCTTGGTTTTGCTCAAAGGAGGCCCATACCGGTCGCTCTCACCTTCCCCCATCCATCCTCTTTTCACCTCCATTTCCTGGGACTTGTTATTAAAAATCATATAAAAACCTTTGCTCTTAAGCCCCAAGCGCTAAGCTTAAAACCCCACAACACCACCTCCACATGACCCTACGCCTTCACAAACCATTTACCTACCATCGTAGTCGTCAATTACCACACCCGACGAAAAAATTGCTTAGTTGATTCCCCACCATCCGATCATCTCCGTCGTGATCAAACGGCATTCGCTCTTCCCGTGCCCGTGCAGTGACAGCCTGTTAACGCGTGATAGAGGGTGGTTTCTGCTACCACGCATCACCCTCTGAATGGTATCATGCATCCTTGTACCTTTACCGCCCATCGTCTCAAAGCAGTGTGATCAATACCGCCCACCGCCGAAACCACCTTTCCCGCTCATTAAATCCCGTGCGCCTCCTCCATCCGATGACCGTTGGATCTGCCCACCCGAGATCCAACAGCTCACAATCGCCTTGCTCCCGCTTCCTCCCGATACCTCCTGCCGAGCCATATCCGCCGTCCATCTACTCAATCCGACGACCAATCTTATTCCTCCATCCAATTCGCCCACCTGCTACGTAGTCCATGCCCCTTAACTGCTCCATGCACCCGAGGGACTAAGAGAACCAGTTTTCGATACTGTTTGCATTTGTTCCTCAACGACCGCATTTAACAAATAGTATGGCCGAGTAGGAAAAAGACGGGGCCCGAGCAGGTGAGTGAATTTAACAATTATGGGGTTTCGTTCTACACAGAACTCCACCTGCCCGAAAAGGACAGCAGAGCACCTAAGAAGATCGGATTTTTTCACTGAAACATGCAAATTGCACCAAAGACTCCATCAAATAGTTAAAGCAGTTGGTGGTCAATTATGACCTCCCCATACTTAGAATGGCTGAGTGCCTTTGTATTCAAACTCTATATATGCCTAGAAAGAAGATGTAATCAGCATTGATGGTAGTTGTTTGGATGTAAGGTTCAACTTCTGGAGACTGTAACTACCTTGATACTTGCAGCGTCTCGTCTTCATTTTCAATTAATACAAGCTTCTTTTGTTGTTAATTTCTCACTTTCCATTTCTATTCTGTTCTAGGCTATGCCTGATATGCAATTTTCCTGAACTCTTGATGTTTAGCATTAGAGGAGTTGTCATCCTACCTCTGTGTCTAAATCTTGCATGTATCAGTGAATGTGTCATTCAGGTTTCTTTTCACTTAGTGACAGAGAGATGTCATCCTGTCTGTACACTAGGGAATTAGATTTGCATACCTTTTTACTGGTTGCAGCTGGCCATCACAAGGTCTTGTGCATCTGCTGGTGTGGTCAGTATTCTCCATATTCACCCAAATCTCTGAACTGTGAGTAATTGGTGGTCTAAAGCCTTGTAGTCTGGGGGTGTTCACGCATGTCTGGAGTTAAGCATAGTAGAAGTGGTTATCTGGCTTGAACAAGCATCATTCCTTCCATTCATCCATTTCCAACATTAAGTTGAGTTTGTAATGTTCCCGAGCATCTCCGAGCTACAACCTAGGAGAGTTTCTTGGGGTGATAACATTAATTGGCACCATTGTCGAGGAGAGGAGATTGAAGCTCAGCTTCCCTGGGAGAATGACATAGTTCCAGCTTTGATGATAGACAAAGTTTGGACACATTTCTGGTTGTAATCATCTATCTGGCGACTCTACTAGAGAACCAACCTAGTGGCGACTCCACATTTCAGTTTTGGCTCAGTTTGTGAGGCATACCCGAAGAAATCCTCAGAAATCACCGGCTGACCCAATGCCTGACCTTGAGAAGATTGCTAAGCATAGGAAGACATCACAGAAAGGAGCATCAGGATCAGGTAAGCCCAAGAAATCTTATGCATCTCTGAAAGAACATATTATCGCCGAGGATACACAGTTTGAAGATTTAGAGCCTAGCATTGTTAGTGAAGAAATACCCTCAGAGATTCATAAAGCTCCTTGTTCAGTCAGTTCCCCTTTGGATCTCAATCCAAAGAAAGCCTCCCATACAATCCAGCATATTCCTTTGTGTCTGTCATCTATTTCAATACTTCCTACCATTCAATCTGCCAGCATCCTTCCACCTATCCCAGTCATGGAAGGTCAGCAAGCTCCCACGAAGATGGAAAGAATCATAGCTGCTAGGTATGGACCCCTAGTCTTGCCTGTTCCTTTGAATTCCATGCCTGCAGGAGAATATCAGAAGTATATGCCCAAGTTCACTGGCACAGAGGGAGTAACAGCTGAAGAGCACCTTGAGTCTTTTTATAGTTATGCTGATAACTTAGATATCAGTGAGGACGATGTGTGGATGAGAGTATTTGTCCAGAGCCTTGATGGAGAGGCTAGAAAGTGGTTCAGAGAATTTCCCCATAGGTCCATAGTGGACATTGAAGCATTAGATGATGCATTCCTGAAGCAGTGGGGGGATAAGAAAGATCTGCTCTATTACCATACAGAGTTTGGAAACTTAAAGAGGGAAAATGGGGAATCATTGCCTGATTTTAATAAAAGATTTAACCATATGTATAGTAAGATACCAGCTGAAGTAAAGCCTACCCCCACCTCTGCCAAACTCACTTATGCCAATGCTTTTGACTCTGATTTCTGCCTGCTTTTGAGAGAAAGAAGATGTGCCACTCTAGCTGACATGCAGGATGCAGCTCTAGAGGTAGAATCTAATATCATGGCTGCGGAAAAGCTTAAAAGTCATGCTGATAGAAGGAGGCAGAGAGGTGAGGCTTCTTCTTCCTCTGCTTCATCTTCAGAACCCAAATTAGATAAGATGACTAAAATGATAGAGTCATTGGCTGCTGAGATATCTAAGCTGAAAGTTGAGCAGAGTTCTGGAAAAGAAAGGCTTCCAAACACATTTGCTCCAAGAAATTCAAATCCATTTAGAAGAGAAAATGAACAATTGCAAATCATTCAAAGGGGTAAAGAAGCAAATGAAGAACAAAGAGTGAAGGCTCCCTTCCAAAACGTAGTCATGGAGGAGGAGCAAGTTGAAGATGAGGATGAAATTCATTGCATGGAAGACAAAGGCAGTGCTGCCTTTTTGACATTGGCCGCATATGAAGAATCATTGCTACAAGACCAAACCAGTCAAGAGTGGGACAGAGAGGTTGTTCTATAGACTGGTGAACAGCAAAGATACAATCTAAGGTCAAAAGCAAACAATGTCAAGGAGAACCCTGCCCAAAGAACTGTTGTCCCAACAGAGCAACAGAATATCAGACAGAAAAGACCAGCAGCTGATCCAGTAGTCCTCAAAGCACTAGCTCAAGAGGTAAGAGGTCCTGACAAGTCCCCTTCCCCTTTCAGCTTTGAATCAGAAGTCCAAAAGTTAAAAATATGTGCCTCTGATAGAACTTGCAAAGAGTGAAGTTTTTATAAAGCCTATCCTTGATGCCCTTGAGCTAAAAGCCTTACAAAACCCCACTGACTACGTCAATTTGTAAGATGATAAGCCTGCAGTTGTGCTTAGCCCCATGATTGACCCTACTGATAATAATTCCCCATCATTTTATGTCTCCTTGACCATTCATGACAAAATCCTCCCCAATTGCCTGTTAGACACATGGGCCAGCCACAATTTGATGCCTAAAGTTTTCATGGAAGAGTTAGGCCTTGATATCACTAGACCATATGATGACTTATTCTCTTATGATTCAAGAAAGGTAAAATGCCTAGGATTAATCAAATAATTGGCCATTATCCTCACTCAGTTTCCCATGAAGAGCATGATTATGGATATTGTGGTAGCAGATGTCCCTCCCAAGTTTTGCATGATGTTTTCCAGAGGGTGGATTAAGAGACTAGGCGGGACATTACAAAACGACTTATCTTACGCCACTGTCCTAGTCTTTGGAGGGGAAAGCAGGAGATTGTACAGAGAAGCACAGCTGGCCTACATCATTAGTGATGAGAAGAACCCTTCTAATCATCCCATATATGCTGTGGACACTGATTTTGGAGCTTGTATTCTCCAAATTGAAGAATCCTAGAAGGCCTCAATGTAGATCAAGAAACCAGTGAATCAGGCCGAGGGAGAGCAAGGAAGTCAGGTTTGGGAGATGTTCTTTGATGGAGCATGTTCTAGGGAGACCGCAAGAGCAGGGGTGGTGTTGATATCTCCAGAACAAGAAAGCACACATCTGTCTTTTAAGTTGGCCTTTCAAGTTACCAACAATATAGCAGAGTATGAGGCTCTGATATTGGGTCTCAATGCAGCTAAAGACAGAGGAATTAGGAGCATAAAGGTGTTTGGAGATGCTGATCTTATCATTCAGCAAGTGAATAAAACATTTCAAGCAAAGCACCCAAGGCTGAAAGCATACAGAGATGAGGTATGGAGACTTAAAGATTCTTTTGATAATTTTTGTATCTCATATATCCCTAGAGTAAAAAATCAGCTTGTCGATTCCCTTGCTGTGTCTGCTAGCATGTTTATCCCTCCCATGCCTCCCAGACTAGTTCATGAAGTTCAGATGAAATACAGACCATCCTTGCCTGATAATGTCTAGCATTGGAAAGTTTTTGAAGATGATGATGAAGTGAATAGGTTTCTGCAAGTCATTGATGAATTTTCTGAAATGCAAATTGACCAAGAAAATGAAGCCTTGGAAGAAAATCCCCAGTCCCAGCTTAGAAACAGAATTGGTAAAGATATCATTGTCCAACTACCCAGCAATCATATACCTAAGGGTCTGGTTCCATTAGAAAAGTTGTTTGACCAAAATGATGTGCCTTATAAGGCTGCCCAAAAGGAAGACCAATCTGCAGTCTGTAAGCATAATATAGGGAGTCCAGGACGACCAAGATATATAAATCTGTCCACCCATCTGTCTGCTGCCCAGAGTGCTGAATATTGCAATTTAATGAAGCAATTTGCTGATGTCTTTGCCTGGGAATATAGTGACCTAAAAACATATGACAAAAAGATCATCCAGCATAAAATTCCTTTAGAGAAACACACCATCCCTTTCAAGCAGAAGTTGAGATCAATAAATCCATTGCTCCTTCCTATAATTGAAAAAGAAATCAAGAAGTTACTGGCTACCAAAATCATAGTCCCTCTCAGATATTCAAAGGGTAGACAATTTGGTAGTGGTGAGGAAGAAAAGTGGAGAAATCAGGCTCTGTGTTGATTTCAGAAACTTAAACAAATGTTCTAAAAAAGACAATTATCCTTTACCCAAGATGGAACATTTGCGGCAGGAGGTCTCAAGGGCCAAAGTAATGTCTTTCCTGGATGGATTTTCAGGGTATAATCAAGCTGCTGTACATCCAGATGACCAAGAAAACACTGCATTCACCACACCTTGGGGCACTTTTATGTATTCCAATATGCCTTTTGGGTTGATGAATGCTGGAGCCACCTTTCAGAGAGCTATGGATATAGCATTTGTGGGAGAGAAGGATAAGTTTGTCCTTGTCTACCTTGATGATATAACAGTGTATTCCAACAACCATCAAGACCATTTACGGCATTTGAAGAAAGTGTTCCTGAAGTGCAAAAGGTTTGGGATTTCAGTCAATCCTAAAAAGTCACAGTTTGCTTTAGAAGAGAGCAAGCTGTTAGAACATATTGTTTCTGCTACAAGTGTTCGAATTGACCCAGAAAGGGTAAGAGCAATACAGACCTTGTCTGTCCCAAGATCAAAGAAAGACATCCAATCCTTTTTGGGCAAGATAAATTTTGTAAGGAGGTTTATCCCAAATTTTGCAGAACTTGTAAAACATATTACCTCCATGTTGAGAAAGGGGTCAGAGATCAAATGGACTGACACAGCAAGAAGATCTTTTGAGTGCATTAAGAAAGCCATTACAGAAGCTCCCACTTTAAGAAGTCCAGATTACAGCAAGGAGTTCCATATATTTTCATTTGCCTCTGAAGACACCCTTGCAGCAGTTTTATTGCAAGCAGATGAAGAAGGCTCAGAGCATCCAGTGGCCTTTTTCAGCAAAACATTAAGGGATGCTGAGCTGAAGTATGATATCATTGAAAAATAGGCATATGCTCTTATTAAGTCTTTGAAAGCTTTCAGAATTTACATTCTGCATTCCAAGATAATTGCATGCGTACCGAGAAGAAGAGAGAGGAAGGAGCTCTCGAAGGCGGCAACAATGGTGGAACCCTAACCTAGGGTTTGTTTCAGAACTTTTACCCATGGCGGCTAGCAGTTTGGGCTATCGGGTTACAGGAGCACTGACGGTTTGATACGCGACAACATTTTCGGGTTACCCGGAGTTTTGTTATTATACTCTGCGGTCCCCTCCTGGTTTCTCTGCCGCACTGACCCTTCCTTACATTCCGCAGACCGGCCCCCCGATCAAATCCCGTTTTGGCCTTCTTACCGACAGACAACATGGGCGATGAGGAGTTGGTTGACTATGAGGCGGACCCCACGCCACACCAAGACATATGGGCTCACACAAAGAGGCCTCAACTGATTCCGCGGAGTGTTACTCTGGGCTTCGAGACAGGTGCTTCGTCTCTGCAGCCGCACTTGTCAGCTACAGGTAAAAACAAATCTCCGGTCCTCACCCCTGCGGACTCCTCGCCTTTCGACTGTCCGCCCCTCTCCCCTGCGACGGCACAGCTATTGGGTTCATGCTTTCAGAACTCGCCTTTCCTCGACGCTCCACTCCAGTACCATTTCCGCCCTGCATTACCTCCGCCCCCTCCGCCTCCGCCTCCATCAAGCTCACATTCACCATCTGTTTCATTTATGCCGCAGGCCCAACAGCCCTCCTTACGCCCCTCCGTATCCCTTCTCCCCGGCACTAGCAACTCGACCCCTCGTACTCCGATTCGCTCGGGATGTTTCACTACCCCGCCACTACCGGTTCACTCCGCTGCTTCTGCTCAGCATAGCTCTACCGACCCGTGCCGTAAACTTCTAAAGGAGACTCCCTTTGGCAAACGCTCTGAGAAGGTGACAAAAGGCAGATGCCTCCGGGCTATTGATTCAGATTTCAACATAAATTTTGGGCCTGAAGCACCGCTCCCGGACGTGATGGATGCTGCTCGTAAGGTCCTGGTTGGCAGAGTCCGTGGCCGAACATACACTGCGGAGCGACTCAAGCTCTGGGTGGAGGAGATATGGGGATCATTCTTTAAAGAACTTCCAGATATTATGGTCCTCACAAGGGGCTGGTTCGCCTTACATTTCCACCGGCCCGAATACACTCAGTGGGTCCTCTCCCAATATTGGCACATTGAGCTCGCGCCAGTCATGCTCAAGCGGTGGGATCCCCTCTTCGACCCGGAACGAGAACAACTGGGGGCTGGACCCATTTGGGTTCGCCTTCCTGGTTTGCCATGGCAATTTTGGAATCAGTATACTTTTAAAAGAATTGGGGACACTCTAGGTACTTACCTGGAGCACGACAGATCTTATGAGAAATCGGGCATCAGGACAATGGCTCAAATTCTAGTCCATTTGGACACCAGGCCAGGGTTAGAGGAAAAAATCACCCTGCACCACAGTCATGTCTCTCGCAAACAGCCACTTGATTATGAAGGCGTTCCATTCCGATGTCGTAGATGCCATAAAATTGGCCATCTCTACAAGGATTGTCCACTGAATTCGAGGGTGACTTCTGAGGACACCAAAGGACCTCGTCAGTAGACCACTGTGGAACAAAATGCTGGAGATAATATACCAACGGCAGGCGAGCAGGCACAACAGGAGACTCCATCCAAGAAGACGGGGGATAGCGCTACAAAGGCCGCTCGGCGGAAGGCATCGACTACTCCAGGACTGCCGCGTACACGCTCAAAGACCGCTGAGGCTGCTACAAAACCGGTGGAGGCTGCACCTACTCATCCGGGTAATGCTTCCATCCCCACCTTTTCTCACTCTTACTCTAATGATTTGCAATCATTTGTAAACTCTCCTTTGCAAGCATCCCACTCTGAGTTTGTGTCCCTCCCCTCCATCCTCTGCACCATTGCCCCACCTCCACCCACTTTTTCTACCACTCCTCCCTCTCACAACCAGATATTGGACTGTCCTGTCTCTCCATCCTCTCCGGTCGGATCCGGCTCACATCATTATCACCTAAGACCCCGTGCACGGTCTAGAATCTTAGGCCTAGGATCATCCCCTGGTCGTCATCGCAAACAAAAGCGAGGCAGACCTTCACAAATTTCTTCAGCAAAGCTAAATGCTGTTGCGGATGTTGCCATGGGGCGACAGTTTACTATTGAACGGGCACTTAGAGCTATTGAGCCCATGACCTGCGGTGCCCCATGATCTGGCTCTCCTACAACTGCAGGGGACTAGCCAACCCCAAAAAACGTTTGGCTCTGAAAAGACTCTTGCATGAAGCTAGGTGTGATATTATTCTCCTTCAAGAAACTCTGTGTACTTCCGAGGTGGCGGTGAGATGTATACAAGCTATGCTCCCTGGATGGGTTTTACATGGACTGGATGCGAGTGGTCGATCTGGCGGACTGCTCATTGGTATAAACCCAAGGAATGGGAGGCCACTCTCTGTCTGGGGGGGTAGAGGCTTCCTCGGCATGGATATAATCATGGGTGACCTGGGCATCCCAATCAGAATTATCAATATTTATGGGCCTAATCAGAATAGACTACCTTACTGGCAAGGCTTCCTAAATGGCAACCATATCACACAGAATACAGTGATAGGGGGAGATTTCAATTTCTCATTGGGGGTTGGAGAATCCTGGGGTCATCATGCACAGTGTGATCCTATTGCGGTTCAAATGCAAATGCTACTAGACGCACATCACCTTGTGGATATACCCATGAACAAGAAGCTTCCTACATGGCACAATCAGCGCACAGGAGAGGCCGCTCTGGGGCGGCGACTGGACAGATTTATGATGCATGAGGAACTGATACAGTTGTTTCCCTTATACAGACAATGGGTCAGCTCTGGGGGGCTATCAGATCACCACCCGATTCTTCTTCAGATCAGTGACAAAAAATCAAAGCCGCGTTCTCCCTTTAAATTCTTTGCTGGCTTTCTCCAAGAGCCGGAATACATCAAGATGGTCACGGATTTCTGGGCATCACAGCCCCCACTGCGGGATCAGAGGAAAGCGCTTGATTTTTGTGAGAGACTCAAGATGCTCAAAGTAATGACCGAGACCTGGGCGCGTTCAAAGAGGAATAGAGATGAACAGACTCTGAAGGATACTGAAGCTCAGATAGCTTTATTGACTGATGAGAGAGGGACTGGCTATCATTCCGATGCTTCCAAAACACTTCTAAACCAGCTGCTTGGGCAAAAAGCAAAGATATTACAAGAAAAGGAGGAGCTATGGAGACTTAAAAGCAGAGCCATTTGGCTCAAAGCTGGGGACAGTAATACAAAATACTTTCACAACCTTGCCAACGGCAGAAAGGCATCAAACACCATTTGGAGGCTACCAAGGGAACCAGATGGATGGGCCACCACACACCAGCAACTTGCCAGCCTGGGGGTAACACACTTCAAGCGTCTCTTCACGGCGCCGAATGTTGTAAATCTACCAGATATCATCAGACTTGCAGAAAATTTCCCTCGTTTTGTTGGACAGGAAGATATTTAAGACCTCACTAATCCGGTCACTATACAAGAGCTGGAAAGTACACTCAAATGGTTTAAGAAAGATAAGAGCCCGGGGCTAGATTGCTGGCCTGTGGAATTCTACCTGGCTTTCTATGATCTGTTGGGTGAGGACCTTTTGGAAGTTGTTGAGGAGAGCAGGATCTCGGGGCACATACATCCGCCTATGAACCAGACCTTCATTGCCTTGATTCCCAAATCCGATGACCCCACATCCTTCAATGATTTTCGCCCTATCTCCCTCTGTAATTGCCTCTACAAAATCATAGCCAACCGCATTAAACCTATCCTGTCCTCACATATATCAGCAGAACAATTTGCTTTCCTCCAAAATCGCCACATCCAAGAGGCCATAGGCACTGCCCAGGAAGCTTTACACTCCATCAAGTTGAAGAACCTCAAAGGTGTGTCTCTAAAGATTGATCTTGCAAAGGCTTTTGATAAGGTAAACTGGCTATACCTTAAGATGATTCTTACCCATCTGGGTTTTCCCCATCTGTTTATAAACTGGATTATGGGGTGTGTATCTTCTGTCTCCTTTGCCATTCTTATAAATGGTGCAGCCTCTGCCCGTTTTTACATCAACAGGGGAATCAGGCAAGGCTGCCCACTTTCCCCCCTACTTTTTCTTATTGTTATGGAGGGACTGAGTAGGCTCATTGAGGATGCAAAAAGGAATGGGGAACTCAGTGGTCTCAAAATTACTGAACAGTACTCCCTTACCCACCTATTGTTCGTCGACGACATACTAATCTTTCTCAATGGTAGCGTCCGAGACAGCATTGCATTAAATGATATTCTTCTACTCTTCTGTAAAGCCACGGGCATGGAAATCAACAGGGACAAATCCACCAGATCATTGATGAGATGCACACAACAGGAAACTCAGTTGGCAATCCAGTTCTTCCCCTTCTTGGAAAATAACTTGCTGGAAGGAATCAAATACCTCGGATTCAGATTAAGGCCGGATGGATATAAATCTGAACACTGGTCGTGGCTTATTAACAAAATTGAAAAAAGGATCACCTGCTGGCATCATCGTTTACTGTCAAAAGCTGGTAGGTTATTGTTGATCAAATCAGTACTTGAGGCCACACCAGTTTACTGGATGTCCCTTACATGGATTCCAAAAGGCATTCTTCAAAAAATTCAACAAATATGTAACAGGTTCCTGTGGAATGGTAATAAAAAGGGAAAGATATTTGCTTGGACAAGATGGTCCCTCGTTTCCATGCCAAAGAAATGGGGTGGGTGGGGTCTAAAATCCCTTTCAGAATTTGCACAAGCTTTAACAGCTAAACAGGGCTGGTCACTCCTCAAGATGGACAGCTTATGGGCAGAGGTAATACATCAAAAGTACATTTGGCCTTCCAATATCATTGAATGGCTTCGCAGACCCTCTTGGAACTATCAGGGAATTTCTGCGATCTGGAGGGCCACACTAAAAGCTTTGCCACTCATCAGAGATAACCTCTTATGGAAAATTGGCAATGGAGCACGGGTCGGTATTGGCCTAGACCCTTGGCCTGGTTCAGGGAACGCACACCTCCTGCCGGAAGGTCTGATCAGACACCTCAACAACGGGGGCATTAAATATCTGGCACAGATTGGTGATCCTCATCGATCAACCATTTTCACACAGGCATGGGTCACGGATCAACAGTGGCACCTGACAGATGAATGGACTGAACATTGGCAAAGATACATTCAGGCACTTTCCGAATCACACATCAAGCTTCATGAGAAGGAAGATGAACTAATATGGGCACCTGCTAAATCTGGTATATATGCACCAAAGCTCGGCTACTTAAAGATCATCGAGGCCAAGAAGCCTGATATTCAAAAAAACTGGTGGAAGGATATCTGGCAACTTCAAGCTCAGCCAAGGGCCAGACTTCTAATGTGGAACATTTTAGCAAACAAGCTTCCAACAGGCGCTATTCTCAAAAACCGGGCTTTCGCTGGACCTACTTGGTGCGTACTCTGCAGAAAGGAGGAGGAATCTACGCCCCACCTATTCCTCACCTGCGAAGTCACAATGGATATATGGCAGCAGGTCAAACAGACCCTCAATATAACCACTGTCTGGCACGCAGTAGATATACCCTCAGCCTGGGATCAGTGGTGGACTGCGGTGGCTACGGAAAAGGCCAGAAATTTACCGCTAGTGGTGTCCTGGTTCATTTGGAACAAGCGCAATGACATCATTTTTGAGGATGGCAGGGTTAACTGGCAGCTACTTCCGCCATCCATTTGCGCAGCATACACAGAAATCCCATTTGAAAACAAAATTAATCCTCCCAGGCATATCATGCCCGAAAACATTAACAGGGATATGCCTTGGGCTTACTTCGATGGGGCAGCACCGGCGCATGGTTGTGGAGGGGGTATATTATTTCATCTAACAGAAACACATTATTTTCACCTGAGATTAGGACTCGGCCCGGGTACCAATAATCATGCTGAGCTTATCACACTGAGACATCTTCTATATTTTGCACTATCCAAAAACTGTCGACAAGTTCAAATTTTTGGGGACTCAAAGATTGTGATTGATTGGGCAAACAATAAAACTATCTGTCATGCATTTTCTTTGAAACACATCTTGGAAGAAATTGTTTTTTTAAAAACACATTTTGACCGGATCACTGTTTCTCACATCTACAGGGAAAGAAATGCAACTGCTGACCGGCTCTCGAAAGAAGCAGCGGATCGTCCTCTAGGAGATTGGATGATTGAAGAATACAATCCAGAGGGGATGCACAGATACTATCATCGTCCCTATATCGACGGCCTACAACAAGGGGACATCCTCCCCATCTGAAATTTTTGATATACATGTCCAATATTTTGTATATATCAGCGTAGCTCTGATCGGCACTATATAGTTATCTCACGGCATGAGGTTATACCTCAAACTCTGCTTATTTATGAATATCTGTGTGATACTGTTACATATTTTTGTTGGATACAGATCCACCGTATCCACTGTGACACCTACAGGACTGGTTTATTTGTAAATTTTTGAACAGTGGTAAAGCCACACTACTGCATATGCCTTGGCATCAACAGCATGTAATCTCTATTATCTCTTTTTAATAGAAATTACGAACTCTATTTTCCTCGGAAAAAAATTGCATGCGTACCCTCTGCTTCAATAAAATATGTTCTAACATAGTCTGATGCTAATGGAAGAAGGGCTAAATGGATTGCAAAGTTGATTGAATTTAACATAGAATTGAAGCCCACCAAACTGGTCAGAGGACAGGGCCTTGCCAGACTAATGGCAGAAGAAAATTGCAAAATGCTGGACATAAATCTCATGAGCACAATTTCAGGGAATGGTCAGACCGAAGAAGAAACAGCTGAACCAGGGAAAGAACAGTCATTAGCAGAAAATCTAGCTTCTTGCAACTAGTACTTTACAATAGCTCAATTTTTGCTGAAGCTAGAAATTCCTCTAGGCCTTAGTTCAAGCCAAGCCAGAACTATTAAGCTCAGGGCAGCCAAATATTGCATTCATGAAAACCTACTCTACTGGAGGGACCCCTCTGGAATTCTTTTGAGGTGTCTGGACAAAGAACAATCCATTGAAGTCATGCAGCAATTTCATTCCAGCATGTGTGGAGGGCATCATTATTGGAAAACTACAGCCCATAAGATTCTTAGAGCTGGGTACTATTGGCCCTCCTTATTTTCTGATGTCTTTTTATTTGTTAAATCTTGTGACAGGTGCCAGAGGTTCGAAGGAAAGCAACAGTTGAAGTCCCTGCCCTTAAAACTCATACATGTTAGTGGCCCTTTCTAGTAGTGGGGCTTGGATTTCATTGGAGAAATCAATCCACATTCCAGTGGCCAGCACAGATGGATCTTAGTAGCCACAAATTACTTCACTAAGTGGATTGAAGCAATCCCTACCAGAAAGGTTGATCATAATGTGGTCATGAGGTTCTTGATAGAGAATATCTTTACCAGATTTGGTTGTCCACATAAATTGGTTACAGACAATGCAGCAACCTTCATGGCAAAAGAATTGGTGGACATGTGTGATTCAATGGGCATTAAGTTGGTTCATTCCACCTCATATTACCCTCAAGGCAATGGTCTAGCAGAATATTCCAACAAAAGCCTAATAAGTAATGAAGAAGCTGTTGGAAGACAACAAGAAGAATTGGGATTCTAAACTCAAGTATGCACTGTGGGCTGA
Organism: Pinus tabuliformis; assembly: GCA_031772625.1. Taxonomy (NCBI): domain Eukaryota; kingdom Viridiplantae; phylum Streptophyta; class Pinopsida; order Pinales; family Pinaceae; genus Pinus; species Pinus tabuliformis. The sequence goes on along the minus strand of CM062818.1, from coordinate 351,033,402 downwards.
CAGAGTAACCACCAAGAAATCCACTGGGAACTCTCCATTCAAGTTGGTATATGGCACTAAAGTTGTATTCCCAATTCAATTAACCCTCCCTGTGGCAAAATTCCTACAAGAAGAGCAGGATGGGAAAGAAGACATGGCAAAAAGGATCATTGATTTAGCAGAGGTACATCAGATCAGAGAACAGTTGGTGGAGAAGTCTGTAGCACATCAGAAGAAGATCAAGGAAGCTTTTGACAGAAGAACCAAAACAGATAATTTTCAGGTTGGAGATTTGGTTCTGAAGTGGGATGCACTAAAAGAGAAGAAAGGAAATCATGGGAAGTTTGATGCTTTGTGGACAGGGCCTTTTATCATTTTTCAAATCCAAGGAAACAATACTTTCATACTGCAAAGTATGGGAGGGGAAACAGTTTTTGATGGCCCAGTTAATGGGCGGTTTTTGAAAATTTATGTTGCTTAAGGTCTTCTGGCCTTAAGGTTGTAAATATGTTATTTTATCAGTTTTTAGTATAAGCTCAGTTAGACTCCATGCCCAATGGAACACTAGGAAATTTTGCTAATTTGGTTTTCACAAGAAAGGCAATGATCTGCAGTTCTTGAGACCTCACAAGGAGGATCTCATCCCCAGAAGGAGCCAGTGTTAGTTCTGCTACATATTGCTGATATTCGAGGAGCAGGAGTGGGCTCGGTCCTTGGTTTTGCTCAAAGGAGGCCCATACCGGTCGCTCTCACCTTCCCCTTCACCCCATCCATCCTCTTTTCACCTCCATTTCCCGGGACTTGCTGTTAAAAATCATATAAAAACCTTTGCTCTTAAGCCCCAAGCGCTAAGCTTAAAACCCCATAACACTGCCTCCACACGACCCTGCGCCTTCACAAACCATTTACCCGCCATCATAGCCGTCGACTGCCACACCCAACGAAAAACCTGCTTAGTTGATTCCTCACCGTCCGATCATCTCCGTCGCAATCGGACGGCATTCGCTCTTCCTACGCCCGCGAAGTGACAGCCCGTTAACGCGTGATAGAGGGCAGTTTCCACTGCCATGCATCACCCTCTGAATGGTATCACATGCCCTTGTACCTTTACCGCCCATCGTCTGAAATCAATGCGATTGATACTGCCCACCGCCGAAACTGCCTTTCCCGCCCGTTAAATCCCGTGTACCTCCTCCGTCCGATGACCGTTGGATCTGCCCACCCGAGATCCAACAGCTCATGATCGCCTTGCTCTCGCTTCCTCCCAATACCTCCTCCCAATACCTCCCACCGAGCCATATCCGCCATCCATCTACTCAATCTGACGGCCAATCTTGTTCCTCCATCCAGTTCGCCCACCTGCTACGTAGTCCACGCTCCTTAACTGCTCCGTGCACCCAAGGGACTAAGAGAACCAGTTTTCGGTACTGTTTGCATTTGTTCCTCAACGACCGCATTTAACAAACAGTATGGCTGAGTAGGAAAAAGATGGAGCTCGAGCAAGTGAGTGCATTTAACAATTATGGGGTTTCGTTCTACATGGCACTCCACCTGCCCGAAAAGGACAGCAGAGCACCTGAGAAGATCGGATTTGTTCACTGAAACAGGCAAATTGCACCAGAGACTCCATTAGACAGTTAAAGCAGTTGGTGGTCAATTATGACCTCCCCATACTTAGAATGGCCGAGTGCCTTTGTATTCAAACTCTATATATGCCTAGAAAGAAGATTTAATCAGCGTTGATGGTAGTTGTTTGGATGTAAGGTTCAACTTTTGGAGACTGTAACTACCTTGATACTTGCAGCGTCTCGTCTTCATTTTCAGTTAATACAAGCTTCTTTTGTTGTTAATTGCTCACTTTCCATTTCTATTATGTTCTAGGTTGTGCCTGATATGTAGTTTTCCTGAACTCTTGATGTTTAGCATTAGAGGAGTTGTCATCCTACCTCTGTGTCTAAATCTTGCATGTATCAGTGAATGTGTCATTCAGGTTTCTTTTCACTTAGTGACAGAGAGCTGTCATCCTGTCTGTACACTAGGGAATTAGATTTGCATACCTCTTTACTAGTTGCAACCGGCCATCACAAGGTCTTGTGCATCTGCTGGTGTGGTCAGTATTCTCCATATTCACCCAAATCTCTGAACTGTGAGTAATTGGTGGTCTAAAGCCTTATAGTCTGGGGGTGTTCATGCATGTCTGGAATTAAGCATAGTAGAAGTGGTTATCTGGCTTGAACAAGCATCATTCCTTCCATTCATCCATTTCCAACATTAAGTTGAGTTTGTAATGTTCCTGAGAATCTCCGAGCTACAACCTAGGAGAGTTTCTTGGGGTGATAACACGTACCCCACCATCTTGCGAGCGTAGTGCGCAGTGCCCAATCCAAGGCCTGGAAGCATTTCTTTTCTGGTACCTCCCTTTCAAATGCATCCAAAAAGATATCTACCTCATTCAGACCATCATAAGTAGGTATATTTCTTACCTCTAATGACACACAGCATAGCGACCGGGTCATCATGTTGCAATTCAGCGTAGTTACTTCATGTAACTGATTCTGCCAGCGTTCTATTTCTTCATCGAAGTCCGAAGTGCAGGAACTCTCACGATCCCATGTAATTTGTCCATCCGTGGTGGGATTCACCAAATCTTGGTCTCGCGTTGTTATCTTATAGATACAGTCCAGGTCATCATCACTCTCATAATCGCGGACAAGTTCAGTGTAGCGTGATCCTTCAGTAGGATCAAGGGGTATTATTATGCGCAGCGATTTCTTCTCAAAGATCATCTTTCGCTTCTTCAGATTGATTACCCCGTTCATATCAGTAGCCCAGTAAATTCTGAGGAGCACAGGATAGGGATTGTTGTCATCCACTATCTCTATTACTTCAAAGTCAGCTAGTGCACTCTCTCCCTCAATATCCACGGTCACCCCCTGCAGTCGCCCCATGGGGATGATCTTCTGTTGATTCGCCATCCTTAGCTGAATTGGAGACCATTGCAGCATAGGTCTCCCCATCTATTCCCAAGTCTATTTTGGTAGGACATTCGCATCTGACCCGAGGTCCAAAATGACCTGATCCATTTCATACTCTCCTATCTGTGTGGTCAGTCTCATCTCCCATCCCATCCTTGTTTTATGCTTTCCAATCTTTCGTACTATGCGTGGCTCACCTAGCGCGGTTCCAGTGCATCTATTTATGAGTTCCTGTAATCCTTTCATAGCCTTACTGTCGCACAGCAACTTCATACAAGTTTCCAGGAAAGTTGTGAGCATAGAGGGGTCCATCTCCTGCTCAGGCTTATCCTTGCTTCCTAAGGTGGAGGCCTCAGTGAAGCTCTTCTTAGCTTCCATGAAGGTTTCACGTGTGCGCTCCAAATCGAACTCAGCCTCCTTCACTGGAGCTTTGCGGACCCACGCACTGTCTTCTAGTTGTTTCCCTTTGTCATCTCTCGTCGCAATTCCACTTCTGAGCACTATATTTACGTTTGGATCTTCTTCGCATGGCTCAGACCTCATCATCTGCAGGTTCTGAGTCAGCAGATGTGGTGGCATCCCTTTGTCACATATCCTAGCTATCAGCGTAGGACAGTCTTCTATTTCATGATCAAACAGCGTGAAATACTTGAACGACAAATGTGTTGGGTTAGTGCAATCGTGGGAATAATGTTCTCGTCCCCCACAATTGTAGAAGATCAACTATCCTCGACCTCTGCCAGGTCCTCCTCTGCCTCGGCCTCGTCCGTGTCCCTAAAATCTTGTCTGTGCCATCCCTACGCTCTCGTCAAGGGGACGTGTTTCGACCTGAACCCTATATGCGAGAGTTCTATCTATCATCAGTTCATAACTCTGCAATTACACTCATCATGCCCTACCGATCTACAAAAGTTGCAGAACAACTATTGTGGTGTCTGTACATACTTTTGTAGCATATGACAGTTATATGTGGCATGTTTTCCTGCTACCTGACAGATAGCGCACCATAATGCAGGCCCCGCACTAGGTCCTACTTAAGCTTCTGTCCTTAAAGGCATCGGTCCTCCTCCTGCAATATAGTTCGCAAAGACTGGATAATGGTCTTTGTCATGACCCTGACTCTTACATTTTAGGCACCATACTTCCTCGTGTACCTCTGGTCGAGTCATCTTGTCTTGCTTCAGACTTTGCATCTCAAGGCATAGATTCTTCAGTTGTGCATGGATCTACTGAACTCCTAGATTAGGATCTTGCATCAAAGTTTCATGTAGTCTCATGGAAATCTCCAAGGCCTCGTCCTGAGTCGCTATCTTCTACTGCGACAGCGCACTCCTTAAGTGTGGTAGTAGCGAGGCCACAAACCACTCGCGATGTTGTCTATCTGTCAAATTCATGTTGGCTTCGCGGATTGTACATTTCAGCCTCCAATCTAGTTCCCAAGGTGTCTCGCCTGGTTGCATCGCAATCTCTTTGAATCCCACAATCAACTACGCCTCCGATTTAGGCCTATTAAATTCCCTATTTATTGTTGTCTATATATCTGCCACTCAAGCATTCGAGTTATCATTCGATTACTTGATATACCAGGTTAGCGCGCGATCTTGCAGGGCACTAACTAATGTCGCCTTCTTTATATGATCATCTGTAACACCTTGTGCTTCCCATACAGCTTTCACGATGAACCATAATTGATCTGGATCCTCATTTCTCAAGCCTTTGAACAAAGGAAGCTTTACTGTGTTTTCCATACTGAACTGTAGTGGAGACGGAGGTGGTATGGGTGAAGTTAGAGGTGATGGTGGTGAAGTTGGAGGTGGTGTGGACGAAGATGCTATTCGCAGGAATCCTTGCCTTATTTACTGCATAGCACTTCACGAAGAAACCTTTTCTATCCCTTCCTCGTTACCTCGCGGAGGTGAAATCAATGGACTATACTCTGGACCCTTTCGTCCTTCATTCCTGTAAGTTTTTCCGCTCCGCATAGTTTTGAACCTCAAGGTAGCTGCATGACCCATTTTTCGCACAATAGCATTTTAATCCAAGTATTCAAGGATTTCACGTACTTACCTCATGGTCCTTTGAAAAATCACTGCTGCACCTCGTTGTAGCTGACTGAGGTGTCAACCGTGAATTCAATCACAAATCCTCCAATGATGCGATCAAGCCAATGATCGACAGTGCGGGCAATCTTATCCTCTGATGCTTCCAACCTTTGCACTAGCTCTGGGGTCCACATAGTAGGATAGTCAAGTTTCCACCTTCCTTGGCTATCTGCTAGCATCGTGATCCACTTGTATAGTTCAATCAGGAAGGAGCATAAAAAGATCTCGTGGATCTCTCTATACAGGTATCTGTCCAACCATTGTTCCTTTGTCAGTCGCAGATTTTTGTTCTCTTGCACCGTGAATTCGTGGATCTTTCTATCCAACCAGTCTCCAATTTCTTTCTTAGTTGGATTCCAATGGTTAGACAGAACCATTTTTTGGCTTGACGGGGCCTGACCCAGGTTCAGCGTTAATTTTCCAAACAAATCCCTACACTACTGGCCCTTTTGGCATCAACCCGTGGAGCATGGACTGAAGTCTCACCCAAAGTAGTATGGGGGATGCTGGAACCAAGTTTCCGCACCCTGAGATGGTCTTGATGTCATTTAATTCCCTCTATCCCTGCCTTTGCGCAGGTTGCTTTGATCTAGGGCTTGCAAGGCAAACCTTGTGTTCTATTCTTCAATACCTCCATGGAAGGATATGATTGTCCTTCGTGCAGCCCGAGCCTTCTGCTCAGGTACTTTCTCGCTGCTATGGTAGCGTATCGTACAAATTCCCTAATTAATATAAGTGCCTTTCTTATATTATTTAACAATTATAGTTATCCCCGCGTAAACATATATTTGTATATGCGTTCAGTTATTCAATGTAATTGCATTCATTTGCACACCATATAAGTATAATAAATAAAATTCATTCGTAACATATCAAGATGCATCAACAGAACAAAGACATAGAAATTGCAAAATATCTCTCTTTATTAATATCTTCCAAGTGGTTACAAACTCTGTCTGCCCTGCACACACAGCTGCAGGGGTCCGCGCACTTAGCTGCAGACTTCTACCGTAGGCCTCTACACACTTAGCTGTAGAGCCTTTTACCTATGCTACAACCCAAGACTTATACTTCTTTCTCTAGAGCTATGATTCTATTACATCATCCATCATTGTCTGTCTCCTTCCAAACTACTTAGAGCTTAGCTCTTTTTATACAATCCCTATTGAAAATAGCAACAAGAAATGCTAAAAATAGAAGTGCTAAAAATAGCACTACTATAAATAGCATTTTAGGATACATTCAAATTTTAGTTATTCCCTAAACTAAAATTGAGAATTAAAATTCGAATTTGATCTTAGCAGTTGTTTGTAAAATAATTAATTAATTCATCTTGAGTTAATTAGTTGTAGAAAATCAAACATGAAGTCTATGTGAAGACATGCAATAGTTTCCCCTTTGATTGAGGAAGTTATCCCTTGATTAAGGAGATCAGGATGAGTTGTACTTTGAGTTGTAATTAGTTAGCTCAATTAATTGAGTTAAGTCCAGTTAGATTAGTTCCAACAGTTTGTGGAACTGATTGTGAGTTCAGTTAGTTAATGCATGCATGCATGTAACTGTTGCACTTCAGATAACTGAATATTATCTCATAAATAACTCATGCATGTCAGTTCAGTCAGAGACCCAGTTGAGATCAGATGATGGGACAGTGTACTATCAGTTCCAGGAATATTCCATTGAGGATATCTCTTGCATGCAGAAGGAATTCATTTCTTGAGGATTGTGTAGTTATTTCTGAGTTTTAATGAGTGTGTGATCTGGGAATTCACACAGGTGGAAGCATTGGACCCCAGGAGAAACTGCGTAAGGAAATAGGAGGCTTGGAGGACTGAGGGAAGGCATATGTTGTTTCTATTCAGTCTGTGAGTTGTATTGAGGGATTGTACTGAGAGGTGGATAGCTTGTGAGCTAAAGCTTTGTGTAATATGGACATATTTCAACTTGTATGATAATACAGAGATCGAGGTTTTTAGCTGAGGCTTTCCCCAGAGTATTCTTCTGTGTTCATGTGTGATTGCTTTCTCATTCTCTGTTATATGTGTTCTATTTGATCTTGCTCATAATCGATTAAGCTTTTGCAAGTTTGTTTGTAGAAGTAGATCAAGTATTTTGCTTTAGTATATTGCATTATCAGGTGATCTATAGTGGGAATTTCTACATGGTATCAAAGCAAAGGTGATCAAAGCAAAGAACAGTATACAAAGAAGGGAGAAGTTCGAAGTTTGAAGTTCTTGATTATAGAATTCGAATTCTTATCACATCTCAAATTTCACCAATGGCGTTCAACGGTTTAAGACTCGAGTATGCCCTTGATGGCAGCTCGAATTATATAGCCTGGAAGGATCGAATGGAAGTGGTATTATAGGACAATAGTCTAAAGGAATTCATTGATCAAGAAGTCCCCAAGCCAGCAGCAGCTAATGCCCAAGAATTGGCAGAATGGAAGAAATTTATGGCTAGAGCGAGGAGAATCCTCCTGGAGGGAGTTCGAGACCACATTGTCTCAAGCCTCCATGGGAAGGAGACACCATTTTCAATGTGGAAAACATTGAAGGATCTATATCAGAATAGCAGCAATCAGAGGAAGCTGGCGCTGAAAGACAAGCTTCGGAAAATCAAGTGTGAAAAGGGCGACACGATCTCTACATATCTGAACAAGCTCACCACCTACAGGGATGATCTTGGAAGTGTAGGGATCATGACTGCCGATGATGAAATGGTGATTCTTGCTCTCCTCGATCTTCCTAAGAGCTCGCATAGCTACCAAGATTCGGTAAATGGAAGAGAGAAATTGCCATATTGGGAACAACTTTGGTCGGATCTGATGCAGGAGGAGATAAGAAGAAGCACCAGAGATGGATCTTCATCAAAGTGAGATGATGAAGAAAATATGGCCTTAGCGAGTAAGGCGAGGAAAGGGAAAGGGAAGGCATCCCATCCCAAATCCAGTTCTTCCCATGGTGGGAATAAGTTTGACAAATCGAAAGTGTGATGCTTTCATTGTCATGAGGTGGGCCATTATGCTACGAATTGTCCACAGAAGAAATCCAAGAAGGGATCCTCGAAAGGATCAGATGGTGAGGCATTGGCCTCACAGTTCGAATTGGATTTCTCTCTCATCGCATGCATGGTTTCATCCATGGTGGGATGTGTTTGGTACCTGGACAGTGGAGCTTCATTCCACATGACCGGAAACAAGAATCTTTTCAGTACCTTGGAGGAAAAGAATCTCCAGATGTGGATCGATATGGGCAATGATGGAAAGTACCGTGTTTCAGGTGAAGGTACAGTTGTGTTTCAGAGGGAGCATGGAGCTCCTCTCACCCTGATTGATGTAAAGTATGTACCGGGTCTGAAGAAGAATCTTGTGTCTGTCGCTATGCTGGAAGACAAAGGCTATGATGTAGTCTTTAGTAAAGGAAAGGTATTCCTGAGGCATATCGGCACTGGACAGACCAAGAGAATTTGGATTCGAGTAAAGAATCTCTACAAGCTGGAGGTAGATGATTGTGCTGCATTGAGTTCCAAAGCAAAGTTGGTGTAGAGCCAAGATGTTGGTGAGCTATGGCATAGAAGATTGGGCCACTTGCACCATGGGGCCTTGAAGATCATGCAGCAAATTTCTACCGGACTTCCCAAGGGAAAACTAGAGTAGACGGATACATGCAAAGGTTGTACCTTGGGTAAGTATGTGAAATCTTCCTTTCAAGATCGAGACAGTAGAGCTGGAGCAATCCTGGAGCGAGTTCACACAGATGTGTGTGGACCATTCTCTACAGCCTCCACCACTAAACAAAGGTACTATGTTATTTTTATTGATGATTTTTCTCGTAGATGTTGGATCTAATTTATGAAGAAGAAGGATCATACCTTCTCAAGGTTTTGTGAGTTTAAAGCCTTGGCAGAGAAAGGATCTGGAAAGAAAATAAGGGCCTTGCGTAGTGACAATGGTGGAGAGTATGTCTCCCAACAGTTTAAGGACTTCTGTGCAACAGAAGGAATTAAATGTGATTTGACGGCACCCCATAACTCACAGTAGAATGGGGTGGCCGAAAGGAAGAACAGATCGATTGTGGGATCAGCTCGAGTGATGTTGCATGACCAAAGCCTACCACTTCATTTGTGGGCTGAGGCATGCAATACAGCAGTATACTTGCAGAATAGAAGCCTGCACCATATACTAGGGATGAAGACACCAATGGAAGCCTTTTCTAGGAAGCGACCATATGTGAGTCATTTCAGGATCTTTGAATCATCGGTTTATTTCCATGTGACCAAAGATGCCCAGAAGAAGCTAGATCCAACAGCTGAGTTCGAGATACTTGTGGGGTACATTGATACACCCCACAACTATCGGGTGTTCCTACCTACCAGTCAGAGGACAGTGGTACGTAGATATTTGAAGTTCGACGAGCAGAAAGCCATGCAATTATCACTTGAGAGGGAGCTCAAGTTGCATGCAAAGGAGGAACTTTTAGTTCCTAAGGAGGAGGAGCCTCAGACTGATGCGGAGCAGCCGCATGTAGAGGATCCAGGAATGGAGACATCCACTCATGCTGAGTCTTCCAGATATGGGTGGAAACGCTCAAGGAAAGCTGACAGGTTGATGTTGGATGCATGAGAGAATGTGGGACAACCATCTTCTCAACGCAGACAGAGGAGGTCACCCAAGCGGTACACTAGTTACATGGCCCTGGTTGGGGAGTGTATAGAGACCGAACCTTCTTCATTTAAGGAAGCAGTGCAGCAACCAATCTGGGTTGATGCAATGGTGGAGGAGTATGACTCTATCGTTTGGAACTGTGTTTGGGATGTTGTCCCTAGACCTCAGGACAAGTCAATGGTTAGTTCCTGATGGCTTTACAATGTAAAGCAGGCAGCTGATGGCAGTGTTGAGAAACATAAGGCAAGGTTTGTTGCCCGTGGTTTCTCACAGGTTGAGGGGATCGATTACGATCAGACTTTTGCTCCTATAGCAAGGTAATCATCTATCAGATCGATGTTGGCCTATCAGCTTAGATGGGTTAGAAGATCCATCAGATGGATGTGAATACTACGTTCCTTAATGGGAAGATTGAGGAAGAGGTGTACATTGAGCAACCGGAAGGTTTTGAGACCTTCGATCGTGAGTCGCATGTGTGCCGACTCAAGAGGGATTTTTAGAGGTTGAAGTAAGCACCTCGTGCTTGGTACACCAAGATCAACAGTTATTTCACCAAGTTGGGCTTCACCAAGAGTGAAGCAGATGTGAACCTTTACCACATCATGGTAGAAGGTAAGCCATTGATCATTATTCTTTATGTGGATGATCTAATTTTGACAGGTGATGATCAGTTGATCAAGTCTTGCAAGGAGGACCTTGCAAGAGAGTTCAAGATGAAATACATGGGTCTTATGCACTACTTTCTAGGCATGGAAGTGTGGCAGAAGGATGGGGAAGTGTTTGTGTCTCAAGGAAATTATTCCAATGAGATACTCAGGTGATTTCACATGGATAAGTGCAAGCCCATGCAGACTCCTCTAGCTGGTAACTAAAGGAAGGAGGATGCTACTTCAGGTGAGGTAGTAGTTGCTACTGTTTATCGGCAGCTTGTGGGTTCATTGATGTATCTAGTGAACATACGACCAGACTTGTGCTTTGCGGTGAACCAGCTGAGTCAATCTATGGTTCAGCCTACCAAGCTATTTTGGAAGGCAGCGAAGCATGTGCTGAGATACCTCAGAGGCACATCTCAGTATGGATTGTGGTATAGATGAACAGAGGGAGTGAAGCTGCAGTTCTTCACAGATATAGCTTGGGCAAGGAGTCCATCAGGCCGGAAGAGCACTTCTGGAGGAATCTTCAACCTTGGTTTAGCTGCAGTTTCCTGGTACAGCAAGAAACAACGGTCAGTTGCACTTAGCTCAACAGAGGTTGAATACATGGCTGCCATTCAAGTAGCATGCGAGGTCATTTGGATGGGGAAGATTCTAGTTGGATTGTTTGGTCCGAGGATGGATCCAATTGTGATCTATTGTGATAATCAGAGTTGTATCAAACTCTCTGAGAATCCAGTATTTCATGACAGGTCCAAGCACATAGATATCCGGTATCATCATCTTCGAGACTGTGTGGTGAAGAGGATCATGTTGTCGATGTATGTTTTGACCAAAGAACAAGATGCAGATATTTTGACTAAGGAATTGTCAAAATGCAAGTTCGAGTTCTACAGAGACAGGATTGGGGTGATTGATAATCCCTTTCTTGTTGAGAGGGAGTGTTGAAAATAGCAACAAGATATGCTAAAACTAGAAGTGCTAAAAATAGCACTGCTATAAATATCATTTTGGGATACATTCCAATTTTAGTTAGTCCCTAAACTAAAATTGAGAATTAAAATTCGAATTTGATCTTAGCAGTTGTTTGTAAAATAATTAATTAATTCATCTTGAGTTAATTAGTTGTAGAAAATCAAACATGAAGTCTATGTGAAGACATGCAATAGTTTCCCCTTTGATTGAGGAAGTTATCCCTTGATTAAGGAGATCAGGATGAGTTGTACTTTGAGTTGTAATTAGTTAGCTCAATTAATTGAGTTAAGTCCAGTTAGATTAGTTCCAACAGTTTGTGGAACTGATTGTTAGTTCAGTTAGTTAATGCATGCATGCATGTAACTGTTACACTTCAGATAACTGAATATTATCTCATAAATAACTCATGCATGTCAGTTCAGTCAGAGACCCAGTTGAGATCAGATGATGGGACAGTGTACTATCAGTTCCAGGAATATTCCATTGAGGATATCTCTTGCATGCAGAAGGAATTCATTCCTTGAGGATTGCGCAGTTATTTCTGAGTTTTGATTAGTGTGTGATGTGGGAATTCACACAAGTGGCAGCATTGGACCCCAGGAGAAAATACGCAAGGAAATAGGAGGCTTGGAGGACTGAGGGAAGGCATATGTTGTGTTTATTCAGTTTATGAGTTGTATTGAGGGATTGTACTGAGAGTTGGATAGCTTGTGAGCTAAAGCTTTGTGTAATCTGGACATATTTCCACTTGTATGATAATACAAAGATCGAGTTTTTTAGCTGAGGCTTTCTCCAGAGTATTCTTTTGTGTTCATGTTTGATTGATTTCTCATTCTCTATTATATGTGTTCTATTTGATCTTGTTCATAATCGATTAAGCTTCTGCAAGTTTGTTTATAGAAATAGATCAAGTATTTTGCTTTAGAATATTGCATTATTAGGTGATCTAGAGTGGGAATTTCTACAATCCCATGGTCCGCGAACCATGGGTAGTTCTCTTATAGCCGACTTTATTTTTACAAAACTAAGGGCGAACTACCATTTATGACACATAACACCTTCGCGCTCCACGACCACAAATTGCAGAGTCTTTACAATAATTTTACAAAAATTGACTTAAACATAGGCTTTTAGCCCCAAAACTGCCCTTGGGGGATCCCGCTCCCAACACAAACCCACACAATGAGGTAGCTCAGCCCACTCACAATGCTGAGGTACAACACTTCCAAATATCTCCTCTTGATCTCAATGGTATTCATATCATCTTTGAAAGAATATTACAAAAAAGGATATTCTCTTGATGCCATTGAAGGACAACATGCAGAAAAAGAAGATCGAAAAGAGAAGAGCAAGGAATCATGGGTTGCACTTCATGAAGAGAAGACATCAAAATCAGAGATTGAGAAATCTCCCCCATGGTTACCACCAAATCCTCCATGTATTCAAGAGAACAATCAACAAAAATAGGAAGATTTGAAGGTCATGGTAGAAGAAGACGTGAAGAATGATCCTATTAAGCAAGCAAACCAATGGCATCAAAGTTATATTGAGGTTTGGTTCCAGAAAATAAACAAGATGGAGCATCACTCTCTTCTTCAACTGTGCTTGCTATTTTCAAATTCAAAGCATTTGAACTCTAAAATTCAGGTACATGTCAAATCATATATTGCAAGCCTACACATAAGTTTATCTACCATCTTTATGTGCACATGGCTCCACTGGAAGTATTCCTACACTTGAAAATGATTTTGTATTTTCAAGTAGAGTAGGATTAAAAAAAAAAAATCTCAATTGAAAACCCCCTTTGAGGCGCCTGAGATTGGCTCATTGATTGAAAACCTCCATGAGGCAGTCAATAGGTTGGAAAAAAAAAGGAGAAGAAGAAAAGATCTTAAGTGAAAATCTCCTTTGAGGCGCCTAGGCAGACCTGCTAGTTGAAAACCTCATTGAAGCGACTAATAGGCCTAGAAGAAAAAATAAATAAAAATAAAAAAATCTTTTCTCTGGGTATCTCTCTCTCATGAATGTAAGTGCTCTCCAACCTTTGCAAGCATCAAAAACAAGTTAGCCACAAAAAGAAAAGTTGATCACAAGCCTAGTCAAAAGAAGTCAAATTTTGACTTTCTCCTCCTTTGCTCAAATGCTCCAACAGGACCAAGGCCATGCCAATCCATCACCCTCATCTATTTCCACCATCCACTCATCATTCCCAAACTTTTACCACTCATTTTCCTTGTTGTCCTAAAATACTACAGAAAATCTTATAGTTACTACAAGAAACATAAATACATAGAGCAGGAAATTATTTTGTCATATTTTGAAAACCATCCATCCATTTGCCAAGTTGTTTCATGGGAAGATGCATATGGATGATAGTAACATACCCAAGCAATTTTAGTAAATTCTAATGCACAATTTTCATGAGCGAAATCGACCTCCATCACGTCCAACCATTTTTGAATTTTCTCGATATTTATGCATCCATTTGCAAAGGTGTTTCATGGGGAGATGCATATGGATGATGGTAACATGCTCAAGCAATTTCAGAAAATTTCAGTGCATAGTTTTCTAGAAATCAACCTCCATCACCTACAACCATTTTTAATTTTTCTCGAGATTTGTGCATCCATTGGCCAAAAATTTTCTATGGGGAGGTGCATAAGGATTATGGCAACATGCTCAGAAAATTTTAGGTCAATCCATTATTAAATTTGGGATATATGGGTTTAAACAAGCTGCTACAGGGTTTCTTGTAGTTACTACAGGCTGCTACATGCTTTACTGTAGTACTACAAGATGTCCTAGTTTAGTACAAGAAACATGCTAAAAGATATAGGAAGGTACAGAATGTGAAATAAAGTTTGGGAAAGGTGTCTAATGGTGGAATAAGGTATAGGGAAGGTGAACATCACCCATGGCCAAGCCCATCACTCCAAGAAGGTCGGATTTGACTAAGATAGCTTGCTCATGGTAACTGGAAGATAGAGGTTTAGAATCACCAAGCTATGAAGACCTGTGTAGAAGAAAACAAAGGAAATTATCACCTCTAGAGGACCATGGATCGATCATCAACTCAGCAACAACATGCATGCCTCTCCAACAACCATCAAGTAGGTACAGGTATGCAATATTCTTGACCTCTTGTTTGAGCATATTATAGTTAGAAATTTGTTTTCCATGTATGAGAGATGAGGTTTGATAAGCTAAGGATGGGTCAGTAGTCTCAGCCACCTTCAACTAATTAATTTCAACTCACTCCTTCGCTCATGCAATGTGGAAAAGCCAAATTAGGAAGGGTGATGATTTCGAGGAATGGGGACAACAATTAAAAGAGGAAATTTGTGCAAATACCAAGTCACCAAAGAACTCCAAGCCCTCCATCCACTTCATATCCAATATCTATCCATCATTCATCCATCCCATTTCATAAGAAAAAAATTAACATTTTTCAAGCACAAACCCTACACTCTATCTCACCTTGAAAAATTCTTAAAAAAAACACACAGAGCACATCCTCTCCATTTTCACAAATCTACACTACTCTCTCTGAGCCCTAGCGTCATCCTCCAAACCCTCTACATCATTTCTCATCACTCCCATACAGTTAGAAGACCCTGAAAGAGAGGGAATGGCTGCTACATGAAGACAGAATGTTGCTATAAGAAGGAAGAAAGAAACAAATTGTGGTAAAAACCAAAATGGTAGTACCTAAGAGAGGCCTAATCAAAACATAGAAATCCAATTCCATTAGGAAATTATCTAGGCCGCAAAAGAGAAGGAGGTAAGAAGGCATTCACCATCAAAATATAACTCAAACCGCAGCGATGGAAAGAGGATTTCCAAGAGGTCTCTAATATATTTTTTGCTTTTGTCCAAGGCCTAAAAGAAGTTATAGAAAGGTAAGAGGCCATGAATATTAAAGAACCCATCTTGCGTAAAGGGAAAAATGCATGAATGTAAAAATCTGGGAGGCCACCAGGGTCATGAATGAGGCCCAATGAGGTCACTAAATTGCTCAGAGAATGAGCAACACTTTCAGCAGGGGGGTATGATGGGCCTCCAAATTAGACATAAATTAAGGCCCATATGATCATCCTTCAGTACATTAAACCTCTCTTTCTCCATTAGATAATGCATTTTTTACTTTAATATGTTCATTAGGAAGGTTTATGGATAATTGTATATTTGTGCCTAATATTATTTACTTCTGTGGAATATTATGAGAATATTGGGCAGATTATGGAGATTTGGAGAAGGAGATAATCTAGGGACCTGCTCCCTACTATAGGAGGATCAATATTAAATAATAAATCAACAAGATATTCTAGAATTGTGGCACAGATTGTGGAGCTCCAGTTATTGAGAAAATCTAGGAATGTGTTCCCTGCCATTTAATGTAGATTCCTAGTACTGGGAACCAGATCCATTAATCAAGGGATTTTAGAGGGGAAATATTCCTCCTTTCATGGGGAATGATTCCTAATCATTTTTTATAAGTACCAAGTCGAATTTTCCTCTAGGGGTGGATTTTTCTTAGTCTTCTTGTGGAGAGAACTCGTATTTTTGCAGCTCCACTTTCATTTCTTGCAGGGATGTAATTGTATTGATGGAAATAATGAATATTGGTGCCATGTTTAGCTTCTAAATCTTGGTCTCCTTCATAGGTCTCTGTTTTTCCTTGGGCTTGGCCATCCCAGTAGTCTCAGAACCCTTTTGTATCATTTACTTTTCTTCTTTTCACTTCTTATTCACATGCATCTCTTGTTCTTGTCTTTTTTCTATTTCTGCATTTAATATTAATGATTTCTTGTTGTAGGATTGGGTTAAATGGTTGAAGTAAGTTATTTTTCAGGATCACAAGCATCATTTAATCATTGGAACAAATTTGGAAGGTCATAGTTATCATTGAGTTACTTGGATTAGTTTGTTTATTCCCAAATCTAGATTTATGGAAGTCTTTTGTGGCAAATAACAGTAAATTTCTGTTATTTTTTAGAGCATTCTAACAAGCTTCAATGAAGTTGATTCCAATTGCATTAGGTCACAAAAAAATTCTAGTTAATAACAAAAATCACCCCATTTCATTTTCACTTGATTAGGTTGGGAATTCGATAGATTTACTCGCTCACTAGTTTTCGAATTTCTAGATTTTAGACTAGTAATTTTCTGTCATTTTTTAGCATGGGTTAACAAAGGTATTTTTTAGTGATTCCACTTGGAATGGAGACCTAAGACATCCTAGTTAATAAAAAAAAAATCTATCCAATTTGGATTTAATTTGGTTGGTCATTCGGTGAATTATAACTCCCTATGGAAAATTTGTTGTTTCCTATAGTAAACTACAGGAAACCATGTAGCAACCTTCCAACATGTATATACTTGCTTAGATTCGCTCAAGAAGCTTGGTTATTGTCCCTTAGGGTTGAATCAAGAACCCTAGGCTCTAATTAAATATTAGGGAAGACTAAAGACCACTTACGACTTGCCTTTTTACCCATGCAAAACATTTCAGTGATTTGGGTTAATGGACAAATTTGTGAATTGGATAATACAATGATAATTTTCTTGATTGCCACGTCCATTAAAATATGTTAATGGATATAAACTCTTTGAAATGTAATGGTTGGCATTTATCTTTACTTTATTCAATTAGAATAGGTTTCTTTCCTTGTATTTTCTTTCTTGCAATAGGTTAAGGTTTCCACTTCGATCATTTCATTTTCTGCAATTAGTTTAGGGTTTGATTTCATTACATGCACTCCATTACAGCATGACAATGAAGGAAGGACACATTGTATGTTTCACATATAGTGTCGATACCTCTTAAGTTTGTATGAACCTCGGGTTGATAATTAAAGTTGGTAGCCTTGGGAGTTGCAATATCAAGGCTCATCAATCTCCTCTCTCCTTCTTTATCAAAATAATAATCTACAATAGTAATATAATTCCCTCATATAAAAAAAGGGGGTGCCTTCTAGGGAAAAAACCCTAAATTACATAACTTCTACTGTTAGATCATCCGCCTAATGAACGGCCAAGATTGATTACGAAATTACAATATTTTACAAGGCAATTTTTCATCTATTTTTAGCTTCGAGGGAACTACCCCCGAACCCCCGTCGAGTGGGGGGCTCATAAAATTCTTCGTCACCCTCCCTAATGGTGATTAAACGAGTGGAGTTTCCACCCCATTAAAAATAGGGATCCAGCACAATTGAAACAAAAACCTTTAAATAATCAAGAACACAATTAGGCTCCACACCCAATATGTTGAAAGAGAAAAATGAAAATAATAGTAAAAAATATTGAGGAATATCAAGAAGAATAAATTTATTATAGAAATTAATATTTTGATTGAAGTCCCAGTAGTATTATAAATCAAATAATAGAAAAATGATGCTTGTTGAAGAACTTTGTTCTCAAGATCCTATTATTTTTAAGAAGAACTAGTGATATTACACTATGTTAAATTTCATATGCATTTCGAGAAATTACAAATTGGAAAAGTTGATGTAAATAATAATAAATTTAGTTGACCAATGAATTCTAATCTCAATATTGGATAAATTAGATCCCCTCGAGATTTAAAGTTTTACCAAGCTACAAGGAATTCTCTTGAGTATTCATAAATGAGCAAGAAAAGAATTAATGAGTTGGAAGATCCTTTATGTCACTGGCCATTGTTTATTGAACCATCGAATGCACTAAGATCCACTCAAGAACTTTATGGACCAAGTTTGAAAGTAAAAGATGCATTAAGTGTGTAATTGTAGGAGATTAGAAAATATGTGGCTAAAAATATTAATAAAAGACTTGGTGTAGTCCTACAATCAAAAGAACTAGTGGAAAGTTCACTTACTATTGCTTTTAGAATTACCACTTATAATGAGATTCTATAGAAGGAATAGAAGATAACGAGTATTTTATTGAAAATTCTCTATAAGTGTTTTCGTTGCTAGGGTATTTAATATGAATGAAATTAAAAGTAAAGAATATAATTTTCCCTCAAAAGCACTTCTTAAACACTTAAAAGGCTCAAACAATTTATTGTTTATTGATGTATTCTTTAAGCTTGTTGACATGTAAAACAACTAGATGGTCAACAAATGGTAGTAAATGCCATATTAAGAAAGAAAATTTGGCTGAAATGTGCATCCCGCAGAATGAAAATTTCGAAACAACTACAAAATTTTCAAAGGAATGTATTCAAAATGGTTAGTAGACTATGTCTAGCATGAGATAATCGCAGCACCATTACGGTATTTCACATAAAAAGGTTAAAAAATGCTACATTAATGTTAATTAATTTCAACAGCATAAAAACAATTGGAGTAGTTTTGTTTTCTTTCAAAAGTACAATATCAAATAGACTTCATCAAATGGACGAGAAGAGAGAGAAATATGTTTTCCAACATTACAAGTGAAAAGTTTTCTTAATTGATTCTTCCCACATATTCTTCTCATTTAATATTTAGTTATCTTTTTGTTTTAGAGTCAGTTTAAACTTGAAGGTTGTTTCTGATTGTTTTCTCCTTGCCTTTTTAGGTATTTTCATTTACATGGTCCATAAGCATTCCATCCCAATCTGTTTCGATAAACACATTTTTAATTACATGGGCATTTATAAAATTATTATTTTTTTATATTGGAGTGTTATGGGAAATTTTGTCACATTTGGTCAATAGGTCTACAAATTGGATCAATCAACATCTATGAACACCTTTTGTCATAATCCCTACACAAATCCCTAAGCATGACTCTCTCAAATCCTTGAGTTTCTAACCTTGACTGCTTCATTCTAATGCTTTTAAGGCCCAGCACACCATGGCCCTTTAGGAATCTGCGTTTAGCAACAGATTGCTCAGTTCTACACCTGCTATGATCAGAGCAGGTTGTCCCTTGTTGGGGATGCGTTGATTCTAGAATTCGAGAAAAATAAAAATAATCTTGAAGCTTCCTCTTCCAGAAGCTTCCAAGAGTTGTTACAACCATTTACCTTGGATAAGAACTTTGAATCCTATCTG
This sequence comes from Pinus tabuliformis, assembly GCA_031772625.1. NCBI lineage: Eukaryota > Viridiplantae > Streptophyta > Pinopsida > Pinales > Pinaceae > Pinus > Pinus tabuliformis. The sequence continues at coordinate 351,014,028 of CM062818.1, read as the reverse complement.
ATCCTACCTTGGATATTTCACCTCTTATCCCTTGAGCTCATCCTCCCATCAAAAGTGGATCTCAATCCTAGATTGATAAATGGATAAGAATTCATAACCTACCATCCTCTCCTATATATTTTCTATCGTCCACAAGTTAGAGGTTGTCTTTTGGAGACTAATCATACTCTTATGATGTTTCTTTGATCATAAGAGAGTTATCATTCCCATGCATTAGGGTGACCTTGAGGTGTACATTGTGGCAAGGAAGGACAAGTCAACTTGGGGAGATCTCTACAAGATCAACTTCCACTTTTGGTTGTAAACTCTCTCCCTTTCATATTAATACAAAGAGTATATTGTTTTCCTATATGTGTTATGTTATGTTTACATTCATATATTTCAATGCTATGTTGATCCATTGAATAGAGTGATTGGATAATGCTACATAGATGTCGTAGATATTTGGCTTGTGTTGTTTGTTTGTGCAGGTTCTAATTATAGCGATCGGAGATACGATTGGATCTTACAATCCAAGAGGAGAGAAGAGATTGCGACAAATCACAAGCAAGCATATTTCCATTCTCCAATTTCTCCAAGGAGAATTTTATAGTCTTTGATTTTTTTTGTTCTAAACTGGCCACTAGGTCTAAGGAAGATACTTCCGTCTGTAGTCGTAGATTCTATATAACATGGAGGTTCCATAGAGAAACTCTCAGGAGATCATAATTATTGTGATCTCAATACTTTGATTTATAGCATGGGATTTCTATTTTGCGTCTCATTTTGATCTTTAAGATATCAATGGAAATATCATGTTAGGTTATCTATAAATGTCGCATGTTTCATTTCATCTTGGTCTATGATATGGTGACTCCCTCTCAACATTTCAATTAAACACGGCGTTGTCAAAAATATGCATCTCAGTGTGTCTTGCTCTCCTGATGAGATCAAGACTTATAAAGATTTATTTCAGGAATTCGGAGATGTTTTTTCTTGGTCTTATGAAGAAATTACTCGTATCGACTTGAACATCATTGTGCATGAAATTAAAACGTATCCTGATGCTAAACCAGTTCATAAACACCTTTTCCATGTTTATCCCAAGAAGGCTGTCATTATTAAAGTTGCAGTTGAAAATCTTCTACGAGTTGGTTTCCTCTATCCCGTACCTTTAATTGATTGGGTGTCTAATATTGTTACTATCATGAAGAAACAGTGAACAATATTTGTGTGCATCGATTATCAGGACATCAATCGTGCTTATCCGAAGGACAACTATCCCACCTCGTTCATTGACCAGATAGTAGATGATTGTGTTGGCTGCAATATATTTTCATTTGTGGACAGCTTCTCTAGTTATAATCAAATCAACATTCTCTCGGTAGACCAACATAAAATTGCATTCATTTGTCCCTGGGGCACATTTTTGTATAGAAAACTCCCTTTCAGATTGAAGAATGATGGGTTATGTTTCAAAGGGAAATGTATTATGCCTTCCACGACATCAAACATATTGTGAAACCTTATTTAGATTATTTTCCAACTCATTCACGACATCGGGATGATCACCTGATGCATCTTAGGTCCATCTTTTTTTGATATAGGCATTATAACATTCGACTCAAACTGAAAAAATGTGTGTTTTGTGTAAACTCCAATCATCTTCTTATATTTTTGGTATCAAAACAAGGAATTCATATTGATCCCTTGAAAGTTCAGGCGATCATTGATCTTTCTGCTCCTTCTTCCCTCCTTCAACTTCAACAAATCCAAGGGAACGCTAACTTTCTTCGAAGGTTCATTCCCAATTATGTCGAACTAAGCAAAGGATTTACTCACTTTATCAAGAAAGGGGTCCCTTCCATTGGGACGATGTTGCTAAAAAAGTGTTCAATGCCTTAAAATATGTACTGATTCGGGCATCCTTGTTATACACCCTGATTACCAATGTGATTATTCCTTGTACCTCATTGTTGCAAGTAATACCATTGCTATGGTATTGGTTCAGGAGGATGATATAGGAACTAAACATCCTATTTATTACTTGATTCATAATCTCAATGATACCGAAGTCAATTACACCCATGTTGAGAAGTTAGATTTGGCGATTGTCCAAGTTGTCCAGACATTTCGCCATTACATCTTGTTCCACAAAGCTATGGTTGTTTCAGATTGCAACCCCATGACAGACATCTTATCACGACAGTTATTGGGGGGCAAACACCCTAAGTGGATTGTCATCCTATAAGAGTTCTATTTGAAATTCATCAAATCCAAGTCGAAGAAATCTTTATTTTTTGTTGAGCTAATTTGCAACCTTCCCAATTTTGAAACTAAAATGACATCTAATGATTCTATTCTAGATGATTCATTGTTTCTGTTCTCGTCATCTGACCTGTGGTATGGAGACATTACCATATATCTCCAGACCCATACTTTTCAGTTGGATACCTCTCGCTCTGACCAGCAATGTATCTGATATCAAGCCAAACATTATATTATAATCGGTGACACTCTCTATCATCGCAGTATCGATATGGTTTTTTGAAGTTGCCTCACCCATGAGGAGGTCGAGAAAGTCTTAAATGAATTCCATACGGGGGAATGTGGTGTTGATTTTTATGGATATGCCACCGCATATAAGATCCTACATGTTAGTTACTTTTGACCCACCACATTTCGCGACTCTATCCTTGTTGTCCAAAAGTGGCATGCATGTTGAATCTATGATCATAAGATATGTGCTATGCCCGCTCCTTTGCATCCTTTCATTGTCATTGGTCATTTTTTGAAATGGGGCATTTATTTCATGACATGTAACCCTCACTCATTTGGGGGGCATGGATATATCATCGTAGCGATTGATTATTTTACTAAGTGGATCGATGCGATGCCTACATATAACAATACTAGTGAAGCATCTACTCTATTTTTCTTCAACCATGTCATTACATGGTTTGGTGTTCTGCAGGTTGTATTCACAGACCATGGAACATTTTTGCAATCACATGATGTCCTAACTAACTGTCAAACTAGGACTTTCCCATGAAAGTTCTACTCCCTACTACCCTGACGAAAATGGGCAAGTTGAGGCAATTGATAAAGTTCTCAAAAAAATGCTTCAACGTATGATAGGGGTCCATAAATCAGACTGACATCTTATTCTTTACATCGCCTTGTGGGCATACTATACCTCTGTTAGGACTACTACGGGGTTCACACCATTCTAATTAGTTTATGGTCTGGAAGCAATCCTTATGATTAAATGTGAAATTCCATCCCTCAAACTTGTTGTTGAACTCCTCTCTACCACTTCCGCAATAGAGGAACATCTCTTACATCTGATGCACTTAGATGAAACCCGACATGATGGTGCGATGGATAATGAAGCCCATAAGAAACGTATCAAGGTACAATATTACAAGAGTGTCAAGCCTCATGTCTTCTTCGAAGGAGACCTTGTTCTGTTACACAATCAAGAGTCTAATAAATTAGGATCGGGAAATTTTGAGCCAAGGTGGTTGGGTACATATATTGTCAAACGTGTCCTTGCTAAAGTGGCCTATGAGCTAGTTGATTTTAATGGAGTTCCTATGGTGCAACATATAAATGGTTTGTACCTTAAGAAATATTATGCTTGAGTTATTGCGTAGTGCAATGTGTACATATTGTAGATAAGTGTGATTGAGTGCATTTGCAATGTGTTCCCTTCAGAGTTTCCTAGGTTTCTATTAATCCTATTTATATTTGGTTTCCATATGTCGGCATCCCTCGAACCATACGTTGGTTATGCTGATGGTGCTAGTGATAGTACTCAGGATCTCTCTTCAGTAGCTTGGGATATATATGCTCCAAATGGCGAGTTAGTGATTTTAAAAGGCATTATTATTGGTCGCTCTATAAATAAAATCATTGAGTATAGCGCAGTGATTGAACTATTTTCTAATGTTATTTCCCATGGTATTCGTTGTATAGATATCATACTCAACTCACAACTTGTAGTACTACAATTACCAATGTATGTTCGGTTAAAATTCCAACTATGCTTCGCATGTTCATGTTCTAGAAATCTAAATACATTGACAGATGCATTGGCTAATCATGTTTTAGATAGGCATTTGCAACACATGTAAATTAATTCAATGCACATCACATCACATTGAAAGAAATAATAGAACCATAAGAAACACAAAAGATATATATATATATATATATATCAAAATTTTGGTTTCACAAAATTTGTGCTTGAGACACATGTGGCCAAACAGTCTATGTAGAAATTCTCATTGTAGATTAATCTGATTATGCAATGTACTAAAGCAAAATACTTAATCTACTTCTACAATCAAACTTGTGGAAGCTTAATCGATTTGAGCAAGATCAAACAGAACACATATAATAGAGAAGAAGAATCAATCACACATGAAACACAGAAGAATACTCTGGGGAAAGCCTTAGCTAAAAACCCCGCTATCTGTATTATCATACAAGTGGAAATATCTCAAGATTACACAAAGCTTTAGCTCTCACAGCTATCCATCTCTCAATACAATCCCTCTCACTGCTCATAGATAGACTAGACAACTCATATGCCTTTCCCTCTATCCTCCAAGCCTCCTATTTCCTTGCGTTGTTTTCCCTGGGTGTTCCTGCTGTAACCTTGTGTGACACTAGTCTCACACACTGCTCCAACACACTGTAAAACTGTGCAAATCTCAAGGAATGAATTCCTTCTGCATGCAAGATATTTTCTTATAGGAAAATTCTTGCAACTGATAGTACACTGTCCCTACCTTTAATCTCAACTGGGCCTTTGTCTAAACTGACATGCATGAGTTATTTATGAGAGAATATTCAGTTATCTGGAGTACACTAGTTTCATGCATGCATGCATTAACTGACTGAACTCACAATCAGTTCCACAAATTGTTTGGAACTAATCTAACTGGACTTAACTCAGTTAACTGAGCTAACTAATTACAACTCAAATACAACTCATCCTTATCTCCTTAATTAAGGGATAACTTCCTCAATCAAAGGGATAATTATTGCATGAATTCACAAAGACTTCATATTTGAATTTCTCCAACTAATTAACTCAAGATGAATTAATTAATTATTTTTCAAACAGCTGGTGAGACTAAATTCGAATTTTAATTCAAGGACAAATTAAAATTGGAATATCTTGAAATGCTATCTTTAGCAATGCTATTTTTAGCATTTCTATTTTTAGCATTTCTTGTTGTTATTTTCAACACTCCCTCTCAACAAGAAAGAGATTATCTACCACCCGGATCCTGTCTCTATGGAACTCGAATTTACACTTTGACAATGCCTTAGTCAAAATGTTAGCATCTTGCTCCTCGATCAAAATATATTGCAACAACATGATCCTCCTCGCCACATAGTCTCTAAGATGATAATACCGAATGTCAATGTGCTTGGACCTTTCATGAAATATTGGATTCTCAAAGAGTTTGATACAACTCTGATTATCACAATAGATCATAGTTGGATCCATCCTCTGATAAAACAAACCAACTAGAATTTTCCGCATCCAAATGGCCTCACATGCTCCCTGACTTGCAGCCATGTATTCAGACTCTGCTAAGCTGAGTGCAACTGACCTCTGTTTCCTGCTGTACCAAGAAACTGCAGTTGAACCAAGGTTGAAAATTCCTCCTAATGTGCTCTTCTGATCTGATGGAATCCCTGCCCAATCTACATCTATGAAGCCCTGTAGCTTCCTCCCTTTGATCATCTTTACCATAATCCATACTGAGATGTGCCTCTGAGGTATCTAAAAACATGCTTCGTTGCCTTCCAAAACAACTTGGTAGGCTGAATCGTAGCTTGACTTAGCTGGTTCACCGCATAGCACAAATTTGGTTGTGTGTTCACTAAGTACATCAGTGAACCCACAGGCTGTCGATGTAGCTTCTACTACTTCTCCTGAAGTAACATCCTCCTTCCTCCAGTTACTTGCTAGAGGAGTCTGCATGGGCTTGCACTTCGCCATGTGAAATCTCTTGAGTATCTCATTGTCATACTTGCCTTGATACACAAAAAACTCCCCATCCTTTTGCCACACTTCCATGCCTAGAAAGTAGTGCATGAGACCCATGTCTTTCATCTCGAATTCTCTTATAAGGTCCTCCTTGCAAGACATGATCAACTGATCATCACCTGTCAATATCATATCATCAACATAAAGAACAATGATCAATTGCTTACCTTCCACCATGATGTGTTACAAGTTCGCATCCGCTTCACTCTTTGTGAAGCCCAACATGGTGAAGTAGTTGTCGATCCTGGTGTACCAAGCATGAGGTGCTTGCTTTAGCCCGTAAAAAGATCTCTTGAGTTGGCACACATGCAACTCACGATCGAAGGTCTCAAAACCTTCCAGCTACTCTATGTACACCTCTTCCTCGATCTTGCCATTAAGGAAGGTAGTCTTCACATCCATTTTGATGGATCTTCCAACCCATCTATGATGATAGTGCCAACATTGATCTGATAGATGAGTACCTTGCTACAGGAGAATAGTCTCATCATAGTCGATCCCCTCGACCTGTGAGAAACCACGAGCAACAAATCTTGCCTTATGTTTCTCCACACTACCATCAACAACTTTCTTTACCATATAAAGCCAACAGGAACTCACAACTGACTTGTTCTCCGTCTTGGAACTACATTCCAAACACTGTTCCGAACTATGGAGTCATACTCCTCCATCATAGCATCAACCCAAATCGGCTGCTACACTGCTTCCTCAAAGGAAGATGGCTCAGTGTCAACACATTCCCCAACAAGGGCCATGAATCCAGTGTACCTATCAAGTGACCTCCTCTGTCTGCGTTGAGAAGATGGTTCTCCCACATTCTCTCTCGCATCCAACAACAATCTGTCATGTTCTCTCGTGTGCTTCTGCCCATCTCTGGAAGACTCTGCTTGAGTGGATGTCTCCACTCCTGGAAGCTCTGCATGCGACTGCTCTGCATCACTCTGAGGCTCCTCCTCCTTAGGAACCAAAAGTTCCTACATAGCTTGTAGTTGGAGCTCCCTCTCAAGGGAAACTCATATGGCCTTCTGCTGATCAAACCTAAGATCTCTGCAATCCACTGTCCTCTGATTAGTAGGCAAATACACCTGATAGTTGTGGGGTGTATCAGTGTACCCCACAAGTATCCCCAACTTAGCTGTCAGCTCAAGTTTCTTCCGAGCATCCTTGGTCACATGGCAAAATATCGATGAGCCAAAGATCCTGAAGTGACTCACATCTGGTCTCTTCTCGGAGAAATATTCCTCTTGTGTCTTCATCTTAAGTATGCGATGCGGGCTTCTATTCTGCAAATATATAGTTGTGTTACATGCCTCAGCCCACAAATGAAGTGGTAGTCCTTTGTCATGCAGCATCGCCCAAGCTGCCCCCACAATTGTTTTGTTCTTCCTTTCGTCCACCCCATTCTATTGTGGTTATGGGGTGTCGTCAACTCCCGTTTAATTCCTTCTGCTACACAGAAGTCCTTAAACTCTTGAGAGGCATACTCTCCACCGTTTTCACTTCTCAAGGCCTTGATCTTCTTTCATGATTCTTTCTCAACCAAAGCTTTGAATTCACAAAATTTTGAGAAGGTTTGATCCTTATTCTGCATGAAATATATCCAGCATTTACAAGAAAAATCATCAATGAAAATCACATAATACCTTTGTTTAGCGGTGGAGGCTATCGAGAATGGTCTACACACATCTGTATGAACTCGCTCTAAGATTGCTTCAGCTTGACTGTCTCGATCATGAAAGGAAAATTTTGCATACTTACCAAAGGTACAACCTTTGCATGTGTCCACTTGCTCAAGTTTACCTTTGGGAAGTCCGGTAGAAATCTATTGCATTATCTTCAAGGACCCATGATGCAAGTGGCCCAACCTCCTATGCCATAACCCGCCAATGTCTTTTCTTTGCGCCAATTTTGCTTTCGAACTCAATGCAGCACACTCATCTACCTCAAGCTTGTAGATATTCTTCACTTGAATCCCAATCCTCTTGGTCTGACCCGTGGCTATGTGTCTCAGTAACGCCTTTCCTTTACTGAAGACTAGATCATAGCCTTTGTCTTCCAACATCGCGACCGATACCAAGTTCTTCTTCAGTCTAGGCACATACTTTACATCAGTCAGGGTGAGAGGAGCTCCATTCTCCCTCTAAAACACAACCGTACCTTCACCTGAAACATGGTACTTTCCATCATCGCCCATCTCTATGCGCATCTTGAGGTATTTCTCCTCCAAGGTACTGAATAAACTCTTATCGCTAGTCATGTGGAATGAGGCTCCACTGTCCAGGTACCAAACACAACCCACCATCGATGAAACCATACATGCGATGAGGGTAAAATCCAATTCGAACTAAGAGGCCAGTGCCTCACCTTTTGATCCCTTCGAGGATCCCTTCGAGGATTTCTTCAATGGACAATTAGTTGCATAATGGCCCACCTCATGACAATTAAAGCATCTCACTTTAGATTTGTTAATCTTCTTCCCACTATGAGAAGAACTCGATTTGGAATGGGAAGCCTTCCCTTTCCCTTTCCTCACCTTACTTGCTAAGGCTAGATTTTCTTCATTTTCATGCTTAGATGAAGAACCATCTCTGGTGCTCCTCCTTATCTCCTCCTGCATTAGATCTGACCATAGTCGTTCCCAATCCGGCAGTTTCTCTCTTCCATTCACTGAGTCCTGGTAGCTATGCCAGCTCTTAGGAAGACCGAGGAGAGCAAGACTCACCATATCATCATCGGCTGTCATTATTCCTACACTTCCAAGCTCATTTCTGCATGTGGTGAGCTTGCTCAGATATGTAGAAATAGTGTCACCCTTTTCACACTTGATTTTCTGAAGCTTTTCCTTGAGTGCCAGTTTCCTCTGGTCATTGTTGTTCTGATATAGGTCCTTAAATTTCTTCCACATTAAGAACGGAGTCTCCTTCCCATGGATACTCGAGACAATATGGTCTCGAACTCCCTCCAAAAGAATCCTCATTGCCTTCGCCACACACTTCTTCCATTCCGCCAATTCTTGGGCATTAGCTACTGCTGGCTTGGGGATTTCTTGATCGATGAAATCCTTCAAACCATTGTCTTCTAATACCACTTCCATGCAATCCTTCCATGCTATGTAATTCGAGCTTCCATCCAGTGCATACTCAAGTCTCAAGCCATTGAATGCCATTGGAGAACTTAGAGGTGTGATAAGAATTTTATTTTGTACCCACAATCAAGAACTTCAAACTTCGAATTTTCCCTTCTTATTATGTTGTTCACAGCTCTGATCACCTTTGCTCTGATACCATGTAGAAATTCTCACTGTAGATTAATCTGATTATGCAATGTACTAAAGAAAATACTTAATCTTCTTCTACAATCAAACTTGTGGAAGCTTAATCGATTTTAGCAAGATCAAACAGAACACATATAACAGAGAAGAAGAATCAATCACACATGAAACACAGAAGAATACTCTGGGGAAAGCCTCAACTAAAAACCCCGCTATCTGTATTATCATACAAGTGGAAATATCTCAGGATTACACAAAGCTTTAGCTCTCACAGCTATCCATCTCTCAGTACAATCCCTCTCATTGCTCATAAAAAGACTAGACAACTCATATGCCTTTCCCTCTGTCCTCTAAGCCTCCTATTTCCTTGCATTTTTTCCCTGGGTGTTCCTGTTGTAACCTTGTGTGATACTGGTCTCACACACTGCTCCAACACACTGTAAAACTGCGCAAATCTCAAGGAATGAATTCCTTCTGCATGCAAGATATTTTCTTATAGGAAAATTCTTGCAACTGATAGTACATTGTCCCTACGTTTAATCTCGACTGGCCCTTTGTCTGAACTGACATGCATGAGTTATTTATGAGAGAATATTCAGTTAGCTAGAGTACACTAGTTTCATGCATGCATGCATTAACTGACTGAACTCACAATCAGTTCCACAAACTGTTTGGAACTAATCTAACTGGACTTAACTCAGTTAATTGAGCTAACTAATTACAACTCAAATACAACTCATCCTTATGTCCTTAATTAAGGGATAACTTCCTCAATCAAAGGGATAATTGTTGCATGAATTCACAAAGACTCCATGTTTGAATTTCTCCAACTAATTAACTCGGGATGAATTAATTAATTATCTTTCAAACAGTTGGTGAGACTAAATTCAAATTTTAATTCTCAATTTTAATTCAACGACAAATTAAAATTGGAATATCCTGAAATGTTATCCTTAGCAATTCTATTTTTAGCATTTCTATTTTTAGCATTTCTTGTTGCTATTTTCAACAACCTAAAGCATACATGCAGTCAAAATATGGTTATAAGTCTCCTAGTATACTAATCATAGTGCTCATGGTAACACGCCATTTCGCGAGCCATTTTGCACAGTAGCTGACTGATACAGCAAGGCATGCCAATGGTGTGTCATTGAAGTCTCATAGGGAGTTCGTTGACCCTAGTCTCAGCTACACCATGGGTCAACCCCTCCATATAACGCTCGACTTCTACAACGGTCTCGACCACATTGAGATGTTGTAGTACCTTTCGTCCTGTTGCAGCAACCTGTATTATTGTCGGTGCCTATTGTGTGTCTCCTGCACGATGAAGATAAGAAGATCCCACTGGTCGAATGGGTCCAATATTGCATGTGTACAAACTAGTAGTTTAGTCTCAGATACATCAAAAATAAGAAATAAATTATAAAACTTAAAAATGCAAAAATGGTCAAAATGTTTTACCTATGGCACCACATCGCTCACCATTAGGAAGCACAAGCTCCGGGTCTCTATGAAATCCATCCTTGCATATGGATAGTATTATATCATAATGAGTTGCATGCATAGCCAGCTGAAGAAGACAGGTGTGAAGCTCATCAACGATGGACTTGCATGTCTAGACATGAGATCCACCCATCTCCTCATCTGTGGGACTCTCGGATCTATGGGCTCGAGTGCGATATGTTGTGGCCTAAGAAATGGAATACACTCTAAAGCAAAAGAAATCAAAATTGAACCATAGCCAAAATTATTTAACCATCTGTATTTTTCCTTAGTCAATCATTCTTTCATGTTTACCAATTCTCTTCACTCCAGTTCAATATTGTAAGCTCCGGACATTCTGGAGAATACTGCATATGTGAATTATTCGCTACATGAAGAGATGCATTTTTGTCCAATCTGAAAATAATGAAAAATATCGTTCTTAAAGGAAAACAGACTATATCCCTAGTTGGTCGGGATCTTGGTCGACAATGTGCACTGACATAATATTTAATTCTCTCCATCACTCCTTGAACCAGACAAAGAGACGGGGGCACCTCACCTTGAAAGAATAGTTAAGAAATATATATCCTCTACTGTTATTTCCAGTATATGTGCACCAAGTCTGAATTCTTGTGCTTGAACATCCCATGCACGAACAAGATACCTCAATAATTCTATTTGTTGCCTCATACCAAGAAGCCAAAAGAATTTTAAGAGTCCACAATCTCTTAAAGCCTAGATTGTGGAAGGATCATTAGTTGTAGTCAAATCTTGTTCTTCATGTTCTCTTTCCCTCCATATCAAGGCCATTTTGTTCCAATAGACACCTGCAACATCACAAGGAGGATCATTAGGATGAATTTCATGCAAAAAACTAGAGAAATTTTGAGGCAAAGAAGAAAAACAAAGTTGGGGATTGTGCCCAATGCACCCTCCTAAGGGCAGACGGTGCATTGCAGCACTTCCACCAATGTATTTTTCCATTTTTGAAACCACCTTTCGACCTTCTAGGGGTACGTTGGACCAAGGGAGAGGAATTAGAGCCCTAGGGCCCTCAAAACCTTAAAAAATGTGCATGAAATCACAAAATGGAACAATGAAAAGAAAGAGAAATGTTCTAGCTCATACCTGGAAGTGACAGCGCTTGAAATGATCCACTGGATTGGTTGCAATCAACTGCAGAAGATTGGGGGAAAAATCACTCAGAACTCACTTTCTAAGAGGTAAATCTGAAATGGTAAAAATGAATTACCTTTTTCCTATGTTATGGTCATTTTCATCATTAATTTATTAATTTATTAGTGATTTTACCTAAATATGACTCAGTTTTATCATGAAACAAGTATTTTATATATTTTAGTGGTGTTTTGAGTAGGATGAGAGTTGTTTTAACAGATTTGACCATGTCTGAATTGAAACATGTCATTTTGACCAAGGAGCATACTTTCATCGCTTTTTTCAGGCTCCATAAACCTATGAAAATGGAGCACCCTAAAGTCCTATTTCAGCTCTTTTCAAACTCCCTAAACATGAAAATATTATCGAGCACTTGTCTTTTCGAACTCGTTAAAGTAAATGAAAAGACATATAATCAGTATAATTTTAACCCTTTTCTAGATTGAGCTAGACTATCTACGAAAAAGGAATACCTTAGTCGAACATGGATAAGAGGTTCTCCTGAGTATCGTTTTCTACCTTTTCAAACTCAAGAGACTATCTACGAAAAGGAACCTTTGGAGTTTTCTTTTTCGCCTCTTTTTCAAACTCTCTAAACATGAAAAAGGAGTCAAGTTATACCTTCGTTGGACTCGTAAAAACATCAAACAATGATGGATTCATCGAACATGATGGGACCAAACCACTCCTTCTTAGGGTTTGTAAACATACTCGGAGGGATTCATCTGAAGGATGAACTTATGGTTTAAGCATATGTTACCCTCCTCAATCTTGTTAAAAAATAAATAGGTATTGACCAGTGATGGTTCGGGAAATTGGAAAATGGGATATTCTACCTATTATGGCACTGTGTCACTCTTGAACATGTCACTCTTCCACTTCATATCTATGGTTTTTGGGTTGGGAAATTTTCTTGTCTTTTGGTGCATCACACCATTTTAGAGCCTCCATTTTCGGTTTTGGGTCAACGCTGCCAACTCCATTTAGTGTCATCGATGTGTTCAAGAGAATTCATTTAGGTGATATCTTCTACGATACTCTTAAGCCTCCATTCCATACATGTCGTTCCTGAACTAGTTCCACATTGATGTCATTTTGTCTTGAATCATGATACCCATTTTGTGTTGTTGATGGGGGATACATCAAGGCCCTCCTGCGATGGGTCGCTTTGTGTTGAAATCAACGCATTATCCAAGAAGTTGACTTAGAAACTCTTCCTTCAGTACCTTGGGGCTTTCATACATCAATGGAAATTTTCCTCTCTCTCGATGATAGGTTTTCGTCATTAGCCTTCGACTAATAGATTATGTGTGGTGTTTGACTTCAACTCATCCATTCACACCATACGGATTGTACTGCAGTACATTTAAATCGATTAACATCATTGGTGGTTTCTATCGTGTCTTCCATCATTGGCCAGTAATCAAATGGTGTCTTCCATGTTCGACATCAATTCCTTTATTCGCATGGCTAGACTCATACATTGGACAATCGAATGACCGAGATAGAAGACCCTGGATCTAATTTCATCCATCCAGGATGTGGTTTCAGAATTAATGTTGTTGAAAATAGCAACAAGAAATGCTATAAATAGCATTTCGGGATACATTCCAATTTTAGTTAGTCCCTGAACTAAAATTAAGAATTAAAATTCAAATTTGATTTTAGCAGTTGTTTGTAAAATAATTAATTAATTCATCTTGAGTTAATTAGTTGTAGAAAATCAAACATGAAGTCTATGTGAAGACATGCAACAGTTTCCCCTTTGATTGAGGAAGTTATCCCTTGATTAAGGAGATCAGGATGAGTTGTACTTTGAGTTGTAATTAGTTAGCTCAGTTAACTGAGTTAAGTATAGTTAGATTAGTTCAAACAGTTTGTTGAACTGATTGTGAGTTCAGTTAGTTAATGCATGCATGCATGTAACTACTGCACTTTAGATAACTGAATATTATCTCATAAATAACTCATGCATGTAACTACTGCACTTTAGATAACTGAATATTATCTCATAAATAACTCATGCATGTTAGCTCAGTCAAAGACCCAGTTGAGATCAGATGATAGGACAGTGTACTATCAGTTGCAGGAATATTCCATTGAGGATATCTCTTGCATGTAGAAGGAATTCATTCCTTGGAGATTGCGCAGTTACTTCTGAGTTTGGTGAGTTGTGTGAGAGGTCAATTCACACAAGTGGCAGCCAAAGGACCCAGGAGAAAATGCGCAAGGAAATAGGAGGCTTGGAGGACTGAGGGAAGGCATATGTTGTGTCTGTTCAGTCTATGAGCAGCATTGAGTGATTGTACTCAGAGCTAGATAGCTTGTGAACTAAAGCTTTGTGTAATCCGAACATATTTCCACTTATATGATAATACAAAGATCGGGGTTTTTAGCTGAGGCTTTCCCCAAAGTATTCTTCTATGTTCATGTGTGATTGAAATCCCATTCTCTGTTATATGTGTTCTATTTGATCTTGCTCAAAATCAATTAAGCTTCCGCAAGTTTGTTTGTAGAAGTAGATCAAGTATTTTGCTTTAGTATATTGCATTATCAGGTGATCTAAAGTGGGAAATTCTACAAGGTATCGGAGCCAAGTTGATCAAAGCGAAGAACAGTATACAAATAAGGGATAAGTTTGAAGTTTGAAGTTCCTGATTATAGAATTCGAATTCTTATCACATCTCAAATTTCACCAATGGCGTTCAACGGTTTGAGACTCGAGTATGCCCTTGATGGCAGCTTGAATTATATAGCCTGGAAGGATCACATGGAAGTGGTATTAGAGGACAACGGTTTGAAAGACTTCAATGATAAAGAAGTCCCCATGCCAGCAGCTGCTAATGCCCAAGAATTGGTGGCTAGAGCGAGGAGAATCCTTTTGGAGGGATTTCAAGACCACATAGTCTCGAGTCTCCATGGGAAAGAGACACCATTTCCAATGTGGAAAATAGTGAATGATCTATATCAAAACAGTAGTGATCAGAGGAAGTTGGTGCTAAAAGACAAGCTTCGGAAAATCAAGTGTGAAAAGGGCGACACGATCTCTACATATCTGAACAAGTTCACCACCTGCAGGGATGAGCTTGGAAGTGTAGGGATCATGACTACTGATGATGACATGGTGAGTCTTTCTCTCCTTGGTCTTCGTAAGAGCTGGCATAGCTACCAAGACTCGGTAAATGGAAGAGAGAAACTGTCAGATTGGGAACGACTTTGGTCAGATCTGATGCAGGAGGAGATAAGGAGAAGCACCAAAGATGGATCTTCATCAAAGCAAGATGATGAAGAAAATCTAGCCTTAGCGAGTAAGGTGAGGAAATGGAAAGGGAAGGTGTCCCATTCCAAATCTAGTTCTTTCCATGGTGGGAAGAAGATTGACAAATCGAAAGTGAGATGCTTTCATTGTCATGAGGTGAGCCATTATGCTATGAATTTTCCACAGAAGAAATCCAAGAAGGGATCCTTGAAGGGACCAAATGGTGGGGCACTGGCCTCACAGTTCGAATTGGATTTCACCCTCATCGCATGTATGGTCTCATCAATGATGGGGTGTGTTTGGTACTTGGACAGTGGAGCTTCATTCCACATGACCGGTGACAAGAATCTTTTCAGTACCTTGGAGGAGAAGGACCTCCAGATGCGGATCGAGATGGGCGATGATGGAAAGTACCGTGTTTCAGGTGAAGGTATGGTTTTGTTTTAGAGGGAGCATGGAGCTCCTCTCACCCTGACTGATGTAAAGTATGTGTCGGGTCTGAAGAAGAATCTTGTGTTCATCGCTATGTTGGAAGACAAAGGCTATGATGTAGTCTTTAGTAAAGGAAAGGCATTCCTGAGGCATATCGGCACTGGACAGACCAAGAGGATTGGGATTCGAGTTAAGAATCTCTACAAGCTGGAGGTAGACGATTGTGCTGCATTGAGTTCCAAAGAAGAGTTGGTGCAGAGCTAAGATGTTGGCGAGCTATGGCATAGAAGATTGGGCCACTTGCACCATGGGGCCTTGAAGATCATGTAGCAGATTTCTACCGGACTTCCCAAGGGAAAACTGGAGCAAATGGATACATGCAAAGGTTGTACCTTGGGTAAGTATGCGAAATATTCCTTTCAGGATCGAGACAGTAGAGCTGGATATATCCTGGAGCGAATTCATACAGATGTGTGTGGACCATTCTCTATAGCCTCCACTGCTAAACAAAGATACTATGTTATTTTTATTGATGATTTTTCTCGTAGATGTTGGATCTACTTTATGCAAAAGAAGGATCAAACCTTCTCAAGTTTTTGTGAGTTCAAAGTCTTGGCAGAGAAAGAATCTGGAAAGAAAATAAGGGCCTTGCGAAGCGACAATGGTGGAGAGTATGTCTCCCAACAGTTTAAGGACTTTTGTGTAGCAGAAGGAATTAAATGGGAGTTGACGGCACCCCATAACCCATAGCAGAATGGGGTGGCCAAAAGGAAGAATGGATTGATTGTGGGAGCAGCTCAGGCGATGTTGCATGACTAAAGCCTACCACTTCATTTGTGGGCTGAGGCATGCAATACAGTAGTATACTTGAAGAACAAAATCCCATATCGTATACTGAGAATGAAGACACCAATGGAGGCCTTTTATGGGAAGAGACCAGATGTGAGTCACTTTAGGATCTTTGGATCATCGGTTTATTGCCATGTGACCAAAGATGCCCGAAAGAAGCTAGATCCAATAGTTGAGTTGGGGATACTTGTGGGGTACATTTATACACCCCACAACTATCAAGTGTTCTTGCCTACCAATCAAAGTATAGTGGTACGTAGAGATCTGAAGTTCGACAAGCAAAAAGCCATGCAAGTATCACTTGAGAGGGAGCTCAAGTTGCATGCAGAGGAGGAACTTTTAGTCCCTAAGGAGGAGCCTCAAACTAATGCGGAGCAGCCGCATGCAGAGGATCCAGGAGTGGAGACATCCACTCATGCTGAGTCTTCCAATGATGGGTGGAAATGCTTAAGGGAAGCTGACAGGTTGATGTTGGATGTGAGAGAGAATATGGGATAGCCATCTTCTCAGTGCAGATAGAGGAGGTCACCCGAGCGGTACACTGGTTACATGGCCCTGGTTGGGGAGTGTGTAGAGACTGAACCTTCTTCATTCGAGGAAGAAGTGCAGCAACCAGTCTGGGTTGATGCAATGGTGGAGGAGTACAACTCCATCGTTCAGAACTATGTTTGGAATGTTGTCCCAAGACTGAAGGACAAGTCAGTGGTGAGTTCCCGATGGCTTTCCAAGGTAAAGCAAGCAGCTGATGGCAGTGTTGAGAAACATAAGGCAAGGTTGTTGCCCGTGGTTTCTCATAGGTCGATGGGATCGACTACGATGAGAATTTTCTCCTATAGCAAGGTACTCATCTATCATATCGATGTTGGCACCATCAACTTAGATGGGTTGGAAGATCCATCAGATGGATGTGAAGACTGCGTTCCTCAATGGGAAGATTGAGGAAGAGGTGTACATTGAGCAATCGGAAGGTTTTGAGACCTTCGATCGTGAGTCGCATGTGTGTCGACTCAAGAGAGCTTTGTATGGGCTGAAGCAAGCACCTCGTGCTTGGTACACCAAGATCGACAGCTATTTCACCGGGTTGGGCTTCACAAAGAGTGAAGTGGATGTGAACCTTTACCACATCATGGTAGAAGGTAAGCCATTGATCATTGTTCTTTATGTTGATGATTTGATATTGACAGGTGATGATCAGTTGATCAAGTCTTGCAAGGAGGACCTTGCAAGAGAGTTCGAGATGAAAGACATGGGTCTTATGCACTACTTTCTAGGCATGGAAGTGTGGCAGAAGGATGGGGAAGTGTTTGTGTCTCAAGGCAAGTATGCCAATGAGGTACTTAGGCAATTCCACATGGAGAAGTACAAGCCCATGCAAACTCCTCTAGATGGTAACTGGAGGAAGGAGGATGCTACTTCAGGTGAGGTAGTAGTTGCTACTATTTATCGGTAGCTTGTGGGTTCATTGATGTATCTAGCAAACACATGACCGGATTTGTGCTTTGCGGTGAACCAGCTGAGTCAAGCTATGGTTTAGCCTACCAAGCTGTTTTGGAAGGCAGTTAAGCATGTGCTGAGATACCTCAGAGGCACATCTCACTGTGGATTATGGTACAGAAAAACAGAGGGAGTGAAGCTTCAAGGCTTCACAGATGCAGATTAGGCAGGGAGTCCATCAAACTGGAAGAGCACTTTAGGAGGAATCTTCAACCTTGGTTCAGTTGCAGTTTCTTGATACAACAGTAAAAAAGAGGTCAGTTTCACTTAGCTCAGCAGAGGCTGAATACATGGCTGCTAGTCAGGCAACATGTGAGGCCATTTGGATGCGGAAGATTCTAGTTGGATTGTTTGGTCAGAGGATGGATCCAACTGTGATCTATTGTGATAATCAGAGTTGTATCAAACTCTCTGAGAATCCAGTATTTCATGACAGGTCCAAGCACATCGATATCTGGTATCATCATCTTCAAGACTGTGTGGTGAAGAGGATCATGTTGTTGTTGTATGTTTCGACCAAGGAACAGGATGCAGATATTTTGACTAAGGCATTGTCAAAATGCAAGTTCGAGTTCCACAGAGACAGGATTGGGGTGACAGATAATCCCTTTCTTGTTGAGAGGGAGTGTTGAAAATAGCAACAAGAAATGCTAAAAATAGAAGTGCTAAAAATAGCACTACTATAAATATCATTTTGGGATACATTCCAATTTTAGTTAGTCCCTGAACTAAAATTGAGAATTAAAATTCGAATTTGATTTTACCAGTTGTTTGTAAAATAATTAATTCATTCATCTTGAGTTAATTAGTTGTAGAAAATCAAACATGAAGTCTATGTGAAGACATGCAACAATTTCCCCTTTGATTGAGGAAGTTATCCCTTGATTAAGGAGATCAGGATGAGTTGTACTTTGAGTTGTAATTAGTTAGCTCAGTTAACTGAGTTAAGTCCATTTAGATTAGTTCAAACAGTTCGTTGAACTGATTGTGAGTTCAGTTAGTTAATGCATGCATGCATGTAACTACTGCACTTCAGATAACTAAATATTCTCTCATAAATAACTCATGCATGTTAGTTCATTCAGAGACCTAGTTGAGATCAGATGATGGGACAGTGTACTATCAGTTGCAGGAATATTCCATTGAGGATATCTCTTGCATGCATAAGGAATTCATTCCTTGGAGATTACGCAGTTACTTCTAAGTTTGGTGAGTTGTGTGAGAGGTCAATTCACACAAGTGGCGGCCAGAGGACCCAGGAGAAACTCCGCAAGGAAATAGGAGGCTTGGAGGACTGAGGGAAGGCATATGTTGTGTCTATTTAGTCTATGAGAAGCATCGAGGGATTGTACTGAGAGCTGGATAGCTTTTGAGCTAAAGCTTTGTGTAATCCGGACATATTTCCACTTGTATAATAATACAGAGATCGAGGTGTTTAGCTGAGGCTTTCCCAGAGTATTCTTCTGTGTTCATGTGTGATTGATTTCTCATTCTCTGTTATATGTGTTCTATTTGATCTTGCTCAATATCGATTAAGCTTTCGCAAGTTTGTTTGTAGAAGTAGATCAAGTATTTTTCTTTAGTATATTGCATTATTAGGTGATCTACAGTGGGAAATTCTACATACCCCCAGCTTGTATGTAGATCAAATGGTGTCTTCCATGTTCGACTTCAGCTCCTTTATTCGCATGGCTAGACTCATACATTGGACAATCGAATGACCAAGATAGAAGACCCTAGATCTAGTTTCATCCATCCAGGATGCAATTTCAGGATTAATGTGAGATGATAAAGCATGATGGCTATGGTCATACTCATCATTCTTCCCTTTGTCATCAGTCAATGTGTCTTCTTGATCATTGTACATGTAATGTTAGCTTATGTGTTGAGCATGGGTATGCATCCCTCAGAAAATATATCATGTTGAAAATGTATTGTAATAGATTATGATCTGACTAGTTGTTCATGATCCGAACTTGTCACAACGTAAAGCACTTGAGTCATTAGTTGTTGGTTCTGAATTTTCACTTTAGGGGGCAATCTGTTATAGGCCATTTTGTCGCATCTATTAAACATGCCTACAAATTGGACCAATCAACATCTATGAACACCTTGTCATCATCCCTACACAAATCCCTAAGCATGACTCTCTTAAAGCCCTGAGTTTCTGACCTTGACTGCTTCATTCTAGTGCTTTTAAGGCTTAGTGCACCTTGGACCTTTAAGGACTTATGATTAACAATAGGTTGTTGACTTCTGCACCCGCTCTTATCAAAGCATGTTGTCCCTTGTTGGGGGTGTGCTGATTCTAGAAATTCAAGAAAAATAAAAAGAATCCTGAAGCTTCCTCTTCCAGAAGCTTCCAGGAGTTGTTACAACCATTTACCTTGGATAAGAAATTTGAATCCTATCTAATCCTACCTTGGATATTTCACCTCTTATACCTTGAGCTCATCCTCCCATCAAGAGTGGATCTCAAGCCTAGATTGGTAAATGGATAAGAATTCCTAAACTACCATCCTATCCTATATATTTACTTTCATCCACAAGCTAGAAGTTGGATTTTGGAGACTAATCATACCCTTATGTTGTTTCTTTGATCATAAGAGATTTATCATTCCCATGCATTAGGGTGACCTTGAGGTGTGCATTGTGGCAAGGAAGGACAAGTCAACTTGGGGAGATCTCTACAAGATCAACTTCCACTTTTGGTTGTAAACTCTCTCCCTTTCATATTAATACAAAGAGTATATTATTTTCTTATATGTGTTATCTTATGTTTACATTCATATATTTCAATGCTATGTTGATCCATTGAATAAAGCGATTGGATAATGCTACATAGATGTCATAGATCTTTGGCGTGTGTTGTTTGTTTGTACAGGTTCTAAATATAGCGATTGGAGCTATGGTTGGATCTTACAAGCCTAGAGGAGAGAAGAGTTTGTGACGGATCACAAGTAAGCATATTTCCATTCTCCAATTTCTCTAATGAGAAATTTATAGTCTTTGATTTATGTTGTTCTAAACCATGCCACTAGATCTAGGGAAGATACTTCTGTCTGCAATCGTAGATTTCGTATAACATGGAGGTTCCATAGAGAACTCTCAAGAGCTCGTAGTTATTCTGATCTCAAGACTTTGATTTAAAGCGTGGGATTTCTAGTTTGTGCCTCATTTTGATCTTTAAGATATCAAAGGAAATATCATGTTAAGTTCTCTATAAATGTGGCATGTTTCATTTCATCTTGGTCTATGATATGGTGTGTTCTATTTACGCTATACTGGAAACAAATCTCTTCAATTTCACTTACATTTATTTATAGTATTACATTGTAAATGTCATTATGAATATCATCTCTGCTTATATATAGTTTTTTATTTTCTGTCATTATGAGTTTTTATTCCTTTTGAAAATAGGATTACCACCACTCTAAAAATGAGAATGAAATATTTTCCCTTAAATGTCATGTTTGTGGATTTATCCAGATCAACAACCCTTTAGACTCTTGGAAAACATCTTATTGTGCCTACAAAAACTCATCCAAATGGTGTTTCTACTCTTTATAACACCCCTCTAAAGGTGCATTTACTTTTACAAATTCATCCCCTAACTAATTATTTTTTTAAGAAGAGTAATGCAAACTTCCTACATGAAATAATCAAGATCTTAGCTTGGTTAGAATTACTAGAGAGATATTGGACTTGCCTTTGTGGTGAATTTATGGTGAAGGAATTCCAATCCTTGATTTGGTGGCATTATTTTTCTCTCCTCGTGAAGATTACATCCCTCATATACACACAGGAAATTCAAAATACTACACCACACACATTAAGTGACACTAAATCTAAATCCACTTCATCAATATAGTTTTCTTAGAGAAACTTTGATCTTACACCATTTAATGGCCTCGAGCTTTACATGCTTATTTACCCATCCCAATGGATATGGGTGAGGATAATCATGAACTTCCAATCCAATATTTTTGACCTAATGTTTTGCGATGAGGTTGGCTTATTAACTAGAATCAAATAGAGCATCCACATTTGTCTTCTTGATTCGAACCTTAATATGGAAGATTTTAGTCATCTCCTCTTCCTTTTGATGGAGGCTACTCAATTTTACCTCCTTTTGCGTTGTGGTGTAGACAATATTTTCATCTACATCTAAGTTTCTCTCTACCTAGTTGTTTGAATCCACGGCTAGCATGTTCTTCTTATTGGTATCCTTCTTGTGGTTCTTTGGATTCAACTATAGATGTAGCTTCTAACACTTATCTATGGTGTTACCATCAATATTATAATGGTTACAATGGTTGTTTATATCCTTGCATTGATATATCATGGATTTTGTGTTTTTGTCATTTCCTTTACATTTCTTCTTTCCCTCTTTGGAAGCATCTAGGTGGTATTTCTACTTGGAACCAGCTAGTTTTCCTTTATTCTTACCTATATTCTCCAAATACTATTCTTGCACACATGCCTCTTCCACTTTATTATGTTTAAAGAGCATCATTTTCCTCTATAGATCATTGTGTAGACCACCCAAATATTTGATGAGTATATTAGGTTTTTGGGAGATATACTTACCATAATGGCTTTTTTTTTAACTTGGTGATATACTCTTACACACTTTTCCCTTACTTATGTTAGAAGTAATGCCAACAGATAAATTGGTCCTCTTTGTACCCAATAGGATAGAACTAGGACTTTATTAGATTTATAAATAGCTCTCACTTAGTTACTTGGGAATCATTGTCTGGCCTGAGCATCTCCATGTGACTCTACCAATTTTGGGCATGTCCCTCTAACTTCAACAAAAAAATGAAATATTTTACTCTTATTCTATGTTATGAACACTAAAATAAACATCTAACCATTGATTCAACTTAATAGTTTCAATCTCACCCTTGGTAGGGTTTTATGTTCACTTTTGCTTCCACTTTATATAGATATTGCAATTCCCAATTCCCAAAAATAGCCTCAATTTTGAAAAGCATCCATGTTGTTTGAAACTTTGTGGCCCAAGGTAGGAGATCACCTAGGAAGATGGCTTTCCAAGGGAGTGAATAAGGAAGATGTTGCTAACAAAAAGAATCTAACCATGTGCAAAGAACCCAAAAAAATAGATAAAACAAAAAAGGTGCTCCTACGGTTTTAGTTCTCCAACAATGTGGACAACATGGTTTTGCACACTTTGGTATGTTAACCTTTAAACAATAGGGAGACCCCCCACCAATAAAATCTAAGTAAAAAAATCTTTAATGGGTTCAAGTATAGATTTCCATATGTTTCTTAACTACTATGACCATGTCTTCTACTTAGAATTTAGTCATGGCTTCAAGTATAGATTTCCATATGTTTCTTAACGACTATGAACATGTCTTCTACTTAGAATTTAGTCATGGCTTCAAGTATAGATTTCCGTATGTTTCTTAACCACTATGACCATGTCTTCTACTTAGAAGTTAGTCACCAAACTTTGTTTAGTTAGCATTCCAAGAAGAGCTTGGAGAAAATCCACTTGTAACCCATGGTTGGGTCATCCCTGTTGAAAGTTGTGGACTTATCCCATTTCCAATCTCACAACTAGCCATAAGGTGTTGGAAGGACAAGCTTCAACACCAAGGCATTATGGATGAACCCCTATATACATTCTACGACAACCTTATCAACATTATCTAACAAGAAATCCCCTCAAAAACTAGCCCAAGAAATCCAATTCATGGATAGGTCATCAAATAACACATTGGTTGAGTAGATGCCTCACTGAAATAGATTTTAACACCAAGAATTGGGAAAATGTGTCCAATAGTTTCTATAAAAATAAATTGGTGGTAGCCACCAATGGATGTGTTCAATAAAATACAAGTCAATACTAAGGGATGGTTCTTTCCATGCCATTAATGGTTTTGGTGTTTCCCAATCATTCTAAATATTGTGCACAACAATGGTACGTATAACTTTAAATCTTGAGGGAGCTAGAAGAATGGTCTCAAGAGAAATGACTTTCCAAAGTTTACTACCAAATGCTAGCTTGTATCAAATCTGATTCATGGAAAGGGTTTTCCACATCTCCTTCCCTTCCACACCCAAATCACCCAAACCCCCAAATTCTTGAGAGGTACAACAAGGTTCTCAACTAATCTAGTGGAAACCTAACCACTTACTAGACTTGACCCACACACAATTGCACGTGGCTTTCTCAAGGTGGCCATGCACTGCTTTTGACAAGAACCAAGAAGAAGAGTAGTACACATGAGTAGCAGTGAGCACTATGGTGCAAATACTGATTTTGAATGTCAATGTTAATTGTTCGGTAATCCACTTATCTATTTTCTTCTCAACTCTTCACAACACCACCTCCTAAAGCCTCCATGAAGAAGCATGGAAGGAAAATGGGATACCAAGAAATTTAATGACTTGATCAAAGTTGGATCAAAGTCTACTGTTGGGAGTCCTGAGTATTGAGTCTTATCTAAGTAGTATTGACTTGATATAAGTAGTATTGAGTCTTGACCCATTAGTATTCAGCTTCAAAGGAGTAAAAACAATGTCATTAGAGTGAATTCGGAGTTGAAGTGGGCCTTATAAGAAAAATCGCGGCTCATGAGTTGGAAATTCAATAACCAATGAAATTTCAAAGAATTAATTCATTGTTAATTGTTGAGTTAGACATATAAAAGTCAATGTGAGTATTTGTCAGTTCTCTATTGGGAAATATTTAACCATATGTACAACTCAACATGGTCAAGATCTTGGTGAGCTCATCTCGAGCTTTGTTCAACATCTTTGAAATATTCAATGTGCAATTTTTATATTATTAGTACTAACATGTATTTATGTAGTCTAACTAATAGAGGAAATGGCCATTTTATGAGCATTTTTTCTATAATCAATTTTTTCCAAAATTCTGTAGAGAATTTTACAAAACATAAGCTTAAATTGTTTAATCTGCAAAGTTTCACTACCTCAATGGTTTTTTAGGGTGTCAAATCCATTTATGCACTTAAAAGTGCATTTTAACCCAGAATAAATAACAATGTTGTTCAAAATTGTATTCTTGAATTCTGGCTAAAAAAACCATTTTATCTACTATCAAAATAATATAAATTTGAACCATGAGAATAGAAAGAGACATGGAACCTCAAAGTTGAAATCAAAAGTCATGACATCATTGTATATATGTTTATGCTTGGATTAATGGAAATCAATGAAAGTTGCAGTTTTCCCTTGTAATATTCTTAATTAACCCCAGCTAATTGGAATATTCGATTTTTCCAAATTTTGCCTTCTATAGTTATTTTGTAAAAAAAAAGAAGTGAGAAAGGGGGACATAACTCACTTTTAGAATAAAAGTCACTTCCTAGTAGCACAACGTTGTGACTTAAAGGGAGAGCCAAGGGGGCCAAAAGGGGGATGCAGAAATGGAGCCCACACAGACACATGGAGGGACTGCGCAAGAGGGGAGGAACACGTGGCAAAAGGGGAATCACGCAGGAGAAGGTGAGCATTGGGATTGAGAGAGGCAAAAGCTATAAAAGAGAGAGGAGACCCCTCATTTTGATCATTCGGTTATGTGCATTTGTGATAGTCAGTTTGGCTTAGAGCACGCTGGTTGTTTAACTAGTCTGCAGCACTGTTTAGTGCATTGAGTGTCTCCATTCGGAGATCTCACCCTTAGCCCCGGGGGACTTTGAGTGCCTGCTCGGGCAAGGTATTTTCGTTGGCATTTCAGCAGTGGTTTTATTAATGTTCTGGAGGACTACGCAGCACTGGGAGAGGGACACAGTTCTTTTTGGGAGCAGTCAGGATTGAGGGTTTGTGGAGGATTTGAACCGAGGGATTGAGCAAGAGATCAGCTCTTGCATATTGAAGGAGTTTGGAAAAGTTATAGGTTGAGTTTCGGAGGGTTATATTCAGTGGCAGCGTGGAGCAGTGAGGAACTACGCAGAACCCCAAGGGGGTGATTTTCAGGGGTCGGCCATTCCAGGAAATCTTTCTGGGTTTTTCTGGGTTTCTTGAGTAGAGTCTAGATCCAGAGTTTCATCTTTTTCTAAGGACGGGAGCAGTCTCAAATCCTCGTTTGATTTCTAGCAGCAGCAACAGCGCAACAGTTTTCCCAGCAGCTTGGACGCAGATCAAAGAGGGGCCATTCCTTAGCTATTTTGAGTGTATTTCTTCACTTTCCTTATGCAAGTAGAGGTGCCATCTTCCTGATCACCTCCTGTGCTCATTTTATTACTCAGTATAATAAAATGGCTTAGCATTCTCTCTGCATTTCTTGTGTATCTGTTTATGGTTTATTTGATATATATAGTATCATTGTTACTTGTATCTTTGTGAGCATTCTTGGCTATTATACCACTTGTGTGTTTCTATTATGCTCTTAGACAGAGTTTGGAAAGGGCCAGGTAGCCTCTGGATCTCGTCCTCTTTTTAGAGGCGACATATCTGGTAAATGCCCTCCTAGTCCATCTCTGGTTGGAGTTTGCTTGTGTTTGGGGTATATTCCTGATATGGGATATTACAGTGGTATCAGAGCATAGATCTGGCTTAGCCTGTGGAGCTAGCAATCTATGACACCAGGGGAGAAACCCTATATCTATTACAGAGGTCAGAGATACAGAGACGTTGGGCGTAGGTTGGAGAATACCTACGTAGAGGAAGACTGTGTTTCGGTGGTGGACGCAGAATAGGAGGAGCCTGTGGTGGACGCAGAACAGAGGGAGCCGGTGGTGGACGCAGAGCAGGAGGCTCCAATGGCAGATGATGACAGGAAGAGATTTGCGGATATGCTCCTCAAATCAGTGTAGGATCTGTCGAGGCAGATTAAGGTGATGGGGCAGAGATTCACGGCAGTAGAGGCCAGACAACATGAGAGCCCACGGGTTTTCCAGGTTGGTGAGGGATCGGGTGCATCCCACCATTTGCCAGAGCAGCGTGATACTGCGCAGTAGGTGGCCTCACATGCCCCTACACGCTCTACCATGCCCACTTTCTTAGGAGCAGACACGGGGGCCGTAGCCCAGCAGGAGGCAGAGCTTGGACACATGGGTGATTATTTCGCAGAGTACCAGGCCTATGGGCAGGAGTTCAGGGAAGCCCTCTCATTCCGTGATTTTGTTCAGCTCCAACGGGATAGTAGACCCCGCGACCATCACAGAGGGTACCGACATTATCATGATGGTGACACCCACCGTGCAACGAGTAGATTCCACTTGCCTACGTTTGATGGCTCATCAAACAGTTCGGCAAAGTCTTGGGTGGAGAAGCTGGACATTTATTTCCAGCTTAACCAGATGTCGGAGACAGAGGCCATCAAGGTGGCGACATTGCATTTGGATGGTGAGGCCCAGGATTGGTGGTTTCATGGGATGGTTACACTAAGACACTCCATGGTGATGACATATGCCGAGTTCACTAGGAGATTAATGGAGCGATTTGATCGGAGGGATCCAGAGCAGCATTTTGTTGAGCTGACAAGGCTCAAATAGACAGGGAGCCCAAAGACCTACATTGCAGATTTCTTGAGGGCCTCAGTGACGGTGCCAGATCTATCCACAACACGGAGGATCTATATGTATGTTGACGGATTAGCATAGCCACTTCGGGGTCTAGTCAGATCCGCTAGACCGACCACCCTTCAGGATGCTATCAGCAGGACCTGGGACCTACAGGATGTCTTACCCAGGACCCGAACACCTTACCTCTAGAGACAGACTTTCCAGTCTAAGGGGAAGGATGTGAGGATTCCACCTCCAAATCGGAATCTAGGATGAGTGCAGATTGACAATGATGTCAAGAGGGAGCTGAAGAAGAAGCGGTTGTGCTTCACATGTCAGGAGCCATGGGCACCAGGACATAGATGTGTTGTTGGCAAGGCACATTTCATTGAGGTTTTCTCCGAGAGCAGTGTAGAAGAGGATGATGAGGATGATGTGGAGGCAGGAGATAGCCATGATGGATAGGGACCTTTGCCACCTCCACCGCCAGCAGCAGGTGGTGCATCTTTCGCACCCACCGGAGGGGCCCTTGCCGCATTGCGAGGAGTTCCCAAGTATCTGATGCTATGCGTACGAGGGACGGTACGTGGCCAGCGAGTGTCAGTTTTGGTTGACAGTGGGGTGACCCACAACTTCATTGATGCACAGATGGTTGAGCAGAGAGGCATACAGACAGAGAGCTTCGATGGGTTTTCAGTCTTGGTCCCAGGAGATCAGACCATGACGTGTGCTCGATATGTTCCAGAGCTTTTAGTGATGATGGGCACCTACACATTGACTGACCACTTTTTCATGGTCGATATTCCGGACACCAACATGATACTGGGTGTTCAATGGCTCATCACTCTAGGGAAGGTCATGACGGATTGGAAGACCCTAGAGATGGAGTGGGATGATGAGAAGACAGGGAGGCATGAGAAGATACGGGGACAGCATATGTATCCGCCTCAAAATGTTTCAGCTCATCGGATGGAGGCAGTCTTCCGGAAAGGAGACATAGAGTGGGTAGTAGAGATGCATGCATCGGAGGCAGGGACTACAGGGCAGACAGTGCACCCGGAGATACAGTCCATCCTTGACCGGTATGCCATAGTATTTGGGGAGATTCCGCCGGGTCAACCACCGGACCGGGGGTTTGAGCACACTATTGAGCTTGAGCAGGGCATACAGGCAGTGATTACTACCCCCTATAGGCATCCCAAGGCCTATCGGGACGAGATAGAGCGGGCCATTCAGGAGTTGCTAGCTCTTGGGCACATCCGACCGAGCACAAGTCCTTTTGCTTCTTCTATGGTGTTGGTGAAGAAGAAGGATGGTACATTGAGGATGTGCATTGACTACAGGGCCCTGAACAAGAGGACACTAAAGAACAGGTACCCCATACCCAGGATCGATGAGTTGATGGATGAGTTGAGAGGAGCACGATTCTTCTCAAAGATTGATTTGAGATCAGGGTACCATCAGATTCGCGTGAGGGAGCAGGACATTCCCAAGACCGCCTTCAGATGTCACTATGGGCACTTTGAGTTTTTGGTGATTCCCTTCAGGCTAACCAATTCCCCAACTACATTCCAGTCTTGCATGAATCACATCTTCCGTAGTCACTTGAGGAAGTTTGTGTTGGTGTTCTTTGATGATATATTCATTTACAGCAGAACTTTTCGTGGGAGGAGAATCTCCAGCATATTGAGACAGTATTACGCATCTTGGAGGAGCAGCAGTTCTATGCCAAGCTCTCCAAATGTGAGTTTGGGTTGACGGAGATGTTATACTTGGGACACATCATTGGAGTGGATGGAGTGAGGGTCCATGAGGAGAAGATTAGGGCCATCAAAGATTGGCCGGAGCCGAGAAACATGATGGAACTTCGAGGATTCATTGGCATTTGTACTTACTAATGGAAGTTCATCAAAGGTTTCTCACAGCTTGCTGCACCCCTGACAGATTTGACGAGGAAGGGGGCATTCAGTTGGTCGGATACAGCGCAGCGAGCCTTTGACAGGCTCAAGGAGGTTATGAGCAGCTGCCCAGTGCTTGCATTTCCAGATTTTACATAGCCATTTGTTTTGGAGTGTGATACGTCGAGAGAGGGGATCGGCGCAGTATTGATGCAGGGAGGTCACCCTATAGCCTTTGAGAGTCGGAAGCTCCTTCCGCACGAGAGGTTGTATTCTATATACGACAAGGATATGTTGGCCATCATGCATGCATTGGCTAAGTATCGGCAGTATTTGGTGGGGAACAGGTTCAGGGTAAGGACTAATCACAACAGCCTCAAGTTCTTTTTGGAGCAGAAGCAGTTGCAGGAGAGGCAGCAGAAGTGGATCAATAAGATCCAAGCATATGACTTTGACATTGAGTATGTCAAGGGTAAGAACAACGTGGTAGCAGATTCCCTTTCACGTAGACCAGCCACGTTGTCTCTTATGAGCTTGGATACAGACTGGAGGGCTCGACTCTTAGTAGAGTACTCCAAGGACAGGTTTGCATGTGAGATTTTGGACGGGCAGGTGGCAGATGATAGGTTCAGGGTGATCGATGAGATCATCTATTACAGGGATCGGATCTTCTTGACTGAGGGGTCTCAGCTCAAGAAGAAGATACTCCAGGCATCACATGATTCACCATTGGCAGGCCATCAGGGGTTTACCAAAACCTACAGGGCCATTAGAGAGAGGTTGTACTGGAAGGGCCTCAAGGAGGATGTACTTCGGCATATCAGGGAGTTCGATGTTTGCCAGCGAAACAAGGGAAAGATGAGCCATCCCATGGGTTTATTGCAGCCGCTACCCATTCCAGAGGGGAAATGGGAGAGCATTTCGATGGACTTCATCACAGGATTGCCCACGGTACAGGGCAAGGATTGTATCTTTGTCGTCGTTGACAAATGACCAAGTACGCACATTTCTTTGCCATATCCGCACACTACACAGTAGCACATGTGGCCGAGCTGTTTTTCAAGGAGATCTTCAGGCTACATGGTCTTCCTAAGACCATCGTCAGTGACGGGGACAGTCGTTTCATGGGCGGGTTTTGGCTGGAGATTTTCTGGTTGGTGGGGATGGAGTTGACTCCGAGTACTAGTTATCACCCACAGACGGATGGGCAGACATAGATATTTAACAAATGGAGGGCTACTTGTGTAACTATGTCAGTGGGCAGCAGCGAGCATGGCTAAAGTGGCTGCATCTAGGGGAGTATTGCTACAATACTTCACATCACATATCCATTGGTATGTCACCATTCTATGCCTTATATGTGTATCATCCTTTATCTTTTGTTGACGTGATATTTGGTGATAGCAGGGCTCCTAGAGCCAAGATTTGGATCCAAGAGACTCAGGATATCCTCCGAGCTCTCAAGGATAGCATGGCTACAACACAGAACCAACAGAATTTGTATGCCGACAGGGGTCGGGTAGAAAGGTAGTTCGAGGTGGGGGGCATGGTCTACCTAAGATTACAGCCATACAGACAGTGGTCACTGAAGCAGAAGGGGGCTGAAAAGCTCAAGCCCCACTTTTATGGACCATACAGGGTGATACGCAGGATTGGACAGGTTGCATATGAGTTGGAGCTGCCCCAAGGCAGCAAGATTCATAACATTTTTCATGTATCATGCCTGAAAAAGGCATTGGGGCAGTAGGTAACAGTGACAGATGAGCTACCACCTATGAATGATGAGGGGCATTTGGTATTGCAGCCGGAGGAATCATTTATACTAGGGATAGGCAGCTGCGGAGCAGGACGGTCCGGGAATTCTTGGTGAGGTGGATGAATTTTCCAGATGAGGATGCCACTTGGGAGAATGGGAAGATCTTACAACATCCATCACTTCAGTTGCTTGAGGACAAGCAACATTTTTCCGAGGGACACTGTAATATTCCTAATTAGCCCAAGCTAATTGGAATATTCAATTTTGCCAAATTTTCCCTTCTATAGTTATTTTGTAAAAAAAAAGGTGAGAAAGGGGGACATAAGTCACTTTTAGAATAAAATTCACTTCCTAGTAGCACAACGTTATGACTTAAAGGGAGAGCCAAGGGGGCCAAAAGGGGGACGTAGAAATGGAGCCCACGCAGACACATGGAGGGACTGCGCAGGAGGGGAGGAACACGTGGCAAAAGGGGAATCACGCAGGAAAAGGTGAGAATTTGGATTGAGAGAGGTAGAAGCTATAAAAGAGAGAGGAGCCCCCTCATTTTGATCATTCGGTTATGTGCATTTGTGATAGTCGTTTTGGCTTAGAGCACGCTGGCTGTTTAGCTAGTCTGCAACACTGTTTAGTGCATTGAGTGTCTCCGTTCGGAGATCTCACCCTTAGCCCCGGGGGACTTCGAGTGCCTGCTTGGGAAAGGTATTTTCGTTGGAATTTCAGCAGCAATATCTTCAGCATTTCAGCAGTGGTTTTATCAGTGTTCTGGAGGATTGCGCAGCACTAGGAGAGGGACGCAGTTCTTTTTGGGAGCAGTCTGGATTGAGGGTTTGTGGAGGATTTGAGCCGAGGGATTGAGCAAGAGATCAGCTCTTGCATATTGAAGGAGTTTGGCAGAGTTCTGGGCTAAGTTTTGGAGGGTTCTATTCAGTGGCAGCGCAAAGCAGTGAGGAACTGCGTAGAACCCCAAGGGGGTGATTTTCGGGGGTCGGCCATTCCAGGAAAGCTTTCTGGGTTTTTCTGGGTTTCTTGAGTAGAGTCTGATTCCAGAGTTTCAGCTTTTTCTAAGGAGGGGAGCAGTCCCAAATCCTCGTTTGATTTCTAGCAGCAGCAACAGTTTTCCCAGCAGCTTGGACGCAGATCAGAGAGGGGCCATTCCTTTGCTATTCTAAGTGTATTTCTTCACTTGCCTTGTGCAAGTAGAGGTGCCATCTTCCTGATCACCTCCTGTACTCATTTTATTACTCAGTATAATAAAATGGCTTAGCATTCTCTCTGCATTTCTTGTGTATCTGTTTATGGTTTATTTGATATATATAGTATCATTGTTACTTGTATCTCTGTGAGCATTCTCGGCTATTATACCACTTGTGTGTTTCTATTATACTCTTAGACAGAGTCTGGAAAGGGCCAGGTAGCCTCTGGATCTCGTCCTCTTTTTAGAGGCGACATATCTGGTAAATGCCCTCCCAGTCCATCTCTAGTTGGAGTTTGCTTGTGTTTGGGGTATATCCCTGATATGGGATATTATATCCCTGGATTGTTTCACTTCAGTATTCCCTGCATATGCTTAAACTCTAAACTCTAAGACCTCGAGGCTTCCATTTTTTCCCTTCGCCATTTTTCTAGCTGTGCATGGGAAACCCTACCAAACACTCTTTATGTTTGGGCATTCTCCTGGTTGTCAGTAACTTTTCATCCCTGGGAGTATCCGCTATCTGCATTCTCTTCCATCCAAACCCACATCTATTCTATCTTTGTGACTCCTTGTATTCAATTTTCTCCTCTCTTCTCTTTGCGAGAACACCCAAAAATCATTTCCATAGCTCAGCTCCTACCTCTCTAAAGCCTGAGAATCATGTCAGACCGATTTATAATTACATCTGTAATGATGTCGTGAGTTCCAGCAATGCATCTCACCAGAAGGACAACATGGAATTATATTCACATTTAAGGGGTTGTAATGCGACTTCGAATGAATGAAACCTTTGTGCATTGATCGTGGCTATCAGCGCATCGGGCAGCTCGTAGCTCTTCTCTATTGGCAGCATCATGATAGTGCTTTGGAGCCCTTGCTCGTCGTCCAACGTTGAAGGAGAATCTAGGCCATGTGGTGTTGCACACAATTTCCCGCCCTGTGCAAATCTACATGAAGATGGTATGAAGAAACTTGTATCCCTCATATATATGAGACTTGTTAACTCATTTCTTGAATTTATCACGATGCACATTGTTAATCCATTGCAATATAGCAAGAGCCAAATTTAATACATATTGCAGAAGACTTGCAGTCAAGATAGTAGAGCGTTGTAAAAAAAATTAGCATTTCCATCAAAGCAATAGAGATACCAAAAAAACTCATTGATTAATCTATTCAATATTGTCATCATTCATCATGCCATTTGCAAGAATCGAATTAGAGGATTCCATTTCTTCCTCTCAACCACCCAAGATAATCCCAATTGACCGATGATAGAGATATTATAGATTATTATTATTGTAGAGATCTTGTTCATCTGGGCCTCATCTCAGAGAATTATTGAGGTAGATGTATTCCCTCATCTCCATTGTTGGTGTGGTGTTGAATGGCAAGGAGAACTACTCAAAATGGTTCAGCAAGATCAAAAACACATTGATATTTAATTATTTATCGGATGGGATCTTTGAGGGAGAAATTAAAAAAGAGGTCGAAGGAGAAGTGCAACAAAGCTTCATGGACCTACAAAGCCTATATCAGTGAAGGATCTTTCCATTTGGAAGAATAAAGACAAGAAATCATATGCCTTGATTTCCACAATAGTAAATGAAGAGGTGAGCCACATATTGCTCACACTTTTCATTAATATGAAATCTTAAAGAAGTTGAAGGACTTGTATGATCCTCACTTAGAACTAAAAGTTTTACAATTGTTGGTGAAGCTCTTCAACCTCAAAGCCATCATGGATGACATAGAAGTCACTCGAGTGAAGATAGACATGTAGCATTTATCCAAAATTTCTACCCTACATACTGATACAATCTTGAATCACTACAAGCTAGTGGCCAAATCAAGTTCATCTCATTTGACTCCCTAGTGGAGGAAGCCACACAACATGAGAAAGCTTTTGGGAGGAATAATAGAACTCAACCCACTAGAGAAATGATGTGCCTTTCTCATAAATGGAAGAATCAATCAAGTGTCTCTTTTAGAGGAGAAGACATTAAAAGAAGAAAGAGATATGATCTTCATTGTGACCAGTGTGGCAAAAATGGGCATGAGTTGGAGACATCCATAAAGAAGAAAGAAGGTTTGTGGTCATCCTTAAACCACCACTTGATAGAATATTTAATAATTTTGTGAGACATCAGTTTATGGTTATCTTTAAACCATTATCCAATAGAAGACATTTGTTTCTTCCAACCATCATGTTTGTGGTCATCCCCCTCTAGAGGAATGGGGGAATGTCAAACACCTAATCCTCAGGGATTTGGTGAAATGTGAATATTTTCTACTTATGTAAATAGGAGAAATCTAAACCATTCTAATAGGAAGGGGGGAATGTCAGACACCTAATCCTCGTGATTTTGATGAAATGTGAATATTTTCTACTTTATGTAAATAGAAGAAGTTTAAACTCTTAGAATAAGAAGAAAAGTTATCTTAGAAACAGAAACCAAAAATCAAAATATCATATATGTGTGTGTGTGTGTGTGTGTGTGTGTGTGTGTGTGGAAACCAATGAAGGTTGAATATTTCATCTAACCCATATCCAAAAAATCTATTAATAGAGGGAAAGTACCAAAGAATAACATTTTCTTATGAAAAAAACACAATTTCCTCTTATTTGCATTGATTAATAGAGAGACAAGATGAAGCATCCAAAAAGAGGCTAGTTTCTATGTAGTTAGAAAAGGCAATATAGAACCCCAAAGCTTTGAGCACGGTCAAGATGAAGGGCCATTGTACACCATCATAGGCCTTCTTGAAATCAATATTGATAAACAAGGTATCTAGGCCAATGGTTCACGCTCATTCCATTCTATACCAAATTGTGATAACATTGTTGAGAATGTAATGCTCCCAAATAAAATCAATATGCTAGTGACAACTTATGTTGGGATAAATATGCTTTAGTCATTACATTGAAGCTTTGGCTAAGATATTTTAGGAGGTGTAGAGTAGAATAGTAGGCATCTAGTACATGAAAATCATAGATCCCCTTGCATTGGATATGAAGCGAATGAAACCTTAGTTAGTCCTTGCTCCAACAGACCAAGAGCACAAGGTTTCATTGTAAACATTTAGGAGCTCTCATTGGTGGAAAAAGTCTTGGGTGACCTTGTAAAACTTGTAAGGAAATCCATCAAGGCCATGAGCCCTATCATCTACAATTTCATGAAGGATCACAATGAACTCATCAAGGGAAAGGGATAGATCATAGAATCTCCTTTTCACTTCTAAAAATTTGTATCACACCAAATCAAGGCATTTTTTAGTAGATTATTATTTTTCTAGAGACATACATTGTGAGTAAGGGAGCATTCAATAATGATCCACAAATCCATGTTCAAATTCTTCTTAGTCATCCGATATGAGGTTGCATTCCAAGCAAAAATGGATTCCATATCCTCCTTAGAATCTAGGGATTTGAAGAATGCTTTGTGTTCATTACAAGTATTTCATAAGGCCCTATTTTTTTTTGGTATGTAAGCACCCACGGGGGATTTGAGCCAGTGACCTATCGTAAGAAGTGCCTTAACAGTGCACCCATTCACCATCAATCCAAAGCCCTGTGGGCCTTTCATAAGGCCCTCTTATTCATATCACACCACATAATTTTTACCTCATCAAACTTTTTCAATTTGTCTTCCATATCCATGTATTCATAGTTCTAGTAATATCAACCTCCCACCAAGAAAACCAATGAGTATCCACCCATAGTTACAGAATGTACCATGTTTGGGGTATCTACACCCACTCTAATACCCAATAGAGGGGAAAACAATTGAGTTAGTGGTCTAAGAGATTGGCAATGTCACTTATATGGATTGGCTATCCACCCACAAAGTTAAAATAAATAAAAATTATGCTCTTAGAGTAGGGCATTATCTAAGCATTATTAGATTATTTCATATCCTTTACAAAATTGTGTCTAGGAGAACCAAAATTTAGTAGAATATTTCCTCTAGTTGTATTGAGGGTCATGAATACCATGCTAGTGTTCAAAGTAAGCCAATTTTCATTATTACTGATTGGTGGTTGCACAAGAAGAACCCCTTCATTTTCTTCTTAACAGTCTATCGTATCAAAATCCACATGGATAATTCAAGTGGTGTTAAGGAGGTCATTGTCCATCCAACACCCAAGGGTTACACATTCTCCTACATTATTGGAAACATATTTATTGGTAAAATATAGTAGTTGTTCATCTCAATCAATCAAGAAGAAGCCACACAAGCCATTGGGAGGGACTAGTGCCTCACTTAACAACAATATTAGCATATTGTGGAGAGACAGGGATTGCTGACCCACTTTCCATTAGCATGATCATAGATAAAACCTTGACCTCAAGCCAAATTACGGACAACGTAGTACAATGCATAAAACCGAAAGCTTTGACCTTTTGTAAACTAAGAACATTTTTTCCTACCTAGACAAGTCAAAAGCTAGTGGACAATGTGTTTTCTATCAAGGTCATTGAGGTAATGCAGACATTCAAATAGGTCACTTTCATTGGAAACCAACAACATCAATATTTTTTTTTGGATCTCCAATATTCAAGGTCCATCAAGAGGGTTATTAACTAAAAATTGAACAACTAACTCAAAAATTTGACATATGGTATTTAATGAGAAATGGGATGAAGTGGCCAATATGAGGAAAGAAAAAAACTAGATTAAATTATTTCAAGAAAAAAATATATATAATTATTTTTAAAAATGAGAATTTGACCAAAGCATTGAAGTGATCTCACCCCACAACTAATATTGTCTCAAAGTGTACACAATCTCTTACCAAGTTTCACCATATCCACTACACCACAAAATTTTACTCCAAAATGTACCTTTTTCCCAAAAAAAAAAAAACAAAAAACAAAAAACGTGTATACTTGATATTTCAAAGTCTAAAATCAAATTACATTGATCAATCATATATAGCCTCCACTTTATAGTTCGGAGTATTCATTACATTGTCTACATCAAAACCAAAACTAGAACTACGTTATTTCAATAGTGTCTCAAAGCTATTATAACAAAAAAACACAACATACTTAAGCATATAGATCGACAAAAGTCACATCTATTACAACACATTATCTAATAGCCCCCTTCATCATAAATTTTTTAACAAAAGATTATTACAGATTTTTTTAATGACACTAATAGGAGAGTGCCTCCTCTAAATTCGTGTTCACTTAAGGTACTCTCATATGAAAGCAAAGTTTCTCCAAATAAATTGTCTACGTTGGATTTGAATTTTTAATAAATGTGTGAAAGAATTTTCATGTAGTATTTTAGCTTCTGTACCTTGGAGCATAAACGGTAGCAAACCTATATTTCCAATGTTGAAACATCAATTGGTCCATTCAATTTGAGGCTTTAAATATCCAAACTTTAGAGATGTTTTAGTCCCCTTAGTTATGTTGTTTTCAAAAACAACCTCGAAGCATAAAATTCAATGCAATTGTTATTCCTTTAGCCAATGACATACTCCAAATTAATGAAATGGGAAAAACCAATGTACAGTATTACCATTACTCCACCAATACTTGGGATTCATTGACAAGCTCCATCAAAGAAACCCCATGGATTCTCTTATATGATTGAACATCTTGAAAATTTCTCTTTTGGAGTAGCTTTGTCTCCTTCGAATGCCACTATTGTCTTGTGTGCAACCTGAGCTAGTGAGAAGATCGGATCCTAGAAGACCATCTAGCCCCTTGCCAACCAAATCCTAAATAAACAAACATGGTAGCACCTTATAAATCGTCATAATCTTGACCAGTTACCCAGTGCATAAGACATTCTTATAAGTTCAATTTATCATATTTGCTCAAGCCATCTATGACTTTTTGATCCCATACCAAACTACTCTAATGAATTAACACATTACAAAAAATTACGAAGTGTTTCTTCACTAGATTTACAAAGCATTTTATTTGAAAAGTCCAACATCTTAAAGATTTTCTTTTTTAATGGGAAATCAAACTCCTAACAAAATGTCACCATTAGACACTATATTCTTGTCTTCAATTTATGTATACCCTAGTTTCATAGTGTACTCCCATGTGCTCATATTCTTAGACCATTTAAGTGTATCTTCGTCTTCTATCAACTTTATGGCATTATAAGGCAACATCTTAACATACTATCCCCACTCCTCTTGACTCACCCTACAAAATTAACCCATCAATTGTCAACCAACATTATATCAAAGTATTTTTTACACTTTGAGATTCTACCTCTTCCAGGTAATAAATCCCATGTTCACATGAAGTTTTTAGCAAATCCTCTCATAATTTGAAATCACCTTTGGTTCTAATACAAGAACCCTCTCCAAACCTAACCTTTCCATTGTTCCCAACTTTCTAAGTTGCCTAGTTGCCAATGAGGAAATACCATAATCAAAGATTTTTGGTCTATTAAAGCTACTTGAGGAAGACTAGTGTTTCATTGAAACTACTCCAAATTTTACCTATATTCACCAACAAAAATTATTCCATAACCTAATTCACTCAAAAAAAAAATGGCCATTAAAATGATATATCAAAAATTCAATGGCCAAGACAAGAGTAAAACCATATTCTTTTTTTTTGGTAGGTAAGCAGCCACGGGGGATTTGAACTAGTGACCTATCACAACGAGTGTCTTAACAGTGCACCCATTCACCGTCTATCCAAAACCCCATGGGCAAGAGTAAAACCATATTCGAAATGCTATGAAAAAAAATAAAATTGTGTAATTGCAATTCAATTTGCTCGTATTATTAATACATGTGGTGAAAACCCAATTAATAATGCAATTGTAAGTTGGGACACATTCAAAACAAACCTTTTTAGGAGATTCCAAGACATGCAAGAGAATGTATTTGGAAAACTTACTCATCTTCAATAGAAAGGTAATGTGGTAGAATACACATGTGAATGGAAAATACTAGCAACTTGCATGTCAAGGTTAATCAAAGAATAGAAAACTTAAACTTACTTCACCACCTTCTCTGACTTATCAACCAATGATTGAATGTATGTAAGAGATTGATGGGAAAAGTTTTTTCACATAGTTAGAGGCATGGGATGCGTACAATCATCATGGAAAGTGTAAGCGACCTACATTCTCCTAGTCAAAAGTAAGGTCAACCATCATTTCCACCAACTCTTACCTTACCTTTCATTATATATGACATGCCAACACCTCACATGAACTAGGTAGTTCATGTTGTGTTCGCCATTTCCAACATTACCAATATAAAATTATCCAAATTCAAGGTTGTCAATAGGAAAACTGCAAAATAATATAATTGGATATAGACAAGCATAAATGCTAAGCTAGATAGGGACACATCACCCAAAGTTCATTATCTAAGTTTTGAATGCTAGAGAGCCAAATGCTAGTTTTTCAATTCTCAAGCATATAACAAATTGGCCATTTTTCGGCCCACGCTAAAGAGCATTATAGGGAAGAATGTCTTTAAGGGATTGTTCAAAAGCAAGAGAAAAGATTTACCTTGTGTGGGGGAGTGGAATATGTTTCACTATTCCTAAATGTTGAATGAGATGTGCCCATAAAGTTCTATGATGAGAGTAGATGGACGGGGCCAAGAGTGATATAGCTCAATTCCTTCACTCTAGTGGCATCATAACATGGCTTGGAGGTGGTATGCTAGATACCTCTGGTCAAGGGGACAATTGCTCTCACACAACCAATTTATTAAATTATTGTCAAAATAATTATTATTTTGTTCCCTATGAATGTACAAAATTATCATTCCTACCTGTTTTAGAAAATTATGTATTGCGCATCCTATATGTAAACATTTTTTATTCTATTCATGGACATTTTGGTTGTCATGAAACCCTCAAAATCTATGTTTGTTATTCCA
The DNA here is from genome assembly GCA_031772625.1 of Pinus tabuliformis. Classification (NCBI taxonomy): domain Eukaryota; kingdom Viridiplantae; phylum Streptophyta; class Pinopsida; order Pinales; family Pinaceae; genus Pinus; species Pinus tabuliformis. The sequence goes on along the minus strand of CM062818.1, from coordinate 350,973,774 downwards.
TTGCATTCTTTTAGTTTGCATTGTTCATGCATTCATTGTCATTTTGGTCCATTTAGGGAGGTTATACTACATTGTTATTATGGGGAAATTGCCCTAGAGGGATGAAATTTAAAATTTGAAAAAACAAAATTGTGGCTATCCCGTATGATGGGAAATGATGTGACAAAAAGTACAACTTTATACTTGTCAATCTTATAGAATCGCATTGTTTAATGTAAAAGGAGTAGAAATATGGGTTTACGTCTAAATACAGAATTTGGAACTATAAACAATGTTTGATATTGTATAGCATGGCGGGATGGATGTGAGATCAAGTGCATCACAGTTGATCAAGTTAGTTACTAATGCCATCAACCTTCATAATAATTCATGAATGTTAGTGGGCAAATAAAGAATTATAAATTATAACTTTACATTTACATGCTACCCTAAAGTGATATATTAACCACAAAGAAAGAAAATTACAAGGATAGGCCAACATACACACCTCAATGCCATCTAAAAAACAAATATAATGGGTGTTCCAATATAATGGTAGTGTTTACACATGATAAACACACTGAATTTACTTGCACAAAATTGAGCAGTCATCACAAAAATTAATTGGTATAATATATGTATCCCATTAATATCAAAAATAAGTACACTAAAAATGAAAAATAAACTTCAATTCAAAAAAGAGATTAATGTCTCTTAAAACATAAGAGTCCTTTAAACATTAAACGACTATTTGAAAAACAGAGAGAATAATAATCATAAACAGTTTCAAAACAGTTAGAGAATAATAATTGTACACAGTTTCAAAAAGTATAAGAGAAAAACAACAACAAAAAACAAGGGAATAGTGAATGATATTATATAAGTATTGGAATATTAATCACAAAATATTTTGCTTCAAAAAAAATGAAGATATAAAAAATCATGACAAAATAAATGAACAAGGATAAGTGATAAGTGCCAATAAATAAGGTTTAAAGAAGAATAAAATTAAAAGCACAAATCAAACCAAGGAATAAGGGAAAAAACACAAAAAGAGGATATCAAACTTGATTCTACTTCTCCCTTGTTCCTCAACCCTTTTCATTTAGTGCCCTTTTTCTTTAATTCATTGAGTCACTCTACCAATCTTTTTAACATGTTTTCTTTCCCCCTTACATTATGTATTTTGATAGGTTTCATTTGCAATAATTCTTCTTATATAATAATAATTCTTCTTTTTCATTTGATTCATTGTAATTGCTTTTCATGTGTTTTTTCCGTCTTACATTTACATTATATTTACATTATATTTTTTGATATTTTTCATTTGCAATCATATATGATAACTAAATTAAATTTCTTAATAATGAGTGCAGTCTTCACCTACAACACATTGGTGAAAAATCTCATATGATAACAAGGTGAATTTTTTGAAAACCTTTTGCAATAAAAACATTATCTCACTTGACATCTCACCTCCAAAAAAAACTCCATGATGACAATGCCAAAAGGGCAATGCAAAAAGAAGTGAAGTGCTTTTAGAGAATTAAAAGGTACGCATGGATCTGTGGCGAAGCAAGGAAACCTTCAAAGGGGCAAAACAATAAGAAGTATTTGTGGGCCTGCTGAAATAAAGGATCTAAATCCTACAGAATCCAGTAGCTGTCATTCAAGCCAATGATATCAAGTAAATGTCAGTGAGTATACTCATCCACTGAATATAGACACAAATAAGTGATGGTAGATATGCTAAAACGCTCAAATAAGAAAAGATCAAAGTTTGTGAAGCTAGCAAAGGCTTAAAAACACAAAAACACCAGAGGGAAGAAAATTTGGAAGAAATCAGGATGGGATGGAAAGCCCTTAGGTTCCGTAAGAACTAGAAAGACTATTCACGTTCTAGCAATGAGCATACTAGATTGTATAGCTGAGTATTTTGGATCGTATAGCCATTAATTTAGACATATAAGAAGCGATGGTGGATAATTATTTCTAAAAAAAGGTTTTCAGTGTAAGTTGTGAAAAGACTAAGGGCACAAAACCAGGGTGGGATAGGAGATCTTCAAGTCCCTCACTACTTCAATCCTTCAACATCGAAAAGCAAGTCATGGAGGAGCGAAGAAAAATAATTCCACTTATTCTTAAATTGGATAATATTTTTTAAAAAATAAGGCTTCAAGGTTATTTATGCAAAGTAAGAGTCAATGCTAAGAAAGAAACCCGTGAAGAACCAGAAAAGCACGAAAATTAGCAGACATGACAAGCATATGGAGACCATATTTTAGGTGCCAATAATTACAATCTCTCTAAAGAGTTTTTTACACTTTAATACTGAAAACATGTCTCATTTACATCAACTCAATTCAACAGGTCCTCCAACTTTCAGAATACAACCAATGCATGTGCCACAAATCGACTATACATCAATAAATCAAATAACAAATAATTAACCACTCTTATCAATTCATTTGTACACCTTCCAAAATACAAGAGAGGTTTGACTGAGTTCTCTGGCAAACACTAAGATTGAAGAATTGCGATAATAATTCCTAGAGCAGTTACCGACCAAACCAGCCTTTCTGGGGCTGTATTTCACCACCATTCATTAACTTGTCTAAAACAATATTCAGATCCACTGTTTGTCCATTTTCTGTGAGCTTTCGAACCACTACCTTCACTTGATCCCTTGAGAAACCCATTGATGAAACTTTATCTATAACATCATCAACTGGAACCCTGTTTGTAGATGTAGTGCTTCCTGAAGCTGAACTACTTATACTTGTAGCCATGGGTAAAGAACGTTGTACAGGCTTTGCAGTAGGCAATCGTGGATGGCCACTCCCACCACTTGAAGCTGAAGAATCAGACTGAGGTACTCTAAAACGTGGCCCGCTGTAAGACTGAGAATCACCATATACTGGACTTGGACCATAAACTGGATTTAATGGCACAGGGCCACTAGTTCTTCCAAACGAGGGATCATAAGCTTGTTGTCCTCCAATTAATCTTTGAGATGATGGCAAAGGTAGTTGGGAAGGCATAGATTGAGGTTGTTGGCGTGAATTGGACACTCCATAATTTGTAAGCATATATGGAGGTTCTGGTCCATAATTACTCAGAGGTGTAGATGGTGACATTTGTACATGTGGCATTGGTTGAACCATGCCAGGAGGAGGAAGTTCAGATTGACCATATGGAATTGAAGCAACCTGGCTTGATGGTTGTTGCACTTGTGCCATCTGAATTGCATTTGGAGCTCCTTGTTGGACTTGGGAGGGAACTTGATACTCATGTGGTTGAGGACGAGGGGGTGGCAGAGATGTAGAAGATTGAATAGAATTTTGATAAGGTTCATTCGGTACAAAAGAAGTTAAGGGAAGTTCCTGTTTGGGCCCTAGAGATGGAGAGGCATACGTTTGTACTGTCTGTTGAGGTTGTGGAGCTGGAAATGCATTAGGTTGTGGAAGGCCTGACAGGTGGGGTTGAGGTTGTGGAGCTGGAAATGCATTAGGTTGTGGAAGGCCTGACAGGTGGGGTTGAGGTTGTGGAGCTGGAAATGCATTAGGTTGTGGAGGGCCTGACAGCTGGGGTTGAGGTTGTGGTGCTGGAAATGCATTATGCTGTGGAGGGCCTGACAGGTGAGGTTGTGGGGGTGATAGTATATTTTGGGCTGGGAGAGAATGAGAAGTTTGTGGCTGTGAGGGAAATGAAGAAAGTTCCGCTGACTGAGGCTTAGCTGAAGGCCCTTGTTGGTATTGACTATCGATAGAGCTAGATTCTAAGCTTTGCTGTGAAGCGGTGCAGTCATAAGGTTGGGATTTCACTTGTTGAGAATAAGCCTCAGCTATTTGTTGCTTGTCACGAAGAATCTGAACCCCTGTTTGAACCTGCAAAAGAAACTAATAATTAACAGCATTTCCCTTATATTAAATGGAAACTCCATATATAGTACGAGTGTAAATAGACTGACACCCTACACAAGTAGCAGGATTTTGAAGAAAGTTTTACATTTTTTGAATGTCCTAATTCTCGAACAATATTTTCAGCATTTCAATATTTTAGTCATAATCCAATTATGTATTCCATTTTTGCTTGTGCATGTTCTAGTTACAATTATAAGGTATCCCTTCCAGACATTGGATGCCAAAAGCTGTTGCAGTCTTCTACAAACATGCAAGGGTAAAGATCAAAAAGACAAAAACATCCTGCAAATTTTGGAACCACTTTCTGGGACAAAATGTATCCTGATACTCATTCAACACTTCTGCTCAATGGATATTTTTTTCTGTGAAAGCTGGAGATAATAACTTAAAGCATACAAGCTCTCGTTTGCTTTAAGGTACTTGCAAAAGCATCCATGTAGTACAGTGTACACCCATGTCCCCAAGGTCATTTTTTGATAGAATGAATGTAAATATTTATATTTTTACATTTATTATTTCTCCTACAAATTTGTTTCTAATTTTATTGCATTGACAATATTTGAGATGGCAAAAGCATGAAGATACAATTTACAAGACATTTAGCTCCAATTATGTATTTAGGTTTTTTACACATTTTAAGGAATGAAAATAAAGACAAGGAAAATGATGCTAGATGGTAGATACATGTGAGTCATTATTTTATAGCACAATCCTTCGTCCAAGTTGATGAAGCATGATATTTTTCAATGAATCTAACATCATTTACATTATCAAGGGCATGCAAATCATGATATATCAAGTCGTTGAGAAAGCACTCTAATAATTACACATTCTAATATTATAACCTCTGAGATGCAGAAATAGGATGCAAGTAACTTTTCTAATCTATGATATAACAAAGAGACACCAGTCTAGAATGTTTTTAGTTATAAGTTTAACAAAAAGAACCATAAAACATTAAATGAATGACATGTCACCTCTCTTAAAATGTTCTCCAGGGACCTCATCCGTCCATCAGTCTCCCCATGGCTATTGCCAACAGATATTTTCAATTCTCTCACTGAACCTTCCAGATGATGGGTTTTGTGTTCCAGTTTTGTCAATCGCCCGCATATTCCCTCCAGGGCGTTTACCAGATTGTCACCATGTTTCTTCATAGTACTTTCTACTGCTTCTATTGTTGCTGTCTCATAGTGAGCCTTGTCATGTTCCCACTTTGATTGTGCAACTTCTCGATACTCACTAGAACTGTGAATCTGATGTGCATACCATTCACACATAAACAAAATGTTAGCAATTTAATTTAGCTTAACTTTATCCGATGCTTATCTACATATTCTTATTGTTTGTGCCTAGTTAAAAGTTCCACTACTGATTTTCCAAATCTCCACCTTTACTGAGTGGGTAATATATATCTAGAGCACAAATTAATTGAGCATTGAGTCACAAGAGAAATCCGTGAAAATAATGTAGCTTGGAAGAGAATAAATAACTAGAAGGAAGCAGAATACAATCAGTAATAAACATCGAGCATTAATGACAAAAAATATAACTGCTTCTAAAGCTCTAACAAGAATTCTTTGGCCAGCAAATTCATGCAAAACCTACCAATCAATCATCAATGCAAGGACTTAATCTTTACTGTCACCATGAATACAATACAGCCAATATGCTGTTGTGCTCTATGCGGCACAGAGCAGGAGATTGAGGGCCTTTCAGGCAATGTTACCAGACTCGGAATCGGCAATAAATCGGTGAGGCAAAAGAGTGAAGAGTTCTAATCGGATCGGGAAAAAATCGGGGAAAAATCGGTGAATTCAATAAATAAAGATATAGATATATATTGAATTAAAAAACATTTTTCATTGATATTCAATAAAGCCATGTTCAAACAATGCATAATATCAATAGATGTCCAAAATTATGAGTCCAAACATGATCCAAAGTACTAAGTCCTGACTCCTAACCAGTGACTACATAGAACCAGAAGCATCTTCTTCTAAAAGTTTATAAAATACTGCATACTAATCAGTAAATAATCAGTAACTGAAATCTCTTGATTGCTACTGAAATGATACGATAATGGTTTGGTATTGAAATCTCTGACAGAGCACACGCTGAAGCTAGCATTGGAGCACACTGCACTCTACACCTCTATTACACTACGACTCTATTACGTGAAGTAAACTGAAACTGAAATCATGCCTCTATTACCTTCTCAGTGTATGAGTTGTGGGCCTGACCAGTGAGAAGTGAGTTACGGACCAACGTTTAATTTTTAACTAAACCATGCAATGAAAAATGCAAAAACCTCTAAAGTGAAAACCTTTGCTCACAGAGTTGAGGGTTGAAAATCCCCTCAATCGCCTAAATCACAATTAATCGGTGAGTCGCAAGTCAAACTCATGTTGACCACGAGTCAAACTTGGTCAACGTGAGTTTGACTCGCCCAGAGTTGAATCAGATCGTTTGAGGAAAGAGCAGAGTTTGACTCGTGATTAATCGCGAGTGATCGGAGATTCATGTTTCACTGCTTTCAGGAGGTGTGGTAATTTTCTGAGTTGAGTCTATGTTTGAGGAAAAAAATTGTCCGCCAAGCTGTTGTCAGCTTGATTTGCTTTGCCACAAAGAAACCAATATTTATAATAGGAGCTTCGGCGTAAATCACATAATGAAAGACTTTTGTCGACGCGTTTTGAGCCAGCAAGTGTGGCTCATCGTCAGGACAAGTTGAAGAAACAGATCCAGCTTTGCGTGTTAAATAGTATGAGCAGGGCCTCCAACAGCTATCTAGAATAACGGCTAGCTTTGACTTAGGGACAGTCAAAAAGTCAAATTGATTATTTCAAGGAAGATAGTAATGACCATACCTATATATAAATATATAATTATATAAATGAAATAATTTAAGAAGGGGTTTACTTTAATAATTAGTTAAAATGTATAATTTAATAATTAAAAAAAAAATTATTAAATGAGAATTAGTTAAATTGAAGACCTAACTTATTTATAAACCAGGTAAATGTAATTAAATAAAATAATAATACAAATCAGCAAATAAATAAATAATAATAATATATATTCGCTAGATAAATAAATAAATAGATAAAAATCTATATAAAAATAAAAATAATAATAATATATATAAATTAGTTATGAAAAAAAAATAAAGTAAATACTAATAATGATATATATCCGTTAATAAATAGATAAATTACCAATACTAACAATATATAAAAAATTAGTGACGAAAAATAATAAAATAATAATAATAATATATCTTCCTTAATAGATAAATAAAATTAGTATATAATAAAATAATAATAATATATATAAAAATTAGTTACGAAGAACTAATAAATAAATAATAATAATAAAAACATAAGTAAATAAATATTTGTTATAACAATAATAATTCGGGAAAGGGGGACGACTCACCAATAAAAATAAGCAAAATAATAATATATATTCGTTAATAAGTAATTAATTAAAAATATATATATATATATATATATATATATATATATATATATAGATAATATATAATAAAAAAAAATAATAATAAGAATAATAAGAATAAGTAAATAAATATTAGCTATAATAATAGATACCAATATCAATCCGGGAAAAAGGAGCGACACAAAATAAACAGGAGAAGGCCTGGAAAGAGTCCAGAGCCAAAAAGGATAAACCAAAGGAGAAAGGAAGGCTCCAGGGGAACGACAAAAGCGAAAAAAGATGAAAGAGGGGGGGAAGACTAAGAAGAAAGGGCAGGGATCCAACATCTACTGATCTTCCAGCCGTCATCTCTATTGAGATTGTTAGGCCTTCTTTCGATCTCAATAGCTTCCCTGAGTTTCCGATGATGGAACTGGGCAACCTTGGCAATAACCTTAGCCTCCTCAATACAAACGTGATGCTTGGTCTTATCCACATGCTCTGCCAGCGCTGAAGACTTGGTTCTCCCATGTTTTAGGTCAGCAGCATGTTCGCAAATCCTCTGATGGATGGAGCGCCCTGTTTCCCCGATGTAGGGGGTCCCACAAGAACAAGGGATCAAGTAGACACCCTTCATGTCCTTGGGGTTAACGGGATCTTTAACCGATCGGAGGGAATTACGAATAGTTTTGAGGGGTCTAAAGGAAGAGGGAATATTATACCTTTTAAGGATCCGAGCAATCCTGTCCGTGGTTCCTTGGACATATGGAAGGTGGACACCTGGTCGGCGTTCCTTAGGTTCTTTCCTAATAACTGCATTTCTAGATGCTTTAAGGAAAGCCTTCCGACCAAGGCGCCTACTATATCCATTTTCCACAAAGACATCAAGGAGATGGGATCTCTCCTTATCAAAGCTCTCATTATCAGAAATCCTGAGGGCACGAGTAGCGAGGGTGTTAAGGACACCCATCTTCTGAGCAGGGAAATGATGGGAATCGACATGAAGACACTGCTCAGTATGCGTTTTCTTCCGGAACACAGAGTGGGAGAGATAGCCGTCCTTATTCTTAGAAATAAGAATATCCAGGAAGGGGAGGTAACCATTGACCTCTTTCTCCATGGTGAACTTAATGGCAGAGGACTGAAAGGAAACTCAGGGAAGCTATTGAGATCGAAAGAAGGCCTAACAATCTCAATAGAGATGACGGCTGGAAGATCAGTAGATGTTGGATCCCTGCCCTTTCTTCTTAGTCTCCCCCCCCCCCTCTTTCATCTTTTTTCGCTTTTGTCGTTCCCCTGGAGCCTTCCTTTCTCCTTTGGTTTATCCTTTTTGGCTCTGGACTCTTTCCAGGCCTTCTCCTGTTTATTTTGTGTCGCTCCTTTTTTCCGGATTGATATTGGTATCTATTATTATAGCTAGTATTTATTTACTTCTTATTATTATTATTATTATTATTATTTTATTTTTTTTATTATATTATATATATATATATATATATATATATATATATTATTTTTTTTATTATATATATATATATATATATATATATATTTTAATTAATTACTTATTAACAAATATATATTATTATTTTGCTTATTTTTATTGGTGAGTCGTCCCCCTTTCCCGAATTATTATTGTTATAACAAATATTTATTTACTTATGTTTTTATTATTATAATTTATTTATTTATTTATTAGTTCTTCGTAACTAATTTTTATATATATTATTATTATTTTATTATATACTAATTTTATTTATCTATTAAGGAAGATATATTATTATTATTATTTTATTATTTTTCGTCACTAATTTTTTATATATTGTTAGTATTGGTAATTTATCTATTTATTAACGGATATATATCATTATTAGTATTTACTTTATTATTTTTTTTTCATAACTAATTTATATATATTATTGTTATTTTTATTTTTATATAGATTTTTATCTATTTATTTATTTATCTAGCGAATATATATTATTATTATTTATTTATTTGCTGATTTGTATTATTATTTTATTTAATTACATTTACCTTGTTTATAAATAAGTTAGGTCTTCAATTTAACTAATTCCCATTTAATAAAAAAAATTTAATTATTAAATTATACATTTTAACTAATTATTAAAGTAAACCCCTTCTTAAATTATTTCATTTATATAATTATATATTTATATATAGGTATGGTCATTACTATCTTCCTTGAAATAATCAATTTGACTTTTTGACTGTCCCTAAGTCAAAGCTAGCCGTTATTCTAGATAGCTGTTGGAGGCCCTGCTCATACTATTTAACACGCAAAGCTGGATCTGTTTCTTCAACTTGTCCTGACGATGAGCCACACTTGCTGGCTCGAAACGCGTCGACAAAAGTCTTTCATTATGTGATTTATGCCGAAGCTCTTATTATAACTATTATGGATCACAGAAGTCTCAATTCAACAAGAAACCAATATGTTATCCAGATATAGACCTACCAACTTAATGTGTAAGCAGAGTATAAAACTATCATGACAATACCGCAAAGCCTGCCTCAATTATCAAATCAATTAGTTGTGTGCTTGTCATAGTGAGTTTCCTGATGAAACACCACGGCAACTGCTACTGAGTTATCAGTATGTCAAACACCATGGTGCTTGGTGTGAGACCTGGGTACACTACAAAACAGCTTGATAATACCAAAAGGATATATTTAAACAGTGATTCACATATAGAATGACGATAAAGCTGCATATAACTTCACAAATTATATGACTACTCTTTCACTCAGCATTCCTTCCATTGCAGATTTACAATAGTATGATTGCGTGGTAGGAATGAACAGGACAACAAAAGTGATTGACATAAAAGGGAATGCACTTTGAAAAATACATGCATGTGATTAAGAAGAATACAATTAAATGGGTGTCAGCCACTGAAGCTTAATTTATACAACTATTCACTAGATAAATATCAAAGCTCAGCTGCTAATGCCTCTAACATGTTACGAGAGGATATATGACAGAAGGATAATAGTATTGTCATTACCGATGCTAAAGATGCACAAGAGATATCAAAACGGTTTAATACGGCTAATGGCAAGTCCCAAATATGTTAAATGGAAGTCAACCAAAAAAGTCTTGTATGCCTAGTTTCGTTCTTGTGTGCTCTGAAAACCAACAATCCACAGTGTAATATTATACAGTTGTCTCGTATGCTAGGTTGAATATAGAGGAATGTTATCCAGGTGGAAATAGTATTATCATTCAATGAATTCCAAAATAGTTGCCTGCAATGTCCTATCTATATGTTTTTAATTCACGTTTCCTCCGTGCAAAAAGAAATGGCTGCAACTTTCAATTTATCCATCCTCTGACCATCTTGTAAAGCCTTTTAAAATACCTTTTCATTTTTTTTGGGTGCAAAAACACATGTTTCAGTCTAACTTCAGTTCTTGAGGGAGGGATGTTTTGGGATAACCTAGTGACAAAGCATTGTATTGGGTCTTCCGATTTCTCCAGATCCACAAAACCTAGATAATTTCTGAATCTTTCCTTCCGACTACATCCATAAGGATCCACCGGTCATTCAATTCTTTGCAACCAGACTACAGAGCTTCAATATCGCCCAAACACAAAGTTGAGAATAAATACAAATTTCACAAACGTGCAAAAATAACCTCAAATATAGAAATTCCTTAGTAAATAAACATAACTGGAAAATCACAGAACCAGAAAACCAAATCAAGAAGCCAAAAGACATGACCGACAGGCGAAGGAGCTTAAAAGAGAAACAGAATACACATGCGGAATGTTGGAAGTTGTTACCGTAGAAGGGTTTTGAGCCTGAGAATTATAAGGGGGAAGCACGATATCCTTCTCAAACCCCAGATCATCCATCAGCTTGACCAATTCACTGCTGCTAATATTGTTATTATTCTGCAGCTGCGGCGGCGATGAGGAGAAAGGGGCAGTGTTGGGATGTAGAAGATCGTAAAAGGGCTCGTTCTCAGATCCTGTAATGTGGGCTTCCATTTTCTTGTGACGAGTCTAGGGTTCAGGGTTCGATCCTCGCAGAAGTAGGCGCAAGGAACGCACCAATGACAAATCCCGGAGCGGAGGAATGAAACTGTGTGGATGAAGTCCTCGATTGATTAGCTGTAAAAATAGACATCGATCGGAGCGCTACTCGACGCCGTAAGTGTTAGAAACCCCGTGGTTCCACGTTTCGTGGCAAAGCACTCCATATGATCCAGCGATAAGGCTAAATGGGCACTAAAATATATTACAATCATGGGTCGACTTCGATCATGGTTTCGTTTCCATGCTCAAGTGGTTTTGAAGTTCGGCATAAAGTCAAAATCTTTAAAAATACAGAAAATGCATAGAATTTCGAAATACCACACATTTTAAGTCGATCTTAAAAGGTGAAAAAGAAAAAGCAAATTGAAACTAATATCAATAGGATAATTGTATTATTATTATAATATTATTATTTAATTTTAAGGTCACAATCAAGCCAGATAGTTAGATACTATATTGATGTATGAGACCTCTTTATTTGTGAGACAAGGGACCCACTTTGGCTAAGTCTATGAAGGCATACATACTCTATACAGTGACATGCTCTTAACCATTAGACCCACTCAAGTTGAATGAGGTCAGGCATGGAGGACAAAATGATTTAGGATGAAAGTTATTCTCGGAAAATTAAATTATTAGAAAGGCGGTTAAGCTAGGTTAAAGTAAATTATTACGAAGATTGTTAAGCTAGTTTAAAGTAAATTATTACAAGGGCGTCTAAGCTAGATCAAGCTTCACATAAACTTGATGATAACATCGCATTGTGGATAGATTATGTTTTTATTCAATAAATAAGTTGACATCAACCTAGACTTGATCTAATTAAAAATAATAATAATAATAATATTATTATTATTATTATAAATTTTACTTTTTTATATTAAATGTAAATAGCAAAAAATGGTTTACATGCTTATAAGAAAAATAGTATTAAGACTTATGTTTGGCGAAGAGTTCATCTTCCTCAAAGGTGATGAAATAGGGTAACATCCCAAAACCCAAATATATTTAGCACAAGCATAAACCACGAGCGTATTTTAAGTGCAATGGTTTTCCTTCAATAATAGTAATAAGTCAACTTATATTTATGGATAACAATTAGTAATTATTGTCCCCACTCCTAATTGACTATTACTTTTGAAAATAAAAATAAAAATATTATGTATGCAGTCTAACTAAGAGAGAGAAATTGTTTGTTTGTTTTGTTTTTTTTTTTTTTTTGTGATTCGGCAATACAATTTCAAGCAAGATTGTGATTTGTTTTTTTAGAGTGAAGGCTTTTGTGAGAAGAGTGAGAAGAGTAATTGTATTATGGCATTTCCAGAGGATAAGCCACACTTATTGGCTAAAAACGTCGACAATAAAAACTTTTGATGTGAGTAATCTAAAAACGTTAGAACAAAATTGTGATTTCTTGTTGTTCAAAATGCACTTTTGAATGTATAAATGGATTCAACACACTAAAAAATGTATAAATGGATTAAACATCCTAAAAAATATAAAAATGGATTCAGCACCCTAAAAAATGCTTAAGACACTGAAACTTTGTAGATTAAACAACTTAAACTTATGATTTTTAAAAATCTCTGCTAGATTTTGAGAAAAAATGACCAAAAAAAACTTCCAAGAAAAAGGTCATTTCATCTATTAATTATACTACTCAAAATATCAATCATACAATGAACTCTCATATTATCATGTTATAAGATAATAAAAAACTAACAATCTCCCCTAAAGGTGTAAAGGTACACTGAAGGAATAGAAGTTTGGAATTTCATCTCATCGCGAACAAAGGCCACTGCTTAATGCATGCATGCCCATAAGGTTTGCCAAACTCTCCAATCCAAAAGGAGTCTATCACACCAAACCATTAGAGGTTTCTACATGTGGGAAGTAAATTGGTCGATAAAATCTACATCTTATTGGCCTCAAAGGGGATGGAAGGAAGTGTCACAAGCGTCTGCAAAGCACTCTCCAAGGGAATGCATATGCCTCAACGTCCATTATAAAATAGTCAGGTCTACCCTTATCATAATTCAAGAAGGAACCTAACTATTAAAAATCAAAGAAATTCTTGGGAACAGATTTTTTTCTGCAGCGGGGAAATTCTCTACAACAAGCTTCTTCTCAGTGGGTTTCTTCTTTGCCTTCAGAGTCATACGGTTGCACCTAATAGAAAATATGAATCTAGATGAAACAAGAATTGTTTAAACAACAAAGCAAACAAGAGATCATAGATCTTTGTGGAATATTGAAAAAGAATGAATTTTCAAAATGGAGACTATTGGATCTGGAATAGAGTTAAAGGACACACAAATTTGGATCTCTGATTGTTGATATTTGGTGTAGTGTTTGAGAGTAGGCATCCATGGCTTTTTAGTTGGATCTAGAGTAAATTTTGCTAGAAAAACAATAGATGCAGCTACTAAAGATGGCAAATACCCAATAAAACTATACTCTAGAAGGGTCAACTCTGCAAGATAATTTTCCAGGAACTCCAACTATAGGTATTGAACTTGATGACAAACTTGAGCTGCTCAAATAAACCACCTAAGATAACTTTTTATAGTTGGAGACAAAAGCTCGAAATGAAGATGTTGTAGAACATGTGATTCCATTTGCAACACCTCATCGCGACAATAGGAATCGCCAGTTATACGACAAAACTGGGCAATCTAAACACCATATTGCAGTTGCAAAGGGATACCACAAGAAAACCAAGGTGAGTTGGATATTTAACTCCCTATAACTGAACTCAACCTTCCCCCAACTCCATTAGCAAGAAAAGTTGAAAATAGTTTTGAATGACAAGTTATCCATCTTGCTGGATTTGAACCAACATCGTTTAAAATCAAACCTGTAGCGGAAGCCCATCACACCTCAAGGTTATGGGAACTCATGTAACGAAATTCTTGGCATAAGACCAAACTCTGCAGGTTCACGTATAGCCTGAACTGTGCGTAGTCCATGAGGTGGACAGTGGAGATGACGAAAACTACTTATCATCTCCAATCAAGCAAGACTACAAACACAAAACCCTTTCCATGCATGATTTTTTTACTCGATGGAGGAAGACGAAACTGGGAGACAAGGATTCACTGAGATGAACAATTTATGCCCAGCCAACTCTATAGAGGGAACAACTACAGTGTAATTGTAAAATAAACACAAATTATCAAAAATATTAGCATTAATGTAAAAGAAAACTTTATAACATTATTTTCAAAAATTAACTTCCAAATTAACAAAGTTTTTGGTGTGGGATGCTTTATAATCCACATAATCTATTAACTTATAGATAGTAACAATCCTAAGATATACAATGCAATAGATAATAACAATCCTAATGTATATAATTCAAACCATACATATGGTAAAGATGAAAAAAAAACTTCATATAAATTTTAAAGTGAAAGTGGACATTTTACAAGTTTTATATATATAACAAGTTTTAAATATATATATAAGAGTATTAAAATAAAAGATGAAAAGCATTTTTTTCTTAACATTTAATTTATAAAGATATTAAATTTAATTTTTAAGCATTTTTCTTAATATTTAATTTATAAAAACATTAAAATTATTTTTTTAAACATTATAATGAAACCAATTTCACTATTTTTTTATTAGAGTAAAATAAATAAATAAAAAATTATTACCAAAATATTCAATTTTTAAAAATAAAAAAAACACTATAAATCAAAATTATTAAAAATAAATAAATAAAAAATTATTACCAAAATATTCAATTTTTAAAAATAAAAATAAAAAACACTATAAATCAAAATTATTAAATTAAAAATTATTGCCAAATTATTCCATTATAAAAAATAAAAATAAAAAACACTATAAATCAAAGTTATTAAATTTATAAATTCAATAAAGCAAATTAATATTGGTGGATAATAATGATTATCATCATCTTGATTAAAAGAGATGTTAAATATATATTCATGTTTTTAATTTATTAAGAAACTGACAATTCAATTATGATTATATTTTGTTGTTTGGTGAAATTGTCGTATTCGTAATTGATTGTTATTTACAATTAAAGTAGTATATGATCTGATTGGAATTTATTTTCACAAAATGTTATCCTAATGGTGTATATTGTGAATAATTTTATATGTATCAAAGGTATTGAAAGTTTTGTGAATTTGGGTTACAAGAGCTAGATGATGTGATATTGTTCTTCTTTATTTGGATATTAACATTATTGTTGTTTTCAATGTGATGTGATATTGTTCTTCTTTATTGGGATATTAACATTATTGTTGTTTTCAATGTCATACTTTGTGGACCCACTATTAACACTATTGTTGTTTTCAATGTCATACTTTGTGGACCCACTTTGGTTTGTGGTTGTTATTTATCTGATGTTTATAATAATTGCACAGAATTATCATTCCACCAGCATATTTTATGATTGAGATTTTATTTTTTATTAATACTTTCCCTCTTGTGTGTGTGTTTTGATTAGCCTCATATGAATAGCAAATAGATTGGATTAAAGGTAAAAGTCATGTTTTTTACAATGTGAATATTATATCTTCATTTCCTTTTTAACTTATGGTTGTTACTATATGACACCCATAATAATGGCAAAGTCTTACTACTACAATAGCATATCTTATATGGATAAAATTTATACGAAAGAGGTGGTTTAAAGGTAAATGTGATTTTTCAAATCATAGTACTAAGAAACATGATGGATTTGGCATATAAGACCTTATTGTGGGGATGTGGCTCTCCTACCCCTTAGAGTTTTTACCTTGTGACATAGCTTGAGCATAAACTACACTTTGTTAATATGTTTGCACCTTCATCTGCACACTAAAAGCACTATTATAGAGATGCAACCATACTACCCCCTTTTGCTGTCAACCTTATCATATAGGACCAAACACACTTTACCAATATACCTAAACTTCCATTGCTTACATTAAAAGCACCCTAGTGGGGATACATCCACACCCCATTGGGTTTCAACCTCATGATTACACTTTGCCAATCCCCTTACACCTTCATTACCTACATCAAAAGTATCCTTATAGAGATGCACCTAACTTACATATGGACTTTGGAGAAAAATGTGTTTTTTTCAACGACCCTACACTATCCACAAGGGGTGCGCCTTGTTGATTGGTATATTACCATGTTCATTCATAAAGGGGGTTTTTTAATTGTGAAAGATAAGTCAATATGTTAGGGTCCCACCCTAACCCCCTTATTTATGTAGTGGGATCGAGTCATAGTAAAGAGTCAATAAAGCCCATATTAATAATTGTAAGTGGTTAACCCGCAATTAATGACAGGACCACAATTAGTTGCAAATGGGCCATGGTATTAGATAGATGGTATTAATAAAACCCATGGTATTGGTCCATGATATTGCATGTATGAGTCATATATAAAGGATAGAGACTCCCTGCGAGGAGCATCGTGTCTTATTTTTGTATCGAGCTCTGCTCTATTGGAGGTTGCTCCCTCGAACAGGCCAGTGAACATTGCTTTCTAAATAATAAAATATTTGCTATTGTCTCTCACTATTCTATGTTCTGGGTATCTTTCTTCGCACATTCTGTATTTGGGTATATTTTTGCAGGTTAAGAGCATAACAAGTGGTATCAGAGCACTTTCCAGGGTCGGTGGGATCTCCAATTCTTAGCAAAAAAATATTTTGGCTAGAGACGTGTTCTGGCGTCTTTAAACCACGGGATCTGTCGTTGAGCGCATAAACCTGCGGATTTGGGGAGGCATGCACGCAGGAAATACAAGAGGTGGTCATGCTTGTTGGACTCCCTTGTAACCCCTGTGGGTACCCCTTCGAGTTGTAGCACATTAGATAGAACCGCGTACGGACTGTCTTCCAAGTACCTTTTGGGTATATCGGAAGCCCCTTAGCTCCTTTGCAACCTAGCCATAGATAAACTGTCGGCCGTCTTGCTGCTACAGTACACCGAGAATAGCACTCGGAGAGATTACTCTCCCGTACGATAGGGTAGTCGAGTTGTACGGCTAAGGGTACGGTTGATCCTCCTTAGTTATAGCCCTAAAACATTGGGCCGAGTACTACTGTCAAACCCTTATGTATATTGCGATCTGTAGCACCTGACACTCCTCGAGACCATAGTTCCCTTTTCTATCTTGGGATCACGCATCATCTCTGCCAGATCCACTCGCGCAAAGGGGTGCAGCAGCAGCAGACATCAGTCCCGCAGTTCCGAGTTAGCAGACCAGCCATTCCGATCTATTAGATCCATCAGATCCGCAGCAGCAATCTATTCCGCCACTCAGAGCTATCCGATCCGCCATTCAGATCTCTCAGATCCACCTGATCTGAGTAGTTGTGTGGGGTTCCTATACCGGGGCATGATTTTCGCAGGACTTTTGGCAGCATTGACATTTTGAGGATTCGGCTACTACAGTATTCCTAAGGAAGGAGTAAAACTTCGTTAAGGGTTTTCAGAAAAAGTCCGAGATCTCCCGAGGCGCTTATTGGTGATCTAGCCCATCAGAATCAGGACGACGAGCTGAGCACGGTGGTACCATTCAATTCTTAGTGAAAAAAAATTTTGGGCGGTCCCAAATTTCAAGAACATCAGGTCGGTGCATGGTAGAAACTAGAGCTCAAGCTATGGCCAATGAGAGGATGGACAAACTTGAACAATCCTTGTAATCCCTCCAAATTCAGCTTGACTGACTAACTAGCATAATCCCGAGCATAATCCTGAAGGGCAAGGAGGAAGCCCATGAGGAGGCGTATATTGGCAATGGACACAGTGAGGGTGAGTCTAGCCACTCTCTTCACCTCTGGGGCCCCCACCAACAATCCCGTCCGCGACCTCCCAAGTTGGATATGCATAAATTTGATGGTTCTCACCCGGCAGCATGGATAGCACAAATGGAGCAGTATTTCAATCTGAATAACATCTTAGATAATGAGACTCAACTTATAGTGGGGAGCATGTACTTGGACAATAAAAGGTGGCAATGGTGGGAATGGCATCAACGTTGCAATGGAACTTTTGTGACTTGGACCACCTTCAAAAAAGCTCTTACAGAACGCTTTGACCAGGAATCTTCTTTTTTGGGTCATCTTACTAAGCTCCGATAGACTGGCACAGTGGATGAATATGTTACAGCCTTTGAAGCCTTAGCCTTCTGCACTAGGGGTCTCTCAAATGTGTTCTACACGGAATGTTTTATTAGCAGTCTTAAAGAAGCCATAAAAGCCCACGTCCTACTGCACCACCCTCCCACATGGACGGAGGCTTGCAAGGTAGCTCGTAACGTGGAACGTGCGTTAGCAGCCCAGTACAGTCGCCCAAATTTCACCGCTAAGGGTCGCCCCCCACAGGCTCACAGCACGACTCAAACACTTAAGGTTCAAAAGGTGTCACCTGCAGAAATGGCCGAAAGAAGAAAGCAAGGATTATGTTACTACTGTGATGAAAAATACTCCCCAGGTCATAAATGCAAGGAGCCCAAATTTTTTCAAATTGATGCCACTGATTACAACTCATCGAAGGAAGATCCACCACTGGAGGAACATGAGGCGGTAGAAGAGGACAACCAAAAGGACAATGTCCCTGACGAACCAGTTATTTCGCTGCATGCTTTGGCAGGGATTTCTTCACCTCAAACTCTCAAAATCAAAGGTTTTATTAAACATCGCCCAGTAGTAGTCTTGATTGATAGTGGAAGTACACATAATTTCATCCATCAAAAAGTCGCGGAAGCAGTGCATTGTTTTGTACGAGCAGTTTCTAACTTCCAAGTCCAAATTGCGGATGGGGGCACAATGAAATGTGAAGGCCGCTGTGAAAATGTCAAACTTCAAATGGGGGATTATTAGTTGACACATGTTTTCCATACACATGGGAGGGTGCGACATTGTCCTCGATGCTGAATGGCTTCGCACTCTTGGGCCAATCACAATGGATTTCCAAGAGTTATATATGAGTTTTAAGCAGAACAACTCCACACATACCCTCCGTGGACTCCAGGCGGGAGCTCCCTCTATCATCAGCTCACATAGGATGGAAAAATTGCTAAAAAAGGGCCATCATGGAGTTATAGCTCAATTTAATGCCATCCAGGCAGTCGAAACCAAGTCTCTGCCGATTCATCCTGAGATGCAACAGATTTTAAATAACCATTTGCCGGTCTTTGACAAGCCTCATGAGCTTCCACCCTTGAGAGGGGAACATGATCATAGCATCACCTTGGTTCCAGGGGCCCAACCCCCAAATGTGCGCCCATATAGATATCCGTTCACCCAAAAGAATGAAATAGAAAAAATAATCAAGGAACTTTTGGAAGCAGGTGTCATTCGTCCCAGCATTAGTCCTTATTCATCACCGGTGGTCATGGTGCTCAAGAAAGATGGGGAGTGGCAGATGTGTCCAGACTTCAGGGCCCTCAATAAGTTGACAGTCAAAGATAAATTTCCCATCCCGGTGGTTGATGATTTGCTGGATGAACTCAATGAGGCTCAATTCTTCACTAAGCTAGATCTTCGCTCAAGCTACCACCAAATTCGCATGAAGGAAGTCGACATTCCAAAGACTGCTTTTCGAACTCATGAAGGCCATTATGAGTTCCTGGTCATGCCATTCGGTCTTTGTAATGCCCCATCTACTTTTCAGAGCCTTATGAACCACCTTCTCAAACCGTATCTCTGGAAATTTGTCCCTGTCTTCTTCGATGACATCCTCATCTATAGTTGCACTTGGGCCGCACATCTTCAGCATGTAGATCTACTCTTGCAACTGCTTCGCAAGCATAAATTATTTGTCAAGATGTCCAAGTGTTCGTTTGGCATGGAAGAAGTTGAGTATTTGGGCCACATTGTGGGGCGTGAAGGTGTCAAGGTGGACCCTAAAAAGATCCAAGCAATGCAGGATTGGCCTCAACCTAAGACCTTGAAGAGCCTGAGAGGATTTTTGGGTCTCACAGGCTATTATCACAAATTGGTCCGTAATTATGGTCGCATAGTGAAGCCCCTCATTCAACTCCTGAACAAGAATTAATTCTTCTGGAATGAGGATGCACAACAGGCATTTACAGCTCTAAAAAATGCCATGTGTTCCAATCTAGTCTTAGCACTACCTGACTTCACCAAATCTTTTTTCATTGAATGTGATGCTTCGGGTACGGGTATTGGGGCAGTCTTAATGTAGGAAGGGCGACCTTTGGCCTTCACAAGCCAACAACTAAGTGGGAAGAATCTGGGCCAATCTACCTATGAGAAGGAAATGATTGCCATTTTACATGCAGTAGAGACCTAGCGACCTTACTTATTGGGGCGACGTTTCCAAATCCACACAGGCCATCACAGTCTTAAATATTTTTTGGAGCAACACCTATCCTCCCCACAACAAAATAAATGGCTCGCCAAAATGCTGGGATATGATTATGAGATCATTTACAAGTAAGGGCAAGAAAATAGTGTAGCAGATGCATTATCTCGCCAATTTGAGGAGGAGAGTACCCTGCTAGCAATTTCCCTTCCCATTCCAGAATGGATTGAAGAGGCTCGCAGGGAATGGTTTTCACATCCCGGGCTCTCCCAACTCATTTCTAAATTGCAGGCGGATCCAAATTCTACCAAGGGCTACTCGTGGCGGGATGAGATTCTTCGCTACAGGGACAGAGTCGTAGTATCACCAACATCCACCCTCAAAAGTCACATTTTGGCAGAATTGCACTCATCCCCAATTGTAGGACATTCAGGCTTTCAGAAGACGTATGCTCGCACCAGAAGATCATTTTTTGGACAGGCATGAAAAAGGACATCCTCACTTTTGTAGCAGAATACGATGTCTGTCAATGCCACAAAGGGGAGACCGTCAAAGCACCAGGCACATTACAACCGTTGCCCATCCCGACAACAATATGGACGGAGGTTTCTATGGATTTCATTACAGGTCTTCCAAAGTCAGGAAATAAGTCAGTCATCATGGTGGTTGTGGACAAACTTTCGAAGTATGCTCATTTCTGCGCCCTACCCCACTCGTTTACACCAACTTTGGTCGCTCAAACTTTCATGGATCAGATCTTCAAATTGCATGGCATGCCCACTTCTATTGTGTCCGATCACGACTCGATCTTCACCAGTAATTTTTGGCAGGAACTCTTCAGGCTACAAGGCACCCAACTAAAACTCAGTACTTCTTATCATCCACAAACGGATGGTCAAACGAAAGCCGTCAACAAATGTCTGGACACCTACCTTAGGTGTTTCACTTCAGAAAAGCAACATCTTTGGGTATAGTGGTTACCTCTGGCTGAATGGTGGTATAACACCAACTATCATGCCACCACCAAAATGACTCCCTATGAAGCAGTATATGGTCAACTCCCTCCTTCCCCTACTTCTTATATCAAGGGGGGCTCAAAGGTACAAGTAGTGGATCAACTCCTACAAAACCGCGCAACCATGCTCGCCCATCTTAGAGAGAATCTTCATCAAGCTCAAAACCGCATGAAGCAACAGGTAGACCAGCATCACTCAGAGCTCCAATTTCAAGAAGGGGATCAGGTCTTTTTGAGGCTGCAACCATATAATCAAACATCACTCAAAGACAAGGGTTGTCAGAAACTATCTCCAAAATTCTACGGACCATATCAAATACTTCAGCGCATTGGAGAAGTAGCCTACAAGCTGGCTTTGCCGCGTACTACAAAAATCCATCTAGTTTTCCATGTCTCATGCCTCAAGAAAGTGATTGGGAACAATTGCAGAATTCAAACCAGACTACCTGAATTGGATGAGGAAGGGTCAATCTGGCTCCAACCTGAACAGGTCCTAGACACACGAGAAAGGCATCTGCGTGGCCGCATGATTAGGGAAGTTCTCGTCAAGTGGAAAGACACCTCTCCGGAAGATGCAACTTGGGAACTAGCCACTATTCTTCAGCAGTTTCCGCAGCTTCAGCCTTGAGGACAAGGCTATTCTTAAGGGGGAGGGCATGTTAGGGTCCCACCCTAACCCCCTTATTTATGTAGTGGGATCGAGTCATAGTAAAGAGTCAATAAAGCCCATATTAATAATTGTAAGTGGTTAACCCACAATTAATGACGGGACCACAGTTAGTTGCAAATGGGCCATGGTATTAGATAGATGGTATTAATAAAACCCATGGTATTGATCCATGGTATTGCATGTATGAGTCATATATAAAGGATAGAGACTCCCTGCGAGGAGAATCGTGCCTTATTTTTGTATCGAGCTCGGCTCTATTGGAGGTTGCCCCCTCGAAGAGGCCAGTGAACATTGCCTTCTGAATAATAAAATATTTGCTGTTGTCTCTCACTATTCTATGTTTTGGGTATCTTTCTTCGCACATTCTGTATTTGGGTATATTTTTACAGGTTAAGAGCATAACACAATATATCGTCAGTATTGGGAGGTGGGGATGTGGGGTAGAGGGGTAGAGGGGAATTATAGGTATTGAGGGTATAAAAAGTGGTATTTATAAAAAATAAGGGGTATAATAAAAATAGGGGTTCTTTTTATTAGCAAGAGGTACTTGGAGGAGGTTCAACAAAAGGATTTTTTTTTTTGGGGGGGGGGGCGGATTTGTCAATATATAGTGAGATTAGAGGTATTCTTTACTATCCCACGAATGCATATGCTATAACGCAAGTTGACTAAGTGGAGACCCCATGACACTAGCATTACTTACAATAAATATATTTTTCAATATAAAAGTTAGATTTGGAGTGCAAGTACCTATGTTGATGTGACAATATCCTTCATTACTTTGATACTAACATCATCAAGGGTTTCCATGGTATACCTTGCATTTGAGAAATTTTGACGTCTAAAATGGGCCTCAAAACAAAAATGTACAAAAAAAGAAAACAACTTTACAAGAGCCAATAGGATTCAAGATGATGATGTCAAGAGTGATTCACCATTTTTTGAGTTAAAAAAAATTATTAAAAAAAAATTTCTTTCTCAAGTCGTATTTTCAACTTATCTTCCTACGATTTTACTCAAATTTTGAGTGGGAGCACTCATTGGATGCAAAATTTAATTCCTCATCCAAGGAGTACCCATGTTGCATACTTCTGATGGACCCTGCAACACAAAAAATGAGAAATACATGAAAAATGTGATTCCAAACACATTTTTTCATGTATTTCACATTTTTCATGTAGTATGGTCCATATGAAAGATGCAACATGGGTACTCCTTGGATGGAGAATTAAATTATGCGTTTAACGAGTGCTCTTGCTCAAAATTTGAGTAAAACCGTAGGTAGATAAGTTGAAAATAAGAGTTGAAAATGTAGTTTTTCCTTTTTTTCCCTCTAGAATTTGATGATGTAATCTAAACTTATTTTATTATTTCCACTATTATTTTATAATATTCCATAGGAGGCCCATTTCAGACCTCAAAATTTCTCTTATGTGGACCCTCTTTAACATAGGGCTGTTATGTGTATTGTATCCATAATAATTTCAGATCTTGTCATTTAGATTGTGGTTTAATAATAATTCATTGAGTGTTTACCTCAACTAGCCTAGGATCAATTTTTAAAATTTCACTACTTACACCTCTCTCATACTAAGTTTAATTTATAACATTTCCCTACTTACACTTATCTCTTATACTAGGGAATATTTCATAAATTGACACATCCAAGACTTTTAATCCTCTGCAATAATAATTTAGTGGTTTGTTAATAGTCACTAATAAACTTCATCCGTGGCCTTTGTTTTCCTTCTAATTATTTTCTAATTAATCTGTGGAATAATGTGAAGGCATTGGGGCAAGCATGGATTTTGGAGAACACATGGTTATAAGTGTGTTTCGATGGACACTTAAGATCTAGCTATTGAAACATGGTTTGAGCTAGTTGAACCACTCAAGTCTAACCAAAATAGCAACTAAAATATGAGACGCAAATGTTATCAAAGAAGTCTCTCCTCCAAATACGTGAGTTCTTCCACAAGTCTTCCCTTGAATTGAAACAAAAAGAGGGATGGAAAACTATATAGAGACTCATTAGACTGGAAGACAATTAATCTATTAACATACTAGAATGTTAAGAAGATCAAAATGTGTACCTTTTTTTGGAGGTTTGTCCTTGCATGATTCAGGTAGGTGTAGCTCCTGAGATCCAAAATTTAGCTCTTGCTACCTGTAAGGTATACAGAAACAAAAAAAACACCTTTCTCAAGCTTTTCAAGATGATAGAATGTTAATAAAAAACAAATGTAATCTAACTAAGCAAAAGTAGATTAACCACTTTATATATCATGCGTACATAAAATACACAAAATATGGAGGGGAAAACCATGTAGATCTTTTCATTATAATATGAGAAAGAACATAATAGTTGAATTGGTTTTCTTTGAATTCAAATTATAGGTTGCTCCTCTCTTCTTGTCTTTTCTCCTCCTTGAACATCACAAATATGCAATGAACATAACAATAGAAAGGAAAGAAGGCAATATATATCTTAATGGCATAAACTAGTTATTGTAGCGGCTACAACCACCCTCCAAAATTTTGGCTCACATGCAAATTTCAGAGCCTACCATGGATCCTGTGATCGATCATTCCTTGGTCACTTATTGGTAAGCTGAGGATCTCAAGCCCCCTTCCTTGATCTTAAGAGTTGTTAACGGTCTCATCTTTATGTAGCAAGTGTCATATTTGGGCATGGGGATTATTGTTTGTCATGCAAAGGGAAGTTTGTTCTACTACAAGGGGAAATCTTTGTGTATATGAATTGTTCTCATTACATAGACATGTTTCACACTCACTTCAAGCACTCTTGTCATGAATATTTTTGCATCAATCAGAGTATGTTTTATATGTTATGGATGGTCTATGTTGTATCGATAAGTGTTCGAGTGTGTGATCGTAGTCAAAGTTCTATCACTATTCGCACCAGTTCCATTGATCCCACACTTAGCCAAACTCTCGAGTTCCCTAGCAACTTAGCCTCATCCAGCTTTCTGTAACTACACACTTTGTGTCTACAATCCTCAAGATTTCCCCCTTGCTTGTTAGAATTGGATAATACGTAGAGATGCAGTATTGTCCCTTAGTCGCCTAGTTTGTCTTACATCCAGAAACTACGCAAAGGTTTCCTCCCAATACCCCATCCCGCAACAATGTCTTTCATCCAAAAACTGTGCAGTATTGTCCCTCAGTAGCCTAGTCTGTCTTGCATCCAAAAACTACGCAGAGGTGTCCTCCCAAGATCCCATCCTGCAATAGTGTCTTGCATTCAGAAATTGTGTATTGTTGTCCTCTACTATCCAGTCTATCTTACATCCCAAAACTGCACAGAGGTGTCCTACCAGGACATCATCTCAACAACAATCACTGCTCGCTGAAACTACGCAAATGTATCTCTCAGTGACCACAAGGAATGATGACATGCTAGATGACTCTCAAAGAGTTGAGGAGAAGGACCAAGGAACCCATGTTATGATAGAATATCAAGACCACATGAAAACTTCGTCGAATGCATAACCCTCTAGAGGGTAAGTATGGTAAGCAAATCTCATCTTTTGAAATGCATCTCTTAGTGTAGCTTGAAGTAATGATATCATTTTGTCTTCAATGACATGCATGGTTGCAAGCATTGAAAGCCATTCCATATGTTTCCTTTATGTGTCTTGCTCCCTGTCACTGGTTGGACCAGCGGTTTTCTTTTAGCATATTGATTACTTTGTCATGCTTGCGATCTTTTTCTGGCAATTTTGAACGTTTGTCTTGTGTGCATGAGTTGTCTTCACTTTGTGAACATCGGTCGCACTCACACACAAAGTTGTAAGCACAAGTGTCATCATGGTCATTCGAAGGTCTATCTCAAGTGTTGCACTTGTCACTCTTAGCTTTAAGATAGTCTCACTGAGCACATGTTTTGTCTTGTTGGTATGTGTTGTCTTTTCGTCAAAATATGCTAAGTGTATGATCACATTGTTAGTCTACACAAATTCACTTGCTTTCAATACTTGGTCATTTTCCTAAAAATCTGCTCGATTGGTCAACCTCCTTCAACCGGACCTCCACTGAGATGCACTGCACAGTCTTAGCTCTCAGTGGCCCTGCTCTGCTACCCAAAAATGCACAATGCTTGAGGTTGTCCTCCGGGTCAGGTACACTACGCAATCTTGGAAGTGAGCAACCTGTCTACCTCTCAAAACTACACAGAAGTTGCCTCCAAGCCTGATCCAAATTGTGCTTCCCGCAAGATTATTTATCAAGCCTCCCTTTAGACTACAGAAAATTTCACTGCACTGAGACCTGGGGCTACACTTCTCTCCAAAACTACACATACATGCCCAACTATTTACCCTGTTGCCTGCCCTGTACTACCTTCAGAAACTACGCAGAAATGATCAACAACGCCCTTGTTTCCTTGCTCTGCACTATCTCCAGAAATTGTGCAGTCTTATACGACAAGTCCTCTGTTGTCTTGCTCTACACTACCTCAAGAAGTTGTGCAGAATTCCCAGTTGGTCTGTCTTGTCTTCCTCTTGAAAATTGTGTAGCAATTCCCCTGCACTCTACCTTGTCTTCCTCTCAGGAACTGTGAAGAATTGACCAACAGTCCCTTTGCATGCATGTTCTGTCTTCCCTTCAGAAATTGTGAAGAAATGCCCAACAACCTAGCTCTGTCTTTCCTCTGGAAACTGCACAGAACTTCCCAACAGTCCCTTTACAGTGCCACTCTATCCTCCCTCAAGAAACTGCGCAGAAGTTGTTCCTCTCAAGGTCTCATCTTGCAGTTGACACTCGTGACTGTCACTACTTAATTCTGCCTCCTAGTCATCACTATACAGTTTTTCCTGACAGTGCAGACCGAGCTCTGGAATCCCTCATCCCGACATGAGTTGTGATCTACGCAGTTTTAGTGCCATGTCCTCCCTCTCAGTCACCTAGACCTGAACACGGAAAATAATGCATCATGCTAGACTAGGATATTTTTGGATTTGATGTCATCCCATCCTAAGTGAATTGCAGGAACAAGTACATTGATAGAACATGACAAGATGATGAACGGGATGAAGAAGGAGTGCATGCTAGAAGACTTGCTTGCAAATGGACGGATGTACAAAGCACAACAAGCAGCAAGTGAAAGGAGTACATGCACAGAACCATCTTACAAGACCAAGACCATTGGAGACCTCGCAACACCAATTTATGTGAAGGTGAAGACAAAGCACGTCCAAGAACACATTTATCACTTAGCAGCGCAACAATTTGACATGGACACCACAGTCAACCAGTACATGTCAGCAATGTCATGTCGAGTTGTGTCATGAGTTGTCTCGACCACATCACTACTATGGGCCATACTTATTGTAATCAAATGTAATGTAAAGTGAAATTCCAAGTGTCATTAGTGGAATGAACAATCATATGTAATGTAAAGAGTTATATGTAATGAAGTTGAAGAGTCATGAGGGTAGTCCAAGAGTCAAAGGGGAATGTCAAGGGTCACCCCACCATTTACTATATATAGAACCTCATAACTCATAGAACAGGCTTTTGGAAGCCAATATTTTGCTAGGTATTGCTTAGAGAGGGCTTGGAGAGTATTGTGATGAGCCTTGGCTTCTCCACAGTGCAGAGCAAGTACATCTCTTTGGAGGAGCAAGCAGTGTTGACTGTAACGTTCCACTATTGGGGCTAGTGGTTGTCATGGTTGTATGTGTGGTTGGAAATTTCACCTTATATAATATAACATAACCAACACATTTCCATGCATATGTTGTTATTGTAGTTGGACTATTCTGGTTGCTTTAGTGATGTATGTCATTTAACTTATGCATTCATGTATGAACTACTTTGTATATGATTGTATGAATCTTGTTGGAATCATGTTGTTGGTTTAACCCGTCACCCTGGATTGTGGACTATTCCGCTTCCAACCCGTGATGTCATTATGCTCATGTGTTCCTTTTAGGTTGTGTATTATTACAGGCTTCTAAGGGACACACTTCCTTTTCCCCTTCGTGTCTTAGAACCTACCCATGCATCTCTCTTGACTCACCGCAAGGTCACACACTTGCTTACCTATGCACGCTATCACAGTCAAGGCATAACTTTACTACCCACTGCTGGGACTTCTACTCCAAACGGTCTGAGGTCTAGTTGGGACTTCTTACCGAGGATATCCCCTTGACAAGTGGGCGAGTCCAGCATTGTCAACCTTTCTGGTGCTATAAGGAGGGCTAGATGACAAGCTGGGTCCTCAAAGTCTGTTTTGAATCTTTGCACATCTTTCATGAATTATGCTACAGTTTATCCTCCGACATGTCTTTCTTATGGAAATGATTTTGAAGTATTGGAGGATCTCTAGAATGAATTTTCATGTAACACGTATGATGGTGAAGGAAAAGAAGCCTGGCTTAGACACAGAGCTGCCTTTGTAGCCTTCTGTGTAAGGCATGAAATCCATGAAGATTACATTTCCTTCTCATTGTTCACATATACGCTTCGAGGGAATCCATTTC
The DNA here is from genome assembly GCA_031772625.1 of Pinus tabuliformis. Taxonomy (NCBI): domain Eukaryota; kingdom Viridiplantae; phylum Streptophyta; class Pinopsida; order Pinales; family Pinaceae; genus Pinus; species Pinus tabuliformis. The sequence continues at coordinate 350,944,875 of CM062818.1, read as the reverse complement.
AATGGTGTGTCACATTACCTGCAACATCCAACCACTCTCTTAATCAGTTGGTTGGAGAGTTTGATTGTGCTTTCCATCATTATGATCATAAAGAACTCAATAAAAAATTCTAGAATTACGGAAAGCACCTGATGAATCTATTGAGAAATTTCACAAACACTTTCATAATCCTGCATTTCGAATTCATGAAGATGAAATTGATTGGAAATTTCTCAATGAAAGATTTCAGTATCTTCTTCACATATTTGAGAATCCACATATCTTAGAATCATTCGAACCCCTCCCAACATACCTCAATGTTAGAGCTTCCAAATCTAAGACAGAAAAGGTTGTTGTCACAAGTGACCATCCATCCTCTTCTCATCAAGCAACTCTAGCTCCGCAGTGTGAGGTGGGAGAAGGTGCGCGCACATTTGTTGAACTGTCACATCCTCCCACCCCACGTGCTCTGTATATTTGCATAGATGTGGTTTGCAAGCCCATTGGTTATCATGTTTTCTTGTCTTCTCAACCTCTGTCTTATGGTTCCATTGATCCTATAGATTGTACTGTGTTGTGTTCTCCCATTTCAGACTCCACATCTTGTGTTCATGAGGACCAAGTTGTCAACGAAGTTGATGTTGTGCAGCCAACCTATGTTGTCATTCATGATGAGTGTGTGCGAGAATCTGAAGAAGAGCTCGCGGTGAAGGATGAATTCCTTCCATCCTCGCCTCATCCGCTCTATCATGAAATCTCTTGTGATTTTTACACTTTTGATTTTCCTTGTGAAAACTCATCGCCATATGTTTCTACTTTCGATCATTCACAGGGCACATCAGATGTCAGTCTGTCATCGCATTATGGAGAGGACACATCACTCTATGAAAATGCATTTAATCTTTCATCTGTCATTTCCAGAAACGTAGAGGGTGAACATTCTTGTTTCTCATCAACCCCTCTGCATGATTCGTCAAATCATGAGGATGTTGATGAACTTCTTGAATTTTCTGATTGTGTTTGTCATGATCTATTTATTTATTCATTTGATCACAATGTTGATTCATTCATTGATGATATTTCTAAGCCACTGGTCTTTGATGATCCAACTATTGATGAAGTGGGAATCCCTCAACCTATCGAGGCACTTCAGCCTATATTGATGGTTATGTCAAGTCCTCTCTATCTTGAGGTCAGTTCCACTTTCGATCAGAAATATGTTGAAATATCCTAGGCTCCTCATCACTCTCATGTTTGCATTGGATCAATCTAGTTCACATATTTCACTCCCTCCACCAGCATCACATGATCCTATAACCCATGCATTGGAGGAATCATACAAAACGAGCACTCATGTTAAACGAAAGTTTTCTATTTTTTCCATGTTTTCTCGTTTGTCATAGTCAAAAGAGTGTACAAACTCATCGTCTGAGCATAGTGTGTTGTATCACCATGGTACGTCCGCAGAATGTTTGTCTTGCACATTTACTCTTTTCTTTATTGTGGACGCATTTAAACTCAGAGCGTGTTGGGCTTCATTATCTTATATTTTTTGTTTATTGGTTTTCATGTATATCTTTCTTGTTAACCATGCCTTCACCAACATGGACCAACCAATGAACCAGTGGCTGCATTGGAAAAATCATTTCACCTGAGTAGGCCCATGCACTGTTTAGCGTAAGAGTAGGAGTAGTGTTTTCTTTCTTTCTTTGCTTTGCTACCTTGTTTGCTCTATTTTGCTTGCATGTTTTGCTTTGTGTGCTTGTTTTTCTTTCGCTTTACTTCTTCCCTTTGCTTTCTTGTTTGTTTGTTTGCACCCGTAATTTAGCTTCACATGAAACCATGTCTGGCTCTTAAGACATGTCAGGCAAATATAAGAGGACTTGTACAACTATCAACATTTGGTTATCTTTCTATTCCTTCTCTTTATGAAGATCTTGTATTCTTTAGTTGATGATACCCTGATGGAAAACATGTTTTGTCTAGAGTGAGTCTTGGTGAAGTCACAACACTTGCACTTTAACTAGTACCGCATACTCTAATTAGTTACTACAGTATTCAGTTAACCCTTGTCATCTCAGTAAAGTAGAGTAAGGTGATGGGGAAAATCTTAAAATGTATGTCGAAGGTACATATAACATACGTCTATGAAGGAACAATATCTTCTAATCTTAATAAGTCGGGATCCCTCTTTTGCCTTATGAAAAATAAATAAGTTCCTAGGCACAGTTCTTTGAAAAAAGAAAAAAACGAAAAAAATGGAAAAGATAAAATAAAGGCGAAATAAGAGAAAGGCTTCCTGCGCAGATAGGTGATGCAAGTAACTCTGTCAGGGTACTGACCAGGCTCACTGGCAGCAGAGCGATGCATGTGTTCCTGCGTGACTCCATCGGAGTACTGTCCAGGCCTGCTAGCAACGAAGCAACACATGAGATGAAACTAAAACTCAAACAATTATATTACTTATGCACCAATATACCCCTCATCCCCAATCGAAACAACTCAATTGACTTGGCTTGGTATGTATGCTGCCTGATCAAGAGAATGGTAGGGACTACATCTTTCACTCAAGTTAGCGAGGAAGCCATGACGATCAAAGAATCGAACAATACTTTCGGAAGAGTTAGACTTGATTTCACAAGACAAGGTCCATACAAAGAGCTGGAGTTCTACCAGTGTGTCGCAAATGTTGTAGCAGTTACAACCACCCTCCAAAATTTTGGCTCGCATGCAAATTTCAGAGCCTACCATGGATCCTGTGATCAATCGTGCCTTGTTCACTTATTGGTAAGCTAAGGATCTCAAGCCCCCTTCCTTGATCTTAATAGTTGTTCACGTTCTCATATCTATGTAGTAGGTGTCATATTTGGGCATGGTGATCATTGATTGTCATGCAAAGGGAAGTTTGTTCTACTTCAAGGGGAAATCTTTGTGCATATGAGTTGTTCTCATTACATAGACATGTTTCACACTCACTTCACGCACTCTTGTCACGAATATAGTTGCATCAAGCAGAGTATGTTTTATATGTTATGGATGGTCTATGTTGTATCACTAAGTGTTCGAGTGTGTGATCATAGTCAAAGTTCTATCATTGTTTGCACCAATTCCATTGATCCCACACTTAGCCAAATTTTGGATTTCCCTAGCAATTTAGCCACATCCAACTTTCCAAACCTACACACTTCTCTTCTGCAACACTCAAGATTTTTCCCTTGCCTGCTAGAACTGCACAATGCACAAAGACCCTAGCCTCCCTTGGCATCCAAAACTACGCAATATTATCCCTCAACTTCCCAGCCTGTCTTGCATCCAGACACTATGCACAGTTGTCCTCACATGACCCCTTCCCACAACAGTGTCTTCCATCTAGAAACTGTGCAGTATTGTCCCTCAACTGCCCAGTTTGTCTTGCATCTAGAAACTACATAGAGGTGTCCTCCTAGGACCCTATCCCATAGAAGTGTCTTGCATTCAGAAACTGTGCAGTGTTGTCCTCTGCTGTCCAATCTGCCTTGCATCCAGAAACTGCATAGAGGTGTCCTACCAGGACATCATCCCGGCAGTAGTCACTGCCAGCTGAAACTGCGCAGATGTATCTCTCAATGACCACAAGGAAGGATGACATGCTAGATGACTCTCAAGGAGTTGAGGAGAAGGACCAAGGAACCCAGGTTATGATAAAAGATTGAGACTGCATGAAAACTTCGTCGAATACATAATCCTCTGGAGGGACATAGAGTTTGGGATCAGAGGTTTACCTGATAAAATCAAGGACACAATCAAGCAGGATTGTGCAGTTGTCTTGAGAAAGGCTAAGCCCCCTAAAATCAACCCTAGCAAGGAAGAATCAGTTGCTCTCAGATCCTTAAACCAGAACAAAGATATCGTTGTTCTTAAGGCAGACAAGGGTGGAGCTACCGTCATTCTTAACAGGGTTGATTACTGCAATAAGATGTTGGATCATCTTCATAATAGTGGTAGCTATAAAAAGCTTCCCAAAAACCCCTTAAAAAAGGTTGCTAGGAATGTGGCTCTTGCCATTAAGTCCATTAGCTCTGTGAGTTCCCTGCACCATAAACTCATTGAGAGCAACCCTATAACCCCTAGGATCTATGGTCTCCCCAAAATTCACAAGGAAGGAGCTCCATTAAGGCCCATTGTCAATACCATTGGAGGTCCTACCTACCTTCTTGCTAAGTTCCTTGCTTTAAGGCTTAAACCCTTAGTTGGTCGTACGGAGTCCTTCGTAAAAGACTCTGCCTCCTTTATTAATGAACTCAAGGACATTAAGCTTGACCCTGGGGACATTCTTGTCAGTTTTGATGTTGTTTCCCTGTACACTTGCATCCCCATTAATGAGGCCTTGGAGGTTATCAACCGCCTAACAGATCCTGACACTGCTCGGTTAGTTGAGATCTGCCTCACTTCCACCTTTTTCAGTTTTGAGGGAGAGTTCTTTGAGCAAACCTGTGGGGTTGCCATGGGCTCACCCCTATCCCCTATCGTTGCTAATCTTTTTATGGAAGATTTTGAGTCCAAGGCTCTTAACTCATCCCGTCTCCTGCCTAAGCTATGGAAAAGGTATGTGGATGACACCAATGTTATCTAGTCTCACGGCCAAGAGGAATTAGATCTCTTCTTCGATCATCTCAACGATCAATCCTCGGCCATAAAGATCACTAAAGAGCAGGAAGTTGCTGGGTGCCTCCCTTTCCTTGATATTCTTATTTCTAAGAATAGTGATGGCTCCCTCTCCCACCAAATTGTTCGAAAGAAAACACATATGGAGCAGTATCTTCATGCCAGTTCCCACCATTTCCCTGCTCAGAAGATGGGAGTTCTCAATACCCTTGCTACTAGGGCCCTAAGGATCTCGGATAATAAGAGTTTTGAGAAAGAAAAATCCCATCTCCTTGATGTCTTTGTCGAGAATGGTTATAGTAGATACATGGGACAGAAGGCTTTCGTAAAAGCTACCAAGAATTCTCTTGTTAAAAGGGAGCCGAAGGAGTGGATTCCAGGTGTCCATCTTCTGTTTGTTCAGGGGACTACTGATAAGATTGCAAGGATTCTCAAGATTCATAGTGTCCCTGTAACCTTTAGGCCCCTTAACACCATTCAGATGTCCCTCAGATTAGCAAAGGACCCTATCGACCCTAAAGATATGAAAGGGGTATATATTATCCCTTGTTCCTGTGGGACCCCCTATATTGGTGGGACGGGTTGCTCCATTAGTCAAAGGATCAGTGAACACGCAACTGACCTTAAGCATAGGAGATATAAGTCTTCAGCTTTAGCTGAGCAAGTGGAGAAAACCAATCATCACATGTGCATTGAGGAGGCTAGTGTCATTGCTAGAGTTTCACAATTCCATCATCGGAAATTCAGGGAAGCTTTGGAGATTGAAAAGAGGCCGTGCAATCTCAATAGAGAGGATGGCTGGAAGATCATTAGATGTTGGGTCCCAGCTCTCTCTTCCTAGTCGCTTTCTTCCATTCCGCCCCTCCTCCTCCCCTCCCCTCGTTTCTTGTCTCATCTTTTTATAAATTAATTTTTATTTTTTAGTATTATTTTATTTATTTTATTTTATTTTTATTTATTTATCTTTTTTTTTTCTTTTTTTAATATATATATATATATATATATATATATATATATTTTTAAATCTGAAAATTGTTAATCATATGTTTTATTCCAATACTTATATGATAACTCTATTAATAGTTAATAATACTTTTTAACCAATGAAATTAAATTAATTATATTTTTATTAAATTAACAACCTATTAAATTTAACTATTTTTATTTTTATTTAGAGGCATAGTCCCTTATTAATTTAGATTATTTTTTATTTTATTTTTTTATGTTTTTATTTTATTTTATTTTATTTTTAAATCTGAAAATTGTTAATCATGTGTTTTATTCCAATACTTATATGATAACTCTATTAATAGTTAATGATACTTTTTAACCCATGAAATTAAATTAATTATATTTTTATTAAATTTAATTATTTATATTTTTATTTAGAGGCATAGTCTCCTATTAATTTAGATTATTTATATAAGGTCCTCAGTCCAATTTAGCCATTGGCCTAGTTAGCCGCTGGAGGCTCTGCTAAAAGCTATTTAACATGCAAAGCTGGATCTAGCTCTTCAACTTGTCCTGACGAGGAACCACACTAGTTGGTTCGAAACGCGTCGACAAATGATATATCTTGTGATTTACACCGAAAATCTCTCGTAAAGCAAAGCTCATATTTTTAAATACATCTCTTACTGTAGCTTGAAGCACTGATATCATTCTATCTTCATTGACATGCATGGTTGTGTTGTGACCAGCAACAACCCCCCTTCTCATTTAAGTATCATCCGAAATACTAAATGTGTGGGGACCCTTAGTTAAAATTTAGGAAAAGCAAAAGTAGTGCTTAAATTCCTTTTCCGCAAAAAAAGTTACCATCGTAAGCTTAGGAAACTCCTTGGAATACTTAAAACCTAAGTTTATGATGAGGAAAAAATCTTTAAAATCGCATCGCAAAACGGTAATAGGACGCCACCATTCAAGTGCAATCCTGGCATTTGCGAGATTGTGGTATTGAACAAATATCGCGTCGCAATAGGTAAAATTATAAGAAATACTTTAGAATTTACCGATTTGCGATGACGCCGATCGCAAGATCGCATATCGCAGGAAACAGGTTAACGAAATTTGTCACACATAAAACTTCTGCGATCTGCGATATTGCGATATCACGATAAAGCGATGGTCGCGATGTTAGGCCAAATCAACGTTGCGACGTTATGTTTGTGCGATTTTACGATATTGCGACGCTGCGATATGCGATGGTGCGATCTGCAATTTTCCAGAAAAGCTGACACGTGATTATGCGCTTTAAATGCTAATAAAGGAGTTAGTTGTCAGTTATTAATAAAATATGAACGCATGCTTTTCGAAGAATCACTTCACGTAAGGTGGTGTATTTGGTATGTCTGCGGCATTTAAAATTCTCCCATCACCCTTCCTGGTCATTCATTTCGACTTCACTTGTGAATTGCAGGAACGGAGTACGGAGGACGATACAAAGCAATACGCAGGTTGAAATGGGAAAGAAAAACAAAGCCCCGAGCTCCGAAGAAAAGGAAATGGCACCTTTGTATACAGACACGGCTTGTAACAGAGACGCGGGAATAACTACGTGGGAAGGCATGTACAGGCTACTCGAAGAGGAGAACCCCAGAGTAATGGAAGTTACTGTTGTTGCGGGCTCACAGAGTTCTTCTAAAGCAACCCTAACAGAGCTAGCTTTCTCATTCCTACATCTGATAGCAGCAAGGCCAAAAATCCTCCCATACACAGATATGGTGAAGTGGATACTTGATAGCGTAGAAATAAAAAATAGACAGTTCAAGGTTCATGGTCAAGGGCTCATCGAGTCATTCGCTGCGCAGGATTTAAAGCTCATGTATCATCTACCTGAACCACAGGCAACTTATAACACGTAATTCATAGAGAAATTCGTGAAGGAGAACCAGAACCTATCAGAAACCACCAAAGACTGGTCCAGAAAAGACGAACCGCTCAAGAAAGATAAACACGGTATGTACAGTACTGGTTCCCTCACCTCCCCATATTGCTTTGCTGCTGCCATGCTCTGTAGAATATTTGGGATGCCAGATATCAATAAATTTTCATCCGAATGGTTACCATTACTAGATGCTGCCACAAATGCCACTATTGTAGATTGGGCCAAAATTTTATCTGATAACCTAATCACGGCTATTGTCAGTTACTGGTCCAAAAGGGCCACATCTCAAAGGATTTATCCTCCTTTTTACCTAGCTGCATATATTATGGATTCAATATGTTATGTTTCTAAATTCCCTGTTATGGGTTGGAAGTGGACAACTCAAGACCCCTTACCCATCCATGTCTATCATAAGGAATTGTGGGACTCTCAGTTCACTCCATACTTCTACCAAATTTGTCATGGAATTATGCTGCCCTTGTATAGAATGCTGTATGATAAAGACCCTCCGAGGTGCTCACCTGAAGCACAGGTAGACATCCTCCCCGTCGCAAGATGGTTCAGAGAGGAATTGTTCACTTATGTTAGGGTATTTGGAAGTACTGCACCCCCTCATGTTCTACCTTTGTATATCCCTGATAAACTCCTAGCTGGAGAAATTGCATATCAAACCTGTGGAGAAGGTGGCCTAACTAAATACTTAAAGGACAAAAAGAAGGCTATATGGCCACAATTTCCTGTAGCTTGTGGGGCCTTCTCGCTATTTGATGTAGGTCACACGTCCACTGAAGTACAGAATATGACGTGTTTACAACTATTTAAATTCCCGGGAAGACCATTTGACCCAAATGAGGTTGCCCAAAATTTCACAACTACAGTCAAGATAAAAGTGTTCGTTGGGAAAAAGTATTTATTTGATGATATATTCCAACAGAAAAGCACACTTCAAGAGATTTTGCGCGAAGCCCAATTGCAATTGTCTCCAGAAGACTTTCAAAAGTTCATGGTGTTGGAAGTAATAATGAGAGGGGGGGTGAATCAGTATTATCAAACTCTTTTCAATATACCTTCCAGATTTATACTTTAATTTATTCTTCAGATATTGATCATTAATTTGTATGTTAGTGCCATATAATAATGAACAAGAATAAGAAAAATAGATAGGCACACCAAAGAACACCAGATATAAGGTGGAAACCCAATATGGGTGAAAACCACCTGCTGCAATATGTCTCTATCTTCTTTCAATTAGAAACTTCTTTTATAAGGATTTTGTACTGGTGCAGTCCTTTACCAGTACACAGGCAACAACCTACAGAGAGCTACAACTCTCTCTCGTTTTCCAGTCTCTCCTGGAAGGGAGCTATAACCCCCTTTGCTCTTTTACTTCTTTAAGGACCACGTTTCATTAATTTTCAAACTGGATCCAAGAAGATCAAATAATCATCAAGTACATGTAAATCACCCAATCTCCTTATACAATCAACCAATGAATCACCCAACTTCTCAGAATGCTGTAAACAGAAAAGTAATACCAGAAATCTAAACCCAAAACTCTGCAGCAATAGATAAAAGACAACCAACAAATGTTTCAAGATAGGTCCGCAACTTCACCAATATTGGCTTGCAAATACCCGCAACTCTTTTGTGTCTAAACTGCGCAGATCCGCACCTGGTCGGTCTACTTCTCTGCGTATCTCCGCACCACTAGTTCTTCTGCTTTGCGTACCTCTGCTTAGATCCGCACGTGTACTGTCCGCCTGACAGCGTACCTCCGCAACTTGTTCTTATGTTTCCCTGCGTACCTCCGCACTGTGCCTTCTTCTGCACTGCGTACCTCACACTGCGCCTTCTGCTGCGCTGCGTGCCCTCGCACTTCACCTTCTCCTATGCTACGTACCCCCACACTCACGCCGTGGATCGCCTGCGAACCTCTGATTAGGGCCAAATTAACAGTCTTCCAATGTGCCACAGACAGTCAGATCCACAGATCTGATCATGCGCCCGAGAGATCACGACTTATCAATAGATTCGCCTTAAGTTTTCTCCTTGATTTAGATCTAGCTTTTAAAACCAATCACCCAAAATTTCAGATCTTAAGATATTCAAATTTCACAAGTGTCTAGCCAAGTGATCTATTTTCCTTTTTATAGGTAAGCCCTTATTCAAACCATGGGACAAAACCATCGAAAACCAATACAAGGGATCCAAACAGGGGTTCAAATAATTTAGATCCTATACCATGGGCCAAAACCTTAGGATCATGAACGACGGGCTAAATACCAAGGGCCAAACATAAGAAATCCCATGTGAGCGCACTTCTCTGCATTGGAGTGAGTGAACTGGGGGACCGCACCTTATGAACGGATAACCTGCGGGTATGTCTGCACTTCCTGGTTGGCGAACCTGCGGGTCCGCACCTTTTGAACGATGCACCTGTGAACCTCTTATTTTCCATCATTTTGAGAGCTTGAAACAGAGTTTTGCCACTTGAGTGAGTTGCCATCAAGTACAACACCTGTACCAGAGAGCCAAACCAGAATCATAATGCCAACAATCTCCCCCTTTGGACTTGATGGCGACCTCAAGATCCTTAACGTCATTCTCCCCCTTTGACATCAAGGGCAAAGGGTTATGCTCCCCCTGAGAACATGCTTAGGCCTTTGCTTTGCTGATCATGCTCCCCCTGACTAAAGATCAGATCTGCAAAAGAGAAAAAAAAAAGTTCTTCAAGAAGAACCATAATCCACCATACACCATAAATGACCGTGAAATGGATAGAGACATATTGCAGCAATAGTCAGATCAACATCCATGTTCTCCTTCTGTACTTCCTCCAAGATCTTCTACCATAATGCCAACAATGCATTATTAGAAGAATATATGCTCCCCCTGAACCTGTGCCATTCGATCTTCGACCAATCTGCAACCCAGAAAATGTATGCGTATACCGCATATGAAACTTGCGTACAACCAACAATCTCTGAAACAGATGAGATTCAATCAACAGGATGATTCATCAACAACCCCCAGCTTTTGCCTGAGGTATTCAAAGGTCTCCCTGGGCAATGGTTTGGTGAGTATATCAGCAACTTGTTCCTTAGATGGAACATACTCCAACTTGACCTTTTGTTCAAGCACTTGTTCCCTAAGAAAGTGATTCTTGATCGGTATGTGCTTGGTCTTTGAATGCATGACTGGGTTGTTTGAAATGCTGATTACACTTGTATTATCACATAAGATGGAGATAGGTGGAGTACAAGTGATTTGAAAATTCTGCAAGGTCTGCATCATCCAAAGGGTTGAGTGCAGCAAGATGTAGCAGCCACATATTCCGCTTCAGCTGTAGATAAAGCAATCGAACTATGTTTCTTGCTGAACCAAGATACTAATCTGGAACCCATAAAGAATGCACCACCACTTGTGCTCTTCCTGTCATCCATGCTTCCGGCCCAATCTGCATCTGTATAAGCATGACGTGTGAGATCTGTATCTCTAGGATACCATAATCCATAGTTTTGAGTTCCTTGAAGGTACTTGAAAATTCTCTTCACTGCCTGAAGATGAGTTTCCTTTGGATTTGCCTGAAATCTTCCAACTATTCTCACTGCATGCATGATGTCTAGTCGGGTACCTGTCAAATAAAGTAGACTTCCAATCATAGATCTGTAGGTTGGTTGATGCACTGCTGTTGATTCATCATTTGCACCAAGGCTACATCCTGTGACCATGGGGGTACATACTGGTTTTGCATCTTCCATGCCATATTTCTTCAAAATCTGCTTGAGATACTTGGTTTGAGACAACAAGATCCCGCCTTCATTTTGTTGGATTTGCAATCCAAGAAAATATGTCAGTTCTCAAAGCAAAGACATTTCGAATTCTTTCTGCATCACCAAGGCAAAGCTTTGACTCATAGCTTCTTCATTGCTGCCAAAGATAATATCATCTACATACACAACAAGTATTAGCAATTTGTCATTTTCAATTTTTATATAAAGATTGCTATCTGCTGATCCCGTTGAAAAACCTTGTTGATGAAGATATTTGTCCAAACGGTAGTACCAAGCCCTTGGAGCCTGTTTAAGACCATAGAGAGCCTTTTTTAGTCTGCATACAAGATTTGGATCACTCCCAAGGATGAACCCATCTGGTTGCTCAATGTACACTTCTTCTTCTAAGTCTCCATTCAAAAAGGCTGATTTTACGTCCATTTGAAATACTTTGAACTTCTGAAAGCTTGAGAGAGCAAGGAACATTCGGATGGCCTCAAGTCTAACAACGGGAGCAAAAGTTTCTTCAAAGTCTATTCCTTCTTGTTGAGCATACCCTTTACAAACAAGTTTGGCCTTGTTTCTAATTACTTCCCCATTTTCATTTAACTTATTTTTGAAGATCCATTTTGTCCCTATGACATTCTTATCTTTTGGTCTAAGAACCAACTCCCAAGTGTTGTTCTTTTTGATCTGCTCAAGTTCTTCATCCATCGCCTTGACCTAGCATTCATCTTTGCATGCCTCTCTTACAGTTTGTGGTTCAGTGGAGGAGAGTAATGCCAAATAGCTTGAGGCTTCTGCAATTGTTCTTCTTGTTTGTACACCTGCCTCTTTTTGCCCCAAAATCTGAGATTTTGGATGATTCTTTTGAACGTACCTAGATGGAGTCTTCTCTTCTATCCTTATCTGTTCCTCTGGTGCCTCTTGAGGTTCTTCTTCATCATCAATCTGATTTGGAGAGTAGTCTTCATCCTCTTCGATATTTTCATAATTTACTTGCCTAGGAATGTATCCTTTTTCATCAACCACTACATCAATGCTATCAACAATTCTTCCAAGTCTTTTATTGTAACACTTATATGCTTTGCTGTGGGGAGAATAACCAAGGAGAATGCCTTCATCTGCTCTAGGTTCAAGTTTTCCAAGCTATTCATCATTATTCTTAATATAGAATTTACTTCCAAAATTTTTGAAATGCTTTATCGAAGGAGTCTCACCATACCAGAGCTCATGAGGAGTTTGAGTGCTGTTCACTCGGACATTTTTTTTGTTGAGAATAACAACCACAACAAAAGCAGCTTCACACCAGAAGGTTGCGGGAGTCCTAGACTCATCAAGCATAGCACGAGCCATTTTGTGGACCGTTCTGTTCATCCTTTCCACCACTCCATTTTACTGAGGAGTCCTAGCTGTAGATAATTCCCTTCTTATTCCATGTTCTTCACAGAAATCGAAAAATTCATTTGACGTAAACTCCCCACCTCTGTCAGACCTGAGGCACTTAATTTTGTGATCTGATTCGTTTTCAGCCAAGGCTTTGAAAGATTTGAATTTTTCGAATGTTTCGTCCTTGTGTTTCATAAGTCCCAACCAAACCATCCCGGAGAAGTCGTCAATGAATAATATAAAGTATTCTTCTCCTCGAGGTGACCTTGTCCTAAATGGACCACATACATCTGTATGGACTAGTTCAAGAGGCCTCCTAGCTGATCCTTCTTCTCAGGGAAGTTAGTTCTGGTTTGCTTACCAAAACTGACATGATTTGCC